>JARQOD010000009.1:72515381-72542058 GCA_033576555.1 Oophaga sylvatica
AAAAAACCCCCTTTTGGGGGGGCCCCCCCCCCCACAATAAAGCCCCCATCAGACTGACCTCGGTAATCCGCCAGGGGCCCCCGCAGCCACAATAAACCCCCCATAAAACGGCCCCTCGGATAACCCGCCTGGTGGGGCAGTCTGGTCACTTTTTTCCGGCACTCGTCGGGTACCCTCCGGTCCCATTCACATTTTTCGTGGGCGCCCCCGGGAATGACGCCTTGGGGCGGGATAGGGCATCCTAAATCACTGAGTTCATTGAAAGCCCATATACTGAACACAGCGCCTCGATTAACACATGGTTGCTTTTCTGCTCCAAAAAAACGGCCCTCTGTCTCGGGATGCATTTATTTTATTCAGCTGAAAAAGGGCGACGCAATACCGATGTAACCAGGGACAAAAAACTTTTTTTCCATTCTGCACCAAGTACTAACATGTTTTTTTTAAATGTCCCCAAAGGTTCTTATTTTTAAAGGGGGCTGGCGGCAGAGGGAAGGCGGGTGGGATAAGTCTCTGTTCACAGGCTGTTTTTAATGGGTCCATAGAAAAAAAATGGGTATGTAAGAAATCAGTACCAAATGATCCCAAGATAAAACCCAAAAAGGAGCAATCCAACAGATCTGCAGAAACGACACTTGGCTTTTATTTTGGGTTTGTTTGCCCCGGGCTCCTGTTTAATGTCTGCGTCACCCGCAGTTTTTCTGTGCTCTGCTAAAACGGAGCCTGAAATGACGACAGGGGCCAAACCCTCCTTTATGATCCGTTCCTGTAGGTGTCATGCTCTGACAGCCTTTTTTTCGGAGGGACAGTTGAGTTGTGCAGACTCCATTTTTTTTGCCCCAATCCAAAAAGGGGACCGCAGAATGAATGATGAAATGTCCAAATGATCCCGTAAATTAACGCTTTGTTTCTGTTTTTATGCACCCACTAACCAATCCTGAAAACGGCCATGTGAACAGAGTGAAAAGATTGGTATAACACAACCAAGACGCATCTGCCCAGCACCGTAGGCGAGGTGAAGGCTGCGTCTTATCACTCCCCTCCCCCGCGCCATTTCAGGACGTGCAATTGGGACAGAAAAAGTAGGAGCCTGACCCATAAGGCTGGGTCCCCACTTCTGTGATTGATAGGGCTCGCAGCTGTCAGACCCCCACATCACATGATCACCGGTCCTGTAGCCGCTTTCAGGAACAGTAGACTGTGCTGAACACCAGATGTTGGAGACGTTAGCTGTAGTAAGGCCGACTCATCACACTGCTATATCCTGGCAGACTCGGCCTGCTGCATCTGTGTCTGCGCACACAGCAGCCACAGCAAAGTAAAACGCCGCGGCGGTGCGATATACGTCAGAATTATAGTCATTGGAAATTGCATCGTCTGCTCCAAATGTGTCAAAAACATAAACTCACCGGGAAGGTGTCACAGCGGCTGGCGATTTCTACTAACACCATGGCAATGAGAAAAGAGCGAGAGAAGAAGTGGCGGGGTGAAATCATCATATGGGGAACCCCACATACACCTACATTCACACTGCCGACCAAGGCCCGTCCATGAGACGCAGGGCGGCACTGTGTGTCTTATGTGCAGGAAGGACAATTGCACCATTTTGTTCACCATAAATAATATGTTCCCGGCACTGTGCAAGTTGTTACAGATACTAAACAGTCAAGGGCTTTAAAATGTTTTTTTACTTATTGGTAATTTTTGGGGAAAAAAACTCTCGACTATTCCTTTTTATACCCTTAAAGTACTGTCATGTAGACATGTATCTATATGTACCAGCACATCGCGCCTGTAAAGAAGAACATTACTATTAGGCTTTGTAGGTAGGAAAATTCTCATGCACCACAGTGCAGCATGCTCGCTGACTCGGCACCGATCGGCTTCCTGGCTGAGCCCTGTACAGGTGAATGTCTGCCTCTGATATAACGTTCACCATGGCGGGACCTTGATCGAGCCCATCAGGGCCCTTGGCACATATATGAAGCAGTGTGTGTTTTTCACCTGTACACGTCGGCGGCGGGGGTCGGCAGGACACAATTGCTGTGGCTCTGGATCACCTCGGGGGCACAGTAGATGTGTGGGGGCTTCTTCTCTATCATTTTTATACTATCCCGTCTTAAACCTTCAGACCATAATCTGCATAAAACAATCCATATATCATACATTTCCCCGTGGTCTCAGTACAGGACTCGGCCTCATTCCTGTCTGCTGATATTGAGACTCGCTATTGGCTGTATAACATTGGCCAGTGACTCTCGCACCGGGTGCTGCACGGTTGGTCTTTGCCTTTCTACATCGGGAAGTGTTATATACTCAGTTTTTCTCTGGAGGGTGAACGTGTAATGACGCCTAGCAGCCTTTGGCCAAGTTTAAAAAACATGGATCCTTTCTTACAAAAACAGCGCCACCACTGTACACAGGCTGTAAGTGGTATTACAGCTCAGCCTCTTTACTATAGAGCTGTAATACCGGGCTCAACCTGTGGACAGGGTTGGCGCTGTTTCTGGAACAAAACAGACATATTTCTCTGTGCAGCCGCTTTAAATATTTTTAACCCTTCCTTCTCCTGATCATCACAATTTCCTCCTATCTGTTACCTGAGATCTTGCAGACCCATCGATCGTCTATGACGCAGTTACATGAAGTCAGTCGCCCGTGGTACATTTTATGGTGGTGCAGATAAGCCATTCCTCGCGCCACGTCCGTGGCAAAGGAAAGTCTGCAAATGGCGGGAAAGCAGAGATACAGAGTGAGACGCCGATTGCGCTGAAGTTCACGATTCTAGTTACTTCTTTTTTCCTGGAGCGGCTCCTCCATTCTCCACCGTGCAGATGAGAGGACTCACCCACCTGAACCCCCAGTTGAGAGGGGACTCGTTGTTCAGCAGGACCTCGGCCAGACTTCCCTTTGGGCAGTATTTTTGTGATGATGAAGATGTTTCCTTCCACCGATCCCCTATGAACTTGCACATATTCTGGTGATCCAGCTTCCTACGGATTCAATCACATGATGTGAAAATCAATCCAGTGTGACCCCGTCCAGTTTGTGCAGAGAGAGGCTGTCATTCCCCGTCCTCCGCAGCTTACTGTGCAGACTGTGACAGAATCAGCAGAGTCATCTCATATTATTATTAGAGGGCAGGGTTCAGCTTTTCATGATTTAATATCACATATGTCGGAATTAAAGGTTAATTTGACATTTAAAAAAAGAAAATCTTCATCACACAACAGAAAGCAGCTCCGCTCCTCGCGGGCGGCACATACCGGACGAGCTGCACCTCCTTCCTTACGGTTTTAGTGATGGTGAAATTTTTCTTATAAATCCTCTTGACAGAAACAATTCGTCCATCGCTAGAAAGCAACAAAAGAGAATTTGTGATTTACAGGAGCGGCGGCGGCTTCAGGTCTCGTCTCTGATTGCGCCTTTCCTCCCATGAAGACAAATGGCCGCCCGTGGTCAGAGGGACACAAAGTGATTATATTTTTTTTGCAAAAATATTTGTGTCTTTTTTAAGTTCAGTTTATAAAAATTGGTTCACCTGCCGAGAAAAGTGAGCAATGACTTGTACCAGCTTACAGACAGTACAAAGCTGTGTCTTTATCACAATTATGCCGCTCAGAGCAGAAAAGCGGATGGCGCTTAGCGGCAGACCGGACCGCCCTCGCCCCAGAAATTTCTAGCTTACACCCTCGCTGGTGCAGACTGGCTTGTGGTGGCGCTAATGGGTTAGAAATGCATCACTTTTGAACCGATGATTCTCGCACTTTACTCCTACGACTCCGGCTTATGACCGGTGCATGAAATGGTGGTTTATAGTGGTATCCAAGCTTAGGAGAGGATCACTATCGGACCACCGTCACCCCCACTGATCGGCTGCAGCTCTCCGCAGGTAACGCTGATCATGGGATGACGGCTGTCAAATCTCGCCGATCCGACATGGATTTTAGAAACTGGGTTTCATGAAAAATCCTGTGGTCATTTGGCTTTTCCAGGCTCTTTTGTTTCCCTGCTTCTGGGGCTGCAGATTGAATTAACTGACAATCCGCCAGTGAGCTCGATCGGAAGGGAGTTTGCAATTCTTTTACTGTGAACTCCTCTGTGCTGATTTATGACCACAGATCACAAACAATTCATCTGATCATAAATCTACTGAGAGGAGCTGAATAAAGGCAGGTAAAAGAGTTACAAAAGCTTGTCACAAGAACTCACTGACAGATACTCAGTTAACTGATTCTGCAGCCAGCAATAGAGGCTACAGAAGACTTAGGGGAAAATGTTTGATTAAATCCTATTGCAAAAGTGATTTTTATCTACCTCATCCCCTGCGGAGACACAAGAGGAGCACTCTGCAGAGCCGCAGCTATCGCCATGATGGACCGTGACGCACAGCGTACCAGGCAAGTCCTTCACCGTCAGAATCCAGCTCTCATCCCAAAGCATCTTCTGCTTCTGATACTGGAGCCACTGCAGAGACAAGAGGCGGTCATTACACCGAGGGTCCGCATAGGTGGGCTTGTATCTGACTGCTAGGATCTGTCTCTTCTGTGTACGGTCCGTCGCTGGTGATGGTCGCAGTAATCTCTGGATCACAATTATTATCAGTGTTACATTTACCAAAATGGCGCAAGTAGTGTCAAAATGTTCCGGACTCTCTCCCACATTTATCACATATATTTGTCCCTCCCACTTGTCTATTTTAGTAAGTACTTGTATTCTCTGTGCCTTTATCAGAGCTCTGCATTGTGCCATTCCTCCTGGCAATTTATAGCTAAACTGACAAGTGGGTGTTGCCATAACCCTGTGAGAATGGACCAGACAGTGTCAGAGTCAGGACGTGGCCCCTGACAAGGGGACGGATAAAACCTTCTTGTGATTTTATTCCTACACTTCCAGGTGGAACAACAGAGGAACATCACAACACCGTATAATCGCCATGACATAAGAGTACATACCACCACTGCGAGGATGAAGCCGCTGCAGAACAGCGTTAGCGGAAGTACAATGGCAATTTTCACTGCGGTGGTCATCGGGGACAGGCCACAGTCCGCCGGGCACAGGATGCAGTTCTCATCTTGGCTGCAGACGTCATCACCGCACACTGCGGAGAGAAACCGCAAATCTGAGCGTGACCCCTGTGTAATGGCGACAGGTGGCAGCGACGGCGCAGAGCAGGTGGGCAAGTACATGCCACGAGGGGCCGTCTGCAGAAATCCTGCAACTGCTTCAGCAGCAAAACTCCCATGTGGTTGCATTTTACAGCGATTTTGCCACTAAAACCCCCAAAATGTGCACAACGCCTGAGGGTGTGTTCCCACGGTCAGTAAACACTACTGGTTGAACGCTCCGTACATTTGCAGCATCCAACCCGCAGCGGCCATATGTTACAGCATGGTGGATGATTTCAAGAAATCCCATCTCCACTATGCGTGCGCCGACGCCCGTGGATCACCCGCGGTGATGGACCTGCGGGGGTCTATCTTACGGAGACGCTCAGTAATGTCACCCGTACAATGTATAGGACGCGGTGACTCCGCACGGTTCAGTGATCACAGAGGAATCACCTGCGTTCAGTAGCCGGCAGCGGACATGAGCTGCGTCCAGAGCGCTGCCAGTGTGCACAACGCCGTACATTGCTGCAGTGTGAATGTGTGCGCACAGGCTGGTGTCTCCCTCCAAATACTGAGTGGCGGCGAGTACGGACCAGCCGGGATCTGACGCCCCAGTAATGACCCCATTACCTTGCCCGCTGAGCACGGTGGACTGCGCTTCTAACGCCTCCCTGGAAGGTGCCGACTTTGATGTGAGCGATCAGTGAGGTGACGCCGAGGTGGACCAAAACAACCTGCAATTACACAAATCACAGCGCACAACCCGTCACTACACAGGACGAGGAGCGGCGGCCACACAACAGGTGCTGCTCATCTCCAGAGGACACAACATCCCGCCTGGAGGATAGATGTGGAGGGGGCTCATATACAGGAGACTGGGCAGAAACATCCCAGTGGGTGTGGAACATGCTGCGATAGACACTGACTAGAAATAAATGACCTAAAAAAACCCAACATGCTGCGATGGTGACTGGCGACACCACAGAAGTGACGGCACCGTCCTCGGAGCTTACTCTGATCCCGGCAGCTGTGGTGGAGGTCGCCGTCCACCTGCCAGCCATCGGGCAGCAAAGTGGCATCAACTACCTGAGGCCCTTAGTAAGTTGTAATATAATGGAGTATTAAAGGGATATTCCTACAAGATCGGTGATAAATGTCTCATCGCTGGGGGACAGCAGTCACTCGAAAGTGGCCCTCGGCCCCCAATCCTTCGAGCTTCATGGCCGCAGTGTTGGGGAGTTTGGATGGCGCGATGGTCGTGTATGCGCCCCGCCGGCTGACGGTGGAGTGCGGGATTTGTCCCCTACATAAGACGAGTGTCACTATCCCTGAGCCGCGGATCTTTGTGCAGCTGCCCAGCGGCCGGGGATAATCTCCGCCGCCCGCGAGGATGAACTTACCTTACTGGTCCACTTCAGTTGCGTCATTTTCCCGGCCTGGGACACCGTGTGCGTCACTATTTTACCGTCATCCGGGATCCACGGCCCACAGATCCCACGCTGCTTCTGCGCGGAAAAATAGAGACAACTAAATCCCGGCCTCGCTGATCTGGAGACCGAGGAATCGCCACAAGTGCCCCCATCGTATCCATCAGGACTGATACCCCCAGCATCCTGCCGATAACCACTGCCCTATTCTATGTCCGCTGCAGAGCATTACTGGTCCAGGGCTCCCGGTCTGTAGGGTTGGTGCCTGTCGCCCCCTTGGTTAACCCTCGCAGACGTCACATGATAAAGACATTGCCAGAACTTCTCACCATGAAGGCCAGCGGGCAGGAGTGGATATTCGCATGGTAGATGCAGCAGTTGTCGGCAGTCGCATATTTCCAGTCTGCGGGACATTCAACTTCCTCACAAAACTTTTTAGCTTCACTGGCGTTACTGAGAAAACACTGAACACATTTATACACAGGATCACATGTGATTACACGGTCACATCACAGGGCAAGATGGACGTAAATGCAAAACGGTGAGGAAAGCAATGTCACATACAGCAGCCAGGAGCTGACAGCAAAAGTAGAGGCCGAAGGGCAAGAAGGTCTGTGGTCAGAGGCCGCCATTGCGACATTCATGGTATACAGACTGCACGAGGCAAAGTATGGAGTGCCCCCTAGTGGTGGATGTATAAATCTGTATGTAGTGATCTCCCCCTAGTAGATCTGTATGTAGTGATCTCCCCCTAGTAGAATCTGTATGTAGTGAGCTCCCCCTAGTGGTGGATGTATAAATCTGTATGTAGTGAGCTCCCCCTAGTAGATCTGTATGTAGTGAGCTCCCCCTAGCAAATCTGTCTACAGTGAGCTCCCCCTAGTGGTGGATGTATAAATCTGTATGTAGTGATCTCCCCCTAGTAATCTGAATGTAGTGATCTCCCCCTAGTAGATCTGTATGTAGTGAGCTCCCCCTAGTGGTGGATGTATAAATCTGTATGTAGTGAGCTCCCCCTAGTAGATCTGTATGTAGTGAGCTCCCCCTAGCAAATCTGTCTACAGTGAGCTCCCCCTAGTGGTGGATGTATAAATCTGTATGTAGTGATCTCCCCCTAGTAGATCTGAATGTAGTGATCTCCCCTAGTAGATCTGTATGTAGTGAGCTCCCCCTAGTGGTGGATGTATAAATCTGTATGTAGTGAACTCCCCCTAGTGGTGGATGTATAAATCTGTATGTAGTGATCTCCCCCAAGTAGATCTGTATGTAGTGAGCTCCCCCTAGTAAAGCTGTCTACAGTGAGCTCCCCTTAGTGGTGGATGTATAAATCTGTATGTAGTGAGCTCCCCCTAGTGGTGACTGTATATATCTGTATGTAGTGAGCTCCCCCTGGTGGTGGCTGCAGACACACACTAAGAGTTTCGATTATTACAATCTATCGCATCAATATCATTTAGAGATATTACTTTCCTACCACCATTTTGGGATATAATCCTTTATAACGTCACTTCTTATTCTTTACTGTAAGAGCAGTGAGACTATGGAGCTCTCTGCCGTATGATGCTGTAATGATGGATTCCCTACTAACATGTAAGAAGGGCCTGGATGCCTTTCTTGTATAATATTACAGGCTATATTCACTAGTTTCCTAGATACAGCGTTGATCCAGGGAGCTAGTCTGATTGCCGTATGTGGAGTCGGGAAGGAATTTTTTCCCCAATGTGAAGCTTACTGTTTGCCACTTGGTTTTTTTTGCCTTCCTCTGGATCAACATGTTAGGGCAGGTTAGGATAGGATATGGGTTGAACTAGATGGACTTAAAGTCTTCCTTCAGCCTTAATAACTATGTTACTATGTATGTTCTATTTGTCCAAATTTATTGCAGTTTAATTATACCGTAATGACACACCCCAGAGATATACTTGTTAGGGGTCTAACCTTCTGGCTCAGAATAGTCCAGTCGCCCGGCTGTTTAGCTCCTTTCTTGTGGCTGTAGTTCTATGCATAACCAGGTGGTGAGGGGCGCCAGTGAGCAGGTAAATAATAAAAGGGGACACTACTCTATTCAGCGCTTCCTCCCTTTCATACCAGCTATTGGGCGGGGGTCCCAGGGATGAGGCCCACCATTCACAAAGTGATGGCGAGCAGTATGCAATCACTAATTGAGAAGAGAAATCAGTACTTCATCAATTAATTAACTAAACCGGTAAGTGAAGTCTGGTACCTGAAACTCAGAATCCTTTGTGTCACTGCCTTGTGATAAAAGCTGTCGGGTACAGACACGGAGTAGCTAACGTTGAAGTCCTGTCCGGTAATCACCTTCTCCGGGGTCTGTCAATCCAGGCCATTTCCAGCCCTGCAGGAGAAGATGCACATCTCTGATTGGGTGCCATGTAGTACCGCACTTGCCCTGTAGTGGACGCTCCTCATAACCTCTTCCATGATATGCAGTGATGGCACATTGCTCAGAATGTAGTAAGTGCTGCCGTCCTTTACATTACCCCCCTGCGCAGCGATGCTCTGAGCCTCCTACTGCGCAGGGAGCTGTGACACCGATACATTGTGGTGATGATGGTCAGAGATCTCTGCGGTCAGAGCCCCTCCATCACAGTGACATGGGATAGATGGGAGCAGCCCTGGAAGGACGTCTGTACCTACCCATACAGTCTATCATGTTCTGCTCATTGGGCTGATCATTTGGCCAACAGTCGAACTGCGTATTATCCAGGTCATGCCACGCAGAAGCCACCTGTAGAGAATGGAAAATATCAGCACCACAGCCCCCCAAGTGACCATCGTAGGTACATTGTGGTCATTGTGATTCCCCACCACCGCTCTGCCCGCGGACACTCACACTCGGGTCCACATTGGCCTAATCTTACAGGACATCCCACAGGAACACAGCGAGAACTTCCAGACTGAAATTGTCTAACCCCTTTTGACTAAAATGGGCAATTGAATGGTTCAGGTAGACCCCCAACTCAGGGTCTGCGGCCCGGGACCGCGACAAGACACTTTGCCTTGGCCATGGTATTTAGATACAGGGCTGAGACTACAAATAGAACATTTTCTCTGGAAAGGCTGAGATCTCACGAGGACATAAAGAAACAAATAGTTCTCCATGGTCCAACAGATGTTCTCCAGCATCAAAGGAAAATCGATACAACGTAGTCCTTAATCGTGAAGGATAAAAGAAATTGGGAGAATGAGCAACAAAGACATTAAAAAAGGAATCCATAAAGCTCACGCGTTTTGGGTATAAAAACCCTTAGTTAGCTAAGATTCAGGGTTTTTCTACCAGAAACGCATGAGAATTATGGGTTTTCTTTTTTAATATGTGCTCATTCTCTCAATATTTTTATCCTATATGATTAAATCAAAAGAAGAAAAAGGGAAGTTTTAACTGCCATAAAAATATTTTTATTGAAAAATTTTTTAACGCTTAAAAATACATATCATATTGTGGAGAACAACTATACAACAAATATACGCCTTGAACAGCCTTCAAAAAAGTATGTAGGTATAATGAGTATATAATGAACTGTGGTATAAGAAATATATATAAAGCTGCCTAATTTATGGTATAATGCCTATATTACAGTACAGCAAGTATATAACAGTTCATTTAACAGATTTTATATCTATGGACATACACCAATTTCCAAAGTGGCAGAAATAATGCTCTTATTCAAAATCCTCCTATATAGGTTTTCTATACAAATACATGCTTAGTGCAGCTGACTAGACAGTCTCCCTATAGGGGTTATATATATAGAGCAAAAAGGTATATAAGGCATATGCTTATTGGTAAATGTTAGCGCATGTTTTTACTCTACCTTGGTGGAGGCTGTGGCACCCCTGACGCGCGTTTCGCCCGTGTCTTCTTCCTGAGGGATGTGCGTGTGCATTTGCTTCCTAAATTGTGCTTTTTTATATGGGAGTGAATATGTCTCCATTGCGGTTTGTAAACGGCGCTTCCGCTGACGTGCACAGAGCTACGTCACCAGGAGATCGCGTCACATGACGCCCAGCCACTCCCCCTGCTCGACGCGTCAAAGCAGGAAGTGAACAGGGCATCAAAATAGACGCGTCGTCATGGGGACGCAGAGCCTGCAGTCTACGGGAGCGCTCACCGCTGAATATCTTCTGCCTCTGTGCTTTTACTAGAAAGGACGCTGAAGAGGAACTAAGGACTTTTTAAGTAAAAGGGGACTAGGAAAGAGGGAAAGCAAAGTGTTGTCCCTAAGCTTCAATAAGCATCTGCCATATATATCCACAAATAAGTAGACAATGTCCCAGTATATCTTATCTCCCCTGTTTATGGCATATTCTTAATAAAATATAGTTATATTTATACATATCAGTCAATGCTAATCCATATATATCATACACATAACACATAGATAGACATACATCAAAAATAAAAAAAATAAACATATAGACAGAAAAACTTATATTATAGTGATGTGTCTATAATAGCTATAGAAAAATAATATATATATATATATACACAAAGAAACATATCTATATGGCTATAATGAAGGATCCATTATACCATAAAAGGTATATAGATCATACATGTGATTTTGAACATAAAACTATACTATATATGTGTATTAAGGTAGGGAAATCCCTTTTGTGCAAAAAATTGTCATTTTGAATAGTACATATCCAAAATGGAATAAATTTATATAATGAAAATTAATGTGCATATGTGTATCTAATCTTCCATATGTATATATATATGTATACACATACATACATAGATAAATTATTTAGTATTTGATGCAAAAAACAATATATGTAAATAAATAATGAATAAAAAAAATAATAAAAAATAAATAAAAAGAGAAAATTAAAATATAAAAAATAAGTATAAAAAATAAAAATAAAGAAATAATAAAAAACTATATTTATATAGGTCAATATATATCTATATACATCAAATGGGCATATACACTGATATAGGATTAACAGAAGCCACATGTATAATACAGGAACTGATCCATAATGGCCATAATGGAAATTGGTGTATGTCCATAGATATAAAATCTGTTAAATGAACTGTTATATACTTGCTGTACTGTAATATAGGCATTATACCATAAATTAGGCAGCTTTATATATATTTCTTATACCACAGTTCATTATATACTCATTATACCTACATACTTTTTTGAAGGCTGTTCAAGGCGTATATTTGTTGTATAGTTGTTCTCCACAATATGATATGTATTTTTAAGCGTTATACATTTTAAAAAAAATTTCAATAAAAATATTTTTATGGCAGTTAAAACTTCCCTTTTTCTTCTTTTGATATAATTGATTTGGAATTAGACAAGTCATTATATATGATTACCTATATGATTAAAGCCTAAATTGTACGACTTTCCTTTGGTGCTGGAGAACATCCCTGTTGGATCATTGAGCGCTCTCTGATAAGTGCATACTCCGTGCGCCCCACCTGGACCACAGACCGTCTGCCCTGGAAGTCTCCTGGGAAAATCTCTAACACATAAGTGGTGAGCTGAATTGACTATTTTACTATTTTTCTGCATGAAAAATCATCTATTTTTCATCCAGAGACAAACATGCGATTTTCATCTGTATGGTCATTCATATTTCATCTGTGTCATTTGGATGTCAATTTTTCACATCCGTATTTCATCTGTGTCCGTTTTTATACATCCATGTGCCATTGATTTTTATACGGGATCCAAGGAGTAATATCTCTCCTTGTGGAGGATGACATGCCAAGCCTGGCATGCCAATGTGAGGAAAGTTTTAAGCCTTCAATGCTTCTCTGGGAAATTGAATATCGATTGCAAGGCTTAAAAGTACATTCCACATTGTGCCCATTAACGTCCTCACTTACCTGGAAGAAAAGAAGAAGGTGTGAGCTGAACAAAAAAGACATCTGCATTTGGATCAGACGTCTATTATTCAACAGCCTGAGGGCCAAAGAAATATTCTCAAAACAATCAGTGGCAGTGTGTGCTGAAGACAAGTCAGTGTTGTAGGTGGTGAACAAACTTGTTTTTAAGGTTCAGTTAATGAAACTTCAAGAAAAACTTGTGCCTGATCCCCAAGATGGAATATTCTCTTGATGTCAGGTTTCTTTTTATTCTTAAACCCAAAGATCAAGGTCAACAAAGTTCATATGATGAATGCTGCAGGTCAAGTTCTTGAAGAAACTAAGCCTTCACATGAGATGAGGAACTTTCTATCATACTAGACGCCAAGAAAGAGCCTGATCCACAAGTACCTTCAGCTGAGGCCCTTCAGACGGACGTCGTCCCCAATATTTCGTCTACGTCTTGTATCTTCAAAGTGCTTTAGTAATGGAGGAGGATGGAGGTTACAAAGGAGATGAACAGGAAGCAACGTCTTAACCTTCCCGAGGTAGAGCCATCAATGTAGGATGGATATCTAGGAGATGTGAACACGGTGGAATCTGTCTTCTAGGATTATAATTCACAATTAGCATCCAACCTTTTATAATGATGGGTATCTGAAATTTAGAAGAGGATTAGCAATCCCAGTGGACACAAGAGCCATGAAAACATCGACAACTACTATCTCCTGTACTTAAGAATAGATCGTCCATTTCTTCATTTAATTTCCACATAATATGGAGCATTACGCCAGGATTCACCCTCTTGTCATGTCCTCATCTCTTATTTTTTGGGGGGTTTGCATGAAACATCTTAAGGTGGTATTCCCACCTCATACATTTAAGGCAGTTCCACATGCTATTCCATAAAAGTATGGTAAATTCAGAAGCCACCATTGAGACTTGCATTTTTCTCAAGGCCGTGGCCCTGGTGAGCTGCTGTCAGTAGAGAGGTGGTTGGATTTTTCATTTATTTGTATGGGAATCTCGACCACCTCCCCACTGAAAGCTGCGAGCGACGGGGTCTGGTTCTGTAAATGGACGCGGATTCCATTGGTGAGTTCTGCATCTAATAAACATTTATGGAATTTATTTCTTTTTTAACGGACTTCTGCTCGATCTCGAGATATGGCGACTTGATGGATGAACGCTCCGTAGACCTAGATCGGTCACCAGTGTCTTCTCCGCCGTTATCTTGATAGTATCCAGCCTTTGGGTTCCCGTCTTCCTCTTCGCCTTGTTCCTTCTATTCTCCCCACCATGATGTCCTCCTCCAGTGATCGCTCTCTCTGTGTGATGTGTCCACAGGTCGTGGCTTGGTGATCCTTGCTTCCAGTGACATGTCTGGCTTGATTTCTTCTTCTTGCCATTCATGGTATTCTCCACCACATTTCAGAGGTGTTGATTCTCCTTCTTGTTTCTTTATCGACCAGGCTTCACATCCGTATGTTTCCACAGAAAAGACCAAACTATTCTCTGAAAAAAACAAATAATCTTTGAAAATGCCATAAATGACTGAGATGGGAATAACCATTCATTACATTTTTGTGAGAATTTGAATAACAAGGATCTTATCGTTTCTTTCATTCGAGCCTCGTACTGTCTTCCATTATTATGGCTGCAGTATAGTAGAAGGACTTGACTCCACCAGAGCAGGAGAAACCGCTCCATTCTGGCTCATTGATCAGTGTGAAAAAGTGTATACACATCCCCATATAGGACAGACCCATAGCTCTGCTCATCCAGTTCCTGCTGGTGCGCTAATAAAATCTCAGAACTGCCGTGAAGGCGGACACTGGCTCTGAGTCGGTTCACATCTACTTTATCACGTCTGGCTTCCCTGATAGGAACCGAAGACATTTTTGTTGCATTTGCTCACAAAACTATTTCTCAAGATATTGCAGTCAAACAATGCACAGTAATAAGCGGCTTTATTGCAGCCACCTGAAGCAGAGGTTAGTGTCCAGACCGAGAAATTATTGAGGCCCCCTTCACATGTCCTGATATTTCCAGTTCTGGAAAAAAATAGTACCTGAGCTATCCGTGTCTGTGTGTTACTTACGTGTGGCATCTGTGTGACATGTACCGGCCCCTGCAACAAGCTGTACAGTTCACGCTGTTCCAAGGCGCTGGCTGCTGAAGGCAGATCTCATCATTGTCGTGTGGTCTCTCTGAGATCAGCGCGTTCAGGCGACAATGATGGGAGTTGTATTCAGCACCTGCTGTGTTCATCATGTGTAAAATAAATAATCTAAAAAAAATGGTGTGGGCTCTCGCGTAGTTTTCATAACCAGCAGAGGGAAAGCCGACCGCTGGAGGCTGATGTTAATAATCTAGGAAAGGGGCCAATATCCCAAAAGGTTCCCAGGCTATTACTAACAGCTCACAGCTTTTTACTTAGCCTTTACTGATTAGTTTACGAGGAACCCCAGAAAAAATTATGTAGGGTCTCCCTATAATTCCTAACCAGCAAAGGCTAAACAGCTGTGGGCTGATAATTATAGCCTAGGAAGGGGTCAGAAATATTTGCCCCCCCTCCCAGGCTAATAACATCAGCCCTCAGCTGCCTCAGAAATGGCACATCCATAAGATACGTCAAATCTGACGCTTAGCCTCGCTCTTCCCACTTGCCCTGATGCGGTGGAAAGTGGGGTAATAGGGTTGGGGTTGATTTGCTGTTTGCTGAGGTCGCTGTTTTATGGCAACTGACATCAAGCCCAGAGGTTAGTAATGCAGAGACACCCCCATTACTAACCCCATAGTCATATTGTTAAAAATACTCAGCAAGAATAAAATCCTGTAATTGAAAGAAAGACACGGACTCCTTTATTTGAAATAAACACTGCCATGCTATTTTTCCCATTTATTTCTGACGCTGCTTGTGGTGACTTAATGAAGGTTACCGCAGTTCATCAGCCGCTCACACTGAACCGAGCGTGGGAACAGCTGCCAGTGACCGGCGGTAATCTCTATGATGTTACCGCTCGTCACCGAATCTGCATCCCAAGCTCAGCTCAGTGTCTCATGGCTCAGTGGTTGCATCATTCAGACATTGCAGAGCTGGACTTCTTGTGGGACGAATGATCTGTCATCGGACAGGTGAGGGATATGGTGTGTTATTATTTTAATTTTTACATTTTTTTCCATTATTTATTTTACACATGACGTACACAGTGGGTGCAGAATACAACTCCCATCATTGTCACCAAGTCATGCTGATCTCAGAGAGACCAGGCGACAATGATGAGAGCTGCCTTCAGCACCCGGCGCCTGAGAACAGCTGTACCACTTAAGTGGGCAGTCATGTGTCACAAGTGTGCACCAGCGTAAGTGGGCGGTCATGTGACACAAGTGTGCACCAGTGGGAATGGGCAGTCATGTGACACAAGTGTGCACCAGTGGGAATGGGCGGTCATGTGACACAAGTGTGCACCAGCGCAAATGGGTGGTCACGTGACACAAGTGTGCACCAGCATGAGTGGGCGGTCATGTGAAACAAGTGTGCACCAGCGTAAGTGGGCGGTCATGTGACACAAGTGTGCACCAATGGGAATGGGCAGTCATGTGAAATAAGTGTGCACCAGCGTAAGTGGGAGGTCATGTGACACAAGTGTGCGCCAGTGGGAATGGGCGGTCATGTGACACAAGTGTGCACCAATGGGAATGGGCAGTCATGTGAAATAAGTGTGCACCAGCGTAAGTGGGAGGTTATGTGACACAAGTGTGCACCAGTGGGAATGGGCGGTCATGTGACACAAGTGTGCACCAGCGTGAGTGGGAGGTCACGTGACACAAGTGTGCACCAGCGTAAGTGGGCGGTCATGTGACACAAGTGTGCACCAGCAGGAGTGGGCGGTCATGTGAAACAAGTGTGCACCAGCAGGAGTGGGCGGTCATGTGACACCAGTGTGCACCAGCATGAGTGGGCGGTCATGTGACACAAGTGTGCACCAGTACAAATGGGTGGTCACGTGACACAAGTGTGCACCAATGGGAATGGGCGGTCATGTGAAATAAGTGTGCACCAGCGTAAGTGGGAGGTCATGTGACACAAGTGTGCACCAGTGGGAATGGGCGGTCATGTGACACAAGTGTGCACCAGCGTGAGTGGGAGGTCACGTGACACAAGTGTGCACCTGCGTAAGTGGGCGGTCATGTGACACAAGTGTACACCAGCAGGAGTGGGCGGTCATGTGACACCAGTGTGCACCAGCATGAGCGGGCGGTCATGTGACACCAGTGTGCACCAGCATGAGTAGGCGGTCATGTGACACAAGTGTGCACCAGCGTAAGTGGGTGGTCATGTGACACAAGTGTGCACCAGCAGGAGTGGGCGGTCATGTGACACCAGTGTGCACCAGCGGTAGTGGGCGGTCATGTGACACCAGTGTGCACCAGCGGTAGTGGGTGGTCATGTGACACCAGTGTGCACCAGCATGAGTGGGCGGTCATGTGACACCAGTGTGCACCAGCGGTAGTGGGCGGTCATGTGAAACCAGTGTGCACCAGCGGTAGTGGGCGGTCATGTGACACCAGTGTGCACCAGCAAGAGTGGGCGGTCATGTGACACAAGTGTGCACCAGCGTGAGTGGGAGGTCACGTGACACAAGTGTGCACCTGCGTAAGTGGGCGGTCATGTGACACAAGTGTACACCAGCAGGAGTGGGCGGTCATGTGACACCAGTGTGCACCAGCATGAGCGGGCGGTCATGTGACACCAGTGTGCACCAGCATGAGTAGGCGGTCATGTGACACAAGTGTGCACCAGCGTAAGTGGGTGGTCATGTGACACAAGTGTGCACCAGCAGGAGTGGGCGGTCATGTGACACAAGTGTGCACCAGCAGGAGTGGGCGGTCATGTGACACAAGTGTGCACCAGCAGGAGTGGGCGGTCATGTGACACAAGTGTGCACCAGCAGGAGTGGGCGGTCATGTGACACAAGTGTGTACCAGCAGGAGTGGGCGGTCATGTGACACCAGTGTGCACCAGCAGGAGTGGGCGGTCATGTGACACAAGTGTGCACCAGCAGGAGTGGGCGGTCATGTGACACAAATGTGCACCAGCGGGAGTGGGTGGTCACGTGAGACAAGTGTGCACCAGCAGGAGTGGGCGGTCATGTGACACAAGTGTGCACCAGCGGGAGTGGGCGGTCATGTGATACCAGTGTGCACCAGCAGGAGTGGGCGGTCATGTGACACCAGTGTGCACCAGCATGAGTGGGGGGTCATGTGACACCAGTGTGCACCAGCGGTAGTGGGCGGTCATGTGACACCAGTGTGCACCAGCGGTAGTGGGCGGTCATGTGACACCAGTGTGCACCAGCAAGAGTGGGCGGTCATGTGACACCAGTGTGCACCAGCGGTAGTGGGCGGTCATGTGACACCAGTGTGCACCAGCGGTAGTGGGTGGTCATGTGACACCAGTGTGCACCAGCATGAGTGGGCGGTCATGTGACACCAGTGTGCACCAGCGGTAGTGGGCGGTCATGTGAAACCAGTGTGCACCAGCGGTTAGTGGGCGGTCATGTGACACCAGTGTGCACCAGCAAGAGTGGGCGGTCATGTGACACCAGTGTGCACCAGCGGTAGTGGGCGGTCATGTGACACCAGTGTGCACCAGCGGTAGTGGGTGGTCATGTGACACCAGTGTGCACCAGCATGAGTGGGCGGTCATGTGACACCAGTGTGCCGACTACATTCTTAATGTTCTAGAGAAGAGATTGAGAATCTGAGGACACGTGGCTGCGGGGAATCCTGGCTGTGCGCACATTGCACATTGTTAGGATTTGGCAAATCACAAATGATTGCAGGAAGAAAACCCCTCTGATAAATTCCCCAAATCCTCATGTGATCAGTAGACTACACGGCGTGTGACGCATCTCTTGCCTTTCCAGTTGGCACCGGCCGGTGAGCCCCTTTTCCTCCTCGTGTCCCCACATGTTCTTCATGTAACGTCTCTATCATTGCGTCACTTTCCTCTGAGATCTTTGCCTTATTTTGGGGTTTCCATTAGACTCATTCTCCTGATTTATTCTGGGATGAATGTGCAGCTAATGGCCAGATTACTGTAAGTCGCGGTCTGTAATGACACCACGGAGAGAATAAAGACTCTTAAGTGTGACATTGGGGAGAATCAGCGCTGATCCCGGCAGCTGCTCGCTCAGGAGTCCGTGCTTTGGGGCTTTTGTGGGCACGTAATAGGATTTAGTTGGTTAGGACAAATCTCATTGTTTTCTTCTATTTTCTATGGACGTTATGGGGGAGGGGGGCACAAACAAAAAATGTTTTATTGCTTTGATGAATCCTGACAATCCTTGTATTACAGCGTTTTTCACCCATTCCAACAAATGGGGAAAAAAACAGCAAATAAGCAGAAAAAAATGCAATATTTTATGTAGCGTTTTTACTGCCAAATGACATCTTTAGTGCAGAAATGTCTGCTGCAAATACTTAACATGTGCACACCCCCTAAGGGTTAAATAATCACAGCAGACACCGAAATCAGCAAGAATCTTTATTAACAGCAAAATATCCTGATCTGACCAGCAAACCATAGCGACGTCCAGTGCAGCGGGGCGACATATGCCGCGGTGATGTACAACGCAGCTCCTACATCTGAAATGTGCGGATGTCTGGAGAGCAGGTGAATGGCAGCGACGACATCAAACCCGATCTCTTTATATGTCCTCTTATGTAACTGAGAGGGTGAAAGTGACTGGAATATGATAATCGAACACCTGTCTGCAGGGAATCAGTATCAGTGATACCGTGAAGATGTTACCTGCTCTACACATTTTATTTACGTAGGATTTTATTTAAGTAGAATTGTTATATACTTTTTAATTTAGAATGTCCCTCCTGTCACACCCCAGGATGATTTATTCCTAATATAAAATATATTTGTGCAGTAAGCGCCATAGTCCTTATAAAAAGCCCTAAATCTTCTGCACAAACATAAAGATACATTTAAAAAATGTAGCTGCCTGCAGCCACCACTAGATGGAGCTCCTTACTACTGATTTCAATGTAAAACTAGTATGTGCTAAAATCCTAGGCTCCCCCTAGTGGTGACTGCAGACAGGATCTTATCATGTATCTCTGTATACAGGGAGCTCCCCCTAGTGGTGGCTGCAGAGAGGATCTTATCATGTATCTCTGTACAAAGGGAGCTCCCCCTAGTGGTGGCTGCAGACAGGATCTTATCATGTATCTCTGTATACAGGGAGCTCCCCCTAGTGGTGGCTGCAGACAGGATCTTATCATGTATCTCTGTATACAGGCAGCTCCCCTAGTGGTGGCTGCAGAGAGGATCTTATCATGTATCTCTGTATACAGGGAGCTCCCCCTAGTGGTGGCTGCAGACAGAATCTTATCATGTATCTCTGTATACAGGGAGCTCCCCATAGTGGTGGCTGCAGAGAGGATCTTATCATGTATCTCTGTATACAGGGAGCTCCCCCTAGTGGTGGCTGCAGAGGAGAATCTCATCATGTATCTCTGTATACAGGGAGTTCCCCCTAGTGGTGGCTGCAGAGGAGAATCTTATCATGTATCTCTGTATACAGGGAGTCCCCCTAGTGGTGGCTGCAGACAGGATCTTATGTATCTCTGTATACAGGCAGCTCCCCCTAGTGGTGGCTGCAGAGAGGATCTTATCATGTATCTCTGTATACAGGGAGCTCCCCCTAGTGGTGGCTGCAGAGGAGAATCTCATCATGTATCTCTGTATACAGGGAGTTCCCCTAGTGGTGGCTGCAGAGGAGAATCTTATCATGTATCTCTGGATACAGGGAGCTCCCCTAGTGGTGGCTGCAGACAGGATCTTATCATGTATCTCTGTATACAGGGAGCTCCCCCTAGTGGTGACTGCAGACAGAATCTTATCGTGTATCTCTGTATACAGGGAGCTCCCCCTAGTGGTGACTGCAGAGAGGATCTTATCATGTATCTCTGTATACAGGGAGCTCCCCCTAGTGGTGACTGCAGACAGGATCTTATCATGTATCTCTGTATACAGGCAGCTCCCCCTAGTGGTGACTGCAGACAGGATCTTATCATGTATCTCTGTATACAGGGAGCTCCCCCTAGTGGTGACTGCAGAGAGGATCTTATCATGTATCTCTGTATACAGGGAGCTCCCCCTAGTGGTGACTGCAGACAGGATCTTATCATGTATCTCTGTATACAGGGAGCTCCCCCTAGTGGTGACTGCAGACAGGATCTTATCATGTATCTCTGTATACAGGGAGCTCCCCCTATGGTGGCTGCAGACAGAATCTTATGTATCTCTGTATACAGGCAGCTCCCCCTAGTGGTGACTGCAGACAGAATCTCATCATGTATCTCTGTATACAGGGAGCTCCCCCTAGTGGTGGCTGCAGAGAGGATCTTATCATGTATCTCTGTATACAGGGAGCTCCCCCTATTGGTGGCTGCAGAGGAGAATCTTATCATGTATCTCTGTATACAGGGAGCTCCCTCTACTGGTGGCTGCAGACTAAATCTTATGTATCTCTGTATACAGGCAGCTCCCCCTAGTGGTGGCTGCAGACAGAATCTTATCGTGTATCTCTGTATAAAGGGAGCTCCCCTAGTGGTGGCTGTAGACAGGATCTTATCATGTATCTCTGTATACAGGGAGCTCCCCCTAGTGGAGGCTGCAGACAGGATCTTATCATGTATCTCTGTATACAGGGAGCTCCCCCTAGTGGTGGCTGCAGACAGAATCTTATCATGTATCTCTGTATACAGGGAACTCTTTTAATATAAAAAATACAAAACTTACAATTAATAAAGAACAAAAATCCAAACCCAGCAAAACAACCGTCCGAGTCCAGCATTACCCCCCCCAGTCCGAGCAAAAGTCCGAGTCCAGCATAACTGCCCCATTCAAAGCAACCCCCCCCCCCAAAACAAAACCTGTCTTCTTCCTCAGAGAAGCTTCCTCCTTCATCTTTCTCTCTGATGCTGCACCAGGGATTCCCGGCCGGTCTCCCATTCCTGTACTTGCCCGGCCTCAAGGTGCTTAGCGGCTGCGATCTGAGAAAGGTGACCTCAGCCTAGAATGGCAGCCGACTTCATCTCACTTTTTGTTTCCTCCAGATCTCCTCCTCCCCAGGTTACGTCACCCAAGGAGAGAAGAAACATTTTATTAATACACACATACACACTTCACACCAAACCTGACAAAGAAAACTCTGGTCCATCGCCCAAAAAGAAACACAAAAGCCACCTGGCCCAAAACACATCTATCTAAACCACACAATTTTTTTTTTCCTTTTACATATATATATATATATATTATATATATATATATATATATATATATATTTTTTAGTTACACAGCAAATACAACTATAACAAACCTACCACCAACCCCCCTCCCACCACCATAAAAACCCCCACACAATACAAAAATAAGCTTCACTGAGGAACTCATGACCTCCAGGAACATCTTACAATACAATACTATATAATATAATACAATACAACCTAACTCTCTATATTACAACACTTACCCAGAGCCAGGATTGGGGCCTGTAAGCCCTATATCAGTAATTCACTTCTGCAAAACAAAAATCTGACAGTGAAAAGCCCCCAGCCCGTCACCAGGAACCCGGAGATGACAGGCTTCTATCCTAACAATCCCTACTCTACCAGCCGTCCCTACCTGCCTAAACATCTGTCCCTATTTATCTACCTACCTTTCCCTGTCTCTCCCTGCCTGACCCTACTACCCTACCTAACTCACCGCGTGCCTACCTAACTGTCCCTCGGCTGTCCCTGTCCTGTCCCTAACTATCTACCTGTCCCTACTGAAGCTATCTACCTGTCCCTACCACTTACCTGCTTATCTAGGCCCTAGGGTACATTAAATGAGAACCCTCTCCAGAGAAGAGAGGCCTTCGCTGCACCCAGCCTGTCATACTCCAGAGAGCGCACCTTCACCAGGCCACCCAGAATGTTCCTAACAACCTCGTCCCGGGGGAGGATTTTCTGCTGAGTTGACACTAAGCACCGTGCGTTCCACGTGTAAAACCTGACGACTAAACTGACTAGAAATAAAGTGCCCCGATCTCGGCCACCCAGGGATCCGAATGCCCCATACGCCCACTCCGCATAGGAAAGGTGTGCCAGCCGAGGCCAGCCTATGGAAGCACCCACCCTGTTGTAGACCCCTGCATTAAAAGGACACTGAAGGAGGAAGTGCTCCATGCTTTCCAGCGTGTCGCAACACTCCTCACGGGGACAACCCCGATCTTCGGAGTTCCTACACTTCAGGTTGTCCCTTACATACAGTTTCCCGTGGAAGCAGCGCCAAGACAAGTCCCAAAACTTCAAGGGGACCCGTGCAGAATTCAATAACCTCAGCCCGCCCTCCAGATCCCGACTTGGGCAATCTTTGAGCACCAGTGGCTTCTGGAAATGGGTCAACAGGACCCTCCTGTCAAGGAATTTCCTCGACATGGTCCTGATCTCCCACATTCCCAGACCCCACGCGGCGATCACCTTCAGAACCGGGGTAGCGTAAGCCGGGAGATGCCCATGCGGTGTGCGCAGGTCCTTCACTTGCCCTCCTGTCTCCCATTCCTGGAAGAAGGGCCGAAGCCATCCCCTGCAGGAGAATGCCCACGGAGGAGCCCTCTCTGACCAGAGGTTGGCGATGTTAGTCTTGACAAAAGTGTTTACTAGAAACACCACTGGGTTGACCATACCCAACCCTCCTAGTCTCCTTGTGCGATATGTGACCTCTCGCTTGACTAGGTTCAGACTATTTCCCCATAACATTTGGAAAAACAGGCTGTAGACCCGTGTCCAGAGCGGCTCTGGCAACATGCAGACACTGCCCAGGTATATTAACAAGGGTAGCAAAAAACCCTTAACCAGGCTAACCCTTTCCCTCAGGGTCAAAGACCAACCCTTCCATTGGTCCACCTTCTGGGCGGCGATCCTAAGTCTGCCCTCCCAATTTTGCTGGGGGTAGTCCCCCGGGCCAAATTCGATGCCTAGGATTTTTGCTGATGCCTGAGGCTCTGGAAGAGTGTCCGGGAGACCGAAACTAGGGTCTCCCCCTCCCAGCCAGAGACTCTCACACTTTTCCTGATTAATTCCGGACCCAGAAGCCTCCGAGTAGCGACCAACCTCAGACATGACCCACTCCGCCTCCTCACCCGAGGATACGAAAAGGGAGACGTCATCAGCATACGCTACCACCCTCAGAGTGGCTTCTGGGGCCGCCTGGTCCATCCTGACTCCCGCCAACGGCCCGCGCTCAATCCTCCTTAAAAGGGGATCTATCGCGAACACATATAACAGCGGGCTCAACGGACCGCCCTGGCGGACCCCAGACCCAACCTCAAAAGGGCGGCCAGACCAACCATTCACGAGTGGGAAAGTCTCTGCCCCCGCATACAGGATCTTTAGCCAATTTACAAACCCCCCAGGCAGACCGTACCTCAGAAGGACGGACCAGAGGTACTCGTGGTTAACCCGATCAAAAGCCTTCGCCTGATCTAAAGACAGCAAATACCCCTTCCAGTGACCCGCCCTACCCTGCTCCACTGCCTCTCGGACACCGAGTACTGCACTAAAAGTGGTGCGGCCTGGAACAGAGCAATGCTGGGCCCCCGAAAGGAGCCGGGGTGCAAACTTCACCAGCCGATTGAACAGCACCTTTGCCAGAACCTTCCGGTCCGTATTGAGAAGCGCTATGGGACGCAAATTCTCAATACGGGACGAGTCTTTACCCTTTGACAGGATAATCAGGGCTGACTGCCTCATTGACCGGGAAAGAGCGCCCGAGGAGAGACACTCGTTAAACACCTCAGTCAAGAGGGGGACCAAGGAGTCCCTAAAGGTCTTATAAAACTCGGATGTTAAGCCATCCGGACCTGGCGATTTCTTAGGCCGAAGCCCATCAATGGCCAGTCGCACTTCCTCTTCCCTGATTGCCTCTGTCAAAACGTGAAGCGAGGGGTCATCCCCTGGCTCAGGGATGGCTTCGGCCAGGAAAGCCGACATCACGTTCCGATCCAGATCCCTCTTCCCCAAGAGGTGTGAGTAGAAAGATCTGATCACCTCCAGGATCCCTGATTTGGATCTGTTCTGGGAACCCGTACTGTCGATCAGTCCTGTCACCACCTTACAACTCACTGACATCTTACAGTTTCTGTAGGGGTCGGGCGAGCGGTACCTCCCAAAATCCCTCTCAAAAACCAAAGATGTGTGCCTATCGTACTGACACCTCTTGAGTAAAGACTTCACTCTGGAGATCTCCTCATGGTCACCTCCAGCCGAGACGAGATGTTCGAGTTTCCTCCTCAGTTCCTGATACAGGCGGTACCTGCTCAGGCTCCTGTGGCTCGAGAGCTGGCGGAAGAAACTCGCAACCCGTTCCTTGAAGATCTCCCACCACTCTGACTTATTGCTACAGAGATCCAAAAGCGGTACCTGGCTCTGAAGAAAGTCCTCAAAGGATTGTCTTATCTCTACTTCTTCCAAGAGGGACGAATTCAGCTTCCATAGTCCCTTTCCCATCCGAGGGGTTTCTGAAACATTCAGAGAAAAAGAAATCAGACAGTGATCGGAGAACTCCACCTCAACAACGGACACTGCTGAAGAGATGGCTTCCTCCTTAAAAAAAAACCTGTCTATCCTAGACCTACAGCTACCTCTATGAAAAGTGAAACCACAGTGACCTGGGGTGTGCCGGATGTGGACATCCACCAGGCGAGCGTCACTAGCTATGCTATTAAGAGTATTACTATCATAAGCCAGCCGGTCAATGGAGCCTCCCCTATCACGAAGCCTTGTGACAGTGTTACTGTCACCTCCAAAGACCACCTGCCGACTCGTAAAAAGATAGGGCTTAATCTTCAGGAAGAGACATTTACGGTCCCACTTTGACTGTGGACCATAGATGTTAATGAGCCGAAGCTCCTGTCCCCTCATGAAGACGTCTAAGACCAGGCACCTACCCATTTCTACCTCGATAACTCTCCGGCATTCAACCGATGCAGTCTTAAAAAGGACTGCCACCCCGCTACACGGCTCGGCCGCAAGAGACCAGTACGAGGACCCGCACCTCCACTCACTCTCCGCCTTGCGTATGGCCCCCATATCCGTAAGTCTGGTCTCCTGCAAAAACAAAATGTCAGCCTCAAATCGGGTGAGAAAATCAAAGGCCGCAAATCTAGCCGCATCTGACTTTATACTAGCGACATTAATGGTCGCCAGATTCAACGGGGTGGGTGTCGCTATCATGAGTGATCGAGTTAGATGGCCTTTTTCTTCCCCCACCCTTTTTCCTAGCCCACTCATCTCCGGACGATGAAGCCCCCCCTCTTCTTTTCAAAGAGACAGAGGTATCCATCCCCCCCACCTCTTTCTCATCTCCGGACGCAGGGTTGGCCCCACCTCCTGAAGAAGACATACCCTCCGGAGAAGGGACTCCGCCCCCTCCCAAAGACCCTCCAGATGTTACCTCCGGAACCTCACCCCGACCCCCATCTCAGCAGGGTTGTCAAGGGCTTGAAACCGGTTGGAGAGGGAGATCAGAGGGGAGTAGGTGGGACCTTCCTTAGGCACCTTGGTCAGGGAAGAAGATTTTCCACTTTTTTTCTTTTTTTTACTTTTGGCACTCTTGGTACCCTTGTCACCCATTTCTTTTGGCTGTTCCCCTCCATCCTCATCAAAACTTTCATATTGTGAGGCATCTGAGAGATCAGCCACTTCCTCATTCTCCATCCGACTGATCTCCTCATTCACCGCTTCCTCCCCCGGGGCCTCAGTGACATGGGCCGTCGCCTCGGAGGAGGGGGCAGCCATTACCCCAGTTTCCTGAGGCTCCTCCTGCCCCCTGCCCTCCTGACGCCTTGCCTGCCTCCGCTGGTAAGAGGGACCCCTAGCCCTGCCATTCCTCGTCGGCCCCTCAGCTCCTCCCTGCCGCCACCGCCAACCCCTGCAGAAGTTGCACCGCCAAGAACTTCCTCGCGGCTCCCCTCCGCCCGGCTGGCCATGGCATTAGAAGAAGGAACGAGGGCAGCGGCTGAACGGGTGACCTAGATCACCACACAGGTGACATCGAATGACACCACAGGACGCGGCGAGGTGACCCACCTCGCCACACAAGGCACATTTCTGCACCTTGCAGCCCGCGCTGAAGTGGCGAGGATCACCGCACCTGTGGCAGACCTTCGACTGCCCCTGGTAGAAGACCAGAATACGATCCCTTCCCAGGAAAGCCG
>JARQOD010000009.1:72542158-72622708 GCA_033576555.1 Oophaga sylvatica
GGACACATACACATACACTGTATACATAGGACACATACACTATACACACTGTATACACTATATACATTGGACACTATCCACACTGTATACATAGGACACATACACTATACACACTGTATACACTATATACATTGGACACTATCCACACTGTATACATAGGATACATACACTATCCACACTGTATACATAGGACACATACACTATACACACTGTATACACTATATACATTGGACACTATCCAACTGTATACATAGGACACATACACTATACACACTGTATACATAGGACACATACACTTATACACTTATACATGGACACATACAACTATTACACACACTGTATACATAGGACACATACACTATACACACTGTATACACTATATACATTGGACACTATCCAAACTGTATACATAGGACACATACACTATACACACTGTATACACTATATACATTGGACACTATCCAAACTGTATACATAGGACACACACTATCCACACTGTATACATAGGACACATACACTATACACACTGTATACACTATATACATTGGACACTATCCAAACTGTATACATAGGACACATACACTATACACACTGTATACATAGGACACATACACTATACACACTGTATACACTATATACATTGGACACTATCCACACTGTATGCATAGGACACATACACTATACACACTGTATACACTATATACATTGGACACTATCCAAACTGTATACATAGGACACATACACTATCCACACTGTATACATAAATACATTACACATCCAAACTATATGACAATACACTATCCACACTGTAAACATAGGACACATACACTATACACACTGTATACACTATATACATTGGACACTATCCACACTGTAAACATAGGACACATACACTATATAATCCATATGCTTTAATATAACGGTTGAGTGTTTGGAGTCTGTAATAATCTGGAATTAGGGACGCCTGACAACCACGCAATGACTCACTAAAACGTCTCTTACACGCTGATATTAACCACATGGAGGCCACACGGGGATGAATGCAGCTTTTATTGTAAAAACATTATTTGGAAGATTGGAAAACCCCATAGAGTAACATAGAGAAGAACCCAAAGTCCTAGAATCCTGCGAAGCAGCAATCGTCCACACCGTCCACTCATCTGCAGAGAAGCAATGTGGAAAGATCTAAATCATGGCGATCCAAGTGTTCATATTACCTTGTTAGTCTGGTTGGTGTATTACGGTACACTACTACTCCCCTCTTCCCTGGGTGGGAGAAGGGTACAAACCGGGGGTCGGATTCAGGAGCTAATGCAAAGTACGTGGCCCCGGCATCCTCACCATCAGAAGTAATCAGGGGAACAAGGCAAGCTAGGGCACCCCTAGCATTAGAGACATGGAAGGAGCCCCTGGTCCCAGGACACCCAACAACAGAGCTGTGACACTTGTGCTGTGAGGGCGCTACGCCCGTGCAGGCGGCAAGTAACCGATGACGCAGGGTTGCCAGGACCTGATGTTTCACAGTTCAATGAGGGAGACCACCAGTCAAAAATAAACTTTTTATGGAATGACAACTTGGTAGGGAAAATATACAAGCGATAACGGGTACACAGTCCTATGGACGATTCCTTTACAACTGGAAGCTTTTTACACAGTTTCCTTCCTTCGTTTCTCTATTGCTTTCTATGGCCGCTGTTTCTCACTACTTCACTACAATCCAGCTCTAACATACAGTCCTGCTTAACAAGAGTCCTCTGAACTCCTGCGGATCTGCGTCTTCCTTCCCCTTAGGGTGCTTCAGTTCTCTGACGCTCTGGAGCTCCCGCCCCGGGCAATCTATTCGTCTCTCGTACTCAGTCCTGTTAGTAAGCCTGTTACCTTCAAGAGTTATGAGCTCGGGGTATTATGGCTAGGCGTCCGCTCCTAGAACCCGTCTCCAGAAGGTCACTGTCTCTTAATCACTTCTGTTCCAGATCTCGCTATCCCTTTTCTTCGGTCTCCTCTCACGGGGACGCACCATAAAGCAGCACTGCTCACCTTGGACCTTTGGTCCACTCACTATGAACTCCAGGCTCTATCTGACATTCTAACAGGAAATTGTCACTTTCTCTTTAACTTATCCTTTCCCACTCTGGGCTAGTCCCAAACATTAACCTAACTATCCCTATTGTCAAACTACACACACTCTACATCACAGTTCACATTGCATCATATAGCATCTTTGAACAATAAACTTGTTTCTTCAAGAGGTAAACGTTTGCAGCATGTCCATCTCCTTCCACTCCCTGTCAGTGCTACTGGATCTAGTGATTGGCTGCATTGATCACATGGGTAGTTGGGGACTTCATTGCTACAACACAGTAAACAAAGACTGGTGGAGGGCGGATTTATCGGGAGTTATAAGTCCGCCATTAGTAAATGGCCATTCTCTCTGCTTGGGTCAATGGTATTATCACATCAGAAAATTCCTTTAAAGTTGTTGTTCCATATGGACAAAGTCTTCTCTAAACGCGGACCTGCTGGGGATTAGTGGATCAGTACAGATCTGCCCCTGGATAAAGAACATTTATTTCTTGTGTAGGGGCCACTGCAAGTAAAATATTATATTACCAAAATCTCTGGAAACAAATAGGTGACCATGTAACGCATAGCTGCGGTGAGTCCTCCAGAGCAGCGGCCCTCACTCCGGCTGACACCAGGGGCCCAAATACTGGAACAGCTGGGCAAAATGTCATTTGTCCGTTTCCTGGTTGGGTCTCTTTGAAAAATGTCTGACATCATTATGCCCCATTCTGGCTCACACAGAGGTTGTCAGGACTCCGGAATGATAAGTACTAATACCTGCACCCACAGCAGCAGACATGGCTAGTGCCTCGTCATAATGATGGCCGTTACTAGAAATGGACCTGGTGATTCTGTGGTTTTAGGGGAAAATCCCTCTTCTCATGTAAACAGCAGAGTCACCGCCATAAATCCCAACACCTCGCCCCTTGTCTCTCAGTATGGACCCTGAGCGTCCTGATCATCTGCACCATTAATGCTTTATGATGCACTCCATAATACACCTTGGCAGCTGCCTCCTTATTTCCCTAGTTCATTTTCTCTGTGTTGGTGACAGTGGGATAGTGTGGGGTGAGCCACTGGGCTGGTTGTCACAGGCACCAAAGTCTATGGGGGTTCTAACTTTTTCCAGTAGACACTGTCAAATGATTGCCACCTGTGTCATTACTAAGAGCTGCTTACACTTTTTATAAGCCTAACTAGAGTGAAAGCTATGGTTAGACTTCGGGCTAGAATCAGGCTTAGGGCTAGGATAAGGCTTAGTTCTAGGGTTAGACTTAAGGTTAGGGTTAAACTTAGGGCTAAGATAAGGCTTAGGGATAGGATTAGGCTTAAAGCTAGGGTTAGACTTAGGGCTAGGGTTTGGCTTAGGGCTAGGGTTTGACTTAGTTCTAGGGTTAGAAATAGAGCTAGGTTTAGGACAAGGGCAAGTGTTAGGACGAAGACTAAAGTTATGATGAGTGCTAGGGTTATGAGGGCTAGCGTTAGGATTAGAGCTAGGGTCAGGACGAGGGCTAGGGTCAGGACGAGGGCTAGGGTCAGGATGAGGACTAGGTTGAGGACTGGGGTTGAGGACAAGGGCTAGGGTTAGGACAAGGGCTAGAGTTAGAACCGAAGTTAGGGTCAGGAAAAGGGCTATGGTCAAGAAGAGATCTATGGTTAGGACAAGGGCTAGGGTTAGGCTTAGGTCTAGTGTTAGATTTAGGAGTAGAATTAGGGTTAGGCTTAGGTATAGGCTTAGGGCTAGGGTTTGGCTTAGGGCTAGAGCTAGGATGAGAGCTAGGATTAGGACTAAGGCTTGGGTTAGGACAATGGCTAGGGTCAGGTCGAGGACTAGGGTTATGATGAATGCTAGGGTTAGGACAATGGCTAGGGTCAGGTCGAGGACTAGGGTTATGATGAATGCTAGGGTTATGACGAGGGCTGGAGTTAGGACAAGGGCTAGGGTCAAGACGAGGGCTAGGGTCAGATTTAGGGCTAGGATTAGCCTTAGGGCTAGGGTTAGGACGAGAGCTAGGGTTAGGACGAGGGCTAGGGTTAGAAGAAGGGCAAGGGTCAGGATGAGAGATAGGGTCAGGACAGGGGCTAGGGTTCTGACCAGAGCTATGGTTAGGATGAGGACAATTGTCAGGACAGGGGCTAGGGTCAGGTCAAGGGCTAGGATTAGGATGAGTGCTAAGGTTAGGATGAGGGCTGGAGTTAGGACAAGGGCTAGGGTCAGGATGAGGGCTAAGGTTAGATTTAGGGCTAGGGTTAGGACGAACGCTAGGTTTTGGACGAAGGCTAGGGTTAGGACAAGGGCTATGGTCAGGGTGAGTGCTAGAGTTAGGATGAGGGCTAGAATTCGGCTTACTGCCAGGGTTAGGACGAGGGCTAGAGTTCAGTTTATGGCTTGGGATAGCATGAGGGCTAATGTTAGGATGGGGGCTAGGGTTAAGATGAGGGCTAGAGTTTGGCTTACGGCTAGGGTTAGGATGAGGACTAGGGTTAGGGCAGGAGATTGACTAAGGTTACATTTGTGATTAGGACTACACTTAGGGATAGAATTAGGTATATGGTTATAGTTAGGGCCAGGCTAATAAAACTGTTACATAAGTATTAATAAGAAAGTAAAATTATAACAAGACAAAACTTTTTATCTTTAAAGTGTTATGTCTGATTTGAAAAAAAGGCAGAAAACTAGAAAGTCAAAGCACAAACTGTAATTACGGCAGTATTTTCTTCAAATTACAATACATGTTCTTTGGGGATAAGATGTTCAGTACTAGACTGGTGGAAGGGAAAGTTAACGGTTCCTGGGTTCGGGGGCACAAAGTTCTTGCCTTGCCCTGGGTGCTGACAGCCCATGCGTAGCCACTGGTTGGTGTCATTGGATTTCCCTCTGCACGTGGGTAACCTCACGTTTGATGTTAAACCTCCTGTGACGCTTCGAGTCAGCGACTATTATCAGGAAGTGCCCTGTATATAGTATATACCTGTATATAGCAGCAATCTACCGGGGAGGACAATCCTGACATCCCAACATTGCGGATCTAAGTCACAGTGACAGTAATGGGATCTGTCACTCGCCTCTTCATATGTTTCTCATATGTGATGTATTAGTCGCCCTCATATCATTCATCTATAGAAGTGGACGATCCCGGGATTCTCTAGATCTCTAGATTATTGATCGATTGATCAATAATTCATGCAATAGATCCCCGTGACAGACGGATCACAGCTAGATCACCGAATCATTGGGGTTGGGGTGATCTGCTCCTATCTCTTCTCTTGTATCGTTCTTATTTCAGCAGCTTGATGCTTTTCTCGCTGTTCTACCCTCTCCTCAAAAATACCCAATAATTGATTCTCCATCCTTGAGGTCCAATGACCATCATTCCCTAAAATGCGTGGGATGATGTTCCAGGGGCAAATATGCATGGGAATTCCCGGCTGGGTGTCTGCGGGGCACGGTGATGCCCTAAATTACCAACTTTTTACAACTTATTTAGGAGCTGTAATCACTTACAAACATTTTTTTTAGAGAGTCCCAAAGTATTTACAAAAGTTTCGCCCTACAGTGAAACAATGCAGACATGGACTCCAATAACTGAGGGTTCACTACTGTTAGTCAGTACTCCCTATGAAATGGAATATGGCGGCAGGTACTCACCACTGGGTTGGGGTCTAATCAGATGCCCTGGTGGTCCCTATAGGTGTCCAGTGCAGGTAGGGGTAGCGGCAGCATCTGGGCTGTAGGATTGGCAGCCCTGGTCATGGTGCTGGATGGACGCAGATAGGATCCTGCCTGTGTGAGAAGCAGATTACAGGGGAGAGTGGCTGGTTACAACTTGCAGGCAGTTTCATGCTTTCTTCTTGTCCCACCCCACGCAAAGAAGAGCATTCCGCTCCCTCCCAGATTAACTCATCATATGCTCAGCCCTATAAATTGCCAGGAGCATCCATACAGTGCACTGCACATCCACCAATCCCACATGCACCCTGCAATCCGGAGTAGACGTCCTGGGTGCACAGGACCGCGACGTTCAGGTCCATAGGTGGCCATACACATTCAATGGCTGCGGGCTGAACTCTTGTTTGTTCAATGTTCACATGTATGATCAGTTCATATGAGCATGCATGTGTTTTCAATGGTAAGAGGGGAAAACCAGCTGCCAAACACTTCTGATGGCATCATACCTCCCACAGAAAGCTATTGAGACATTGTTCCTGTGGAAATCTTGGAGGGGTGGAGGGGTGTTCACTGCACGGTGTATGGCCAGCTAAAGGGCTATTCTCCAAATAATCAGCTTATAGGGAACCCGTCAGCAGTTTTGGCGTATTAAGATACGGCCGCTGCCTTTCAGGGCTTATCTACAGCATTCTATAATGGATCATCCACGGACTCGTGAGCTCTGCGTAGTCTGTAGTTCTTCGGGTAGATGAGTCTTTGCTCTCCTCTCATCTTCATAATATTATTATATATTATATTATAGTGGGGGTCTGATAATGACAGAGGGTCCACATGACAGCCCACTGATGTCCATGGCTTGCTATGGACGTTACAGCCTATTACGCCAACAGAATCCGGAGGTGTAGTTTAGACGCGGCATTCCTGCGGTATCGCTGCCGCTCCACGTCGTTACATTGTGTTGTAGTTTATACATGGCGGTATTTATTGTACTGCTATAACCTGTACATGACACGGTACATTATCTCCTCTTATATACACTGCCGCCTCCATTGTAAACACTCTTGTAGCTTCTCGTCCTCCTGTTTGGTTACAGTATATACAATCAGATATTTATCGCCATATTTACCACTCTGGAGACCCCGCGATGCTGCCGCAGGGAATCCACCGCCATCATATATCATGCTGCTGCACACTGCTACCCACCTTCAGCCCTTATCTGTGAATACAATACGTCTTGTGCACTCTTACTACTACAACCCCTAACATCCCATAACATTCTTCACCCATCTGCAGGTCTAGTGATCTGTATCGTCTCATTGGTTACTCCTGGAGCCCTCCATGTGCTCACCAGAGGTAGCCTGACTGCCATTAGGCCCTTGTGAGACCATATGCTGGTGCGCTTGGCCCTGGGTTCCTCCTAATGCAGGACAATGCCAGACCTCATGTGGCTGGAGTGTCAGCAGTTCCTGCAAGATGAAGGCATTGAACTTATGGACTGGCCCGTCCGTTCCCAAAACCTGAATCCGATTGAGCACATCTGGGACATCATGTCTCGCTCCATCCACCAACGTCACACGTTGCACCACAGACTGTCCAAGAGTTGGCGGATGCTTTAGTCCAGGTCTGGGAGGAGATATTATTATTATTATTATATATTTATATAGCGCCATTTATTCCATGGCGCTTTACATATGAAAAGGGGAAAAATATAGACAGATACAATAAACATGTGCTAGACAAGGGACGCATAAGTACAGAAGGAGAGAGGACCCTGCCCGCGAGGGCTCACAGTCTACAGGGATGGGTGAGAATACACTAGGAGAGGGTAGAGCTGGTTGTGCGATGGTTCAGTACACTGAGGATCATTGCAGGTTGTAGGCTTGTCGGAACAGGGGTCTGAGATCCCTCAGGAGACCATCCACCACTTCATCAGGAGCATGCCCAGGCATTGTAGGGAGGTCATACAGGCACGTGGAGGCCACACACACTACTGAGCATCAGTTTGACTTTTTTAAATCAGATTACATTCCACTTTAATTTTGTGTGTGACTCCAAATCCAGGCCTCCATTGGTTAATAAATTTGATTTCCATTGATGATTTTTGTGTGATTATGTTGACAGCACATTCAACTTTGTACAGAACAAAGTATTCAATGAGAATATTTCATTCCTTCAGATCTAGGATGTGATATTTGAGTGTTCCCTTTATTTTTGAGCAGTGTATATATATTATCTCAGCTCTCCTCTCTCTCTATATATCATATTATCTCCTCTATGCAGCTATATTCTATAGAAGGGTTTTGCTACGGGGCCCCATAATTGTTGCACCACTTGGTCTTTCACGATTCCCCGGCCATCATTACGTCCCCTTTACATTTTCATTTTTTAATTAACAAATTAGCCCTAGAAAAATTGTTATAGAGACCGAGATGATACCAGAAATGTGGAGGGGACGATGGATGAAGGCGGCCGGGAAGGATTCGGATTACTCACGCAGCAGGTCTGTACTCGCCACCAGTAAAACACGATTCTCCAGTTTCCTTTACATTTCAGATCGCGAGACCTTGTAAAGACTGAGACCTTCCACAGCTGACAGTTCGTCACAGTTGCATCCGGTCAAGGCAATCTTCTGTACAAATGTCCTAATATTTTGCTGCAATGTATCAGCAGTGGTCTCCAATGTGTTTGGAAAGCCAAGACTGGATACAATGGTAGCAAACCCTCAGCTGTGAGAAGCATCTGGACGTTGAGGATGTTCTCAGGGACTGACAGCAAGCAGAGATCTTGTCAGGAATCGCCGCACAGTCTATTAGCGGGCTGCAGAGCTTTACAGCAATTAGTCTTCATTTATCACTCATTTCCCGTCCCGATGATGTTCCGGCGGTGATTAGCACCGTGCGATGGCTCCGTAATGTCCTGATCACACATTATAACGTGCAGGAGTGGCTCCATTTACAGACAGATAGGAAATGGAGTGTAGATAATCAGATTCGTGCCGAGTGTACGGCGCTCCGTGTAATTCCCAGACTCTCACCTCCTCTGCAGACAAAACATCCGAATAGTTTACTCCGATACGACAGCGGGACGGGAACTTACTATTCACAGGCAATAAAAAGCAGATATCTGGCACCTGCATCCAATATAGGCCTCCGAGTCACATCATGCTGACGGCTGCCCATGGGGGGACAGAAAGACCCCCAATATAACACCTCAGATGCTGCACTGAACACCAACCGCAGCATCGAAGGGGTTTACCTGCTGCGATCTAAGCCAGCTCCTATCACTGCAGCAATCGGCGGGTGGGCGTCTGCGGTGTAAAGGCCCCTGCGGACCCCCAGGCGTGGGTGTGGCCTTTTGGCACCAGCCCACCAGCTCGGATGCGCCATAGCAGTCACATGGCCTGCCGCCACCGGCTACTCCATTAACACTGGTCCTTCGTTCTCCGGATGGGTGTAGGCCCGCCTTGGTAAACCCATCTTTACATGTTATGCTGATGAAAACATTAAGAAACATTGTAACTGTTCCTGAAACTCCTGTGTGTCCCCATGGTAACAGACTACAAACAACCCTGCGTAGTCAGAGCCGGCAGTCACACTTCATAAGGGCCCATTAGCTTGTAGTGGGGAACAGATGGAAGCATGGCTGCAGAGCAGGGCTTGTTTGTAGTCTGTTTCTATGGTGACACATTGTTCTGCATAGAGCTGCAGACATTGCACTTCGATAGCACGCGGAATATTCCATGGATGGCACATAAATCCGCGTGTCTATGTGCAATGTCTGATTTCTCTACGATGAAGCAGTAATAATCCAATATCTCTTCTCCCCTCCCCTAGAAAATATATTTTGCTGGAAAAGGCATAAAAAGAAAAGTGCTAACAAAAGCAAGCGGTGACCAGGAAAGCAAAATCAGGCAAATAAAGCGAGAGGTAAAAGCTTTATCCTTTCCCAGCGTCCATCAGCTGCGGTTGCGGGATAACCAGACTCGCGTAATGTGCAATACGTATGTTGTGCAGGATGAGGCGGTAATCTGCCAGGATCTGCAGGTTTATAATGGATCTGTCTGCAGCCGTGGCCCCCCCAGATATTGGCGGTTTATAATGGACGACGTGGAACTTGTTGAATGTAAGAGGGGCCATTAAATATTCATCTGTCCAGGGCCCAGCTGCTGCTCTGAGTGGCTTTATCCATCTGCAGCCCCCAACACTGCCATCATTCACAGTCAGTAAGTTAATGGGTCAGACAGCAGCCAAACCCAGGCGAGATCGGGGCCGCCCGCGCCCCAACCCAGGCAAGATCGGGGCCGCCCGCGCCCCAACCCAAGCGAGACCGAGCCGCCCGCACCCTGAACCAAGCGAGATCGGGTCCGCCCGCACCCCAACCTAAGCAAAATCGGGTCCGCCCGCGCCCCAACCCAAGCGAGATCGGGTCCGCCCGCGCCCCAACCCAAGCGAGATCGGGGCCGCCCGCGCCCCAACCCAAGCGAGATCGAGCCCCCGCGCCCCAATCCAGGCGAAATCGGGTCTGCCCGCACCCCAACCCAAGCGAAATCGGGTCCACCCGTGCCCCAACCCAAGCGAAATCGGGTCCGCCCGCACCCCAACCCAGGCGAGATCGAGGCCGCCCGCGCTCCAACCCAAGCGAGATTTGAGCCGCCCGCGCCCCAACCCAAATTGGGTCCGCCTGCACCTCAACCCAGGCGAGATCGCGGCCGCCCGCACCCCAACCCAAGCGAGACCGAGCCGCCCGCGCCCTGAACCAAGCGAGATCGGGTCCGCCCGCACCCCAACCCAAGCGAGATCGGGTCCGCCCGCGCCCCAACCCAAGCGAGATCGGGTCCGCCCGCGCCCCAACCCAAGCGAGATCGGTGCCGCCCGCGCCCCAACCCAAGCGAGATCGGTGCCGCCCGCGCCCCAACCCAAGCGAGATCGGGGCCGCCCGCGCCCCAACCCAAGCGAGATCGGGGCCGCCCGCGCCCCAACCCAAGCGAGATCGGGGCCGCCCGCGCCCCAACCCAAGCGAGATCGGGGCCGCCCGCGCCCCAAACCAGGCGAGATCGAGCCACCCGCGCCCCAATCCAGGCGAAATCGTGTCTGCCCGCGCCCCAACCCAAGCGAAATCGGGTCCACCCGTGCCCAACCCAAGCGAAATCGGGTCCGCCCGCACCCCAACCCAGGCGAGATCGAGGCCGCCCGCGCTCCAACCCAAGCGAGATTTGAGCCGCCCGCGCCCCAACCCAAATTGGGTCTGCCCGCACCTCAACCCAGGCGAGATCGCGGCCGCCCGCACCCCAACCCAAGCGAGATTCGAGCCGCCCAAGTGTGGCGCGAGCGACTCGGATCTCGCTTGGGTTGTGGCACGAGATTGGGTTGAGGTCAATCTCGCGCCACAACTCAAGCGAGATCCGAGCCGCCCGCGCCACAACCCAAGCGAGATCCGAGCCGCCCGCGCCACAACCCAAGCGAGATCCGAGCGCCGCGCCACAACCCAAGCGAGATCCGAGCCGCCCGCGCCACAACCCAAGCGAGATCCGAGCCGCCCGCGCCACAACCCAAGCGAGATCCGAGCCGCCCGCGCCACAACCCAAGCGAGATCCGAGCCGCCCGCGCCACAACCCAAGCGAGATCCGAGCCGCCCGCGCCACAACCCAAGCGAGATCCGAGCCACCCGCACCACAACCCAAGCGAGATCCGAGCCGCCCGCACCCCAACCCAATCGAGATCCGAGCCGCCCGCGCCACAACCCAAGCGAGATCCGAGCCGCCCGTGCCACAACCCAAGCGAGATCCGAGCCGCCCGTGCCACAACCCAAGCGAGATCCGAGCCGCCCGCGCCACAACCCAAGCGAGATCCGAGCCACCCGCGCCACAACCCAAGCGAGATCCGAGCCGCCCGCGCCACAACCCAAGCGAGATCCGAGCCACCCGCGCCACAACCCAAGCGAGATCCGAGCCGTCCGCACCCCAAGCCAAGCGAGATCCGAGCCTCCCGCGCCACAACCCAAGCGAGATCCGAGCCTCTTGCGCCCAACCCAAGCGAGATCCGAGCCGCCCGCGCCACAACCCAAGCGAGATCCGAGACGCCCGCGCCACAACCCAAGCGAGATCCGAGACGCCCGCGCCACAACCCAAGCGAGATCTGACCTGCCCGCGCCACAACCCAAGCGAGATCCGAGCCGCCTGCGCCACAACCCAAGCGAGATCTGACCTGCCCGCGCCACAACCCAAGCGAGATCTAAGCCGCCCGCGCCACAACCCAAGCGAGATCTAAGCCGCCCGCGCCCTATCAACATGATAAACTGAGGATCATACTGTGAAGAGATTGGAGGGGTGGGGGGAGAACTGAGCAACAACTAGAATATTTCTGGAATGCCGATTAATATCAAAATTATTAAAACAAATCCATTAAATTGTGAAATATATTGACATTTTCATTAGAAAACCGCATGGACCATGTAAAGGGAGCTCCGGCGAGCACTCGTCCACACAAAGGTGTTCTTGAACTATGACGCCCCGTGAAGGAAGTGGGGTCCGGTCGTATTATACGTGTAACGTGCAGTTTAATACAATTTTTTCGCTTTTTCTCTATGTTTATTATTTTACACTAAAATTCTTAAATATACGTTAGTTTTGTAGAAAACCTTTAAAAACGCGACCAGCAAATGTGCGGAGCTCCTGGGAAATGGAGGCCACAGCTGACTGCAGTGTTGGACTGGCGAGGGCCCACCTGTAACATAGGATCTAAGACCCCACTGTTAGGCAGATTTGTGCCAGATTCATGTGTGACCTATGGGGAAGGAGCCGATCAGTAGTGCCCCATTAATCCCCCAGCACGGTGCCCATCAGGACCAGATCGCACCCTTCATTCATCCGGGAAATGCCGGGATCAGTAACAATCAGCCGCATCGCATGTCGTCATTATAAATCACTTTTATTATTATTATTATACATCTCAGAGGTAAACAGATTATATGAAAATAAACCGCTCTTATAAATAATTCATGTCATAAAAATAAAGAGGATTCTCTGTAAATGACAGAATTCAATACCGAGCTCAGCCGGAGTGAGGACGACACGGCGAAACCACAAACAAAGCATTACTGGCGCTTACTACCCACGGATGAAACGCTGAACACGACATCACTGCTGCAAAGGGAAAAGCAGCCGACGTATTCCTGGAGCGCGGCCGTCAGGAGGACAGAAGATGGGGAGTCGGGGGCACCAGACCTGAGAAGGGGGTCCGGCGTCAGTGTATGAGGATGGAGTCGTCGTCTCCCCGGGTCCTGGAAATTAAGCAGAACGTCATGTAAGAATATAACAGACGCTTTACTCCATTCACACTGAACTCTGAGTGTCTGTGGGTGATGGGTGCGTTCAGCCCTCCCTTACTGGGGTCCCCCTGGTGCCGGACTCTCCACACAATAGGAGATGCATTATTCCCACCCCGGACCCCGACACAACACGTCCTCTGGATTCAGCTGCCGGACACGTGCAAGGTTTCTGGTGAATTAACCCCGCCGACCTGTCGTTTGCCATAAATCCGTATTCCTTTTTTACCTGATAAAAATGCTGCGGTTCTCTCAAATCTGCCGCCATTTTCCTGTTTGTTCCGGCACTCCAGCTCCTGAGCTCGGGCCCCTTCTTCCCTGTATATAAATCTCATTTTATTAGCCAAATGGGTATGGTCCTCAAGAAGATGCTCCTAGAAGACCACGCCCACTTGGATAAAAAAAAAAAGACTAGATTTATATTCAAGAAAATAACTTCTCAGGAACAAAAAAAACCTAAGCCGGATTCAGAATGGCGGCTTTTACACCAAGAAGATTGAAAATAAGTTCTAAAATAGCTATAACCGCCAGGCCTGGTGCGGGACCGCTCCCCAGTAATATCACACTGCTCCCCCTTTATATATGGCTGCATGAATCTTTTCACATGGTAGAAATAGTAAAGTTCACGCATCCTCAAAAAGGGAAAAAAGTGCTGGATTTGATAGATTTTTTTGGAACAAATAGGGAAACAAGTTATTTTCTTTGGCGTTTTTGTTTTATATAATATTTGCCCAATTAAATATATTTTATAGTGAATTCCATTGTCATTTGTTTTTATTTAGACTTTATTCTTTTTTTCTCTTTTGGGCTCGCGGCTTCTGTGATAATTGTACATTTATACTCCTGGAGTATAACTCGTGGCGCTGTGATCACAGGCGACACTCGCGAGATTGATCCGTCCCACCACAGTCACCCATCACATGGCTAAACGGCCGGGATCGGAGGGCGCCCCTACCCCAGCGTCCGGCAGCACCGGACCCGCGCAGCGGTTATTCCACAAAGCCGTATAGGCGCAGCGCGAGGCACAAGTCATGGGACGTCCAGGCAGAAACCCACCGAGAACAGCAGCAGATCTCAGGAACCGCATACAGACAGCTTTTTTCACAATTCTGTGTCTGGAATAAGTCATCGCCGCTGTGAAGAAACTTTTGAAGATCTGTGGTTGGAAAACCGTTCTGCTGGTAATTCTACGAAACAGGAACACCACAAGTACAATAATGTATGTTATCCCGTGTATAATGTCACTCATTTATATAATGATAATGCTTCACATCCAGTCTTAATTAGAATTCAGGGCCAATATTCCCAGGAGACGATTACCCCACATTATTACTAGTTCCATGTACAGGACGTGCAGTACCGGTTGTCACCACTGTCATCACCAATAGAAGCTTATGCAACAGCGCCCCCAGCTGTAATCCAGTTTAGGTTAAATTATATCTTTTTTATTTCAGGTTATGATAAACTCACCTTAATGGTTTCATAGGAGTCGGTGATGAGTGCAATGAAGAGACTGAGAATCATGTAGATGAACAGACTCATGAAGGAATAGAGGTAGAGCCGGCTGAACAGCCACACCAGGGTGCTCTTCTGCTGGATTTGAGCAAAAGTAGCAAACATGTCGTCACCATTGACTAGTGAGAAGAGACATTCGGCCACAGTGTTCAGATCCTCGAACTGTAATAAACAAGTCCAGGTCGTCATGGAGGAGTAAAGGGTGCACAGGATCAGGAGATACAGTACTGCGGACGCAGACGGCGCCCAACATTCGGATCATCTACTGGGGACATTAAAGAGGGTGGCCACTACTTTATCACAGATTACCTATCCTTAGGAGAATCCGACTGTCGGATCGGTCGGGGTCCTGCAGTCAGCTGTTCCCAGAGGCGCGGCCTGAAACGCTCGCTTGTGGAGCCGTCTGATAGGATGTGTGCCAGCCGTGGCCACTATCCGGGACTGCCACGTGGTAAGGAGCAGCGAGCGGAGCGCTCAGGCATTGTCTGCTCTGAAGGCGCAGTCACAAGATTTGTTAAATGGGAATGCTCAGAAGACGCCAGGGCATTTTTTTTAGCGTTTTTTTTTTATTCCGAAAATACTTCATTGTCAAATAATCACTAAAACACTTCAGGAAAAGCTATTAATTTTTTCCCTAAATAGCCTTCCTCTTGAAAAACCCAGTGTACTTATAGTCACCAACATGGGGCACCCAGTACCTACAGATTTATACAGCCACCACTAGAGGGAGCTCACTACTACAGATTTATACAGCAACCACTAGAGTGAGCTCACTACCTACAGATTTATACAACCACCACTAGAGGGAGCTCACTACCTACAGATTTATACAGCCACCACTAGAGGGAGCTCACTACCTACAGATCCCATTGAAATCAGAGTGCAGGGAGCTCCCTCTAGTGATTTCAAAACAAAACTGCATAAGACATTTATTAAAGAGTACCTTGTATATTTATACTTAAAAAGGTTTCCGTGATAATCAGCATTTATAACTAAACCACGTCCATGATCCGGAGGTTATTCACTGGGGCTACAGGTCTGATATCAATGCTACGCTGAGATATGTAAACCAAGTACATCTCGTCTTATTTTCTCCTCTCCTTTTGTTTCTGGATCTGAAGGTTGAAGACCAGGTCTCCTTGTTGTTTCCTTAACAGAAATATTAAGCAATTATATTATAATCCCCTGTAATGTCCCCAAGAGTCGGCTCTTAGCGATAATCTGTGCGCTAAGCGGATGGAAGAAATGCGCGGGTCACTAAGTGTCAGGATATACTGTAGATCTGCAAGCTTTAGCGCTCCTTGTGCAGATAGACATTAATTACTGCAGTAATGGACCTGAGAGGAGGACGGAGGGGATTTCACCAGAATACACGGGGTCCAGGGTTTAACCCCTACAGCGATTTGTGTCTGGGGGTGAATATAGATCAGGAATCCATGTACTTCCGTTATTTCTGCGCTGTTCTTCCCGGCTGCAGGTGGTATTCACTCTGCGAGCCGCTACCTGCCTCACTAATGCCGCCATTGCCGGCACTAATCCGCACACGAGGAAGATTCATGGATTTACAGCGATGTCTAGCAACAAATTACCGTTCAATAAAGGAAATGGAGTTTTCAGTTGCAGATTTTATGGGAGATTTTCTGCAGCAGCAACAGATCTCTGTCACTGATAACCCGGACATTCCCATGACCAGGGGGCAGGCATTAAAGGGTTATTCCCACAATCACATACAGTGGGGGAAAAAAGTATTTGACCCCCTGCTGATTTAGTAAGTTTCCCACTGACACAGACATGAACAGTCTATAATTTTAAGGGTCGGTTAATTTTAACATTGAGAGATAGAAAATCAAAAATAAAATCCAGAAAATCACATTGTATAAATTATATACATTTATTTGCATTTTGCAGTGAGAAATAAGTATTTGATCCCTCTGGAAACAAGACTTAATATTTGGTGGTAAACCTTGTTGGCAGCGCAGCAGTCAGACGTTTCTTGTAGCTGATGATGAGGTTTGATGTCAGGAGGATTTTGCTCCTCTCCTCTTTACAGATCATCTCTCAATCATTAAGATTTTGGGGCTGTCACTTGGCAACTCGGAGCTTCACCTCCTCCATAAGTTTTTTATGGGATGAAGGTCTGGAGACTGGCGAGGCCACTCCATGACCTTAATGTGCTTCTTTTTGAGCCACTCCTTTGTGGCCTTGGCTGTGTGTTTTTGGTCATTGTCTTGTGGAAAGATCCAGTCACGACCCATTTTTAATGTCCTGGCGGAGGGAAGGAGGTTGTCACTCAGGATTTTACGGTACATGGCTCCATCCATTTCCCATTGATGAGGTGAAGTAGTCCTGTGCCCTTAGCAGATAAACACCCCAAAACATAATGTTTCCACCTCCATGCTTGACAGTGGGGACGGTGTTCTTTGGGTCATAGGCAGCATTTCTCTTCCTCCAAACACGGCGAGTTGAGTTAACGCCAAAGAGCTCAATTTTTGTCTCCTCTGACCACAGCGCCTTCTCCCAATCACTCACACAATCATCCAGGTGTCATTGGGAAACTTCAGACGGGCTGCACATGTGCCTTCTGGAGCAGAGGGACCTTGTGGACACTACAGTATTGTAAACCTTTACGGCGTAATGTGTTACCAATGGTTTTCTTGGTCATTGTGGTCCCAGCTGCCTTGATATCATTAACAAGTTCCCCATATAGTTTTAGGCTGATCTCACACCTTCCTCATGATCATGGATACCCCACGAGGTGAGATTTTGCATGGTGCCCCAGATCGATGTCGATTGACAGTCATTTACTATTTCTTCCATTTTCTTACTATTGCACCAATAGTTGTCTCCTTCTCACCCAGTGTCTTACTTATGGTTTTGTAGCCCATTCCAGCTTTGTGCAGGTCTATGATCTTGCCCTGACATCCTTATAAAGCTCTTTGGTCTTGCCCATGTTGTAGAGGTTAGAGTCTGACTGATTCATTGAGTCTGTGGACAGGAGTCTTATATAAAGGTGACTATGTAAGAGCTGTCTGTAATGCAGGGAAGGAGATGATTAGGAGTCTAACTGGTCTGTAGGAGCCAGAACTCTTAATGGTTGGTAGGGGATCAAATACTTATTTCTCACTACAAAATGTAAAAAAGTTTATATAACTTATACAATGTGACTTTCAGGATTTTATTTTTGATATTCTATCTCACAATGTTAATTGAACCTACCCTTACAATTGCAGACTGTTCATGTCTGTGTCAGTGGGCAAACTTACAAAATCAGTAAGGGATCAAATACTTATTTCCCCCACTGTAATGTTTCACATAGAACAGTAAATACAAACCTATTGTTAATATACAGACTTGTGCCTCTGTCACTGTCTGCTCTCGTACAGGACCCTGCCTGGCTGATTTTATCTTCTGCCATCTACAGCACCATAGCTGCAGCGTGGTTTGACATCATTAGCTGGTTTCTAGCAGAGCTCAACTCTCCTGCAATCCTTCCCATCTGAGCTTTAATTTACTGGGCAGAGCGGAGCCATTTGTTGCCTGCTGCAGGCAGATCAGTGAGGTGAAACCACAAATTCTGCTCTGTTAGTGCAGTATGGCAGAGGATTATTTTCTGTCTTATGCATCAACAGCAGCATCTCCCCTAAGGATGAGAACATGGATCTGAGCAGATCGAGGATCATCTTATAGTACATAGTTCCTGCGGTCAGGAAATCATTTCCTTAAAGGGGTTTTTCCAATTTCGGAAAACTACTCTTCCCTGGCTGCAGTTTGGTTTAAAAAACACGGAACAACTTTAGTTTATTCACCCTCCCACGGTCCATCTCCGAGTCTCCACTGCTGCTCCCAGCGTCCATTATTGTCTGCAGCGCTTACATGTCATTGGTGCAGCCAATCCGTGAGCTCAGCAGCTCTGAGTGGCTTGTGCCATCTACTCCGGCAGTGCCGCCAAGCTCACCATTTGGCTGCAGCGATGTTCATGTGATGTTAGTGCTGCAGACAATAACAGACACTGAGAACAGTGGCTGGACCTGGAGAGAATGAGAAAAATCACATTTCTGTTCTCGTTAAAGCCACCTGCAGCCGGAGCCAGAGGTCTTCTGAAGCCGGAAAACCCCTTTAATGACAAACGCTTGGAGATTTCCTGCCACGATTGAAGAAAAGTGTGACTTCAGAGCCGCGCTACCTTCTCATGGTAAGGTCCGAGCACGATCCAGCCGCAGAACGTGTAGCCGAGGTAAATCATCCCTGCGCAGCAGCAGAACCTCAAGACTTTGGGGAGAGACGCCTGCATGGTCAATATCAGAACCTGGAAGAAAGACGATGGAGGGGCGGTCAGGATTTATTCATTTCTGCAAAGTAACAGATGATCACTGGTTCAGAAAACACGAAGAATGAAGATCGGAGTTTCCATTCATCTTCAAAATAGTTTGTTCTTTCTCCCCCAGAAACATCGGGGGCTCAGGTTCATGACCGCAGCTGAAAACTAGCAGTGCGCTCCTGCTGGGATACCCCTGGTTTGTAGACATCCGATGTGTTAGAGACCCTCCTTACACAGCATCATCGGGAGCAGAGCAGCAATCTGGGGGGAGTTGGGTGGGTAGTGGATGGTGGGCTCCTGCTGGGATACCCCTTTAACGTACTGCATGATTTGTAGACATCTGATCTGTTAGAGACCCTCCTTACACAGCATCATCGGGAGCAGAGCAGGAATCTGGGGGGGAGTCGGGTGGGTGGTGGATGGTGGGCTCCTTCTGGGATACCCCTTTAATGTACTGCATGGTTTGTAGACATCCGATGTGTTAGAGGCCCTCCTTACACAGCATCATCGGGAGCAGAGCAGGAATCTGGGGGAGTCGGGTGGGTGGTGGATGGTGAGCTCCTTCTGGGATACCCCTTTAATGTACTGCATGGTTTGTAGACATCCGATGTGTTAGAGGCCCTCCTTACACAGCATCATCGGGAGCAGAGCAGGAATCTGTGGGGAGTCGGGTGGGTGGTGGATGATGGGCTCCTTCTGGGATACCCCTTTAATGTACTGCATGGTTTGTAGACATCCAATGTGTTAGAGGCCCTCCTTACACAGCATCATCGGGAGCAGAGCAGGAATCTGGGGGGAGTCGGGTGGGTGGTGGATGATGGGCTCCAGAACTCCTGCTGGGATACCCCTTTAATGTAATGTATGATTTGTAGACATCTGATGTGTTAGAGGCCCTCCTTACACAGCATCATCGGGAGCAGAGCAGGAATCTGGGGGGAGTTGGGTGGGTGGTGGATGGTGGGCTCCTTCTGGGATACCCCTTTAATGTACTGCATGGTTTGTAGACATCCGATGTGTTAGAGGCCCTCCTTACACAGCATCATCGGGAGCAGAGCAGGAATCTGGGGGGAGTCGGGTGGGTGGTGGATGGTGGGCTCCAGCACTCCTTCTGGGATACCCCTTTAATGTACTGCATGGTTTGTAGACATCCGATGTGTTAGAGGCCCTCCTTACACAGCATCATCGGGAGCAGAGCAGGAATCTGTGGGGAGTTGGGTGGGTGGTGGATGATGGGCTCCAGCACTCCTGCTGGGATACCCCTTTAATGTAATGTATGATTTGTAGACATCTGATGTGTTAGAGGCCCTCCTTACACAGCATCATCGGGAGCAGAGCAGGAATCTGGGGGGAGTTGGGTGGGTGGGTTATGGTGGGCTCCTTCTGGGATACCCCTTTAATGTACTGCATGGTTTGTAGACATCTGATGTGTTAGAGGTCCTCCTTACACAGCATCATCAGGAGCAGAGCAGGAATCTGGGGGGAGTCGGGTGGGTGGTGGATGGTGGGCTCCTGCTGGGATACCCCTTTAATGTAATGTAGGATTTGTAGACATCTGATGTGTTAGAGGCCCTCCTTACACAGCATCATCAGGAGCAGAGCAGGAATCTGGGGGGAGTCGGGTGGGTGGTGGATGGTGGGCTCCTGCTGGGATACCCCTTTAATGTAATGTAGGATTTGTAGACATCTGATGTGTTAGAGGCCCTCCTTACACAGCATCATCGGGAGCAGAGCAGGAATCTGGGGGGAGTTGGGTGGGTGATGGAGGGTGGGCTCCTGCCGGGATACCCCTTTAATGTAATGTATGGTTTGTACACATCCGATAATTGGGGATCGCTGCCGACATGTGGCGCCTGGCAGCCTTCTCCCTAGTGCTGCAGACGGGGGGCTTCTTCGGCCCTCCACATTTCGGTCACGTTAACGTCTTTTACACTTACATTATACTTCTGGAAATATCCCAAATATCGGATGACGCCGACCCAGACCAGTAACGTGGACGTGCCGAGGAGGAGGCTGCACACATCGTAAGACGTCAGATTCTGCAATCAAAGGGGAACACAGAATTACTACACCCAGAGATAAACCCCGCAGATAAAGGGGCGGGCAACGTGCTGAAGTCACTTAAAGGGGTGTGGCACTCAGATAAAGGCGAATCTGGCCAAATTCAGTCCTTCCCCACCACCGGTCACATCAGTCCCCCGTAACGACACATCTGCCCCAAGATACCGGTTACTGGAGCGATACCTTGGCTTTTATCTCCATCTTCATCACAGATCCGATAATCGTCATCACATCACTGATAATGACCATGACGTACCAGCCGTTTATAAACTCCAAGCGATCGGCGGAGCTCACGTGCTGATTGTATTTATTCAGGAAATACCGCACAAATCTCTGCAAGAAAGAAGGAAGCGTCAGAGCGAGGCGCGCTGCCCCCGAGTGGTGGAGGGGGGAATTGTAAATTACCCGTAACGTGGAGACTTCCGCCGAAATCACAGAACAATGCACATTAATGCTTCCAGATCAGCCCCTTTATTACTACGTGTAGATGCATAGGAACCGAGGCTGCGTCTGTCGCATGAAGGCAGGCGACTGAGGGGAACATTGCACCTGGTGGCCTCCTCTACCGACGTTTGGATATGGGGGGACAGCAGTCAGGGGGTCCTCTCCACAGCCAAGCCAGATTGTGGGGGCTTCAGTTCACTCTGACTGGGCAGAGACGTGTGCGTGTGGGGTACGGCAGGTGGCCCCGCTACATGTGGCCCATATTCCCGACACCTGGGGTCAGTTTCAGAGGAGAGTCCAGTATAGTGCCACACCAGGATCGGTCACCGAGGGGTGGCGCTTTCTGTAACTGACCCAGGAGGGGTCATATGTACAGAGGCCAGCTCCGGGGGTCTCAGGAAGGCAGTTCAGAGAGATGGAGTCACATGAAGGGCGAAAGTGAACTTGGCACCCGAGAGCAGTGGAGCAGTCACCAAGAGTGACTGCCACCCGAAAGCCCTGCCGAATGGCGTCATAACCCTGGAGAGACAGTCTGCAGCTAGAGAGGGCGAGACTGCACAGACGAGGGGAGAAGGGAGAGTGACAGGTGCCTGTGAGAAGATGAAGAAAGCCACCCAGCGTGGGCCTGACTCGGAGGAAGTCCAGTGTCGGTGTGAGGCCACGCTCGGGAGGGCGTCAGAGGTCACAGACGCTGTATACATATATACTTTGTAATGACGACTTATGGAGGTTCTGCTGCAGAGTTTGTGCTTCCTCCATGTGAGGGATTTCCATAATTAGGGCCAAACTAAAGGGGCCCTCACAGGACAGAGTGGCCATACGGCTCTTCAAACATCAGGACTCTCACATAATCTCTTTACGGGGGCTGTAACCAAAAGGAGAGCAGAGGGGCCCGTGCTCCCGGCCCAGAACTAATAGGGGTAACCAGAAACGCAGGTGACCACGGGGGGCCACGTTACGCATGTGCCCAACAGACGATCGGGCAGGCAATGATTCACTCACCCTCAGCAGCTTTATGGCCAGAATGATGGACCTGGAGCAGAGGATGAGGGACGTCAGACACGTCAGGATCACAAACCCATCGAAGACCAAGATGTAATGCGTGTTCTTCTGAACTGCGGAGAAACAAGAGTCTCAGCATGCAGAAATAAGAAGGTGCGAAGCAAAACCTCATGGGCCGCCATTAATCCAAGAGACACCCCGGCACTGAAGCACTTCTGCCTGGAGCGACCTTTCGAGTTGGGAAACTTTTTTTCATCCCAAATTTCTTTTCACAAAGTTGTAATGAGGCACAACTTTCATTTTACTCTGTAGACGGCGAATCGCACCACACAACGTGTCACCCGGCCATGACTGCACCAGTCCCGACCCAACAGCAGGCGCCCAGTCTGCTCGGCTGTGTTCTGTCAGGGAACCAGGACTTAAAATGTCTCAATTCTGCCAGCACCGGTGCTGATCAGCACGTCATGGGCCGGAGTCACCTCCTAGGTTCTGAAGAGGAGAAGGGGCACGGCCACCATGGCGAAATTCACGGGTACACAGAGCTCTACGGCGTCGGTTTTCATCCGAATCCCTGAAGACATGGGAACCAGACAGGACCCCTGACAAAACCATGCAGGGTACTGGGGCAGAGTTCGTTTCGCCTCCTTTCTGGTGGAGGACATTTTTTATTACATAGCTTACCACGTGTCCGCCATTTCTCGTGGATTTAGGTGATGACCCAAGCGCAGTGCTCGGCACGGAGCCCTATGTAAATGTAAGCTAGTCCGTATGCAGGTCCTCACGTCAGCGCAGGCACAAGTCTGCACATTCATTGGGGTTTTTTTTCCTTTTCTACACTGAAAATTGTGACGTCACCGGCATTTCTGCAACAGAATAAGCGTCCGGGAGAAAAGCCGCAGCTTGTTTGTACGAAGCAGAAAGATTCCTCAGAGAAGGTGATTATAACACGTCGTCCCCCACTTGTCGGGTCCGGTAACCCAGGCGCTTCACCCCAAGAAGCAGCGCGTGGGGAACAAAGGCCCCTTTCCCCTTAGTGATGGAGTCCAGGAGCCGCTACCTACAGTACATGGCCAACGTTACCCCAGACCGCGTCCCCATTGGTGGTGTGAACTACAACCTGCGGAGCCCATTGTCAGCCATTTATGTCTAACCTACAATTATAACATCTGCACAAGTGAAAAGATGTAAAACCCACAGAAGAAAGTAAACGTAGAACAGTGCGGCACGTGCCGGGTTCTGGTGACTTACTGGAGCCAGATATTTGCCAGTCCTTACAGTCCTGAATGGTGGCATCACTCTCAAAGAAAATCTTCACTTTGCCGCTGTGCGCCTGATTATTGAACGTGATCTGGAAAGAGAAGATTGATCCAATCCAATAATCGCATCGAAGACCCGAGAAGAAACCATCGCACGTCTTATAGGATAAAGCAGATATATCAGGATTGTTCCCGGCGGGGCCGACGAAGTCGAGTGATCTATGTGACGGTGACTGCTACATCCCCATGGGGCAAGTTTCAGCTTCCGGAGTCAGTAAATTCCCCGCAACTCATCATCATCAGAACATAAAAAGGTAAAAGCCGCCGAGGAGCCGGCGTAACGAAGCGTTATTTGCCTTATTGTGGAACACGTAGCAGTCGGGCAGCTCTCGCACTCGGATCGTCTGCAGATCGATTCCCTTCAGCCTAAAGGAGATTTCAACCTTAATAAGCCTGAAAAATAAGGAGAAAAACCACGATAAGACATATAACGAGGCATCATCTCCGGCCCCGACACCTCACAACACAAGGTTACCTGTAAAACTCCAGATTGAAGAAAGAGGAGTTTATGGCGCGGTCTCGGTGCGGACTGTTCACCAGCAGCTCCGGCTCCAGGTGTAAACACTCTAAAAAGACAAGAGCGCCTCAGTCCCTGGAGTGCAGCAGCCGGGCTCACTCACTCCCACAGCCGTACACATTCCTACAGGTGGCGCACTCACTCCCGCAGCCGTACACATTCCTACAGGTGGCGCACTCACTCCCGAATCCGTACACATTCCTACAGGTGGCTCACTCACTCCCGCAGCCGTACACATTCCTACAGGTGGCTCACTCACTCCCGCAGCCGTACACATTCCTACAGGTGGCTCACTCACTCCCGCAGCCGTACACATTCCTACAGGTGGCGCACTCACTCTCACAGCCGTACACATTCCTACAGGTGGCGCACTCACTCCCGCAGCCGTACACATTCCTACAGGTGGCTCACTCACTCCCGCACCGTAACATTCCTACAGGTGGCGCACTCACTCCCGCAGCCGTACACATTCCTACAGGTGGCTCACTCACTCCCGCAGCCGTACACATTCCTACAGGTGGCGCACTCACTCTCACAGCCGTACACATTCCTACAGGTGGCCACTCACTCCCGCAGCCGTACACATTCCTACAGGTGGCTCACTCACTCCGCAGCCGTACACATTCCTACAGGTGGCTCACTCCCGCAGCCGTACACATTCCTACAGGTGGCTCACTCACTCGCGCAGCCGTACACATTCCTACAGGTGGCGCACTCACTCTCACAGCCGTACACATTCCTACAGGTGGCGCACTCACTCCCGCAGCCGTACACATTCCTACAGGTGGCTCACTCACTCCCGCAGCCGTACACATTCCTACAGGTGGCTCACTCACTCCCGCAGCCGTACACATTCCTACAGGTGGCTCACTCACTCCCGCAGCCGTACACATTCCTACAGGTGGCGCACTCACTCCGCAGTCGTACACATTCCTACAGGTGGCGCACTCACTCCACAGCCATCATCCTACAGGTGCGCACTCACTCCACAGCTGGGCACACTCCCGAGCCGTACACATTCCTACAGGTGGCGCACTCACTCCCGCAGTCAGGCGCACTCACTCCCGCAGCCGTACACATTCCTACAGGTGGCGCACTCACTCCGTAGCCGTACACATTCCTACAGGTGGCGCACATCACTCCTGCAGCCGGGCGCACTCAGTCCCAAGCCGTACACATTCCTACAGGTGGCGCACTCACTCCCGCAGCCGTACACATTCCTACAGGTGGCGCACTCACTCTCGCAGCTGGGCGCACTCACTCCTGCAGCTGTACACATTCCTACAGGTGGCCCCACTCACTCCCGCAGTCGTACACATTCCTGCAGGTGGCGCACTCACTCTCGCAGCCGGGCGCACTCACTCCCGCAGCCGTACACATTCCTACAGGTGGCGCACTCACTCCCGCAGCCGTACACATTCCTACAGGTGACGCACTCACTCCCGTAGCCGTACACATTCCTACAGGTGGCGCACTCACTCCCGTAGCCGTACACATTCCTACAGGTGGCGCACTCACTCCCGCAGCCGTACACATTCCTACAGGTGGCGCACTCACTCCCGCAGCCGTACACATTCCTACAGGTGGCGCACTCACTCCCACAGCCGTACACATTGCTACAGGTGGCGCACTCACTCCCGCAGTCGTACACATTCCTACAGGTGGCGCACTCACTCTCACAGCCGTACACATTCCTACAGGTGGCGCACTCACTCCCACAGCTGGGCGCACTCACTCCCGCAGCCGTACAGGTGGCGCACTCACTCCTACATGTACATTCCTACAGGTGGCGCACTCACTCCTGCGCCGGCGCACTCAGTCCACACCGTACACATTCCTACAGGTGGCGCACTCACTCCTGCAGCCGGGCGCACTCACTCCCACAGCCGTACACATTCCTACAGGTGGCGCACTCACTCCTGCAGCCGGGCGCACTCGCAGCCGTACACATTCCTACAGGTGGCGCACTCATTTCCGCAGCTGGGCGCACGCAAGGCGCTGCCCGACTGCCACGGGGACCGTGCACCCACACACTACCTGGGGAGATGAAAAACCACCAGATCTGTGCACCAGATGTCCCGTCATGTCTGGTCCCAATTGTATGTACCACGTCCCATGATGGCGAGGATTATTTGGCCGTGGCTCCAGCAGGGCACAACCAGTCCCCACTGTCACATTACTGCCCCCAAAAAACTCAGGTTTTCCCCCCATTTGAAGCTAATACGCACCAATCTCAAACAGGGACACAACAACTAGCAGCCTTCAATATTGTTCCTCTCATAAGAGACGATGACCATTGTGACCTCACCCCCGCTACCCCCATAGGCTCCAGGTACGATTTCTGCCCCTGCACCCATTGTACATACACCCTGGGTTTCCCCAAATCTAGTAACATCTCTGGTACTCAAGCTGGACAGATCATCTGCATCAACTGTCAGCATGGCCATGGGGGTGGGAAATACTCCCTCCATAGGGCCACACAAGAGCTGGATAAGGCCGTGAATGGATCGCGGTGGTGATTATTACTTTTAGTGCTGGTAGTAGTAAGAATAATGAGTGTCTGCCATTACTAAGCCTTGGGGCGGCTCATGTCGTGATTACACTGCTCTAACTGTAAAGAAGCCTTTCAGATATTGATGATAGAACATTTTATTCCTACACACCATGCATGCCCCGTGTCATGTAATGGAGATCACGTCTGGGCGCATTGCTGCAGCAGATCAGGAAAGTCATCTCAGCTCCTTTCATCACTAGGGTGAAGCCTGGAAGTACCTGTTTCTACAGTAGGGTCTACGTAGAAGGTGTCGTTGGACGGGTGGATGACCCCTCGGTGGTAATGCTGTTTGCAGATCTTCAGACCTTTTCTTTTTTCCTCATTTTCATAGCTGACTGTACCAAGCGAGAGGTTTCCGATCTGGCGGTACTAAAGAAAAAGAATGGATGAGACGTCCCGCTAACGTGGTCTGAGCTGTAGATCAACACCAGAGATTCTCCACCCGATTAATGGAACAATCTGGATAATATTGTAGACTGATGAGGAAAAGCGAATTAGTGCCGCCACCGAACCGCCCCGACACAGCGACAATTTAACACTTTAGTATTTTTTTTTATCATTTCGTATGTCACAAATCGTATTCAGCAAATATCGAGAAAAAAAAAGACATAGAAATGTCGGCCTCGTCCCCAAGGTTTCGGAGCGGGGCCCTTCCAGACCGGATGCTGCAGCTGCTCTGACAACAGTCTTTCATGGTGTCATCAGCAGATCCAGAGCGTCCGGTCTGTCTCAGATCTCGGCGATCAGTAGTTGTGACCCCAGAGATTACCTGGAATCTGTTCAGTCCCCCTGCAGCGCCACCACAGGGTAAATGTAGTATTACAGAAATCAGTAAGTGACGAGTCCTCCGGAGAGGGAGACGCCCGCTGACTGCTCATTAATGGGGTCCGGTCTAGGAGAGCCCCCGTTACCCCACGAGATCAGACATGGATTGTACGGGGGTCGGATCACATTCTTACCTGGTTGATCACATAGAAGATGCCGTCATACAGGTCTCTCTGGGTGTAGACCGTGCGGCTGTAGTCATCCTCATCAACGCCGGTGTAACCCTTAAGAAACAGGTGCTTGAACGCCATCGTGTTCTCCTCCTTGAAGGAGACGACCAGCTGATTACTCAACCCGAAGAGAACGAGCTGAAAGAGACAATGGGGTCAGGTACCGATCAGACGGTCGCTCCGGATAACCGCTTAGATGCCGCCATCACCGCGGCACATAAGGGGTTTAATGGCCAGGACTGAGGCAGGTTCTGACAGCAGCCGACACCTGCTGATGATGGGGCAGACTAAGCGCCAACATGTCCAGTCACTCATCAAGACCCTCCCAGGGCAGTATATAGGTGGTGCAAGAAAGGGTTAAAGAGGAAAGGGCGCAAGAAGTCACAGACCCCACCATAAAGGCGAGATGGCAGGAGACCTTCGTGTGATCTGACCACACGGCCGCGTACCTGCGTGGTCACCATGACAATCTTCAGGACCTGGAGGGCGAGTTTCCATGGGATCTGCCTCCGCGCTCGGTACTTGTCACAGGGACTCATGAAATAAAACTGCAGATCTTCACGCAGTTTTACGCCTTCTTGTTCCACCTCCGACTCCACGGCGCCTCCTCTAGGCGAGAACAGAGAAGACACGTAAACCGCCATGATTATCCACAGGCAAGAGGATCACACTGCAGGACTACATTGGGCACTATAGTGATGCCAGAAGGCGCCATTAACCCCCTCACCACCAGGGACACTGGCGTCATCATGGTACCATTAACCCCCTCATCACCAGGGACACTGGCGTCATCATGGTACCATTAACCCCCTCATCACCAGGGACACTGGCGTCACCATCATATCATTAACCCCCTCACCACCAGGGACACTGGCGTCACCGTCGTACCATTAACCCCCTCATCACCAGGGACACTGGTGTCATCATAGTACCATTAACCCCCTCATCACCAGGGACACTGGTGTCATCATAGTACCATTAACCCCCTCACCACCAGGGACACTGTCGTTACCATAGTACCATTAACCCCCTCACCACCAGGGCACTGGCGTTACCATAGTACCATTAACCCCCTCACCACCAGGGGCACTGGCGTTACCATAGTACCATTAACTCCCTCATCACCAGGGACACCGGCATCATCATAGTACCATTAACCCCCTCACCACCAGGGACACTGGCGTCACCGTCGTACCATTAACCCCCTCATCACCAGGGACACTTGTTACCATAGTACCATTAACCCCCTCACCACCAGGGACATTAGACAACATCCATGCTGCACTGACCCAGAAAACATTTCTGACTACTAAAACTCTTATCTGGAATAAGGCCGCTCCGCAGACGTTGTCGGGAGACTGTTGCACTCTATCGTCTCCACTGCTGGAGGTCAGAGATCCCCTTTAACTAATATAAACCTCCCCCCGGCGGCGGCGCCCGCACACAACATTAATAACTTGGCCACAAAGTCTGAATATAAACGTGGGTTTTCCGTAATGTCTGACGTCAGGAATAACAGATATTCCGGAATCTTCCGTGTGACACTTGGGGGCCGGACGGTCGGATACATTTTTTCTCCAGTTTATTCTAACCTCCGCTCGCTCCCACAGGATTCTTTTCGTGTAAACGGTTGTGTAGACAATGGTCGGTGCTGGCCGGGGGTCTCCTGTGACTGGAGGCTGAACGGAGGAGAGTGACGGAGAAAGCAGAGGTCGGACCCCATAACACTCCTATAAAATGACTATCCTGCCCTCCCTCGTCCACCACGATGATTAACTATTAAACCAACCGAGCCCCCCCATCCCCCAGAGACTATAGAAATTAACGCGAACCACCGAGACCACAACATTTAATAATAAGGGGGATTTAGATTTTTCATAAAGCCAGAGCCCATTGTTAGGATAGATCGTCACTTCATGATCAGTGGGGTCCAACCTCTGCGACCTCCCGTGGACCTCATTCTCGACACTCCTTGCAGTCAGGAGACCACAAGTGCTGCCATGTGAATAAACATTAGAAGAGCGGACCAGATTACACCATCGGCGGAGTCCCAGGGGTCAGTGGGGGTCCCAGGGACCCACTAACCTCAGTAACAATTGGAAATGGAAGATAATAGTTGCTAAACTATTCCAGACCACCAGGAGGGCGCATATATTCTGCCGGTGGTCTTCTCTAATCGTGGGAATTTTGCTCTCACTCTAACGCACCGACCTGAGCAGCACATCAGTGCCATCACCGGTGCCCAGGACAGGTCGCCCCCCGCACATGTGATCACAGGACGTCCCGTGGATTCTCTGTGACTTACATATCCAGCATTTCATCGTCTTCAGGAACAGACGATCCGCTCATTAAAGGGAAATCAAACATCCTCGAGGAGCGGAGGAAAGTCCTTAATGCTTCAAGTCCCAGAGCAGAGGAAAGTCCTTAATGCTTCCAGTCCCGGAGCGGAATAAAGTCCTTAATGGTTCCAGTCCCGGAGCGGAATAAAGTCCTTAATGGTTCCAGTCCCGGAGCGGAATAAAGTCCTTAATGCTTCCAGTCCCTGAGCAGAGGAAAGTCCTTAATACTACCAGTCCCGGAGCAGAGGAAAGCCCTTAATACTTCCAGTCCCGGAGCGGAGGAAAGTCCTTAATGCTTCCAGTCCCGGAGCAGAATAAAGCCCTTAATGCTTCCAATCCCGGAGCAGAGGAAAGTCCTTAATACTACCAGTCCCGGAGCAGAGGAAAGCCCTTAATGCTTCCAGTCCCGGAGCAGAGGAAAGCCCTTAATACTTCCAGTCCCGGAGCGGAGGAAAGCCCTTAATGCTTCCAGTCCCGGAGCGGAGGAAAGTCCTTAATGCTTCAAGTCCCGAGCAGAGGAAAGTCCTTAATGCTTCCAGTCCCGGAGCGGAATAAAGTCCTTAATGGTTCCAGTCCCGGAGCGGATTAAAGGCCTTAATGGTTCCAGTCCCGGAGCAGATGAAAGTCCTTAATACTACCAGTCCCGGAGCAGAGGAAAGCCCTTAATACTTCCAGTCCCGGAGCGGATTAAAGTCCTTAATGGTTCCAGTCCCGGAGCAGAGGAAAGTCCTTAATACTACCAGTCCCAGAGCGGAGGAAAGCCCTTAATGCTTCCAGTTCCGGAGCGGAATAAAGTCCTTAATGGTTCCAGTCCCGGAGCAGAGGAAAGTCCTTAATGCTTCAAGTCCCAGAGCAGAGGAAAGTCCTTAATGCTTCCAGTCCCGGAGCGGAATAAAGTCCTTAATGGTTCCAGTCCCGGAGCGGATTAAAGGCCTTAATGGTTCCAGTCCCGGAGCAGAGGAAAGTCCTTAATACTACCAGTCCCGGAGCAGAGGAAAGCCCTTAATACTTCCAGTCCCGGAGCGGATTAAAGTCCTTAATGGTTCCAGTCCCGGAGCAGAGGAAAGTCCTTAATACTACCAGTCCCAGAGCGGAGGAAAGCCCTTAATGCTTCCAGTTCCGGAGCGGAATAAAGTCCTTAATGGTTCCAGTCCCGGAGCAGAGGAAAGCCCTTAATGCTTCCAGTCCCGGAGTGGAGGAAAGCCCTTAATGCTTCCAGTCCCGGAGCGGAATAAAGTCCTTAATGGTTCCAGTCCCGGAGCGGAATAAAGTCCTTAATGGTTCCAGTCCCGGAGCAGAGGAAAGCCCCTTAATGCTTCCAGTCCAGAGCAGAGGAAAGCCCTTAATACTTCCAGTCCCGGAGCGGAGGAAAGTCCTTAATGCTTCAAGTCCCAGAGCAGAGGAAAGTCCTTAATGCTTCCAGTCCCGGAGCGGAATAAAGTCCTTAATGGTTCCAGTCCCGGAGCGGAATAAAGTCCTTAATGGTTCCAGTCCCGAGCAGAGGAAAGTCCTTAATACTACCAGTCCCGGAGCAGAGGAAAGCCCTTAATACTTCCAGTCCCGGAGCGGAGGAAAGCCCTTAATGCTTCCAGTCCCGGAGCGGAATAAAGTCCTTAATGGTTCCAGTCCCGGAGCAGAGGAAAGCCCTTAATGCTTCCAGTCCCGGAGCGGAATAAAGTCCTAAATGGTTCCAGACCCGGAGCAGAGGAAAGCCCTTAACGCTTCCAGTCCGGAGCGGAGGAAAGTCCTTAATGCTTCCAGTCCCGGAGCAGAGGAAAGTCCTTAATGCTTCCAGTCCCGGAGCAGAGGAAAGTCCTTAATGCTTCCAGTCCCGGAGCAGAGGAAAGTACTTAATGCTTCCAGTCCCGGAACAGAGGAAAGCCCTTAATGCTTCCAGTCCCGAGCAGAGGAAAGCCTTAATGCTTCTAGTCCCGAAGCGGAATAAAGTCCTTAATGCTTCCAGTCCCGGAGCAGAGGAAAGCCCTTAATGCTTCCAGTCCCGGTGCGAGGAAAGTCCTTAATGCTTCCAGTCCCAGAGCGGAATAAAGTCCTTAATGCTTCCAGTCCCGGAGCAGAGGAAAGCCCTTAATGCTTCTAGTCCCGAAGCGGAATAAAGTCCTTAATGCTTCCAGTCCCGGACAGAGGAAAGCCCTTAATGCTTCCAGTCCCGGTGCGGAGGAAAGTCCTTAATGCTTCCAGTCCCAGAGCGAATAAAGTCCTTAATGCTTCCAGTCCCGGAGCAGAGGAAAGCCCTTAATGCTTCCAGTCCCGGAGCGTAATAAAGTCCTTAATGTTCCAGTCCCGGAGCAGGGAAAGCCCTTAATGGTTCCAGTCCCGGAGTGGAGGAGAGCCCTTAATGGTTCCAGTCCTGGAGCGGAGGAAAGCCCTTAATGCTTCCAGTCCCGGAGCGTAATAAAGTCCTTAATGGTTCCAGTCCCGGAGCAGAGGAAAGCCCTTAATGGTTCCAGTCCCGGAGCAGAGGAAAGCCCTTAATGCTTCCAGTCCCGGAGCGGAGGAAAGCCCTTAATGGTTCCAGTCCTGGAGCAGAGGAAAGTTCTTAATGCTTCCAGTCCTGGGCAGAGGAAAGTCCTTAATGGTTCCAGTCCCGATGCGGAGGAAAGTCCTTAATGGTTCCAGTCCTGGAGCAGAGGAAAGTCCTTAAGGTCCTGGAGCGGAGTGAATGCCCAGGATCCTGGTGATCTCTGGGCAGTGACGTGGAAAGCGCAGATCTCAGGGATAAAGGGTCGGAATATCTGGGCACAGTCGGTCTCCTCCTAGTGTGTGCACAGACCGGATACAGTTGCCAATAAGGAAGCGCGGACGCTCCAGCTTGTTTGTCTTTCTCTGAGAATTACTGTTTGCACAATATAGAAACCTGCAGCGATTCTGCTCGTGGCCGGAGGAGACGCTTTCTGTCCGGACATCACGAGGCTGAAGTTGGTTAATTATTCGTCAGTTTCTTATTCAGCAATTTCTTCTTTTCTGTTTTTTATGGGTTTAACAACAACAAATTATCACATACACTGCAGCGCGGAGCCTGAGGGGAACACACTGAGCGTCGCGGAGCCTGAGGGGAACACGCTGAGCAGCGCGGAGCCTGAGGGGAACACACTGAGCAGCGCGGAGCCTGAGGGGAACACACTGAGCAGCGCGGAGCCGGAGGGGAACACACTGAGCAGCGCGGAGCCTGAGGGGAACACACTGAGCGTCGCGGAGCCTGAGGGGAACACACCGAGCGCGCGCAGCCTGAGGGGAACACACTGAGCGTCGCGGAGCCTGAGGGGAACACGCTGAGCAGCGCGGAGCCTGAGGGGAACACACTGAGCAGCGCGGAGCCTAGGGGAACACACTGAGCAGCGCGGAGCCTGAGGGGAACACACTGAGCGTCGCGGAGCCTGAGGGCAACACGCTGAGCGCGCGGAGCCTGAGGGGAACACGCTGAGCGGCGCGGAGCCTGAGGGGAACACGCTGAGGCGGCACGGAGCCTGAGGGGAAACACGCTGAGCAGCGCGGGAGCCTGAGGGGAACACGCTGAGCACGCGAGCTAGGGCTGAGGGAGCCTGAGGGGACACGTGAGCAGCGCGGAGCCTGAGGGGAACACCTGAGCGCGCGAGCCTGAGGGGAGACACTGAGCGCGCGGAGCCTGAGGGGAACACACTGAGCGGCGCGGAGCCTGAGGGGAACACCTGAGCAGCGCGGAGCCTGAGGGGAACACGCTGAGCAGCGCGGAGCCTGAGGGGAACACACTGAGCTGCGCGGAGCCAGAGGGGAACACACTGAGCGGCGCGGAGCCTGAGGGGAACACACTGAGCGGCGCGGAGCCTGAGGGGAACACGCTGAGCGGCGCGGAGCCTGAGGGGAACACCTGAGCGGGCGGAGCCTGAGGAACACACTGAGCAGCTACATAATGGGCATCACAGTGGGCACCGAGGGGCGTTAATGAAAGAGTTAAATGACTTTGGGTCACTGATCTCACACTGCAGACTTGTAGAACAGGGAGCCACACAGTACACCCAGGTCCCTTCAGCCGCCCCCAAATGGGTTCTGGGCATCTGATGAATTGCAGTCATTGTCATTTTCCAGTCAAATAACTATTACAGCACAATTGAAAGGTTTTTGTACACACTGCCTATGATAACAGTATATTTTTAAAAAAATAAAACACTCAAACTGCACTCACAATGCATGTTCCACATTATTATGCACATCAGAGTTTTCAACCTTTTCATTTTAATAAAGAGCAAAAAAATGGTCATTTGTGAAATTATAAACATTATCAGGTTATTATAACCTGAAATCAAACAGTTTTGAACAAAAAACTTTATTCTAGGTGATGTTCCATTTGCACATAGGACCCCTTGTTGGAAAGGATCTTCTGAACTCTCTCCTCCATTGAATTTGTCAGGTTTTGGATGGTTTCTGCTTCAATTGTTTTGCATGAGGACAGAATACCCTCCCAGAGCTGTTGCTTAGATGTGAACTGCCTCCCGCCATCATAGACACTCCTTTTGATGATGCTCCAGAGGTTCTCAATGGGGTTGAGGTCAGTAGAGGTGTTATCAGTCATTGTACAGGAGGAGGAGGAGGTGAGCTGTGACATCACCTATTGTGAATGGTGGATCCTGTGTTATCTACTGTATATAGAGGTGTTATCAGTCATTGTACAGGAGGAAGAGGAGGTGAGCTGTGACATCATCTATTGTGAATGGTGGATCCTGTGTTATCTACTGTATATAGAGGTGTTATCAGTCATTGTACAGGAGGAGGAGGTGAGCTGTGACATCCCCTATTGTGAATGGTGGATCCTGTGTTATATACTGTATATAGAGGTATATCAGTCATTGTACAGAGGAGGAGGAGGTGAGCTGTGACATCCCCTATTGTGAATGGTGGATCCTGTTTATCTACTGTATATAGAGGTGTTATCAGTCATTGTACAGGAGAGGAGGTGAGCTGTGACATCACCTATTGTGAATGGTGGATCCTGTGATATCTACTGTATATAGAGGTGTTATCAGTCATTGTACAGGAGGAGGAGGTGAGCTGTGACATCACCTATTGTGAATGGTGGATCCTTGTTATCTAATGTATATAGAGATGTCATCAGTCATTGTACAGGAGGAGAGGAGGTGAGCTGTGACATCAGGTATTGTGAATGGTAGATTCTATGTTATTAGCTGTATATAGAGGTGTTATCAGTCATTGTACAGGAGGAGGTGAGCTGTGACCTCTATTGTGAGTGGTGGATTCTATGTTATCAGCTGTATATAGAGGTGTTATCAGTCATTGCAGTCCTGCCTCTGATGATAAAAAGAAAATCTCTGAAAATTCCAAACTACATTGAAAAATGAAAACAAAAAATGCATGCGACATAAAAACCTGATATAAACTTCCTTCCCTTCATGAGTCTTCCGCCTCTTCCACTCCTGGCCCCTCTACTCCCCCTCCCCTCACCAGGGACTGCACAGGGCTGTAGAATTGTAGTTCTAATGATGATTAACAACAATTATCAGATGGGTTAATGTTATATTTTTATAGATTGAACTTTGGTGGACATCATGGTACAAAGAAGATTATTTACTTTTTATATTTGTGTCTTGAGATAAGGAGCTGGCTGTCCGCGTGATGTCGGCAGTCAGGCCAGAAGAGCAGCTCTGCTGAGAACAAGCAGCAAAACCCGATCCGGTCAGCTTCAGAGCAGCGCTGACAAGCCATATAGCAAAGAGCCTGTCAGCGCTGCAATCCTCTCCTAGGAGGCCGGCCACAGATGAGACTTCAGAGGAGGCTGCTATCCTCAGCAATGAAGTGAAAAATATATATAAAAAAAATACATCTATTGTTCAGAACAGAGAGGATTTTAATAAATTGTAAAGGTGCTTCTTGATATAGATTTTGTTTTCTTTTACAAACACTGCAATCTTACCCACTGAAGAGGAGAACAGTTGCTTACATCAGCAGTGTGGAAGGAAGCAATGGATATCAAGCTACACAACAAAAACTCCAACAATCTTTTTAAAAAAAAAAACTGTAAAGGTACTGCCACACTAAACGATCCCGCTAACGATCACGATAACGACGCAAGGGTATGCTCCTACAGTCAGTAAGCGCTGTGGGTTGGACGCTCCGTACATCCACAGCGTCCAGATGTTACTGCGTAGTGGATGGGATTTGAAGAAATCCCATGCACACTATGCGTCCACAGACGCCCGCAGAGATGGACATGTGGCACGTCTTTCCAGACCGCAGCATGTCTATCTTACAGAGACGCTCAGTCTCCGCAGATAAGTGTCACCTGTACAATGTATTGGACGCAGTGACTCCGCACGGTTCAATGATCACATGTGGAATCACCAGCGTTCAGTAGCCGGCAGCGGACATGTGCTGCGTCCAGAGCGCTGCCGATTCCTGACCGTGGGGACAGACCCTAAATCTACTGAGATGTTGGATCTTTGTTTTCTAAGAAACGATAAGTGTCGTCACAGGTTCAGCAGCTGCTTATCCCAAGTGCATCCTGACGGCCTGCCCTGCCTGCCCATGGCTGACGGAAGAGATCGATTCCTTATTACGACTATTGAAAGGTGACTATGGAAAAGTGGCAATGCAGAAAATCGTGCTAGTCCTACTCATGAAAAGCCGCGGTCAGCGATGCAATCCGGCCTATTCTGGGCCATGAATCATTGGGTCTGTAATTGGCTGACGAATGCCTGGACTCCCCGGTTTGTGTGGGTGAATTCATGGGCTCAATGGCGCCTCTATCCCTGCTGCGTCCTGGAATGGCTTCTCTCCAACCCGCTCACCTCAGAGCTGAAAGCACAGAAACCTGCCGAGCTCCAATGGAGACGTATACAGAGGAGCGTTGTGTCAGGGTCACAGCCATTTATATCCTGCTCAGAACCCAGGAAAACGAATGTGTGAACAGTGACGACTCCAATAAGGAACCTTCTAATCCAAGCAAAGTCCAGAGTCTTATTTTAAGGGGCGATGTTACCAGTGCTGTTGGATTGGACTTTATGGGGCAGTAATATTCTCTGTGTATCAATACTTTTACTACTTCACCATCTCTGGTTGCTATCAGAAAGTGGAACTACAAGTTTCAAACACCTTTATAAAAAATAAAAAAAATAAATATTTCTCACAGATTGGAATTTGTAACAATTGTTCCCAGCTTAACCAAAAATCTGTGAGCTAAATACATCCACTGCACAAGTGTATTTACTGACCTGTTTGCTACAATGTATCAGTGGAGGTAAAATCCTGACCTGTCGCTGGGAGGATTGCTACAGTTACATCCAGTCTGGGATATAGAGAAACTAGAAACCATATGTAAAGCGCACAGAGAAGAAGCCGGTCTGTCAGGACGACTTCATTTGTATCTTTTTGTTATTTATTTACAAATAAGCTAAATAATTGGATAAAATGGATGGAGCTGAAATCAGCTACAAAATGTACAGAAGTGCTAGAGGGATCCAGTCATTAGATTCATTCTTCCCAAACCACGAGCGCCACGGATCAGAGCCGGCCGGTGCGATCGCAGCCCGGAATATTTGGCGTTTCAGAGAAAGATGTCCGGCAACCATAGGGAGAGATGTGACTAGTCCGGCTGGCCTCTCTCCACACCACGCTAGTTGTCAGGTCTCTGTCATACATGGGAACAGGGCAGGAAGATGGTGGCCGTGCCGGACTAGTACGTCTCTGTGGTTCTCACCCAGATTGTCACACTGCAGCGCGGCTGCAATCACAGCCCGGCACCGAGTCGTGGTCTGGGCATCATGAATCTAGTGAAAGGCTCCCTGCACTCTTATGTTATTTTTTTAAGAAATAATTTAAGGCTTTTTTTTTTTTTTTTTTTAAAGCTGTTACGTGCTCGCACAGTGAGCGGCTGCGGACGAGACTACTCCACACTCTCAGATAGTCAGCTAATCACACGGGAGATCACCCTGCCATATTGTGACATTACACTTAAAGGGAATCTGTCACCCTAAATTGGCGGGATATTTAAATGATGGCAGTCAGGTCAGATGGGCGGTGTTTTGGGTACTTGCCTTAACATGTTGTTCGCCGCTGTCTCCATTATTTCTGGGAATTGTAGTCGTTGCCCTCCATATAACGCGCCTGCGCATTGCAATCTTGAATTGCGCACGTGCAGTATGCTTTGCCCGCAGATTGCAATCGCAGGCGCGTTATATGGAGGGCAACGACTACAATTCCCAGAAATAATGGAGACAGCGGCAAACAACATGTTAAGGCAAGTACCCAAAACACCGCCCATCTGACCTGACTGCCATCATTTAAAGATCCCGCCAATTTAGGGTGACAGATTCCCTTTAAAGGGGTTGCATTGCCCCAAACTTTGAAACACATCTTAAATGGTAAAGGCCAGGGGGGGGGGGATTTATACAGGTGGGACGGCGTTGATCGGCTGCAGCCATCACAGGTTGTTTCTTGTGTGGTCTGAATGTGAAGACGGCCGAAGCCAAGCGAATGGCGGGGACAAAGTGCGGGTACGGAGGAGCGTCACCAGCCCGGCAGGGGCCGATTCCCCCTCCCACCACCGTCCTTGGCCCATTGACAATGTGTTTTAAAGTAGTGGACAACCCCTTGTAATGATTCACAATATGTTCCCCGTGTGACCATTACAGGAACTCCAGCCTTGTTTTTTACTCACAGGCAGTACGTTCACATGACTTTGCATCTATACATTCAGAATGTTGTATACAAGGTTTTTTTTTTGCTTTTTTTCAGGTTGAACAGCAAGGTCCACAAATATTTCAGTGCAGTTTGTCAGCACGGTGGCTCAGTGGTTAGCACACCACTGTGCAGTGGCTCAGTGGTTAGCACTATTGCTTTGCAGCAATAGGTTTAAATCCCACCAAGGACGACATCTGCAGGAGTTGTATGTTCTCCCCGCGTTTCGTGGGTTTCTTCGGGTTCTCCGGTTTCCTCCCACACTCCAAAGACTGATAGGGAATGTAGATTGTGAGTAAAATAAATAATTTCGGTCACACCATCATTGTGCAGTCTCAGTCGAAGGCCGTGTTCAGCCAATTGCTGAGTGTTCGTGTGCATTACGGACATGCGCCGGTGCCGCCTCCACCTTGTCTGCTGGCACGGTGCGATTCTTTCCACGCAGGACCTCGGCTCGTGTACAGAATCGTTGAGCACTGGCTCTAATGGGTCCGTGGTCGATATACGCTTGTCTGTACGAGCCCTGTGGCATGTCTGGAGATTGCACCTTTCCTCTTCGGGGGCACTTGTCTTTTCTGGGGGCTTACGTGAACCAGCTTTTCCCCTTTTATTGTATGGGCCATTTATAGACTTGTAGGTTAATCCTGTTGCTTCTTCAATGTCTCTTTTGAATAAATGTGATTATTTCTAATCTTTCCACATATCGGAGATCCTCGGGGCCACTAATCTGCCTGTGGCCCTTCTTTGTACAGGGTGCCCAGACCTGAAGTGCATATTCCAGATACGGCCGCACTGATGTTTTGTGTTCTGTCCCAGGAGCCCGCGACTCCTAACACGACAATATCCTGCTGGCTGTAGATGCAGCTGCCTGACATTGTGCTGCTGCTCCATGATCTTCACATGCACCCGATCCTGCTCTATGTGCGATTCTCGGAGCGATACTTCCCGTACAACATACAGTCCTACAGGTCATCAGGCCTAGATGCAAATGTACTTTTATACCACCCCGGGTTAGCCCCCCCTTAGTGAGAATTTGGGTAAAAAATGATTACATTCGTTAGATCTTTGTTAGATCCGGTTTGATCAACCAAAACTAATGTTAGATCACCCCTACAAAATGAGATATTTACGATCTTTTCCAGGGGGGGCTAACCCGTAGCTAGCCCCCCAACTTTGAAATTTGCCGTTTTTTGGATGGATTCTGATAGATATTCGTTAGATCTGGTTTGATCAGCAAAAAATTAACGTTAGATCTCCTTTCGTTCCCGAGATATTGGGGGTGTCAGGTGGGGGTTAGGTACGGGTTAGCCCCCCTAATTTGAAATTTGCTGTTTTTTGGATGGATTCTGATAGATATTCATTAGATCCGGTTTGATCAGCAAAAATTAACGTTAGATCTCCTTTCGTTCACGAGATATTGGGGGTGTCAGGTGGGGGTTAGGTACAGGTTAGCCCCCCTAATTTGAAATTTGCCGTTTTTTGGATGGATTCTGATAGATATTCGTTAGATCGGGTTTGATCAGCAAAATTAACGTTAGATCTCCTTTCGTTCCCGAGATATTGGGGGTGTCAGGTGGGGGGTTAGGTACGGGTTAGCCCCCCCTAATTTGAAATTTGCCGTTTTTTGGATGGATTCTGATAGATATTCGTTAGATCCGGTTTGATCAGCAAAAATTAACGTTAGATCTCCTTTAGTTCCCGAGATATTGGGGGTGTCAGGTGGGGGTTAGACCCCCCTAATTTGAAATTTGCCGTTTTTTGGATGGATTCTGATAGATATTCGTTAGATCCGGTTTGATCAGCAAAAATTAACGTTAGATCTCCTTTCGTTCCAGAGATATTGGGGGTGTCAGGTGGGGGTTAAGTACAGGTTAGCCCCCCTAATTTGAAATTTGCAGTTTTTTGGATGGATTCTGATAAGTTATTCGTTCGATCAGTTTCAGCATCGCTCCTGAGGTGTAGATGGAGAAGAGGAGGGGTCCATTTGGGGGAGACCAACAGAGAGAGAGTGAAGTGAGGAGGTGGTGAGTGAGTGGGACAATCTGAAAGTTCGGTCAGTGAGTCATTCTCGTCCCCATGATGCCTACAGGCCGCCTCTTCGCAATCATCGCAGTACACTGCCCCCTTCCTCACCGCGACACTTCGCCAATAAAGTCCGGATGTTGTCCACAACTGGTCCCCGCCGGAGTCACCGCTGCTGAAACGGATCTAACGAATACAGTATCTATCAGAATCCATATAAAAACAGGCACATTTCACAGGACAGGGGGCTTGTTTATTGCGCAGCAAGTTGTATTTTTCCTTGGCACCGCTTTGGAGTGCATATAATGTTTTGTATCACTTTTATTGTTTAGGAGAGGGAAAATTAAAAAAAAAATTAATTACGCTAATGTTTTTTGAGTTTTATTTTTAGTTAATTTCCCGTGCGGTAAAAAATAATAGAATAACTTTATTCTCCGTGTCAGGTCGGACACCGATACCAAATTCATGTAATTTTTTTTTTTTTTTTACTACGTTTAAAAAGTAAAACGTTTTTTTTAAATAATGAGAGAGGATTTGGTCTCGCCGCATGCGCAGCTCCGCAGAGCTTTTATTTGTCTGACTACGGAGCTGTGGGATGCCTCCTTTTTTGCGGGAAGAGTTGTAGTTTTTATTCGGACCATTTTGGGGTATATCCGATTTTTTGATCGCGTTTTATGCCTTTTTTTGTGACTCAAACAGTGAAAAAAATAGAAATTATGGCTTTTTTATTTTATGGCGTTTACCGTGTGGAATAAATATTAAAATATTTAATTTTTGGGGGTTGGGATCCCACCTGACGGTAGGACAGCTGGGATCCCACGATTGCCGACGGGGCTAGCTGGGGCTGCCATTCCCATGAGTGCAAAGTAACTGAAACAAAAGAAAGAAGAACACTAACACCCCAACTCCGGGGTCACTGTTCTTCTTCTTTCCTTTGTTTCAGTTACTTTGCACTCATGGGAGTTTTCAGTCCTTCTATTCTTTAGATACAGCCACATCTTTCGTGAACATTTATTGTTAATTATTATTGGTATTCTATGAGATTAAACATCTGAATACATTTATATCTGGTCACATTAGTAATTTTCTGTGTTTTTTGTATAAGTCAATCACTGATAACTCAGGAACTCCGTCTAGATGATAAATGTACATGTTCTATTGATATTACAGGGATTTGCAGTCCTAAACTTTCAGGTTTTCACTGGTAAATATCTATTTCTGTAAGGTATTACTTTTACTTGTGTTTTTCACTGTACTAAAAAGTAAGATTTTTTTTTGATTATTAAATTGATTAAAAATGAGACCACATGAGGAGTTTTTGTTTAGTCTATGTACAGGCTTTTTTAACCCCTTGACGACCGTCCATTGACTTTTGCCGACGGGGCTAGCCGGGCCTTATTCCTCCGCCATAGAGTTTTCACATCGGGCAGGGAATAGCAGCCCCAGCTAGCCCCGTCGGCAATCGTGGGATCCCAGCTGTCCTAACGTCAGGTGGGATCCCAACCCCCAAAAATTAAATATTTTAATATTTATTCCACACGGTAAACGCCATAAAATAAAAAAGCCATAATTTCTATTTTTTTCTCTGTTTGAGTCACAAAAAAAAAGGGATAAAACGCGATCAAAAAAATCGGATATACCCCAAAATTGTCCGAATAAAAATACAACTCTTCCCGCAAAAAAGGAGGCATCCCACAGCTCCGTAGTCAGACAAATAAAAGCTCTGCGGGGCTGCGCATGCGGCGAGACCAAATCCTCTCTCATTATTTAAAAAAAAACGTTTTACTTTTTAAAAGTAGTAAAAAAAAAAAAAATGACATAAATTTGGTATCAGTGTCCGACCTGACACGGAGAATAAAGTTATTCTATTATTTTTACCGCACAGGAAATTAACTAAAAATAAAACTCAAAAAACATTAGCGTAATTAATTTTTTTTTGAATTTTCCCTCTCCTAAAAAATAAATAAAAGTGATACAAAACATTATATGCACTCCAAAGTGGTGCCAAGGAAAAATACAACTTGCTGCGCAATAAACAAGCCCCTGTCCTGTGAAATGTGCCTGTTTTTATCTGGATTCTGATAGATACTGTATTCGTTAGATCCGTTTCAGCAGCGGTGACTTCGGCGGGGGACAGTTGTGGGCAGCATCCGGACTTCATTGGCGAAGTGTCGCGGTGAGGAAGGGGGCAGTGTACTGCGATGATTGCGAAGAGGCGCCTGTAGGCATCATGGGGGACGAGAATGACTCACTGACCGAACTTTCAGATTGTCCCACTTACCACCTCCTCACTTCACTCTCTCTCTGTTGGTCTCCCCAAATGGACCCTCCTCTTCTCCATCTACACCTCAGGAGCGCTGCTGAAACGGATCTAACGAATAACTTATCAGAATCCATCCAAAAAACGGCAAATTTCAAATTAGGGGGGGCTAACCTGTACTTAACCCCCCACCTGACACCCCAATATCTCGTGAACGAAAGGAGATCTAACATTAATTTTTGCTGATCAAACCGGATCTAACGAATATCTATCAGAATCCATCCAAAAAACGGCAAATTTCAAAGATGGGGGGGCTAACCTGTACCTAACCCCCCACCTGACACCCGCAATATCTCGGGAACGAAAGGAGATCTAACGTTAATTTTTGCTGATCAAACCGGATCTAACGAATATCTATCAGAATCCATCCAAAAAACGGCAAATTTCAAAGATGGGGGGGCTAACCTGTACTTAACCCCCCACCTGACACCCCCAATATCTCGGGAACGAAAGGAGATCTAACGTTAATTTTTGCTGATCAAACCGGATCTAATGAATATCTATCAGAATCCATCCAAAAAACGGCAAATTTCAAATTAGGGGGGGCTAACCTGTACCTAACCCCCACCTGACACCCCCAATATCTCGTGAACGAAAGGAGATCTAACGTTAATTTTTGCTGATCAAACCGGATCTAACGAATATCTATCAGAATCCATCCAAAAAACGGCAAATTTCAAATTGGGGGCGCTAACCTGTACTTAACCCCCCATCTGACACCCCCAATATCTCTGGAACGAAAGGAGATCTAACGTTAATTTTTGCTGATCAAACCGGATCTAACGAATATCTATCAGAATGCATCCAAAAAACGGCAAATTTCAAATTAGGGGGGGCTAACCTGTACCTAACCCCCCCACCTGACACCCCCAATATCTCGGGAACGAAAGGAGATCTCACATTAATTTTTGCTGATCAAACCGGATCTAACGAATATCTATCAGAATCCATCCAAAAAACGGCAAATTTCAAATTAGGGGGGGCTAACCCGTACCTAACCCCCACCTGACACCCCCAATATCTCGGGAACGAAAGGAGATCTAACGTTAATTTTTGCTGATCAAATCGGATCTAACGAATATCTATCAGAATCCATCCAAAAAAATGGCAAATTTCAAATTAGGGGGGGGCTAACCTGTACCTAACCCCCCACCTGACACCCCCAATATCTCGGGAACGAAAGGAGATCTAACGTTAATTTTTGCTGATCAAACCGGATCTAACGAATATCTATCAGAATCCATCCAAAAAACGGCAAATTTCGAAGTTGGGGGGGCTAGCTACGGGTTAGCCCCCCTGGAAAAGATCGTAAATATCTCATTTTGTAGGGGTGATCTAACGTTAGTTTTGGTTGATCAAACCGGATCTAACAAAGATCTAACGAATGTAATCATTTTTTTACCCAAATTCTCACTAAGGGGGGGCTAACCCGGGGGTGGTACTTTTATCGACATCTCTGCCTGCAGATCTCCCTGACACGCGTCTTTATGGCGGAGTTCAGGATCTCAGCTATGAACACGGATAAGGCTGGATTCCTATAAGGTCCTACACGTCACAGAATCGGAAGTCCCTGTGCACACTGTGACCTTTGGAAAGTTTCTGCACGTGATTCCCATAAACTCTGACATTAGGCGTCAATGCCGCATTCTGGCCGTGTGGGGGAAGGGCTCGTGTGAATGGCGGCCCTGCGGCCATTTCATAGTTTGCTTAGACAGGCCGACCGCACTTCCCATGTGCACAGAACGATTGGTAAGGCTGTGTGCACACTCAGTTCTCCGAGCGCCGAGTGGAAACTCTCCAAATCCTCATCAAAAACTTTGAGTTTCTGCTACGAAATCTCAGCAAAAAGGCTCAGTGTGCACGTAGCCCAACGGGTCCTAGCAAGCTGCAAAACTTTCCCAATTCATTTCTATGGGAACTTTGAGCTTTTTTTTTATTCTGCTTCAGATTTTGCTGGAAAAAGAAAGTGCGGCGGATCCTGAAGAAACGACACGAGCAACAAAACGCTGCGGGAAAAGAAGAGCAAAGTCATTTCTCAAGCAGATTCTGCTAATAAAACCGCTGATGGTGGCCGGACCCCTGAGATCTCCGTGTGCACGACCCAGGGCTCGGCTGCAGCCAAAAGCGACCGCAAATCGCCAGCGAGGTCACGACACGGAATGTACCGGAAAAAAAAAACGCCACGGAACTAACGAGAACCAAGTGTGCAAACCGGACACGTCCCGGGTGGTCTCAGCTTGTGGCCATGGAAGCGATGGGGGTCTGACACCGAAGGGGGACTCTCCCCATTCACAGTCAAGGCCGGGGGGATTCGCTTCCACACAGGCAGATGTGGGGGCATCCCTTTATATTAGATGCTAGGAGTGATCCCTTTATATTAGATGCTAGGAGTGATCCCTTTACATTAGATTCTAGGAGTGATCCCTTTATAGTAGATTCTAAGAGTGATCCCTTTACATTAGATTCTAGGAGTGATCCCTTTACATTAGATTCTAGGAGTGATCCCTTTATAGTAGATTCTAAGAGTGATCCCTTTATTAGATTCTAGGAGTGATCCCTTTATAGTAGATTCTAAGAGTGATCCCTTTATTAGATTCTAGGAGTGATCCCTTTATAGTAGATTCTAAGAGTGATCCCTTTATTAGATTCTAGGAGTGATCCCTTTACATTAGATTCTAGGAGTGATCCCTTTATAGTAGATTCTAGGAGTGATCCCTTTATAGTAGATTCTAGGAGTGATCCCTTTATTAGATTCTAGGAGTGATCCCTTTATAGTAGATTCTAGGAGTGATCCCTTTATTAGATTCTAGGAGTGATCCCTTTATTAACTTAACAGAACATGTATATTTGCACAGTTCAGAGCACTGAGGGTGAGTTTCCACGATCAGTAAACGCTGCGTGTTTGGCGCTGTGCGCTGGTGCAGCGCCAAACACGCAGCGTCCAGATGTTACAGCATAGTGGAGGGGATTTCAAGGAATCCCGTCTCCACTATGCGTAACAATACGCAGGTGGCAGACCTGCGTAAACGGACATGCGGCGCGTCTTTTTAGACCGCAGCATGTCCTCGCGTGTTGCGGCGACGGTGCGTCGCCGCAACAGAATTTAACACAGGGCTATGTAGCCCTGCGTTCTTTCCGGAGGTGTTCCGGAGGTGTCCTGAACACCTCCGGAAAGAGCGCGCGTCAGAAAGGGGGCGGGGCTTAGACGGAGCGGAATTTCCGCTCCGTCCAAAGCGCTGTGGTTCTGGACCGTGGAACCATAGCCCGAGGCTCCTTTTTTAGCAGGTTGGAGTCTCAGTTCTCTGAAAGCAGCAAATGTTTTTCTAATTAGCCAATAAAAGGGATCCCTCCTACCATATACTAAAAGGGATCCCTCCTACCATATACTAAAAGGGATCCCTCCTACCATATACTAAAAGGGATCCCTCCTACCATATACTAAAAGGGATCCCTCCTACCATATACTAAAAGGGATCCCTCGTAGCAGATCTGTTATTTCTGGACACAAGTATTTATATTGAGTTTTCTGTCCAGTGGCCACTACAATACGATTTATCGTCCATCGCCTTTAGGCTATGTGCACACGTTCAGGATTATTCGCTTTTTTTTTTGCAGCAAAAACACTTAAAAAACGCATGAATTTAGCATCCTATTATTTAGAATGAATTCTGCAATTTTTGTGCACATGGTGCATTTTTTTTCGCGCAAAAAATGCATCGCGGGAAAAAAAACAGCATGTTCATTAATTTCGCGGAAAACTAGCGTTTTCCCAGCTATATTATTGAGCTAGAATGTTCAGAAAAAATTTGCGGTAAAAACGCGCAAAATCCAAGCAGAAAACGTGACAAAAACGCATGCGTTTTTCCCGCGAAAAAGTCCACTTTTGCTCAGGAAAATTCGGCACTGAACGTGTGCACTTAGCCTTACATTGGGTAATTGTTACTTGAGCAGTTCCCTCCCACATTTCTCCAGATCTAAAGGAGATCAATTCCCCAGCGCAGGTGATGGGACACCACAGTCCATGGGGGTCACTCACCCACAAGGGTCCGCTCCCACACACTTCAGGGAGATATCCATGGAGCAGCAGGAGAAGGAAGACTCCAGGGGGAAGAGGCTGCAGGGACAGAGCCCAACGTCTGGGGGCGGCCAGTGAAGGAAACACCTTAATTATTGCAGGAGAGAAGCCTTCACAGATGGTGGGAGGTCCTGCCAGGATTTGGGAGTGGAGGGGATGGGACCAAGTCTGTACCGGAGATGATAGAAAGGAGTCAGGACCCGCAGAGCATCGCAGCTATGATAGAAAGCAGTCAGGACCCGCAGAGCATCGCAGCTATGATAGAAAGCAGTCAGGACCCGCAGAGTATCACAGCTATGATAGAATGGAGTCAGGACCCGCAGAGCATCGCAGCTATGATAGAAAGGTGTCAGGACCCGCAGAGTATCACAGCTATGATAGAAAGGAGTCAGGACACGCAGAGCATCGCAGCTATGATAGAAAGGAGTCAGGACACACAGAGCATCACAGCTATGATAGAAAGCAGTCAGGACCCGCAGAGCATCGCAGCTATGATAGAAAGCAGTCAGGACCCGCAGAGTATCACAGCTATGATAGAAAGGAGTCAGGACCCGCAGAGCATCGCAGCTATGATAGAAAGGTGTCAGGACCCGCAGAGTATCACAGCTATGATAGAAAGGAGTCAGGACCCGCAGAGCATCGCAGCTATGATAGAAAGCAGTCAGGACCCGCAGAGCATCGCAGCTATGATAGAAAGCAGTCAGGACCCGCAGAGTATCACAGCTATGATAGAAAGGAGTCAGGACCCGCAGAGCATCGCAGCTATGATAGAAAGGTGTCAGGACCCGCAGAGTATCACAGCTATGATAGAAAGGAGTCAGGACCCGCAGAGCATCGCAGCTATGATAGAAAGCAGTCAGGACCCGCAGAGTATCACAGCTATGATAGAAAGGAGTCAGGACCCGCAGAGCATCGCAGCTATGATAGAAAGCAGTCAGGACCCGCAGAGTATCACAGCTATGATAGAAAGGAGTCAGGACCCGCAGAGCATCGCAGCTATGATAGAATGGTGTCAGGACCCGCAGAGCATCACACCTATGATAGAAAGGAGTCAGGACCCGCAGAGCATCGCAGCTATGATAGAAAGATGTCAGGACACGCGGAGCATCGCAGCTATGATAGAAAGGTGTCAGGACCCGCAGAGCATCGCAGCTATGATAGAAAGGAGTCAGGACCCGCAGAGCATCGCAGCTATGATAGAAAGGAGTCAGGAACCGCAGAGCATCACAGCTATGAAAGAAAGGAGTCAGGACACGCAGAGCATCACAGCTATGATAGAAAGGGTCAGGACACGCAGAGCATCGCAGCTATGATAGAAAGGAGTCAGGACCGCAGAGCATCACAGCTATGATAGAAAGGTGTCAGGACCCGCAGAGCATCGCAGCTATGATAGAAAGGTGTCAGGACCCGCAGAGCATCGCAGCTATGATAGAAAGGAGTCAGGACCCGCAGAGCATCGCAGCTATGATAGAAAGGAGTCAGGACATGCAGAGCATCACAGCTATGATAGAAAGGAGTCAGGACATGCAGAGCATCACAGCTATGATAGAAAGGTGTCAGGACATGCAGAGCATCACAGCTATGATAGAAAGGTGTCAGGACCGCAGAGCATCGCAGCTATGATAGAAAGGAGTCAGGACATGCAGAGCATCACAGCTATGATAGAAAGGTGTCAGGACCGCATAGCATCGCAAGCTATGATAGAAAGGAGTCAGGACCCGCAGAGCATCACAGCTATGATAGAAAGGTGTCAGGACCCGCAGAGCATCGCAGCTATGATAGAAAGGTGTCAGGACCCAGGCAGACATCGCAGCTATGATAGAAAGGAGTCAGGACCCGCAGAGCATCGCAGCTATGATAGAAAGGAGTCAGGAACCGCAGAGCATCACAGCTATGATAGAAAGGAGTCAGGACATGCAGAGCATCACAGCTATGATAGAAAGGTGTCAGGACACGCAGAGCATCGCAGCTATGATAGAATGGTGTCAGGACCCACAGAGCATCACACCTATGATAGAAAGGAGTCAGGACACACAGAGCATCGCAGCTATGATAGAAAGATGGCAGGACACGCAGAGCATCACAGCTATGATAGAAAGGTGTCAGGACCACAGAGCATCGCAGCTATGATAGAAAGGAGTCAGGACCCGCAGAGCATCGCAGCTATGATAGAAAGGAGTCAGGACACGCAGAGCATTGCAGCTATGATAGAATGGTGTCAGGACCCACAGAGCATCACAGCAATGATAGGAGTCAGGACTCGCAGAGCATCGCACCTATGATAGAAAGGTGTCAGGACATGCCAAGCATCACAGCTATGATAGAAAGGGGTCATTTGAAGAAGTCTCAAGGCTCCTCTCTTCTTCTCGTCCTACTACATGCACTGCTGACCCATTCCCTCACATCTCCTCCAGTCTCTCTGTCATGATAAATTTTTGGATTTGTGACAGCTCTGGTTCCACTCAATTAAACTTTTTTCCTTTTGGACCATCGGGAGTTAATGTCAGTTTGCCACCCCACCCCCTCTACTGGCAATCTGGTGTTACTGCAGTGCTGCTGGGTCAGGTGATGACCACTCCCACCATCCTTTAAAAGGTCACCTGATGCATCAGCTGACTGTTGGAGATACAGGTCCTATTTGGAGACCAGCGCTAGCAGGAGTAGCTCTCTTGTGTCAGCCATGTCTGTGGTTTGGAGTCCAGTTGCTGTTGTTATTCTGCTGTGCGGATATTTGCAGCAGAGAAAGCTAAGTTATTATTTCCCTATTGGTATTGTGTTCCCCGCAAACACATTTTGTTAATTTGCTTTGTGGTGCAGTTTACTTTATTTCCTGTTGTTCTATTTCTATGGTTTTCACTACTGTTCACCTCCTGGGTTGGGGGTTTAGCTTAGGGCTAAACAGGAGATAGGGACAGGTCGGTGACTTGGGCCTCCCTACCATCAAGGGTACCCCCAAGTTAAGGAAAGACAGGGCTCCCCCTAGTCTGAGGGGCAGTTCAGGGACCCAGGTTCCTCATCTCATGTTTTCCCATTGCACCCCTTGATGCTCTATCTCCAGTCCTCACTACTAACTTAACTACAATCTTTAATCTCTCCCTCTCCTTGGGCATTTTCCCCTCCTCCTTCAAACACTATCACTACTCCATTATTAAAAAAAAACCTCTGGACCCTTCCTGCACAAAGAACTACAGACCGGTCTCCAATCTCCCCTTCATCTCTAAACTCTTGGAGCGCCTGGTCTACTCCCGCCTCACCCGTTAGCTCTCCTAGATCCCTCACAGTCCGGCTTCCGCCCTCTACATTCTACAGAAACCGCATTCACCAAAGTGACCAACGACCTTCTGACAGTAAAATGTAACAGTGACCCCTCTGCTCATTCTTCTCGACCTCTCTAAAGCTCTCTCATGTGGACACCTGTGAAAAAATGCAGCATTTATGCTACATGTGAACACGATCTCAGCGTTACATTTTTATTACATTTTTTTATGGGTTTAATAAAGAAAAATCTTTTTGTTTCAACGCCATTTCCCGATCACTGTAAACAATCTGATCGCTATGTTGTGCGGGTCGTTACAAATACAGGGACACAAATATGTCTGTTATTTGCTGATTTGTTTTTATAAAGTCCAGTAAAAATATTGTCTTTGTAATTGATTTTCATTATTTTTTAGCAATTTTAATCTGACTTTTATTTTTCCTCTATAAATAGAAATATGTGTAGCCCTGGTGTTGGGCACACGCAGTACCCTGGGGAGTGTATGGCGAGACGGCGGCTTAATGCTCAATATGCATTCATTCTACACACACTGGACACACCCTTGGGGTAGTGAAGTATACTCTAGGGAGTGGTCAAAATAGTGGGTGTAGGGTGATTTTGAAAAAGAGTCTAGTTCCTGTCTCTGGACAGAGAAGACGTGTGGAGGAGAGCTTAGACTTCTGTGAGAAGACGGAGGGAGAGAGGAGTCTAGCCTGCTTCATAACCAGTTCAAATAGTGGAGTCCGGTATAGGTTTTGAAATATACCTTAGTCTGGTCAGAGCTGGATTATCTCTCAGCACACATTGAAGAAAGGAAGGAGTATCAGCACAGAAAGACTTCAGCGTTCCTGTCTAAGGACAGTATCAGGTACAGAGACGTGCTCCTGCCTGTGACAACTGAGCATCTGTGGCTGGCTTCATTGGAGGGAGAAAGATTGGAAGTGACTGCTCGACCCCTGGCCAGTGAGAATGTTTATGTTACCAGCGTGGACAAGGCGAAAGGCAAGTGGATTATAGAATTGGTGCTACAGGATTGCATAAGTCCAGCACCCTGTTTACCGGTCACTGGGGACCGAAGAGTCGCTGTTGTTTCAGGCACAGAGGCAGGAAAACCAGGAATCTACCGGACCCTAGGTCGCGGCAGACAAGCCCCTTATAGTCGGTACGTAGCTGGGGTCAGGGGGAGTGAAGACTTTGGCGTTCTGCAGGACAAACATAAGTATTCAGCTCCTTCACAGGAGGACCCCTAACACTAAGCTGACTGGGCAGTTACAGCTAAGATTAGCTGGAATCATAGAGGGAACTACGCTTCAGGCTGGTTGTACTCGTTCATTGGAGTTAAAGGAGGCCCCTAACTTGTCCAGCTGCCGTCTCAAAATACACTCCCTTTGGATCAGCCTCCCCGGGACCTGCCTTGACATTCAGCAAGTAAAGGTATGGAAAGACATTGACTGTGTGAGACTGTGTTATTTACCGGCACCCGACTTCACCATCTTAACAGACTTTGAGGGAAGAGTCCCACCTGTAGGGGACCTGACATCTAGCTGCCTCACCATCCCCTCAGAGATCTACAGCAGCGCTGGTACCCATTACCAGAATACTACAGGTGGCGTCACGAACTGTATATAGTTATCCCCTGTAAATATCCCCCAACAACATACGCCAGACCGCCCGGGCCACAGACCGAGCCACAGCTACCTGTGACACATATCCCATAGACTTCTACGGGCTCGGCTCTGAGTACCCCATTGCCCTGGTAACCCACAATTGTGGTGGGGGTCGACACAACAAACTTGGCGTCACGAACAGGATACCAAACTCGCGAAATTGCGAGCCCTGCGTGCCTAAGGACTTGTTTTTGTAAAAGAGGACTGTTTGCACTTTTGGCGCCAAAATCGCCATTTTTGTCGCCATATTCGCGCCCTCAGGCGCTGGAGAAGAAGGTGGGCGTACCTTCGTGGGCGTCTACCCCCCTGTGGCGCGAAGAAAATGCCTGTCCTCTCAAAGTGCTATTATAACATGCGGTCCTGCCCTACAGCAAAGGAGGTCCGCCTCCTCTTCACCTTCCCTGCGAGGAGGAGGAGACGCAAACCCCACCTCCACGGAAGAGACCGGATGTCTCAAAAAGAAAGGAGATTGTTCTGGAACATGATGGAGGCCGGACGTGTGGAGCCGAGCGGAGCAGCGGAGGAAGGCAGGCCCCGTGCCCCCGCCAAGCTGCCATCGGCATCCGAGGCCTATGCGATCTTGCACCTGCAACAGGCGTTGTTAGAGGTCCAGGAGGAGAACTCACGCCTAAAGCAGTTGTTTCAACCTGGACTGGAGGAGATTGAGAGACGCCGCTGTAACCTGCAGAAATGGCGGATGACGAACACGGCGTCTCCTCCCCTCAACGAACCCCCACGATTCAAAGTACCGAAGAGTCTGCTGCCCAAGGCGAAGGAGCAACCGGAGGCTGCCCCCGAAAGTACCGTTCCCGATCCCACTGGTGAAGCGGTGGATGCGGAGGAGGTTGAGGAGGTACAGCCAATCCCGGAACGCCCGCCCGGCCAAGAGGCCGCAGCAGATTATCGGTCCCCGGCAGGGACACCGGAGGGGTCCTGTCCGTCACTACCAGATGTGGACTGGGACGAAATGGCGCGCCTGGATGACGTCGCCTACACCGCCCAGTGGGAGCAAGAATGGCGGAGTCGTGAGGAGACAAAGAGGCGCCAGCAGGAGGAAGCGCGGGAAATCAAGAAGAACCGCCAGCGACAGTTTGCCGAGCTGATTGCTGACAAGGAGACTGTCCGTCGCGACAAAGGTACCTTACGGGAACCGCGGCGGCAGGGGTGTGTGACTGAGTTCCAGCTCCGGAAGGGCTGGGGCTTTATTCGTGAACCGGGCCTCTACCCAGCGGTCTTCGTCAGCAGGCGTGACGTGGAATCCCACCTGCCACAAGGCCATCCCGGGAGGGACTTAGTGAACGGCGACATAGTCACTTATACGCGGCATTGGGGAATGAAGGGGTGGTATGCCCTGAACGTCGCCATCGTCCGCGACCCCGTCCTAGACGCCGGTACCGTCACCATTACCGCAGCGTCCCCGTGTCCAGCTTCAGCAGCATCCGGCCGTGCCCCAGCATCGCCCCCGTCAAAGTCATCGCAACATGCGACCCAAGGTCTATCGCAAGTGAAAGCCACTTCCATATCGCCAAATGCGACCCAGTCTAGATCGCAAACCCTGACGCGGTCTATATCGCTAACAGTAATGGAGACGCAATCGGTGTCGTGTGAAGAAAGTGTACCGGTTGCGCCCCTAGAGGTTCAAACCAGAGATGTCGCAACCCAAACCCTGATCGCAGCACATGACTTGCTGGTCTTAGGATCTAGGGCCCATTGCGTTGTTCCAGCCCCGGGGTGGAAAGCGTACTATTTGATGAATAAATATATAAAAAGAATTGGTAAGGTCCATAAAGGATCTACCATCAGTCAAAGTTTGAAAAATGTTTATAAAGTTTTTGCACAAGTTTATATATAATGTATATATATATATTCCTAATTATAGAATGCCCGGCTGGGTAAATGGTGAATAGAACCATAAAAAGTTATTGCACTTTTATCATAATGTGATTTGATATATGCCTTTGGTTTACAATGGACTCGTAGGTTGAGAACTGAGACAGCCTAAAAACTTTCTTGTACATAGTTGCGCTCCGGCGCCCTATCTTGGTTTTACATAAGCCATACATATCTACCTCTGAAAAACAAAACCCGTGTGGTGTGGCACTGAGTGAGGTCTGCACTTGGATGTCCTGCAGCCCACCCAGGACCCACGTTGAAGGTTTGGTGCGGGTCCTTCACAAGTATCTTGTAAATTTATTTATTGAATGACATTTGATACTATTTGTATTTTTGTATTAAAGTTTGTAACGTTCAAAGTATTCTTACCTCCCGGATGGGAAGATGTTATTGTTCCAAATGTTATTGCATAAACAAAAATTTTCTGTCTTCTTGTATTTCACAGCCCGGGAGTGCTGTCGTTTACCATGGGGGAATGTGTAGCCCTGGTGTTGGGCACACGCAGTACCCTGGGGAGTGTATGGCGAGACGGCGGCTTAATGCTCAATATGCATTCATTCTACACACACTGGACACACCCTTGGGTAGTGAAGTATACTCTAGGGAGTGGTCAAAATAGTGGGTGTAGGGTGATTTTGAAAAAGAGTCTAGTTCCTGTCTCTGGACAGAGAAGACGTGTGGAGGAGAGCTTAGACTTCTGTGAGAAGACGGAGGGAGAGAGGAGTCTAGCCTGCTTCATAACCAGTTCAAATAGTGGAGTCCGGTATAGGTTTTGAAATATACCTTAGTCTGGTCAGAGCTGGATTATCTCTCAGCACACATTGAAGAAAGGAAGGAGTATCAGCACAGAAAGACTTCAGCGTTCCTGTCTAAGGACAGTATCAGGTACAGAGACGTGCTCCTGCCTGTGACAACTGAGCATCTGTGGCTGGCTTCATTGGAGGGAGAAAGATTGGAAGTGACTGCTCGACCCCTGGCCAGTGAGAATGTTTATGTTACCAGCGTGGACAAGGCGAAAGGCAAGTGGATTATAGAATTGGTGCTACAGGATTGCATAAGTCCAGCACCCTGTTTACCGGTCACTGGGGACCGAAGAGTCGCTGTTGTTTCAGGCACAGAGGCAGGAAAACCAGGAATCTACCGGACCCTAGGTCGCGGCAGACAAGCCCCTTATAGTCGGTACGTAGCTGGGGTCAGGGGGAGTGAAGACTTTGGCGTTCTGCAGGACAAACATAAGTATTCAGCTCCTTCACAGGAGGACCCCTAACACTAAGCTGACTGGGCAGTTACAGCTAAGATTAGCTGGAATCATAGAGGGAACTACGCTTCAGGCTGGTTGTACTCGTTCATTGGAGTTAAAGGAGGCCCCTAACTTGTCCAGCTGCCGTCTCAAAATACACTCCCTTTGGATCAGCCTCCCGGGACCTGCCTTGACATTCAGCAAGTAAAGGTATGGAAAGACATTGACTGTGTGAGACTGTGTTATTTACCGGCACCCGACTTCACCATCTTAACAGACTTTGAGGGAAGAGTCCCACCTGTAGGGGACCTGACATCTAGCTGCCTCACCATCCCCTCAGAGATCTACAGCAGCGCTGGTACCCATTACCAGAATACTACAGGTGGCGTCACGAACTGTATATAGTTATCCCCTGTAAATATCCCCCAACAACATACGCCAGACCGCCCGGGCCACAGACCGAGCCACAGCTACCTGTGACACATATCCCATAGACTTCTACGGGCTCGGCTCTGAGTACCCCATTGCCCTGGTAACCCACAATTGTGGTGGCGGGTCGACACAAATACATGACAACTTCTCCGGCCAGGACTCGTCTGCAGGGATTACGGCACAGACACACCTGACCCCTCACATTTCCTACCCCGTCTCCATCTATCCCCATCCTGCTGATACCCCATTACTGAGCTTCTGCCGTATGTGTCCTTATCACTGCACCTGATACCGCAATACTGAGCCTCTGCCATATGTGTCCTTATCACTGCACCCGATACCCCTATACTGAGCCGCTGCTGCCGTATGTGTCCTTATTACTGCACCTGATACCCCGATACTGAGCCTCTGCTGCCGTATGTGTCCCTATTACTACCCCCAATACCCCGATACTGAGCCTCTGCAGTATGTATCCTTATTACTGCACCTGATACCCCAATACTGAGCCTCTGCCGTATGTGTCCTTATTACTGCACCCGATACACCGACACTGAGCCTCTGCCGTATGTGTCCCTATTACTACACCCGATACTGAGCCGCTGCCGTATGTGTCCCTATTACTACACCCGTTACCCGATACTGAGCCTCTGCCGTATGTGTCCTTATTACTACACCCGATACCCCGATACTGAGCCTCTGCTATATGTTTCCTTATTACTGCACCCGATACCCCAATACTGAGCCTCTGCCGTATGTGTCCCTATTACTACACCCGATACCCCAATACTGAGCCTCTGCCACATGTGTCCCTATTACTACACCTGATACCCCGATACTGAGCCGCTGCCGTATGTGTCCTTATTACTACAACCGATACTGAGCCTCTGCCATATGTGTCCCTATTACTACACCTGATACCCCGATACTGAGCCTCTGCCGTGTGTCCTTATTACTGCACCCGATACCCCAATACTGAGCCGCTGCCGTATGTGTCCTTATTACTACACCCGATACTGAGCCTTCTGCCGTAATGTGCCTTATTACTGCACCCGATACCCAATACTGAGCCTCTGCCATATGTGTCCTATTACTGCACCCGATACACTGACACTGAGCCTCTGCCGTATGTGTCCCTATTACTACACCCGATACCCCAATACTGAGCCGCTGCTGCCGTATGTGCCCCTATTACTACACCTGATACCCCAATACTGAGCCTCTGCTGCCGTATGTGTCCCTATTACTACACCTGATACCAATACTGAGCCTCTGCTGCCGTATGTGTCCCTATTACTACACCCGATACTGAGCCTCTGCCGTATGTGTCCTTATTACTGCACCCGATACCCCAATACTGAGCCTCTGCCGTATGTGTCCTTATTACTGCACCCGATACCCCAATACTGAGCCTCTGCCATATGTTCCTTATTACTGCACCCGATACACCGACACTGAGCCTCTGCCGTATGTGTCCCTATTACTACACCCAATACCCGATACTGAGCCTCTGCCGTATGTGTCCCTATTACTACACCCGATACTGAGCCTCTGCCGTATGTGTCCTTATTACTACACCCGATACCCATACTGAGCCTCTGCCGTATGTGTCCTTATTACTGCACCTGATACCCCAATACTGAGCCTATGCCATATGTGTCCCTATTACTGCACCTGATTACCACCGATACTGAGCCTCTGCCGTATGTGTCCTTATTACTACTACCCGATACTGAGCCGCTGCCGTATGTGTCCTTATTACTGCACCCATACTGAGCCTCTGCCATATGTGTCCTTATTACTACACCCGATACCCCGATACTGAGCCTCTGCTGCCGTATGTGTCCTTATTACTACACCCGATACCCCAATACTGAGCCTCTGCCATATGTGTCCTTATTACATGCAACCCGATACTGAGCCTCTGCCATATGTGTCCTTATTACTACACCCGATACCCCGATACTGAGCCTCTGCTGCCGTATGTGTCCTTATTACTACACCCGATACCCCTAACTGAGCCTCTGCCATATGTGTCCTTATTACTACACCCGATACCCAATACTGAGCCTCTGCCGTATGTGTCCTTATTACTGCACCCGATACTGAGCCTCTGCCATATGTGTCCTTATTACTGCACCCGATACCACAATACTGAGCCTCTGCTGCCATATGTGTCCCTATTACTACACCTGATACCCGATACTGAGCCTCTGCCATATGTGTCCTTATTACTGCACCATACCCAATTACTGAGCCGCTGCCATATGTATCCCTATTACTGCACCCGATACCCAATACTGAGCCGCTGCCGTATGTGTCCTTATTACTACACCTGATACTGAGCCTCTGCCATATGTCCTTATTACTACACCCGATACTGAGCCTCTGCCGTTGTGTCCCTATTACTACACCCGATACTGAGCCTCTGCCGTATGTGTCCTTATTACTACACCGATACTGAGCCTCTGCCGTATGTGTCCTTATTACTACACCCGATACCCCTATACTGAGCCTCTGCCGTATGTGTCCTTATTTACTGCACCCGATACTGAGCCTCTGCCGTATGTGTCCTTATTACTACACCTGATACCCCGATACTGAGCCTCTGCCTATGTGTCCTTATTACTACACCCGATACCCCGATACTGAGCCACTGCTGCCGTATGTGTCCTATTACTACACCTGATACCCCAATACTGAGCCTCTGCCATATGTGTCCTTATTACTACACCCGATACCCCGATACTGAGCCGCTGCCGTATGTGTCCTTATTACTACACCCGATACCCGATACTGAGCCTCTGCCGTATGTGTCCTTATTACTACACCCGATACCCCGATACTGAGCCTCTGCCGTATGTGTCCTTATTACTGCACCCGATACTGAGCCTCTGCCATATGTGTCCTTATTACTACACCTGATACCCGATACTGAGCCTCTGCCGTATGTGTCCTTATTACTGCACCCGATACTGAGCCTCTGCCGTATGTGTCCTTATTACTACACCTGATACCCCGATACTGAGCCTCTGCCGTATGTGTCCTTATTACTACACCTGATACCCCAATACTGAGCCTCTGCTGCCGTATGTGTCCCTATTACTACACCTGATACTCCAATACTGAGCCTCTGCCGTATGTGTCCTTATTACTACACCCGATACCCCGATACTGAGCCTCTACTGCCATATGTGTCCCTATTACTACACCTGATACCCCAATACTGAGCCTCTGCCGTATGTGTCCTTATTACTGCACCCGATACCCCGATACTGAGCCTCTGCCGTATGTGTCCCTATTACTACACCTGATACCCGATACTGAGCCTCTGCCGTATGTGTCCTTATTACTACACCCGATACCCCGATACTGAGCCTCTACTGCCGTATGTGTCCCTATTACTACACCTGATAGCCAATACTGAGCCGCTGCTGCCGTATGTGTCCTATTACTACACCTGATACCCCAATACTGAGCCTCTGCTGCCGTATGTGTCCTATTACTACACCTGATAGCCCAATACTGAGCCACTGCTGCCGTATGTGTCCTTATTACTACACCTGATACCCCGATACTGAGCCTCTGCTGCCGTATGTGTCCATATTACTACACCCGATACCCCGATACTGAGCCTCTGCCGTATGTGTCCCTATTACTACACCCGATACCCCAATACTGAGCCACTGCTGCCGTATGTGTCCCTATTACTGCACCTGATACCCCAATACTGAGCCTCTGCTGCCGTATGTGTCCTTATTACTACACCTGATACCCCAATACTGAGCCTCTGCCGTATGTGTCCCTATTACTACACCTGATACCCCAATACTGAGCCTCTGCTGCCGTATGTGTCCTTATTACTGCACTGATAGCCCAATACTGAGCCGCTGCTGCCGTATGTGTCCTTATTACTACACCTGATACCCCAATACTGAGCCACTGCTGCCGTATGTGTCCTTATTACTACACCTGATAGCCCAATTACTGAGCCACTGCTGCCGTATGTGTCCTTATTACTACACCTGATACCCTGATACTGAGCCTCTGCTGCCGTATGTGTCCTTATTACTACACCTGATACCCCAATACTGAGCCTCTGCTGCCGTATGTGTCCCTATTACTACACCTGATACCCCAATACTGAGCCGCTGCTGCCGTATGTGTCCCTATTACTACACCTGATAGCCCAATACTGAGCCTCTGCTGCCGTATGTGTCCCTATTACTACACCTGATACCCCAATACTGAGCCTCTGCCGTATGTGTCCCTATTACTACACCTGATACCCCAATACTGAGCCACTGCTGCCGTATGTGTCCTTATTACTACACCTGATAGCCCAATACTGAGCCACTGCTGCCGTATGTGTCCTTATTACTACACCTGATACCCCGATACTGAGCCTCTGCTGCCGTATGTGTCCTTATTACTACACCTGATACCCCGATACTGAGCCTCTGCTGCCGTATGTGTCCCTATTACTACACCTGATACCCCAATACTGAGCCGCTGCTGCCGTATGTGTCCCTATTACTACACCTGATAGCCCAATACTGAGCCGCTGCTGCCGTATGTGTCCTTATTACTACACCTGATACCCCGATACTGAGCCTCTGCTGTATGTGTCCTTATTAATGCACCCGATACCCCAATACTGAGCCGCTGCTGCCGTATGTGTCCCTATTACTGCACCTGATACCCCGATACTGAGCCTCTGCAGTATGTATCCTCTTACCACCCCCAATATTACAGTCGCCTATAGGAGCCTGAGACAGTAACAGTGCCGTCACTTCGCCCCTATAGAAAGTCCTAATGCCCATGGGCTTCTCCTTTTACAATAATGCCCATGTGCACCACCAGTATTATTGTCCCCTAAGTTCCCCACATATAGTACTAATGCCCCCTGCTTCCCCCCACAAAAGGTAATGGGGCACAAGAAAATTAATAAAACAAAGCTATAAAGTCATCTAGCACCGGCTCCTGGTGCGGCTACCAGCACAGACCGGGTCCCAGGGCAAGTGGTGGCGTGATTACTTTGCTGGGATCCGCCATTCTGCGGGCTAAAGATGGAGGTGGCCGGCAGCGTCTCCACGGGTTCTTGCTCTAACACAGGGTCCTACTCGCGCCATCACATTGACTATCCTTGAGGACACGTGATGACCACTTCCCTGCTCCCTTACTGATTTATCTGGGCAGTGTGTGCATCTTGTCGGAGTCTCTCTGGACTCGGGTCTACAGTTTGTTCTTCCAATAGACTGAACCTGGTCAGGAGGGAGGTCACTTACCGTACGAGGAGACTAGGAGGGTTGGGTATGGTCAGCCCTGTGGTATTCCTTGTGGATGCCTTCATTAAGATCAATATTGCAAACCTCTGTACAGAGAGGGCTCCTCCGTGGGTATTCTCCTGTAGGGGATGGTTTCAGCCTTTCTTCCAGGAATGGGAGACAGGAGGGCAAGTGAAGGATCTTCGCACACCGCATGGACATCTTCCGGCTTACGCTGGTTTGACATTAAGGTGACCCCAAATACCACAGAATGACAAACAGGATCCAGAAATCAAATAGAAAAGATTCCTACTGGATCTTCCTGTTCAAAACCTTATTTCCCGACGGCCTCAATGAAACCGTAGAAAATGTGTAGAGATTTGCAAAGGAGAAGAGGTGAATGAAAGATGAAAAACTTCTTTATTTTTTTTTTCTTTCAGAACTTTTACATTTTGCTAAGATGATATGTAATTTAATTGTTTTACAAATATTTGTGGATCGGACACGATTCACTGTAATTCTATAATTTATAACATGTTTTGCATATATTATTTTTCAAGGTTTTTTTTTTTTTTTCTTTTTCTTCCTTTTTCTATTTTATTATACCATTCTGATACAGTAGGATTGGTTTAAGATCACACGGACCCCATTGGTGGGGTGTTAATCCCAACTAGATGTGTATTTCCTGAAGGAACTACAGATTGTGCTTTGAATTGGTGCCCGGTAGTGTTGAGCGAACATGCTCGGACATGCTCCGTTAACCTTGAACATCAGGGTGCTCGGACATGCTCGGAACTCTGCAGAACACCTCATGTATTCGGGTAGGAAGCTCGCAAACGCCTCAGCTATATTATTGATTTATATGGGAGCCCATTGATTACAATGGGGCCATTAATTCCTATGGCAATTTATTTTTACACCATTTTTTTACGCACGTTTTGAGGTGGCAAAATTTTTTTTCCACAAAAATGTCCTCAGGGGGTTAACAGTCGGAGGAAAAATATCATTTTTCGATTTTAAAAAATTCCAAGCCGAGACGTACATTTAAGTTCAAAATCAATGCATTCCAATGGGAAGATTTTTTTTTTTTCAAACGTAAAGGGTTAAAAAGCAAAAAATCCGATCGACTCCAAAAATACTTAGCACACCTGTCACGGCAGCTAGCTTCAAAACCTTGTTTGAACGGAGTCTGTACACCGAGCGGTTCGGGCTGTATTAATTGCGCAAATCTGGAGAAGAAGAAGAACACGGAAAAAGAATAATGTGAATAACAATATAGTGCTTTTTCCAAAGCACAATAATTAATTGGGGCACACCCCTGCTATGTGTCAGGAGTTACCAGTCTATAAAGACAACTTCTTTTAAAAAAATGTATTAAAAGCACATATTATACCTGATGAAGGCCATTGTGGGCTGAAACACGTTGTCTTCTTATTAGTGTCCTTTCAAATCTGCTATTGGGCAAATTATCTCTACTCTCAGAGTCACAGGGTCTCACACATCAAAGCAACAATCTGATGGTTGTGGGGAGACCACAGTCCAAAGTTGCCCTGGGCCCGTAGGACTTTAGTTGCGCCCCTTGGCCCTAAAAGTCACAATATCATCAGGACGGACGAGCCCCTTAAATGCGACCTCAGGTCCTTGTCACTGCATTCTACGGTTTCATCACCAGAGGGAGGCAAACTACCAGGATTATATCTAATGGACATAAACTATAAATTCAGAAATGTGATAGTGTGCATTTATAAGTATGTAGAGGGGAGCAATAATCTGCAGATCAGTGGTGTAATTATCTGCAGGATCTATCCCTATGTGTCTATAGGAGGGAGAAGGAGCGAAGCTCTGCAGTTAGGTCAGTGGTGTAATAATCTGCGGGATATATCACTATGTATCTGTCAGGATGTGGAGGAGCGATGCTCTGCAGAGAGGTCAGTGGTGTAATAATCTGCAGATATATCACTGTGTACCTGTGGGGAGGTGGAGGAGCGATGCTCTGCAGAGAGGTCAGTGGTGTGATAATCTACAGATATATCACTGTGTACCTGTGAGGAGGTGAGGAGCGATGCTCTGCAGAGAGGTCAGTGGTGTAATAATCTGCAGATATATCACTGTGTACCTGTGAGGAGGTGGAGGAGCGATGCTCTGCAGAGAGGTCAGTGGTGTGATAATCTGCAGATATATCACGGTGCACCTGTGAGGAGGTGGAGGAGCAATGCTCTGCAGAGAGGACAGTGGTGTGATAATCTGCAGGATATATCACTGTGTACCTGTGAGGAGGTGGAGGAGCAATGCTCTGCAGAGAGGACAGTGGTGTGATAATCTGCAGGATATATCACTATGTATCTGTCAGGACTTGGAGTAGCGATGCTCTGCAGGGAAGTCAGTGGTGTAATAATCTGCAGATATATCACTGTGTACCTGTGAGGAGGTGGAGAGATGCTCTGCAGAGATCAGTGGTGTGATAATCTGCAGGATATATCACTATGTATCTGTCAAGACGTGGAGTAGCGATGCTCTGCAGAGAGGTCAGTGGTGTGATAATCTGCAGGATATATCACTATGTACCAGTCAGGATGTGGAGGCGCGATGCTCTGCAGAGAGGTCAGTGGTGTGATAATCTGCAGGATATATCACTATGTACCAGTCAGGACGTGGAGGCGTGATGCTCTGCAGAGAGGTCAGTGGTGTGATAATCTGCAGGATATATCACTATGTACCAGTCAGGACATGGAGGCGTGATGCTCTGCAGAGAGGTCAGTGGTGTGATTATCTGCAGGATATATCACTATGTACCAGTCAGGACATGGAGGAGCGATGCTCTGCAGATCTCGGTCTCCATCCTGCAGCCACAATTTTCTATTTTCTGTCGGATGTTCAGATATTGCTGGATTTTCTGGCCCTCCTGGACTCTGCAGCGATTGGCTGTGAGAAGGTCATGTGTCACCAGGACGCGGCTGATCGCCATAATCCACCAGGTGAGATAAACGTCTGTCTGAATTGTCTCTTATTCTTCCGTTTTTTTTAAAGGGCAACTCCACCTCAGATTAGACAGTGACAGGTGAGGATCATGTCCTTCCTCCAGGGCAGGTAGAACGTTCCCGAGAGATGGCCGCATTCTACATTCACTCTCTGCGCGGCTGAAGAGGCTGAGCTGCAGTGTAAAGCAGAGAGGAAGGACCTGATGAGAGAAGGAGCGGAGATAGAGGCGTATAGGATCGTGGAATCGCAGAGGAATCTCCGCTGATCTGTCCGTGCCCGGGGCGGCCACAAGGCCCAGCACATCTACTGACTCCTAAACCTCAGGGGCTGGAGCTGGTGACGTAACTCAGGGAGGCGGAGCCTTTACTGCTGCCGAGCTATTGTGCTATTTACTATAGGAAACCGTCAACAAGAAGGTGGACGCAGATTTCTGAGCCCCAATCATACAAGCAGTGCGCAGCTATCGTCCCACATCAGAGCTGTCCAGAGCCCAGTGCAAAAAGGAGATTACACAGACTGCAGGCCATGTGCAGTCACTGAACAAGCAGGGAATGCCGACGATTGCAGCTCTAAAGATGGCAGAATAGTGAGTGCAGCACCGGAGTATAATACAGGATGTAACTCAGGATCAGTGATGTAATGTATGTACACAGTGACTGCACCAGCAGAATAGTGAGTGCAGCTCTGGAGTATAATACAGGATGTAACTCAGGATCAGTAATGTAATGTATGTACACAGTGACTGCACCAGCAGAATAGTGAGTGCAGCTCTGGGGTATAATACAGGATGTAACTCAAGATCAGTAATGTAATGTATGTACACAGTGACTACACCAGCAGAATAGTGAGTGCAGCTCTGGAGTATAATACAGGATGTAACTCAGGATCAGCAATGTAATGTATGTACACAGTGACTGCACCAGCAGAATAGTGAGTGCAGCTCTGGAGTATAATACAGGATGTAACTCAGGATCAGCAATGTAATGTATGTACACAGTGACTGCACCAGCAGAATAGTGAGTGCAGCTCTGGAGTATAATACAAGATGTAACTCAGGATCAGTAATGTAATGTATGTACACAGTGACTGCACCAGCAGAATAGTGAGTGCAGCTCTGGAGTATAATACAGGATGTAACTCAGGATCAGTAATGTAATGTATGTACACAGTGACTGCACCAGCAGAATAGTGAGTGCAGCTCTGGAGTATAATACAGGATGTAACTCAGGATCAGTAATGTAATGTATGTACACAGTGACTGCACCAGCAGAATAGTGAGTGCAGCTCTGGGGTATAATGCAGGATGTAACTCAGGATCAGTAATGTATGTACACAGTGACTGCACCAGCAGAATAGTGAGTGCAGCTCTGGAGTATAATACAGGATGTAACTCAGGATCAGTAATGTAATGTATGTACACAGTGACTGCACCAGCAGAATAGTGAGTGCAGCTCTGGAGTATAATACAGGATGTAACTCAGGATCAGTAATGTAATGTATGTACACAGTGACTGCACCAGCAGAATAGTGAGTGCAGCTCTGGAGTATAATACAGGAGGTAACTCAGAATCAGTAATGTAATGTATGTACACAGTGACTGCACCAGCAGAATAGTGAGTGCAGCTCTGGAGTATAATACAGGAGGTAACTCAGGATCAGTAATGTATGTACACAGTGACTACACCAGCAGAATAGTGAGTGCAGCTCTGGAGTATAATACAGGAGGTAACTCAGGATCAGTAATGTATGTACACAGTGACTACACCAGCAGAATAGTGAGTGCAGCTCTGGAGTATAATACAGGAGGTAACTCAGGATCAGTAATGTATGTACACAGTGACTACACCAGCAGAATAGTGAGTGCAGCTCTGGAGTATAATACAGGAGGTAACTCAGGATCAGTAATGTATGTACACAGTGACTACACCAGCAGAATAGTGAGTGCAGCTCTGGAGTATAATACAGGAGGTAACTCAGGATCAGTAATGTAATGTACACAGTGACTGCACCAGCAGAATAGTGAGTGCAGCTCTGGAGTATAATACAGGAGGTAACTCAGGATCAGTAATGTATGTACACAGTGACTACACCAGCAGAATAGTGAGTGCAGCTCTGGAGTATAATACAGGAGGTAACTTAGGATCAGTAATGTAATGTATGTACACAGTGACTACACCAGCACAATAGTGAGTGCAGCTCTGGAGTATAATACAGGAGGTAACTCAGGATCAGTAATGTAATGTATGTACACAGTGACTGCACCAGCAGAATAGTGAGTGCAGCTCTGGAGTATAATACAGGATGTAACTCAGGATCAGTAATGTATGTACACAGTGACTGCACCAGCAGAATAGTGAGTGCAGCTCTGGAGTATAATACAGGATGTAACTCAGGATCAGTAATGTAATGTATGTACACAGTGACTGCACCAGCAGAATAGTGAGTGCAGCTCTGGGGTATAATACAGGATGTAACTCAGGATCAGTAATGTATGTACACAGTGATTGCACCAGCAGAATAGTGAGTGCAGCTCTGGAGTCTCACACAGGAAGGGGCGGAGCTTGACGTGTGCTCGGTGTCTGCAGCTGCTTGGAAAGATCTCTGCAAAGGAAGGATTTTTTTTTCCCTGGTCCACCTGCCTGCCTTCCCACAGAGAGACACTTATCCCTGGGACCGTGCGCCGGCTCCCACCCTCCAGCAAGGCGGCTGGGGGTGGGAGGCCTCACATACCAGCAGGAGGCCATACCATCTAGCCGGTCCCAGGGGAGATGGCGAGGAAAAAGCCCTCGGGGGGCCGCAAGACCCCAGGAACCAAGACCCCGAGGCTGGGACCGTGGTGGTTACTCCTTCCGGAGGAGGAGTAGGAGAGGCGGCCAGCGGAGGTGCGGTGGTGGAGCCCCCCAACATCTGGGGCTCCAAGGCAGCGGGGGAGCCTGTCACCACCTATGGCTCCCGCATCCACGCGCACCTCTGCGAATACGAGGAGGCCGCCAAACAGCTAAGGAGACTCCGGGAGGAGTTGAAGGGAGCACGCATCATGGCGAAGAACAAGCTCCCTGCCTCAAGGAGAGCAGAGGTCACCGCCACGGTGCAGAGGCTGAAGGGGTCAATTACAGATCTGGAAAACCGAGAGAGCAGAGATCCTGGCTGGGAGCGGCCCTTTCGAGGAGAAGCTCAAAAACGATGACCGGTTCAGGGCCCTGACCGGTGGTTCTCCTGGGGGGTCAGGAGGCGCCAGCCAGGTGGAGGAGGAGAAGGAGGAAAATGGCGGCTGTGAGGTATCTGCGCCAGTCCCACCTGAAGACCTGGTGAGTGTAAACGCCCAGGTATCATGCAGCGGGATAGCCCCCGAGCAAGTGGCCCTCCCACCGGACTCCAGTAATTCGGAGGAAAGTGGGAGCGAGGGGGAGGATGGCGGGAGTGGTATCAGCAGTGAGGGGGCTGCCTCATCCTGCAACAAGTGCGGCAGATCGAGTCCCCAGCACGGTTTGGAGAGCTGTTGTTTGGGGATGAGATCTGCGAGGATGGGGCAACCGGGAAGGGGAAGAAAAGAAAAAAAAAAAGCCAGAGTCACCACCATAGACAAATTCGTCTATGCTCCCCTTCCTGGGGCCCCCCTGTCCCGTTGTGTGGAACCCGCTACCCACCCCGGCTCGGGCCCTGTGGTGGGTCCGCAGGCAAGGGAGCGGGGAGAGAAGAGTCTGCCCGGGTCTGGGTGCCATGTCTGGTGGTGGCAGCTCGGACACAGGCAGCGATATGGAGAGTGTCGGTGCCGGTGTTGTTGATGGTGGTGGTGCTCGGGCCCAGTCCTCTGTGGCAGCGGGGGCTGGCCCGGCACCTGGAGTCGGTACAGCCAGGGCCGCATCTCTGGCGGCGAGAGCTGGGGTCTCTGGGCCCCCCACACGCGGATCCGCTCAGACTGGATCATTTTTGGGGGTCCAGAGACAAAGAAAGGGCGCGGAGTCTGCCGTAAGGCAGCAAGTTAAAAAGTGCAAGCTGTTGGTCGCTCCCCTGGCGGTGTCCGCGGCAGGTCGGGGTCCTCTGCGCGTCGATCCAATAAGGGGTCCGCGCCGGGGGCCCCGCCGCCGCTGGGCGCCGAGGGGGAGTGGCCGACCTTGCCAAAAGCGAGTGGTGGGTACAAGAAGGCGGTGGTGGCCTGTGAGGGGGGCGTGTCCTCCTCAGCCGCTGTCCCACCCGCTATTGTCGCGTCTGGCGGGGGGGGCGTAGCCTTGCGGGCTGCTGCCTCACCCGCTATGACTGCGGCTGGCGGTGGGGGCGTGGCCTCGGCGGCCGCAGCTCCGCTCGCTGTGCTCACGGCTGGCGGGGGGAGCGTGGCCTTTCGGGCTTTCGCTCTACCCGCCATTGCCGTGACCAGCGGGGGGGGCGTGGCCTCGGCGGGCCCGCTGCCTTCTGTCCCACCCAAAACAATGCCCGAGAGAGCTGGCAAGGGGTTGCCGGGGTCCTCGGCCCGCTTACCTCCATCTGGTGGTGCAGGGGCTCCGGTGCCCCAAGAGAAGCCAGCACAGGTTTCCAGTGGGGGGCAGGGTGCAGAGGCAGAGCCTGTCCCTGCCCCAAATGTAACAACAGAAAAAAAAAAATGGAGCCAGAGAGCTCAGGAAGTGCTGCTGCTCCTGAGCCCAGGCAGAGCTTACTAGGTGGGCTTTGTTCTGCGGCTCGTAAAGGGGCGGCAGTACTCCTGGGCAAAAACAATACGGGGCAGAGCACCAATCAGCCAGGGCCCCCAGCAGGTAAAAAACAAAACAGCAAGGAAAAATATATTGAAAATTCTGATGAATTGGCTGAGGTGAATGGTATGAGTGAGGTGAGTGACGTGGATGTGGATGTGGGAGTGAATGCGGAGGGAGTGAGTGTTGGTGAGGGAGGGGCTGGCCCATCTGGCCCCCCAGCAGTGAGACCCCGTTCTTTTGCGGGGGTTGTGGCTGGGGCTCCGGGGGGTTCTCGGGGGGTCTCCTTGCCTCCGGACTCTGGGGACGGCGTTTTGCACCGCCGTTTTCTGGAGGCCCTTAAAAAAGGAGAGCGGTCGGTCAATGTAGAGGGAAGAGGGTGGACTTGTCTTTCTGGTTGGAGAGACATGGCCTGGCCGCCTTCCAAGATAGAAGGGAGGGGGAAACCATTTGGTCCCTCCCGACAGCCGGGCAAGGGCCGGCCAGGAGGAATGTGGTCCGTCTTCGCTGGAGGGGCGGTGAAGCTTGCCCACCCAGGAGTAGGGTGGTGGAGCTCCTCCTGAAGATGGGCTTCAGGGCGATGGACATCTTTGCCCTGATCCATCCCTCGGCCACCCTATTCTTCGACATTAGTTTCGTTCGGCCGGAGGGGCTAGAGCTCTTCTGGTCTAATTACGAGCTGGTGAAGGGGGAGCCCGGATGGCGAGACTTCGCTGTACAGGCGTTGTCTCGCCAAAATACCGTTAAGAGAGTGACCGTGGTGACTTGTAACGAGTCACTCTCCGGCGTTGACATCATGACGTGGCTTTCCCGTTATGGGGAAGTCACGGACGTCCCCAAAAAAAATCGGGACGAGTTCGGTATCTGGTCGGGGGGCTGGACCTTCATGATGAAGTTGAAGGTCTCAGGGGTACCGTCACCCACATCCCTTCCTCGGCGTTCCTAGGGAGGGACAGGATCCTGGTCTTCTACCAGGGGCAGCCGAAGGTCTGCCACAAGTGCGGTGATCCCCGCCACTTCAGCGCAAGCTGCAAGGTGCAGAAATGTGCCTTGTGTGGTGGGGTAGGTCATCTCGCCGCATCTTGCAAGGACATTCGGTGCCACCTGTGTGGTGACCTAGGTCACCCGTATAGCCGCTGCCCTCGCTCCTTTACCAATGCCGCTGCAGGCCCGGTGGGGGGAGACCGTGAGGGGGCAACCCCTGGCGGCGCGACCTCTGCTGTGGCAGGTGGTGGTGGCGGGAGAGGGGCTAAGGGGCCAGTGAGGAAGGACAAGGCCAATAGAGGTCCCTCTTACCAGAGGAGACAGGAAAATCGCCACGGGGTGAGGGGCGGGGAGAGCCTCAGGCAACTGGGGTGATGCCTGCCCTCCCTCTAGGCCGGTGGCCGGTGTCTCTGAGGCCCCGGGGGAGGAAGAGGTATGCGAGGAGATCAGGAGGTTGGAGAGGGAGGAAAACTTGGCTGACTCCGACAACCCTCCAGTATGAAAGTGTGGATGAGGAGGTCACGGATCAGCCTACAGTAGAGAAGGGGATAAAAAGCGTACCGGAAGGAGGAAGAAGAAGGTGGTTAAGCCTTCCAAACCTCCTCCCCGACCGTAAGTATGCCAACGGAAGGGCTCACCGGCTCCCCTCTGATCGCCCTCTCCAACCGGTACCAAGCCCTCGACGACCCTGCTGGGACGGAGGTCGGGGGCGAGGGGCCGGGGGCGCCATCTGGGGGGCTTTCGGGGATGGCGGAGTCTGTCCCCCAGGGGACGCTGTTTCCTCTGGGGGGGGGACAGACTGGAGCCCGGAGGCAAGGAGACCATGGGATGGATACCTCGTCTTCCCTAAAACGGAAGGGATCAGACCCCTCTTCGGAGGGGAAAGATGGAAAGACGGGGTGGGGAAGAAGAAGGCCATCTAACCCAATCACCCATGATGGCGGAACTCACCCCGTTGACTCTGGCGTCCATTAATGTCGCCAGTATTAAGTCAGATGCGGCCAGATTTGCGGCCTTTGATTTTTCACCCGATTTGAGGCTGAAATTTTGTTTTTGCAAGAGACCCGACTAACAGACATGGGGGCCATCCATAAAGCCAGGAAGGAGTGGAGGTGTGGGCCCTCATACTGGTCTCTTGCGGCCGAGCCGTATAGCGGGGTGGCGGTCCTTTTTAAGACCGCGGAGGTGGAATGCCGACGGGTTATTGAGATAGAAATGGGGAGGTGCCTGGTCTTAGACATTTTCATGAGGGGACAGGAGCTTCGGCTCATAAACATCTATGGTCCACAATCCAAGTGGGACCGCAAATGTCTGTTCATGAAGATCAAGCCCTTTCTTTTTACGAGCCGGCAGGTGGTCTTCGGTGGGGATTTTAACACCATTACGAGATCCCGTGATAGGGGGGGCCCCGGAGGCCACCTGGCTTACGATAGTACAGCATTAAATAGTATAGCTAGCGAAGCTCGCCTGGTGGATGTCCACATCCGGCACACCCCAGGTCACGGGGGTTTCACCTTTCATAGAGGTAGCTGTAGGTCTAGGATAGATAGGTTTTTTTTGAAGGAGGATGCCATCTTTTCTGCAGTGTCCGCCGTTGAGGTGGAATTCTCCGATCACTGTTTAATTTTCTTTTCTCTGAATGTTACAGAGACGCCCCGGATGGAAGAGGGCTGTGGAAGCTGAATTCATCCCTGTTGGAAGAAGCGGAAGTGAGACAGTCCTTTGAGGAATTTCTTCAGAGCCAGGTACCGCTTTTGGATCTCTGTAGCAGTAAGTCTGAGTGGTGGGAGATCTTCAAAGAGAGGGTGGCGGGGTTCTTCCGTCAGCTCTCGAGCTCAGGAGTCTGAACAGGCACCGCTTGTATCAGGCTTTGAGGAGGAAACTCGAGCAGCTCGTCTCGACTGGGGGTGACCGTGAGGGGATCTCCAGGTGAAGTCTTTGCTCAAGAGGTGTCAGTATGATAGGCACACATCTTTGGTTTTTGAGAGGGGTTTCGGGAGGTACCGCTCGCCCGACCCTTACAGAAACTGTAAGATGTCAGTGAATTGTAAGATGGTGACAGGACTGATCGACAGTATGGGTTCCCTGAACCGATCCAAATCAGGATCCTGGAGGTGGTCAGATCCTTCTACTCGCACCTCTTGGAAAAGAGGGATCTGGATCGAGACGGGATGTCGGCTTTCCTGGCTGAGACCATTCCTGAGCCAGGAGATGACCCCTCTCTTGATGTTTTGGTAGAGGCAATCAGGGAAGAGGAAGTGAGACTGGCCATTGATGGGCTTCGGCCCAAAAAAATCGCCAGGTCCGGATGGCTTAACATCCGAGTTTACAAGGCCTTTAGGGACTCCTTGGTCCCCTCTTGACTGAGGTGTTTAATGAGTGCCTTTCCTCGGGTGCTCTTCCCAACTCAATGAGGAGGTCAGCCCTGATTATCCTATCAAAGGGTAAGGACTCGTCCCGTATTGAGAACTGGCGTCCCATAGCGCTTCTCAATGTGGACCGGAAGGTTCTGGCAAAGGGGCTGTTTAATCGGCTGGTGAAGTTTGCACCCCAGCTCCTCTCGGGGGCTCAGCACTGCTCTGTTCCAGGCCGCAGTACTTTAGTGCTGTGCTCGGTGTCCGAGAGGCAGTGGAGCAGGGCAGGGCGGGTCACTGGAAGGGTACTTGCTGTCCTTAGATCAAGCAAAGGCCTTTGACCGGGTGAATCACGAGTACCTCTGGTCTGTCCTTTTGAGGTACGGTCTGCCTGGGAGGTTTGTAAATTGGTTAGAGACCTTATACCAGGGGCTGAGACTTTTCCACTCGTGAACGGTTGGGTTGGTCACCCTTTTGAGGTGAGTTTCCAGGGTCCGCCAGGGTTGTCCTCTGAGCCCACTTTTATACGTGTTCGCGATCGATCCTTCTTGAGGAGGGTAGATCGTGGACCGTTGGGGGGTCGGGATGGCCGGGCGGAGCCGGGGCCACTCTGAGGGTGGTAGCGTACGCGACGACGTCTCCCTCTTTGTGTCCTCGAGAGAGGAGGCGGATTGGGTCATGTCTGAGGTCGAACGCTACTCGGAGGCGTCCGGGTCCATGATCAACCGGGAAAGTGCGAAAGTCTCTGGTGGGAGGGGAGATCCTAGTTTTGATCTCCCGGACACCCTTCAGGGCCCCAGCCCTCCGCCAAAATCCTAGGCATCGAATTTGGCCCCGGGGACTACCCCAGAAAATTGGGAGGGCAGACTTAAGATCGCCGCCCAAAAGGTGGACCAGTGGAAGGGTTGGTCTTTAACCCTGAGGGAAAGGGTCAACTTGGCCAAAGGCTTTCTGCTTCCTTGTTAATATACCTGCAGTGTCTGCGTCTTGCCAGAGCCTCTCTGGACACGGGTCTATAGCCTTTTCTTCCAGCTGTTATGGGGGAACAGGCTTAACCTAATTAAGAGAGGGTCACGTACCGCACGAGGAGATAGGTGGGTTGGGTATTGGTCAACCCGTGTTGTTTTCTGATAAACACTTTCTTAAGATCAATTTGCCACCTCTATTTAGAGAGGGCTCCTCCGTGGGTATTCTCCTGCAGGGGTTGGTTCGGCCTTTCTTCCAGGAATGGGAGACAGGAGGGCAGGTAAGGACCTGCGCACAACCGCACGACATCTCCCGGCTTATGCATCCCCCCGGTTCTGAAGGTGATCCGCCGGTGGGGTCTGGGAATGTGGGAAATCAGGACCATGTCGAGGAATTCCTTGACAGCAGGGTTCTGTTGACCCTTTCCAGAAGCCCCTGGTGCTCAAGATTGCCCAGGCCGGGATCTGGAGGTTGGGCTTGGGTTATTAAATTCCAAGCGGATCCCCTTGAAGTTTTGGGGACTTGGCCTGGCGCTGCTTCCATGGGAGGCTGTATGTAAGGGACAACTGAAGTGCAGGAGCTCCGAGATCGGGGTTGTCCCCGTGAGGAGTGTGGCGACATGTGGAAAGCATGGAGCACTTCCCCTTCAGTGTCCCTTTATACAGGGGTCTACAACAGGGTGGGCTTCCATAGGCTGGCCTAGGCTGGCGTCCCTTTTTTATCCGGAGTGGGCTTTGGGGCATTCAGATCCCTGGGTGGCCGAGAACGGAGCACTTTATTCCTGGTTAGTGTAGTCATTAGGTTCCACACTTGGAGTGCACGGTGTTTAGTTTCCACGCAGCGGAAAGTCCTCCCCAGGATGAGGTGGTTAGAAACCTCTTGGGTGGACCTGGGGAAGGTGCGCTCTTTGGAGTTCGAGAGGCTGGGCGCGAGGAGGGCCTCTTGGCTTTGGAGGGTTTCTCTTTAACGTGCTTAGGGAGAGCTGGTCTGTGTGAGATTGTTGGTAGGGTAAATAGGTGGTGTGTGGTGTTGAGGGAGAGAAAAGTAGGGTCAGATAGGGAAGGGAGGGCCAGATTAGGGATAGCTAGATAGTTTTTTGATAAGCTAGGTTAGAGTAGGGATAGGTAGGGGAGGTGGGATAGTTAGGTCAGTTTCTTTCTTTTAGGGGCGATTTAGTTGGTGAGGGACAGGGTGGTGTGTTGGTGGTTAGGGACGGGGCCTTTAGGACTCAGTTTCCCGGTGGGGCTGGTGGGTGGCACATTTAGCTTTTTGTTTTGTAAATTCAGGAAATAATGGATATTGGGATTGCAGCGCTGAACTTGGGCCTTGCAAGATGTGGTCAGTGTACAGTGTAAATGTTTATAAGTTTGGGGTTTTAAACAAAGTGTGGTTAATGTAATGTAATGTGGTAAAGTAATGTAATGTAGGTTTTGTGTGGTAGGTTGTTAATGTAATGTTTTGTATATAAGTGTAAATAGTTATATGTTTGGGGGGTATAGTTTAGGTTGGGGGGGGTTTTTGGTGGGGGGAGGGCATGGAACCTGCCCTGGACCCGAAAAATTTTCAAGGGATAAACTTTCAGGACCCACAAGTTTGCTGTAAAAGGGCATAAAAACTGGCCCCGGAGTATAATACAGGGAACTCGGATTAATGTAATTCCAGGCTGCACCGAAATTGATGCGCTTGGAGTTTAATCGGGGGTAACCCAGGACAGTAATGAAATTATGTACACAGGGGGACTAACCACAAATAGGGATGAGTTGGGGTATAATACGGTGTAACCGGATATAATGTAATGATGTCACAGTGGCACCAGAAAAATGTGAGTGCAGCTTGGTCTAAAACAGAAGGGGCGAGCTGAGTTGTCGGTTTTGCAGGCCCGCTTGGAAAAGATCTCTGAAAAGGAAAGGGTTTTTTTTTTCCCCCTGGTCCACCGCCTTTTCCCAGGAAACTTACCCCGGGGACCGTGCCCGGCTCCCACCCCCGAAAGGCGGCGGGGGGTGGGAGGTCACATCCAGCGGGCCATCCATCTTTGCCCCTCCAGGGGAGATGGGGAGGGGGAAAAACCCCCCGGGGGGCCGCAAGACCCCAGGAACCAAGACCCCCGAGGGGGGAGTGGCGGTTCCACTTAGGGGAGGAGGAGGGCCGGCCCCCGCGGGGTGCGGGGTGGCCCCCCAACATTGGGGTCCAAAGGGAGGGGGGAATTTTCAAACCCCCAGGGTCCGCTCCCGCCACCTCGCGAATTTCGGAGGCCCCCCAAAAAGCTAAGGGGACTCCGGGAGGAGTTGAAGGGGGACCAAAAGGGGAAGAACAAGCTCCCTCCCCAAGGAGAGCAGAGGTCACCGCCACGGTGCAGAGGCTGAAGGGGGCAATAAGTCTGGAAAACCGGAGAGCAAGACCCTGGCTGGAGGGCCCTTTCGAGAGAAGCTCAAAAACACGCCCGGTTCAGGGCCCTGAGGGTGGGTCCCCTGGGGGGTTGGGGGCCCCACCCGGGGTGGGGGAGGAGAAGGAGGAAAAAAGGGGCTGTGGGTTCCCCCAGTCCCACCTGAAGCCCGGTGAGTGAAAAACCCGGGTTCTGCAGGGGATACCCCCCGAGAAGGGGCCCCCCCCCGGGCCCCATAATTCGGAAAAAAGGGGGAGCGAGGGGGGGATGGCGGGAGGGAAACAGCGGGGGGGGGGGGCCCCTCACCTGAAAACAAGTGGGGCAGATGAGTCCCCAGCACGGTTTGGCGGCTGTTTTTTGGGGGATGGACTGCGAGGAGGGGGCAAGGGGAAGGGGGAAGAAAAGGAAAAAAAAACCCAGGCACCACCATAGACAAATTGTCTATCCCCCCCCTTTGGGGCCCCCCGTCCCGTTGTGGGGAAAACCCGTCCCCACCCCGGCTCGGGCCCGTGGGGGGTCCGCAGCAAGGGGGGGAAAGAAAATCTGGGGTCGGGGTCCCAACCTGGTGGGGAGCTGGCTCAGGGGATTTGGGGGTTGTGGTGGGTGTTGTTGTGGGGGGGCTGGGCCCCATTTTGTGGCAGGGGGGGGGGGCCCGGGCCCTGGAGCGGTACACCGGGGCCGCATCTCCGGCGGGGAGCTGGGGTCTTGGCCCCACAGGATCCCTCAGACGGGAAATCTTTTTTTGGGGGTCCAAGACCCAAAAAAGGGCGGGAGTTGCCCGTAAGGCAGAAGTTAAAAAATGAATTTTGGTCGCTCCCCGGGGGTTTTCCCGGCGGGTCGGGCCCTTGGCGTCGACCCTAAGGGGCCGCCCCGGGGGCCCCCCCCGCCGTGGGCCCGAGGGGAGTGGCCGACCTTGAAAATGGTGGGGGGTACAAGAAGGGCGGGGGTGGCCTTTTTGGGGGGGGTGTCCTCCTCCCCGCGGCCCACCCGCTATTGCCCGCGTCGGGGGGGGGTAGCCTTGCGGCTGCTCCCTCCCCCGCGGGGGCTGGGCTGGGGTGGGGGCGGCCCCCGGGGCCCGAGCCCCGTCGCTTGCTCGGGGTGGGGGGGGAGGGGCCTTTGGGCTTTCGCTCTAGCCCATTGCCGGACCAGGGGGGGGGTGGCCTCGCGGGCCCCGGGCCCCTTCTGTCCCCCCAAAAAAGAAGAGCTGGCAAGGGGGGCCCCGGGGTTCCCCCGCTTACTACTGGGGGTGCGGGGGCCCCGGTGCCCCAAGAAAACCCCGCACGGTTTTCCCAGGGGGGGCAGGGTCAAGGCAACCCTGCCCTGCCCCAAATGTAACAACAAAAAAAAAAAAATGGACCCAGAGAGCTCAGGAAGTGCTGCTGCTCCTGACCCCAGCGAGTTCAGGTGGGTTTGTTTCCCTGTAAAGGGGCGGAGTATTGGGCAAAACAATGGGGGCGAGCCCCAACAGCCGGGGGCCCCCAGCAGTAAAAAAGAAACAGAAGGAAAATAATATTGAAAATTTTGATGAATTGGCTGAGGGGGAAAGGTAGAGTGAGGTGAGTGACGAGTGAGGGATGTGGATGTGGGGTGAAGGGAAGTAGTGAGTTGGGTATGGGGGCACGGGTGGTGGGGGGGGGGCCCATCTGGCCCCCCCGCGTGGGCCCCGTCTTTTGGGGGGGGTTGTGGGGGGGCCCGGGGGTTTCCCGGGGGGGTCCCCTTGCCCCCGGATCGGGGGCGTTTTGCACCGCCTTTTTCTGGGGCCTTAAAAAAGGGAGCGGCGGTCAATGAAGAGGGAAGAGAGGTGGACTTTTTTCTGGTTGGAGAGACAGGGCCCTGGCCCCTTCCAAGATAAAAGGGGGGGGGGAAACCTTTTGGTCCCCCCGAACCCCGGGAAGGGGCCCGGCCAGGGGGAAATTTTGGCCCGTTTTCGCTGGAGGGGGGGTAAAATTGCCCACCCGGGAGTAGGGGGGTTTAGTCCTCCTGAAGAGGGTTTGGGGTGAGGACACTTTGCCCTGTCCTCCCTGGCCACCCCTTTCTTGACATCAGTTTCGTTCGGGGGGGGGCTAGAGTTTTTTTTTTGGTCTAATTAGAGCTGGTGGGGGGGCCCCGGATGGCGAGACTGCCGTACAGGCTTTGTCTCCCCAAAAATGCGAAAAGAATGCCGTGGTGATTGTAACGAGCCCTTTTCCCGGCGTTGAATCTGAGGGGTTTCCCCCTTTAGGGGGAAGTCACGGATCCCCCAAAAAAAATGGGGACATTCGGTATTGGTCGGGGGGGGCGGACCTTCATGATGAATTTGAAGGTCTGGGGGTACCGTCCCCCAACCCCTTCTGGGTTTTAGGGGGGGACAGGTCCGGGTCTTCAAAGGGGGAGGAAGGTTGCCACAAGTCGGGGATCCCCCCCACTAGCGCAAGGAAGGGGCAGAAATGTCCTTGTGTGGTGGGGTAGTCAATTGCCGCCTTTTTCAAGGACATTGGGGGCCCCCTTTTGGGGGAAACCCAGGGACCCGTTATAGCCCCTGCCCCCGCTCCTTTACCAATGCCGTGAGGCCCGGGGGGGGGAGACCCTGGGGGGCAACCCCTGGCGGGGACCTTGCTGTGGCAGGGGTTTGGGGGGTGGCGGGAGAGGGGCTAAGGGGCCCGTGAGGGAAAGGGCAAGGCCAAATAGAGGTCCCCCTTAACCCGAAACGGAAAATGCCCGGGGGAGGGGGGGGGGGAGCCTAAAGGGAATGGGGTGATGCCTGCCCCCCCCCTCAGGCCGGGGCCCCTTTTTGGGCCCCGGGGGGAAGAGGGAGCGAGGAATGGGGTTGGGAGGGAAAGGGAAAAACCCGGGACTCCCCAATCCCCGTAAAAGTGTGGATAGGAGGTCACGGATCATAAGTAGGAAGGGGGTGAAAAAAGCGTAGGAAGGGGGGGAAAAAAGGGGGGTTAAAGCCTAAACCCTCTCCCCCACCGTAATATCCAAGGGGGGCCCCCCGGCCCCCCTCTGATCGCCCCCCCAAACCCGGTAAAAACCCCTCGCCCCGCCCCCGCGGGGAGGAGGTCGGGGGCGGGGCCCGGGGGCGTTGGGGGCTTTCAGGGGGGGGATCTGCCCCCCGGGACCTTTTTCCCCCTTGGGGGGGGGACACCCCGGGGCCCGGAGAAGGGAACCAGGGGAGGGATCCCTCGCTTCCCAAAGGAAGGGATAAACCCCCTCTTGGGGGGGGAAAAGATAAAAAAGGGGGGGGGAAAAAAGGGCCCAACAAACCCCAATCCCCTGATGGGGGAAACTCCCCCCGTTGACTGGGGCGCCCCATTAATGTGCCAGTAAAGTCAGTGGGCCAGATTTGGGGGCCTTTTGATTTTTCACCCGTTTGAGGCTGAAATTTTTTTTTTGAAAGAGCCCCGACTAACAGAAGGGGGCCATCCAAAGAGGAGGGAGTGGAGGTGGGGGCCCCATACGGTTTTTTGGCCGAGCCCTATGCGGGGGGGGTTTTTAAGACCGGGAGGGGAATGCCGACGGGGTTATTGGATAGAAATGGGAGGTTGCCCGGGCTTAGACGTTTTCTGAGGGGAAGGAGCTTGGCTCATAAACTCTATGGTCCCAATCAAATGGACCCCAAATCTCTTATGAAATCAAGCCCTTTCTTTTACGAAACCGGGAGGTGGTCTTTTTGGGGATTTTAACACCATAAAGAGATCCCTGATAGGGGGGGCCCCGGAGGCCCCCTGGCTTTCGTAGTACAGCATTAAATAGTAAGCTAGCGAAGTCGCCTGGGGGATGTCCCCATCCGGGACACCCCTCACGGGGGGTTTTACCTTTAAGAGGTAGCTGTGGTCTGGATAGATAGGTTTTTTTTGAAGGGGGATGCCATCTTTTCGCGTGTCCGCCGTTGAGGTGAATTTCCCACCTTTTAAAAATTTTCTTTTTTTGAATGTTACAGAGCCCCCGGAGGGGAAGAGGCTGGGAAGTGAACACCCTGTTGGAAGAAGCGGAAGTGAGACAGCCCTTTTGAGGAATTTCTTCGGCCAGGTCCCGCTTTTTGGTTTTGTGCAAAAGTCTGATGGGGGATCTTCAAAAAAGGGGGTGGGGGTTTTCCTCAGCCTCGACCCTGGGGAGTCTGAACAGGCCCCGTTGTATCGGGCTTTAAAGGGGGGAAACCGGCATCGTTCGACGGGGGGTGACCGTGAGGAGTTTCCCCCGGGGTAAGTCTTTTGTCAAGAGGTGTCAGTATGAAGGCAACATTTTTGGTTTTTGAAGGGTTTTGGGAGGTACCGTGCCCGCCCTTACAGAAACTGTAAGATGCAAAATTTGTAAGATGGTGAAGGGGTGTCGGGCAGTAGGGTTCCCCGAACCCTCCCAAAAAGGGATCCCGGAGGGGGTAGATCCTTCTCTCGAACCCCTTGGAAAAGGGGATTGGGTCAGGGAAATTTGGCTTTCCTGGGTGAGACCATTCCCGACCCCGGGATGCCCCCTCTTGATGTTTTGGTAGGGCAAACAGGGAAAGGAAGTGAGACTGGCCTTTATGGGGTTCGGCCCAAAAAAATCCCCGGGCCCCGGTGGCTTAAAATCCCGAGTTTTACAAGGCCTTTTGGGCTTCCCTTTTCCCCCCCTTGTGAGGTGTTTAAGAGTGCCTTTTCCCCGGTGCTTTCCCACTAATGAGGGGGTCAGCCCCGATTCCATCAAAGGGTAAGGACCCCCGTATTTAAACTGGGTCCCCTAGGTTCTAATTTGGGGGCCGGAGGTTTGGGAAAGGTGCTGTTTAATCGGTGGGGGAAGTTTGCACCCCAGCTCCCTTTGGGGGCTCAGCACTGTTGTTCCGGCCGCATATTTTTGTGCTTGCTCGGTGTCCCCAGAGGGAGTGGGGAGGGCAGGGGGGTCATGGAAGGGGGCTTTTTGTCCCTTTGATAAGCAAAGGCCCTTTTAGGGGGAATCACAGTCCCCTTGGGTTTTCCTTTTTAGGGACGGGTTTCTGGGGGGTTTGTAAATTTGGGTTTGGACCCATAAGGGGGTGAGACTTTTCCATGTACGGGTTGGGTTTGGGCACCCTTTTGAGGTGAGTTCCGGGCCCCAGGGTTGCCTTGAGCCCACTTTTTAAGTGTTCGCATCGTCCCCTTTTGAGGGGGGGTAGATGGGACCGTTTGGGGGGAGTCGGGATGGACCGGACGGGCCGGGGGCCACTTGAGGGGGGTACGTACGCGCGACCTTCCCCCTTTGTGTCCCGAGGGAGGGGATTGGGGATGTTGAGGTA
>JARQOD010000009.1:72622808-72699318 GCA_033576555.1 Oophaga sylvatica
GCTCAGAAACTGCAAAATTTTAGGGGATCACGAAAAAAAGACACAGTGTCAGAAGAAACCCTTTAACCTATCAATTTATTCCCCCTACATGATTATCTTGATTACATATAATAACTTTTCCGGTTTTATACCCAAGCTGCCTCACTATTTTTGCGGTGCAGTCATTTGGTACATACTTTACATTACTGCCCTTTGGTTAAAACCTGTTTTTTAAAACTCCAGAGCGGGCACTCACTTTTTGCTGGTGCGGGTCATTTGGGGACTTTACATTCATTACTGACCTTGAGTTACACCCTTTTTATACTCCAAAAGCTGCATCATATTCTGGGGTGCAGACTTTTTAAAAAACCATTACATTATGATCCGAGTTACATCCGGGTATTAAACTCCAGAGTTTGCACTCACTATTCTGTGGGCAGTCACTGTGTACATCTTTCCCTTTTCTAAAGGGGGTTACATCCTGTATTATACCCCAGACCCGAACCCCACTATTTGCTGGTGCCAGTCACTGGGTACATACATTCCATTACTGACCTGAGTTACCCTGTATTAAAACTCCAGGGGTTTGCACCACTATTCTCTGGTGAGGTCCTGTTACAAAAACTTTAAAATTTAATTTGATCCTGATTTACATCCTTATTAAACCCCCAGAGCTCCCACTAAATATTCTGCGGGTTTGAAAGCCCCAACTATGTACATACATTATTTTAGGGGAACCTGAGTTACCCCCCGTATTACCCCCCAGATTTTGCACTCACTATTTGCTGTGCGTCAGGGGTTACATACATTACATTTGATCTGTTTTATTTTCCTGAATTATCCCCCAGACGCACCACTTTCGCGGTTTTGGCATCCTGTGTAAAAAATTTTTTTACATTACTGATCCTTTTTTAACCTCTTTTTAATAACTCCAGACTGCTTTTCCACTATTCCCCCTGTGCAGTCTTTTACTTTTTTTAAAATTACGCCCCCTGAGTTACATCCTGTATTATACCCAGAGCTGCCCACTATTTGGGGGTGCAGTCACGTGTCCCCTTTCCCCTTATGACCTGAGTTATTTTCCATTTTTTAAAACCCCAGAGGCACTCACATTTGCGGGGGGGTCACTGTGTACATACATTAGGGGCCCCTGAGTTACACCTGTATTATACCCCGGGGAGCTGCCCCCCACATTTGTTGGTGCAGTCACTGTGTACATATTTTTCAAACTGCCCCGGATTACCCCTGTATTTACCCAAAAGAGCGGCACTCATTTCTGTGGTGCAGTCACTGGTACAAATTTTTACATTAGGGGATCCTGATTACCCCCTTATTTACTCAGAGCTGCACTCACTTTCTGCGGTGCAGTCACTGTGTAAACTTTCCCCATTACCCCCTGATTACATCCAGTACTATACCCCAGATTTTAAAACTCACTATTCTGGGGGTGCACCCCACTGTTTCATACATTACTGCCTAGTTTATTTTCCCTTTTTAATACTCCAATTTCCCAATCACTATTCTGCTGGTGCTTTTCACTGTTTACATACATTATGCCCCTGTTTTTCATCCTGTATTACCCCCCGATTTTAAACTCACTTTCTGCTGGTCAGTCACTTTTTACATACATTATTTTTCCTGAGTTACCCCCGTATTATACTCCGACTGCACTCACATTCGGGGGGTCCTTTAAAGGTTTTACATATTTTTCCATTACGGTTCCTGTTTTTACATCCCTGTATTATACTCCGACCCCACTCATATTCTCTGGGGCCCCCAACTGTTTAAATTCATTCATTACTGTTCCTGTTTTAATCCTGTATTATACTCCAGAGCGCACTCACTATTCTGCGGGCCCCAGAAAACTGTGTACATTTTTATGCCCCTTTTTTTAAAACCTCCTTATTTTCCTGCAAGCCTTTTCACATTCTGGGGGCCCCATCACTGTTACATACATTACTTAAAATGATCCAAAATTTACATCCTGTATTTTACAAAAGACCACACTATTTTGCTGGTGCACCCCATGTTACAATTACTTACATTACTGATCCTGGTTACATCCTGAATTATACTCCAGAGCTGCACTCATTTTCTGCTGGTGCTTTTCCACGGTTAACATATTTTTCGTCCTGTTTTTACCCCCTTATTACCCCCAAGCTACACCCCCCATTTGCTGGGCATTCCACTGTGTACTACTTTAAATTTTAACTTTTTCCCTGAGTTCCCCCCTGTATTACCCCCCCAAAGCTAAAACCCCCCTTTCTGCGGGTGCGTCACGGTGTACTTACATTATTTTTACTGATCCGGAGTTACCTCCTGTATTATACCCAGAGCTGCACTCATTTTGTGGTCAATCACTGGAAACATACTTACAAACCGGGTTACATCCTTATTTTTCCCCCAGAGCGCACCCCACTATTCTGTGTCCCATCACTTTTTGTACAAACTTACGATCCTGAGTTACATCCTGTTTTTAAGCCCCAAGCTCCCACTCCTATTTTTCCCGGTGCAGTCCGGTACATACATAATTACTGCCTGATTTAAACCTCCTGTTTTTTACCCCAGAGCTGAAACTCACTAATTGTTTGTCCCGTCACGTTTTACATACTTTTACATTACTGATCCTAAATTTTCCTCCGGGTATTATACCCCGAGCTGCACTATATTTGCTGGTGCAGTACTGTGTAAAACATTACTGATCCTGATTACCTCCTGTTTTTATATTTCCAGGGCGGCATCACTTTTGCTGGGCAGCCCACGTTACATACATTACTGTTTCCTGAGTTACATCCGTATTATACTCCGAGCTGCACTAAACTATTTTTGCTGGTGAAGTCCCCTGTTTAATACTTTTGATCCTGATTACATCCTGTATTATCTCCAGAGGGGCACTCACTAATTCGCGGGTTGCAGCACTGTGTACATACATTACGGGAATCCTGATTACATCCTGTATTTTACTCCAGAGCTGCACTCACTATTCTGCTGAAGCACTGTGTACATACATTACTGATCCTTTACATCCGTATTAACCATAGAGCGCACTCACTATTCTGCTGGTGCAGTCACTGTGTACATACATTACTTACTGATCCGGGTTACATCCTGATTATACTCCAAGGCTGCACTCACTATTCTGCTGGTGCAGTCATGTGTACATACATACATTACGATCTGAGTTACATCCTTATTATACCCAGAGCTGCACTAAACTATTCTGCTGGTGCAGTCACTGTGTACATACATTACTGATCCGAGTTATTCCTGTATTAACTCCAGGCTGCACTCACTATTCTGTGGTGCAGTCACTGTGTACATACATTACTGATCCTAGTTACACCCTTTGTATTTATACCCAGAGCTGCACTCACTATTTCTGCTGGTGCAGTCACTGTGTCATACATTACTGACTGAGTTATTCCTGTATTATACCCCAAAGAGCTGCACTCACTATTCTGCTGGTGCAGTCACTGTGTACATAAAAATTACTGATCCTGATTTTAATCCTGTATTATACTCCAGAGCTGCACTCCTATTCTGCTGGTGAAGTCACTGTGTACATACATTACTGATCCTGAGTTACTCCTGTATTATACCAAGAGCTGCACTCACTATTCTGTGGTGCAGTCACTGTGTACATACATTACATTACTGATCTGAGTTTATATCCTGTATTATACCCCAGAGCTGCCTCACTATTCTGCTGGTGCAGTCACTGTGTACATACATTTACATTATGATCCTGAGTTACATCCTGTATTATACTCCAGAGCTGCACTCCACTATTCTGCTGGTGCAGTCACTGTGTACATACATTAAATTACTGACCTGAGTTACATCCTGTATTATACCCCAGAGCTGCACTCACTATTCTGCTGGTGCAGTCACTGTTTTACATACATTACTGATCCTGAGTTACATCCTGTATTATACTCCAGGGCTGCACTCACTATTCTGCTGGTGCAGTCACTGTGTACATACATTACTGATCCTGAGTTACATCCGTATTATACTCCAGAGCTGCACTCACTATTCTGCTGGTGCAGTCACTGTGTACATACATTGCTGATCCTGGAGTTACATCCTGTATTATACCATAGAGCTGCACTCACTATTCTGCTGGTGCAGTCACTGTGGTACATACATTACATTAACTGATCCTGAGTTACATCCTGCATTATACTCCAGAGCTGCACTCACTATTCTGCTGGTGCAGCCACTGTGTACATACATTGCTGATCCTGAGTTACATCCTGTATTATACCATAGAGCTGCACTCACTATTCTGCTGGTGCAGTCACTGTGTACATACATTACATTACTGATCCTGAGTTACATCCTGCATTATACTCCAGAGCTGCACTCACTATTCTGCTGGTGCAGTCACTGTGTACATACATTACATTACTGATCCTGAGTTACATCCTGTATTATACCCCAGAGCTGCACTCACTATTCTGCTGGTGCAGTCACTGTGTACATACATTACTGATCCTGAGTTATATCCTGTATTATACTCCAGAGCTGCACTCACTATTCTGCTGGTGCAGTCACTGTGTACATACATTACATTACTGATCCTGAGTTACATCCTGTATTATACTCCAGAGCTGCACTCACTATTTCTGCTGGTGCAGTCACTGTGTACATACATTAAATTACTGATCCTGAGTTACATCCTGTATTATACTCCAGAGCTGCACTCACTATTCTGCTGGTGGAGTCACTGTGTACATACATTACTGATTCCTGAGTTACCGTATTTTTCGGACTATAAAGACGCATCGGACTATAAGACGCACACAGGTTTTAGAGGTGGAAAATAGGGAAAAAATATATTTGAAGCAAAAAATGTGGTAAAATATTTAATAACATACTATTATATGTGGTGTTATTATATAATAGTATGTTATTATGTTGGAAGCTACGGGTAGGAGATGGTGCTGCGGGACCAGTGTGGTGTCTGTAAACTACTATGTGAAGACGCTGGAGGGTGAGTATAAGGCCGGGGTCACACATGCGAGAAACTCGCACGATTTCGTGTGAGTCTCTCGCATGAACACCCGGAACTGCCCGCCGGTACTCAGACTGGAGCGTGCGGCTGCATAGAAATAGAGACAGATGATAGAGACAGAGTTGATAGAGATAGATGATAGAGACGGATGATAGAAACAGAGATGATAGAGACAGATGATAGGACAGATGATAGAGACAGAGATGATAGAGACAGAGATGATAGAGACAGAGATGATAGAGACAGATGATAGAGACAGAGATGATAGAGACAGATGATAGAGACAGAGATGATAGAGACAGGTGATAGAGACAGAGATGATAGAGACAGAGATGATAGAGACAGAGATGATAGAGACAGAGATGATAGAGACAGATGATAGAGACAGAGATGATAGAGACAGGTGATAGAGACAGAGATGATAGAGACAGAGATGATAGAGACAGATGATAGAGACAGAGATGAAAGAGATGATAGAGACAGATGATAGAGACAGGTGATAGAGACAGAGATGATAGAGACAGATCCCATCAGCACAGCCCCAGGCTGTCAGGTTATGCCAGCTGCTCCTGCTGCCTCCTTTTCCTTCAGACACCGATCTGCCCAGCTGCTGCAGGAATCAGGCGCTGAGGTGTGTGGCTCTGTGATCTGCTGCTCCTGCTGACTGCTCAGCTGATAGGTGGGCGGGGAAGCGGCTGATTAATATTCACTGCACTTAAGTAGGGACCAGGGGTTTCCCCAGAGCTTGTTTCCTGCAGCAGAGGGGATATTTTCCTGCCTCCGCTGATCCCACTCCACCGCTGCCCACTGCCCCCCTCCCCACATGTTACATTCCGACCATAAGACGCACCAACACTTTCCTCCCAAATTTGGAGGAAAAAAAGTGCGTCTTCTTAGGTCCAAAAAATACCGTACATCCTGTATTATACTCCAGAGCTGCACTCACTATTCTGCTGGTGCAGTCACTGTGTACATACATTACATTACTGATCCTGAGTTACATCCTGTATTATACCCCAGAGCTGCACTCACTATTCTGCTGGTGCAGTCACTGTGTACATACATTACTGATCCTGAGTTACATCCTGATTATACTCCAGAGCTGCACTCACTATTCTGCTGCAGTCACTGTGTACATACATTACTGATCCTGAGTTACCTCCCAGAGCTGCACTCACTATTTTTGCTGCTGCAGTCACTGTGTACATACATTACATTACTGATCCAGAGTTACATCCTGTATTATACTCCAGAGCTGCACTCACTATTCTGCTGCTGCAGTCACTGTGTACATACATTACATTACTGATCCAGAGTTACATCCTGTATTATACTCCAGAGCTGCACTCACTATTCTGCTGGTGCAGTTACTGTGTACATACATTAATTACTGATCCTGAGTTACATCCTGTATTATACCCCAGAGCTGCACTCACTATTCTGCTGGTGCAGTCACTGTGTACATACATTACATTACTGATCCTGAGTTCCCTCCTGTATTATACCCGAGCTGCACTCACTATTCTGCTGGTGCAGTCACTGTGTACATACATTGCTGATCCTGAGTTACATCCTGTATTATACCCCAGAGCTGCACTCACTATTCTGCTGGTGCAGTCACTGTGTACATACATTACATTACTGATCTGAGTTCCCTCCTATATAATACTCCAGAGCTGCACTCACTATTCTGCTGGTGCAGTCACTGTGTACATACATTACTGATCTGAGTTCCCTCCTATATTATACTCCAGAGCTGCACTCACTATTCTGCTGGTGCAGTTACTGTGTACATACATTACTGATCCTGAGTTACATCCTGTATTATACTCCAGAGCTGCACTCCCTATTCTGCTGGTGCAGTCACTGTGTACATACATTACTGATCCTGAGTTACATCCTGTATTATACTCGAGCTGCACTCACTATTTGCTGGTGCAGTCACTGTGTACATACATTACTGATCCTGAGTTACATCCTGTATTATACCCCAGAGCTGCACTCACTATTCTGCTGCAGTCACTGTGTACATACATTACTGATCCTGAGTTACCTCCCAGAGCTGCACTCACTATTCTGCTGCTGCAGTCACTGTGTACATACATTACTGATCCAGAGTTACATCCTGTATTATACTCCAGAGCTGCACTCACTATTCTGCTGCTGCAGTCACTGTGTACATACATTACATTACTGATCCAGAGTTACATCCTGTATTATACTCCAGAGCTGCACTCACTATTCTGCTGGTGCAGTTACTGTGTACATACATTACATTACTGATCCTGAGTTACATCCTGTATTATACCTCAGAGCTGCACTCACTATTCTGCTGGTGCAGTCACTGTGTACATACATTACATTACTGATCCTGAGTTCCCTCCTGTATTATACCGAGCTGCACTCACTATTCTGCTGGTGCAGTCACTGTGTACATACATTGCTGATCCTGAGTTACATCCTGTATTATACCCCAGAGCTGCACTCACTATTCTGCTGGTGCAGTCACTGTGTACATACATTACATTACTGATCTGAGTTACATCCTGTATTATACTCCAGAGCTGCACTCACTATTCTGCTGGTGCAGTCACTGTGTACATACATTACTGATCTGAGTTACATCCTGTATTATACTCCAGAGCTGCACTCACTATTCTGCTGGTGCAGTCACTGTGTACATACATTACTGATCCTGAGTTACATCCTGTATTAAACCCCAGAGCTGCACTCACTCTTCTGCTGGTGCAGTCACTGTGTACATTACATTACTGATCCTGAGTTACATCCTGTATTATACCCAGAGCTGCACTCACTATTCTGCTGGTGCAGTCACTGTGTACATACATTACATTACTGATCCTGAGTTACATCCTGTATTATACTCCAGAGCTGCACTCACTATTCTGCTGGTGCAGTCACTGTGTACATACATTACTGATCCTGAGTTACATCCTGTATTATACCCAGAGCTGCACTCACTATTCTGCTGGTGCAGTCACTGTGTACATACATTATATTACTGATCCTGAGTTACATCCTGTATTATACCCAGAGCTGCACTCACTATTCTGCTGGTGCAGTCACTGTGTACATACATTACTGATCTGAGTTCCCTCCTATATTATACTCCAGAGCTGCACTCACTATTCTGCTGGTGTAGTCACTGTGTACATACATTTACTGATCCTGAGTTACATCCTGTATTATACTCCAGAGCTGCACTCACTATTCTGCTGGTGTAGTCACTGTGTACATACATTACTGATCCTGAGTTACATCCTGTATTATACTCCAGAGCTGCACTCACTATTCTGCTGGTGCAGTTACTGTGTACATACATTACTGATCCTGAGTTACATCCTGTATTATACTCCAGAGCTGCACTCACTATTCTGCTGGTGTAGTCACTGTGTACATTACATTACTGATCCTGAGTTACATCCTGTATTATACCCCAGAGCTGCACTCACTATTCTGCTGGTGCAGTTACTGTGTACATACATTACATTACTGATCCTGAGTTACCCTGTATTATACTCCAGAGCTGCACTCACTATTCTGCTGGTGCAGTTACTGTGTACATACATTACATTACTGATCCTGAGTTACATCCTGTATTATACTCCAGAGCTGCACTCACTATTCTGCTGGTGCAGTTACTGTGTAACATACATTACTGATCCTGAGTTACATCCTGTATTATACCCCAGAGCTGCACTCACTATGTACATACATTACTGATCCTGCACTGATGAGCTTTATGCTGGAGATAATTGGGGGATACACTGCTAATAATCCAGTAGAAGCAGCGAGCAAAGTCGTTAAGTTTTTTCATGTAGTATTTGTGATTTTTAGACCTTATTGTAACATCCTCATAATTAATCTCAGGGATGATCTATAGAGCTGTCTACATTGCACTTACGCTACATCAGGACTTGCAGACTCAGTCACCTGGTGATTCGCCACAATGTCCAAACAAACCCTGTATAGACCTCAGCAACGCAGGACCCCACGTACTCATCATGGGTGGATCTCCTGTAGAATCACTGAATCCAGCGCATTTGCTCCGGGGCACAAAATACAGATCTGCTCTGTGCAGTGGATTGATAAACGGGAACAAGACGACATTGGACATGGATGGATATTAGACATAGTGTGAATGACATGCCCAAATAGGCTGGATATGTGCAGTGTCCATCTCAGCTAGCATCAGATACACTACTGAAAGGGGGCCGCCGTACCACACCGCTGCGGGGGGGCCCGGCCGCCGTACCACACCGCTGCGGGGGGGGCCCCACAGCCTTACCACACCGCTGCGGGGGGCCCGGCCGCCACACCACTGCGGGGGGCACAGCTGTGCTCCTTGGAGCCATGTGACTCCGGTCAGTACATGGGGCATTGCCTGCAGCACAACCCGCAGTGCGGTACAGCCGGGCGCTTCTGTCCTCCAAGCGTAACTTTGAGGCCGATCAGCATTGCGCCGTGTCGTCCAGGCCGCTGCCAGACGTCAGGCACATTCAGCCATCACGCAGTGCGAGTGCCGGCCCAGAGCGACTGCTCATACAAAGTGCTGTGGATTATGGTGGTGCTATAAAATGATTAGGTTCCTGGTGCATCATGGCAGCCACTTTCTTTCCCTCAGTTTCCATCTCTGCAGCCAGAGCTGTCAAAGAGGGGATGAGGAGACAAGTAGGCACCAGTGGCCCTGGACTCGGTGGTGCCAGGCGGTGCCCACAGCCCCAGTGAATGCTCGGCCAACAGACTCATTCACATATTGTAAAAACACTGGATCTCTCCGGATTCCAGGAACAGATCTGAGAAGTTGGAGTTTAACCCTGGAGGCTTTTATTGATCTTATTAATAGCTGCTGCGGAAGATTGCACACGGACAAGTGAGAAAAACAAAACCGTTCACTTAGAAAAGAGAATATTTCCTTTATGTATGTGACACCTGTATGTCGCCTCCACTGGCTGTAATCGGGCACAGGTAGGGGCACCCCGATACCTGGGGGCCCTTGCCAAGTTTAACCCCTGAGATGCCACTGCCAGCAGCACTGAGATGTAACTACAGGAAGGCAATAGAAGCATCAGCCCAGGAGCCCTGTATATCAGGTCACGTATCCAAGCCCTCGTGATTCTGAGCCACCATTTAGAATCCACCTTTAATCTGGATCCAGCACAGACCCGACTCTCCATGATGGAAGCTGTACAGCATTTATGTGCTCACTGAAGGGGAACGGACAGTGATAGGATAAGGGGTTAAATATGAGCAATATATTAGACTTGTTACACTGGATCCCTGCGGAGAGTGACACATGGAGCCGGACATGCCGAGGTGAGACTTCAGCTGTAAATGGTCTCTTCAGAGAGGGCTAGAACTCTAGCGCCACCTGTAGGAAGTAGCAGTTCTAAAACTCAATATTGACCGCCAATGAACCTTGTCACATGACTGCTTTTTATCCCAAGTCATGTGACAAAGTTAGTTAGAGGGTCACTATCTTGCTAATCCCTATAGGTGATCCTCTGCAAGGAGGCAATTTGCAGACACCAGAGGACCAGAAGGTCCCATAGTCAGTCCCATGCCACAGTCCTGGACATCGCACCCATGAAAGACCAATCACAAGGATGACAACGCTTGTACCCGACCATCGGAGTGACTGGGTCACAGCAGATCCCGGCCATTCTGCAGGAAGGGGTCACTTTGGCACTGGAATAAGACCCCAGGGTCATGGGAAGAGACCAGGAGACTCTCTGCAGTGCGGACAATAAATGACGACCGAGGCGGTGGACGGTAGAACAAAACTTTATTCACAAGACAAAACTACAATATTACAAACCAACCATAATCTTCATAAACCGGAAACCTGTGGACAAACAAGACACGGATTAGAGAAGAGCAGTGAAGTCACCAGCCCCAGGTCCACCCCGAGCTCAGACACAGGACTATCAGACAGACAGGAGGTTGTGGAGGCGACTGCTGGTACAGGGGTCATTGTAGCCAGTCACCCCACAGCAATTCATCCCTGTAAGAACTGGTAGCTAAAGGTCACCGCAGGGAGAATGCGATGACACATTGTAACAAACACTCTGCAGTGAGGAGCACTAAGACAAATGAAAAGGTTCACAGTCAAAGCAGAGAAGTTGTGCCCCACCAGAGGCGTCTGCTTCAGATTAGCCGATGTCATCGCTGAACGTCAGTAGCAGAACTGGACAAAGATCTCATCATTAGAAGACGTCTGGTGAGGGCCACGGACAGAGGGACAACGGCATCGGCACACACTTACCTCTCACCACGCTCTGCTGCCAACATCCAGACGGCCGGCCACAGGAAACCTGCAAGAGAAGAAACCATCAGAGCGACCCAGACACCACAGGAGACCCAGGGTTCACATGCAAGGGCTGAGTGTAGCGGAGAAACAAGCAGCGCTGCAGGAGCCAGCCCCCCGACCTCAGGAGCTGGCCCCCCCGACCTCAGGAGCAGACGCTCTACAGACCGGACCTCCTCAGAAGTAGAGATGTCATCGCAGCTCATCAGTAGCAGAACTGGACATAGGTCTCATCACAGGAAGATCAGTCACATGTCAGCCACTAACCGAGCACAGGGTCCCCACATGCTAGGCTAGAGGGCCCCCAATACATAGAAGCCCCACTCCCACCACATGCTAGGGTAGAGGCCCCCCAATACACAGGAGCCCCCTCCCCCCCCCCCATGTGCTAGGCTGAGGGACTCCAATACAAAAGCACCCCCACACGCTAGACTAGAGGGTCCCCAATACACAGCAGCCCCACTTCCCCCACATGCTAGAGGGCCCCCCAATACACAGGAGCCCACACATGCTAGGCTAGAGGGCCCCCCCAACACACAGGAGCCCCCACATGCTAGGCTAGAGGGCCCCCCCAACACACAGGAGCCCCCACATGCTAGGCTAGAGGGCCCCCAATACATAGAAGCCCCACTCCCACCACATGCTAGGGTAGAGGCCCCCCAATACACAGGAGCTCCCCCCCCCATGTGCTAGGCTGAGGACTCCAATACAAAAGCACCCCACACGCTAGACTAGAGGGTCCCAATACACAGCAGCCCCACTTCCCCCACATGCTAGGCTAGAGGCCCCCCAATACACAGGAGCCCACACATGCTAGGCTAGAGGGTCCCCCCAATACACAGGAGCCCCCACATGCTAGGCTAGAGGCCCCCCCAATACACAGGAGCCCCACATGCTAGGCTAGAGGGCCCCCCCAACACACAGGAGCCCACACATGCTAGGCTAGAGGGCCCCCCAAACACAGGAGCCCACACATGCTAGGCTAGAGGGCCCCCCCAATACACAGGAGCCCACACATGCTAGGCTAGAGGGCCCCCCCAACACACAGGACCCCCACATGCTAGGCTAGAGGGCCCCCAATACATAGAAGCCCCACTCCCACCACATGCTAGGTAGAGGCCCCCCAATACACAGGAGCCCCCCCCCCATGTGCTAGGCTGAGGGACTCCAATACAAAAGACCCCCACACGCTAGACTAGAGGGTCCCCAATACACAAGCCACGCTGCCCCCATCACCCCACATGCTAGGCTAGAGGGCCCCCCAATACACAGGAGCCCACACATGCTAGGCTAGAGGGCCCCCCAATACACAGGAGCCCCCACATGCTAGGCTAGAGGGCCCCCCAATACACAGGAGCCCCCACATGCTAGGCTAGAGGGCCCCCCCAAACACAGGAGCCCACACATGCTAGGCTAGAGGGCCCCCCCAACACACAGGAGCCCACACATGCTAGGCTAGAGGGCCCCCCCAATACACAGGAGCCCACACATGCTAGGCTAGAGGGCCCCCCCAATACACAGGAGCCCCCACATGCTAGGCTAGAGGGCCCCCCAATACACAGGAGCCCACACATGCTAGGCTAGAGGGCCCCCCAAACACAGGAGCCCACACATGCTAGGCTAGAGGGCCCCCCCAACACACAGGAGCCCACACATGCTAGGCTAGAGGGCCCCCCCAATACACAGGAGCCCACACATGCTAGGCTAGAGGGCCCCCCCAATACACAGGAGCCCCCACATGCTAGGCTAGAGGGCCCCCCAATACACAGGAGCCCACACATGCTAGGCTAGAGGGCCCCCCCAATACACAGGAGCCCACACATGCTAGGCTAGAGGGCCCCCCCAATACACAGGAGCCCCCACATGCTAGGCTAGAGGGCCCCCCAATACACAGGAGCCCCACATGCTAGGCTAGAGGGCCCCCCCAATACACAGGAGCCCACACATGCTAGGCTAGAGGGCCCCCCCAATACACAGGGGCCCACACATGCTAGGCTAGAGGGCCCCCCCAATACACAGGAGCCCCCACATGCTAGAGGTCCCCCCAATACACAGGAGCCCCCACACGCTAGAGGGCCCCCCAATACACAGGAGCCCCCGGCACATGCTAGGCTAGAGGGCCCCCCCAATACACAGGAGCCCCCGGCACATGCTAGGCTAGAGGGCCCCCCCAATACACAGGAGCCCCCGGCACATGCTAGGCTAGAGGGTCACCCAATACACAGGAGCCCCCTTTCCCCGTGTGCTAGGCTAGAGGGCCCCCCCAATACACAGGAGCCCCCACATGCTAGGCTAGAGGGCCCCCCACAATACACAGGAGCCCCCACATGCTAGGCTAGAGGGCCCCCCAATACACAGGAGCTCCCACAAGCTAGAGGGCCCCCCAATACATGCTAGGCTAGAGGGCCCCCCCAATACACAGGAGCCCCCAGCACATGCTACAGGGCCCCCCAATACACAGGAGCCCACACATGCTAGGCTAGAGGGCCCCCCAATACACAGCCCACACATGCTAGGCTAGAGGGCCCCCCACAATACACTGGAGCCCCCACATGCTAGGCTACAGGGCCCCCAATACACAGTTCTCCCTACTACAAAGGAGACCCCATAGTATAGCCACATACAGATCACCGATACACAGCAGGAGGACCCCCCCACACAGGGACCCCAGCTCGCTGCCCCCGATACGCAGGACTCCCCGGTGTACAGACCACATTCAGCGGCCTCCCTGGCACTGCCCTCCATACCTCACAGCTTCCTCTGACGGTCACGCAGGAAAGAGAGAAATAAGCGGCATACGAGTCTTTATATAGGCCTCAACCTCGCGAGATTTCTTCAGTCCCCGCCCACAACGAGACAGCGGCCATAAATCTGTAGCCCAGCTCTGCTCCGTCACGTGCTGTGTGTTACACTCATCTCTTTCCCCACTGCTGTCACTTCCGGCGGTGATTGCATTATCAGTTCCCCTGATTATTAGGCTCTGAAGGTTCCCGGCTACTCACGGAGGAGCTCGTTTCTCCACTGGGTCAGGAGTCACAACACAGAAGCTCGGCCAGAGATCGCCACATCCCGGCTCCACGGTCACCTCCCCGGGCCCCTCCGCATCCCGGCTCCACGGTCACCTCCCCCGGGCCCCTCCACATCCCAGCTCCACGGTCACCTCCCCCCGGGCCCCACCACATCCCTGCTCCACGGTCACCTCCCCCCGGGCCCCTCCGCATCCCTGCTCCATGGTCACCTCCCCCCGGGCCCCTCCACATCCCTGCTCCACGGTCACCTCCCCCCGGGCCCCACCACATCCCTGCTCCACGGTCACTCCCCCCGGGCCCCTCCGCATCCCGGCTCCATGGTCACCTCCCCCCGGGCCCCTCCACATCCCAGCTCCACGGTCACCTCCCCCGGGCCCCACCACATCCCTGCTCCACGGTCACCTCCCCCCGGGCCCCACCACATCCCTGCTCCATGGTCACCTCCCCCCGGGCCCCTCCGCATCCCGGCTCCATGGTCACCTCCCCCCGGGCCCCTCCACATCCCAGCTCCACGGTCACCTCCCCCCGGGCCCCACCACATCCCTGCTCCACGGTCACCTCCCCCCGGGCCCCCACCACATCCCTGCTCCATGGTCACCTCCCCCCGGGCCCCTCCGCATCCCGGCTCCATGGTCACCTCCCCCCGGGCCCCTCCACATCCCGGCTCCACGGTCACCTCCCCCCGGGCCCCACCACATCCCTGCTCCACGGTCACCTCCCCCGGGCCCCACCACATCCCTGCTCCGCGGTCACCTCCCCCGGGCCCCACCACATCCCTGCTCCACGGTCACCTCCCCCGGGCCCCTCCACATCCCAGCTCCATGGTCACCTCCCCCCGGGCCCCACCACATCCCTGCTCCACGGTCACCTCCCCCGGGCCCCCCACATCCCTGCTCCACGGTCACCTCCCCCGGGCCCCACCACATCCCTGCTCCATGGTCACCTCCCCCGGGCCCCACCACATCCCTGCTCCACGGTCACCTCCCCCCGGGCCCCTCCACATCCGCCCAGGTCACTCCCCCCGGGCCCACCACATCCCGGCTCCACGGTACCTCCCCACTCGGACGCCCCTCCACATCCCAGCTCCATGGTCACCTCCCCCGGGCCCCACCCATCCCTGCTCCACGTCACCTCACCCCGGGCCCCTCCACATCCCGGCTCCAGGTCACCTCCCCCCGGGCCCCACCACATCCCTGCTCCACGGTCACCTCCCCCGGGCCCCACCACATCCCTGCTCCATGGTCACCTCCCCCCGGCCCACCACATCCCGCTCCGGTCACCTCCCCCGGGCCCACCACATCCCTGCTCCACGGTCACCTCCCCCGGGCCCCCATCCGCTCAGGTCACCTCCCCGCCCACCACATCCCGCTCCACGGTCACCTCCCCCGGGCGGAGCGGCCCCCCACATCCCTGCTCCATGGTCACCTCCCCCCGGGCCCCACCACATCCCTGCTCCACGGTCACCTCCCCCGGGCCCCCCACATCCCTGCTCCAGGTCACCTCCCCCGGGCCCCACCACATCCCTGCTCCACGGTCACCTCCCCCGGGCCCCCCACATCCCTGCTCCAGGTCACCTCCCCCGGGCCCCACCACATCCCTGCTCCACGGTCACCTCCCCGGCCCCCCACATCCCGCTCCAGGTCACCTCCCCCCGGGCGGAGCGGCCCTCCACATCCCTGCTCCATGGTCACCTCCCCCCGGGCCCCCCACATCCCTGCTCCAGGTCACCTCCCCCGGGCCCCACCAATCCCTGCCCCGGTCACCTCCCCCCGGGCCCCACCACATCCCTGCTACGGTCACCTCCCCCGGGCCCCACCACATCCCTGCTCCACGGTCACCTCCCCCGGGCGGACCCCTCCACATCCCAGCTCCATGGTCACCTCCCCCCGGGCCCCACCACATCCCGGCTCCACGGTCACCTCCCCCAGGCGGAGCGGCCCCTCCACATCCCAGCTCCATGGTCACCTCCCCCCGGGCCCCACCACATCCCTGCTCCACGGTCACCTCATCCCGGACCCCTCCACATCCCGGCTCCACGGTCACCTCCCCCCGGACCCCTCCACATCCCGGCTCCACGGTCACCTCCCCCGGGCGGAGCGGCCCCTCCACATCCCAGCTCCATGGTCACCTCCCCCCGGGCCCCACCACATCCCTGCTCCACGGTCACCTCCCCCCGGGCCCCACCACATCCCTGCTCCACGGTCACCTCCCCCCGGGCCCCACCACATCCCTGCTCCACGGTCACCTCCCCCCGGGCCCCACCACATCCCAGCTCCACGGTCACCTCCCCCGCGGCCCCACCACATCCCAGCTCCATGGTCACCTCCCCCCGGGCCCCACCACATCCCAGCTCCATGGTCACCTCCCCCGGGCCCCACCACATCAAGGCTCCGCGGTCACCTCCCCCGGGCGGAGCGGCCCCACCACATCCCGGCTCCGTGGTCACCTCCCCCCGGGCCCCTCCACATTCCTGCGCCGCGGTCACCTCCCCCCGGGCGGAGCGGCCCACCACATCCCAGCTCCGCGGTCACCTCCCCCGGCGGAGCGGCCCCGCCACATCCCTGCTCCGCGGTCACCTCACCCCGGGCGGAGCGGCCCCGCCACATCCCTGCTCCGTGGTCACCTTCCCCCAGGCGTAGCGGCCCCGCCACATCCCTGCTCCACGGTCACCTCCCCTCGGGCGGAGCGGCCCCCCCTATCCCTGCTCCGAGGTCACCTCCCCCCGAGTGGAGCGGCCCCACCACATCCCAGCTCCGCGGTCACCTCCCCCCGGGCGGAGCGGCCCCGCCACATCCCAGCTCCGCGGTCACCTCACCCCGGGCGGAGCGGCCCCGCCACAACCCTACTCCGCAGTCACCTCCCCCCGGGCTGAGCGGCCCCGCCACATCCCAGCTCCGCGGTCACCTCCCCCCGGGCGGAGCGGCCCCGCCACATCCCTGCTCCGCGGTCACCTCCCTCCGGGTGGAGCGGCCCCACCACATCCCGGCTCCTCGTTCACCTCCCTCCGGGCTGAGCGGTCACCTCACCCCGGGCGGAGCGGCCCCGTCACATCCCAGCTCCACGGTCACCTCCCCCCGGGCTGAGCGGCCTCGCCACATCCCTGCTCCGCGGTCACCTCCCCCCGGCTGAGCGGCCCCGCCACATCCCAGCTCCGCGGTCACCTCACCCCGGGCAGAGCGGCCCCGCCACATCCCAGCTCCGCGGTCAACTCCCCCCGGGCTGAGCGGCCCCGCCACATCCCTGCTCCGCGGTCACCTCCCCCCGGGCTGAGCGGCCCCGCCACATCCCTGCTCCGCGGTCACCTCACCCCGAGCTGAGCGGCCCCACCACATCCCTGCTCCTCGTTCACCTCCCTCCGGGCTGAGCGGCCCCGCCACATCCCTGCTCCGCGGTCACCTCCCCCCGGGCTGAGCGGCCCCGCCACATCCCTGCTCCGCGGTCACCTCACCCCGAGCTGAGCAGCCCCACCACATCCCTGCTCTGCGGTCACCTCCTCCGGGCCCCACCACATCCCTGCTCCTCGTTCACCTCCCTCCGGGCGGAGCGGCCCGCCACATCCCTGCTCCGCGGTCACCTACCCCCGGGCCCCGCCACATCCCTGCTCCGCGGTCACCTCCCCCCGGGCCCCGCCACATCCCTGCTCCGCGGTCACCTCCCCCTGGGCGGAGCAGCCCCACCACATCCCTGCTCCGCGGTCACCTCCCCCCGGGCCCCACCACATCCCTGCTCCGCGGTCACCTCCCTCCGGGCTGAGCGGCCCCACCTCACCTGCACTATTTTTACAGAACACGACTCATCGGTCTGTTCAGTTTTTTAAAGGCATTTACCATAAAAGTGACCGGTGTGAGCAGGGAGTAATGTGGAGGCACAGTGAATGTTTTCAACATTATTCCTTTTGTTTCCCATTTCTTTTGTGTGTGTGTGTGGGGGAGGGGCTCAGGGCTTCCACACTTTAAGTTCAGACTTTTTGAAAGCACAGTGGCTCTGTGGTTCGCACTGCAGCCTTGCAGCGCTGGGGTCCTGGGTCCAAATCCCACCATGGACAACATCTGCAGGGAGTTTGTATGTTCTCCCCGTGTTTGGTGGGTTTCCTCCGAGTTGTTCGCTGTCCTTCACTCCAAAGACTGATAGGGATTCTAGATCGGAGCTCCATAGATTATTCCTTTACGCACATGTTCTCCAGGCTCCTCCACCACCCACCGATTACTGTATGCTTGTAATTCTGCAACCTATTCACACACTTTTGTGCTATAGAAAAAATAAAGTAAAAGCTAAGAAAAAAATGCAAACTATGGATTTGAGCACAAAGAATTCTCATGTGAGAAAAAAAACCTTCAGTTTCTGGAGTTCTATGGCAAAATGTGCAGACAAAACTAAAAAGGCCCGCCAGGTAATGCTGCACTGTGCATGGCCATCGTCCTGTTGCTTTAACATTTCCTTTGTCTCCACCTGTGAGCATCAGACATTTTCCCTACATTCCCCCACGGTATCCAGCGATCCAGGCAGCCGGTAGGAGTCGGGAATTAATCTAGATCTTTACACATGTAACACGAGGAGACGCACGTTTATGGGATTATACAAGGACTGAGAAATCACATTATACATCTGGTGGAAACGCACTGGTTTATTAAAGACGTCAGAACATGCACAAAAACATTTCCTGTTCTGCAGAAGAAAAGCTCATGGCTGCAAATGCAGAAACTAGTGTTTAAGTGCAAGTGCTCACTACTCGAGTTTGCAGATATGACGGGTGCTCGAGTGACATGATCATGTCCCTACCCTGCATGTGTCGCAGCGGTTAGCCCAAAAAAAAAAAAAAAAAGTGGGATTGCCTACATAAACTGGCAATCCCTGTATGTTTTTTTTGGCTCTAACCACCGTGAAATGTGGGGCGTAGACTCAGGTAGAAAACACTTGCACTCAACTCAAACTTCCAGTAGGAAACACCAGTCACAATGGATAGTTGCATAGTTATGAAATGTATACAGACATCAATTTAGTCCTGCCAATAAAGCTTCTTTGAATCTTGAGGACTGGACAGACGTTACAGTGAGCGCACGCTTCCCTGGTTGGCTCTGTACTCCCTGCAGCATTAGACAGATGTGCTGCGATACCCCCCTGTGAAGGTATCTGTGTCCTCTGCAGCAGTAAACACAACCCTAACTCTTCTCTGTCCTGGACACATCCGAGGTCTCGCACTCCTCCATGGCAGACGGTTACCGCACACAATTGTTGTGTCTGGTCCCTCTATACCTCACCCCACACATTGGTGCCTTGCACCCAACATCATATCCTGGCAAACTCCGCTCCCACATGGACTAGATGCTCCCCAGCACTGCCCCTTTATTGCTCACCCTATAATACATTGTATTCACATTCTAAAGGGACCAGTCATTACACATCGACTGTCCAAACCACAAGCAGCATAAATCCTACGGCATTACTGCAGCCAGGTCGTACATTGCAATGTTGTCTGAACAAACAGCTGGGGACGATGCGTCTGCTGACTATTGCGAGGGATGTCCCCGGTCTGCAGCTTCTAACCGTCCAGATTAGGGTTGATGGAATAGCTTCAGGTAAGAGCTTATCTGAATAGCTGCCTCGGTAACCTGGAGCGCTCCCGATAATCGGCTGCATGTGTCACGGCTGTGTGACAGTCACACCACATGTATGGACAGCCTGTGTGTTGGACTCCATGCATGTGTTGACTGTTACACAGCCGTGACACATGCAGCTGCAGCGCTGAACAGCTGATTATCGGGAGCGCTCCAGGTTACCGAGGCAGCTATTCAGATAAGCTCTTATCTGAAGCTATTCCATCAACCCTAGTCCTGATCCCTTTAACTGACGAGTCTTTGGCGGTGTACACTTGTCAGTCCAGGGGAGCAGGACAAGGAGAAGCCGCTGGGGCCCATATTGCACAGTCCACAATATGTGGCAGCAATTCAGTGACCGGGCAGCAGCTGCACAGCTACTGTCTGATTTATGCAGCATGTCCAATGACAACATCCCTTTAGATAGAAAGTCACAAACCTCATAAAAGCACCAGCAGCACATCCCCCCAAACAGCCCAATATAACAAGAACACAGGCCACTGCAGACTGACTCCTACTGTGCATCATCCACATACAGAGCACTGATGACACATTTGTACCCAGCCATCGGGAAGGACGGGACATTGCAGGGCCCCGGCCTTTCTGCAGGAAAGGATTTGTTCTAGCACCGGAATGAGACCCCAAAGCCAAGGTGAAGACTGAGGGGGCACTTATCAGTGCAAAGTGACGTGAGCCAGCAGTGAATAAGCCACACAGAGCAGAGCCTTGTATTAAACTTCTGTTTATTACACTTTCGTTTACGTGCAGAGAACAGTTGGGGAACACAGTTATTTGCCTTTTTTCGCCTTGATCTTCCTCAGGTAGAACTCCAATTCCTTGCCCTCGAGGACATATCCGTCGGCTCTGCCGCACTGGCCTGGTCTGGAGGCTATACAGGCTGTGAAGAGAAGGGACGCAGGTTACACGCTGTGATGCTTATACTCTACACCCGTTATTCTCCATCTGTTCCAAGACTACAACTCCCAGCATGGAACCACAGTGGACAGAACACTACTCCATACAGGAGGTTTATACACAAGCTGAGATGTGACCATGGACTAACATCACAGGACGGAGCGGCCGCTGAGGATTAACATTGTGTAAAGACTGAAGTAATATCTCATAACCCAGGAGCTCCGGAATCTGGACCTGGCGCCGTCTGTAGACTCCTCACGGAACCATTAGATTATCTGCATTCAGGATGGGCATGCAGCGGAATTTAAAAAAAAAAAAAAAAGGAAAAGATATTGTGGGTGAGACGCAATAAAAAAAAGGAGAGCACAAGTAGAGCTGCCCAAGTAGAGCTGCCCAAGTGAGCTGCCCAAGTGGAGCTGCCCAAGTGGAGCTGCCCAAGTGGAGGCTGCCCAAGTGGAGCTGCCCAAGTGGAGCTGCCCAAGTAGAGCTGCAGTGCCCAAGTAGAGCTGCCCAAGTAGAGCTGCCCAAAGTAGAGCTGCCAACTCACTTTGCTCTGGATTTTGTAGGCCTCTTTAGATTTTTATTGCTTGCAAGATAAAAATTGTGAAGCAAAGACCAAATACAGCCCAGCTGAAGGCGATGATTCATAGAGCGCACGATGTGTTATCGAGACAACTCAAATGGTTTTATTTTTATGTAACTGGAATTTTAATCCCTTCAGACACCAGTAATGAGTAGATACTTACAGGACCGATCACTTATCTTCATTTAGGTCAACCCTTTCCAACATCATGCATAATAGTACACCGATGTCAGACTCCCCCTGTTCAGTGCAGACTCCAGCGCTGAGCCCACACTGTTCCGGGCACATGACAGCTGATGTGTCCGCAACAGCCACAGGTGGAATCGCGATCCACCTGTGGCTGTTGGTTAAATGCCACCGTCAAGTTTCTGACAGCAGCATTTAACTCGTGCTTACCGGAAGCTCGTCATTAATCCCGCCCATGGGTGACCCAGTCACATAATCGTGGGTCAGCATAACCAGGTCTCCAGCCGACCTCTACGGTTGTCATCGCCATACTGCTATGAGCGCCGCAAAGTGGTCGGTGCTCATAGCAAGTGAGCATTTCTACTACACACAGGCGATTTGTTCATCGCCAGTGTAGCATTGGCAATCGAAGTACTGCAGCTTCTAGTCTCCAATGGAGACTATTGAAGCATGCAAAAATTAAAAATTTTTTTTTTAAATATAAATATATATGTTCAAATCACCCCCCTTTCGCCCCATTCAAAATAAAACACACATTTGGTATCGCCGCGTTCAGAATCGCCCGAGCAATATATCAACAGAATCAACCCGATCGCTAAATGGCGCAGCGAGGAAAAAAAAAATGCAAAAAACGTCAAAATTACTTTTTTGGTCACTGCTACATTGCAATAAAATGCAATAACAGGCGATCAAAAGATCATTAAAAACGTCAGCTTGGCGCACAAAAAATGCGGTGCACTGAATGCGTATCCTACGAGAGCGCTGTGTGCGCGCCGAAATGCACATCCTACGAGAGCGGCGTGCGCGCTGAACGCGTATACTGTGAGCGGCGTGCGCGCTGAACGCGTATACTGTGAGCGGCGTGCGCGCTGAACGCGTATACTGTGAGCGGCGTGCGCGCTGAACGCGTATACTGTGAGCGGCGTGCGCGCTGAACGCGTATACTGTGAGCGGCGTGCGCGCTGAACGCGTATACTGTGAGCGGCGTGCGCGCTGAACGCGTATACTGTGAGCGGCGTGCGCGCTGATCGCGTATACTGTGAGCGGCGTGCGCGCTGACGCGTATACTGTGAGCGGCGTGCGCGCTGAACGCGTATACTGTGAGCGGCGTGCGCGCTGAACGTGTATACTGTGAGCGGCGTGCGCGCTGAACGCGTATACTGTGAGCAGCGTGTGCTAAACGTGTATACTGTGAGCGGCGTGCGCGCTGAACGTGTATACTATGATCCTTTTTAAAGGATCATTCAACTTTTTGCTCTAAATAGGTGCAAAAAAAAACTGATTTTGGGGCAAACTTCATCTACATGCGCCATTGTGGGTTATGTGTGTGATCTGTGAAAAAATGGATACCACACAAACACAGATGTGTGAAGGCGGCTTCAGAAGGACGACTGATGGGGTCATAGTGATGAAATGACGTGTAAGGAGTTACTATGAGCTCCATGTGTATTGTTTCTGAACATATCCACTTGATCATATGGGCAGAGATAGGCAGCGGATAAACTTCTGATATGTTCAGAAAGAAACCAGCAAATGGAGGTCATTTTAACTCTTCATATCATCAAAGTCCCGTTTTTAGGGGATCCAGACAGAACCCATGAAAGTTCAGCAGAAGCGGAGTATGAAACTCGGGGTTATACACTGCTGCCGAGCAGAGGGGCTGCCTAGCCGCTGGGAGAGCTAGTGCAGCTACAGCGGGAACGGCACCGGTACGAGACATGAGTATAAGGTTTACTATTTTATCGGGGCCAAGCAAGGGGTATGAGAACGAATTGTCCAAGTAGTGGACAACCCCTTTAATGAACCCCAAGACACTGGAGGGAACAATCGCACCTATTATGTTACCATGAAGTCATGCTCAGAACTACAATTTCAAGAAACAATATGAAATCCTTCTTGATGCAGAAGGGTCCGACGATAAGATTGGGGGGAGTGACGCCGCCTGTCACTGACCACTCACCAAGGAGTTTTCCCTGCTGGAACTGCTCCTCCAGCAGAGCACTGATCTTCGCTGTCTTTTTGCGCTCTTCGTATTTCTTCAGGGTTTTCTTGGATCTTTTCTTGTTCAGGATTTCCTCTTCTTCTGGGGTCTGAAAGCAAAAAGCAAGAAAGTAATTCCAGATGTGAAGATAAAATTTAGGGTAGAGCAGATCTGATCTACATGATCACAACCTTCTTTATCCACCGCCACGCTCCTCTGTGCCTGCAGTGTCTGACCCATCACCAAATGCATCCGTGGTGCAACAGGAGCTGTGCCGGCACGCAAAACGGCAAGGTTTTCACACTGGTGGTGGTGAGATGGGCAATGGCCACAGTGGTCTTGGCACCTAATCTGCAATTAGTCCATGTAGAAGGAAAGTTGGCCATAAAGCCACGTGAGACCATCGGAGACATTACTCTATGGTCCTTTTGTTTGTCCAAATTCCTAACAGATGACAGACGCGATGCAGGAGGCATTCACTGACCAGGACCAGTGCTGGATCACGTCTCACACAGACCCCAGTGGTCCTAATGGGCCGGTGTTCAGCTAATAAGCCCCAGCGTATGACAGACACCGCGACATGACCCCCCACACGCCTTACTGACTCAACAGCTTCCAAAATGATCCCTCAAATAAACTTAAGTGTCAGTAATCAAAGGAGAAGCACCACAGCTCTCCAAACCATTCGATCAGGTTATGCCAGCGCCTAAAATCCAGACAAGATCGCTGCAGTCAAATCATTGGCAACTGCAGTGTCACCGATGCTTCCAAGGATTGGCTGTCAGTCAAGTGTCCTTACAGAAAATGGCGCAGGAACCAAGCAGCACTGACAGGAGCGAGCGGTGGTATAAACCCAAGACGACCAGGGACACCATCGCACATCGACTGTCTGGGTTCTCTGCGCAGGTACATTTACCTCAATATAACATTCAAGCCCATAATCCACACCAGACAGGACCAGCCATGGACTTGAGTGTCCACTCACTGCCCGATATCCACATGGAAGGATTTCCTCATTTATATACAGCTGTTGTGTCCAAAACCAATCCCCGATCCTCGCTAAGGCCAGGCTCATACTGATGTATGTTCTCAAGCGAGAGAGTCAGCCGATTATGCGGATGGCACTCACATCCAACTGTGTCCCACCGAGTATCGCCTTACTGTGACCCCATTCTGCATGAGTGAATTGCAGCATAGGTGCGGAGAAGATGGAGAAAGTAATTTCTCCATCTTCTCCACTGAGTCTGCGGATGTCGGACTGCACGCTGATTACATCCGAGTGCAGCCCGATGTGTCACACGCATCTATAGAGTTGTATGGTTGGGCGTGTGATTTAAATTCCGGAGTCACTCTCAGCATGCTGCCGAACTGGCATGAAAAAAGGAACGAATATCTGCACTGCCCCATAGAATAACATTGGGCAGAGTGTGATCCTATGAAACATCACATAGCACTCGGCCGTGTTATACAGTGTGAGCGAGTCCTTACACTGAGCAGACGCTGGCAAGTCAGTCTTGACCCTTTAATAGTGGGAATACTTCATCTCAGAGGATCTTTCACAGTGAACAGAAAAATGTTTGCATCTTAGAGGCTGAACTCAGATCTCCCTGCTCACAGCTGAAGGTTTGTTACTGCGGCGCCCGATGCAGGCAGAGCTCTGTTGTCTGACTTTACCTGCATTAATACATTGAATGGTCTGGCATGAAACAACTAGAACCCTCAGTTACTGGAAGTCTGCAGGTCTCCAGAATATAAATGTTACACGTAAAGTCTCACCATTCTCAAGATGTCTACTGTATTAAGATCAAAAAGTGTCAGAACTTTTCACTTTCCATAGACTTAATTTTAGAGGCTCAGGCAGTCACTGCGTCCTTTCAGGCAGACCACCACCATAGGGTCCAGTACCGGCTGCCTGAACTTTAGGGGTATAAAATCAGCAAGTGGCAGAGACTGCAGCCTGAGCAGAGTCTGATCAGACCAGTCACACGATTGGAGTGGTGGTCACTATCACAGAGGTTTCTCTCTATCCAACAGGAACGAGCGCCCCCAGAGCACGCCGATCACCAGGAGGATCAGCTCCACACACAGGCAGATTTTTGTCTTCCTCAGATATATAGGAATCATCTCTTTCCATTCAGTAGCAGAACTGGACAAAATTATCATCACTGGAAGACAAGGGGAAGGGAGATTATGGCAGAGCATCTTATGACTTACCAGCTTGGCTCCCTTCTTGCGTCCAAGCGGTGTGGCGTAGTGCGCTTCATACCACTGTCTGTAGGGGGTGCTGTCTATCAGAATAATGCAGTTTTTCACCAGGGTCTTGGTTCTGACCAGCTCATTGTTGGAGGCATTGTAGACAACGTCTATGATCCTGGTTTTGCGGGTGCAACCTTACAGGAAAGAAACATTACGTTAAAGTGAGAACAGACGAGTTCACGGGCACCGAGCAGAACGTGATGGCACAGTCAGCACTATGACAGATCCTATCATGGTGAGGCCCACAAGTCAGAATGACCGTAAGGCCTTCACATAAGGTCTCAGTTTTCATCACACGTACCACCAGTCACATGTGGCTCACATCTACCCCCCGTTTTCCCTGGCTTACAGAACCGATCTGCACAGTAAAGTTCAGGGCATCACTTACATTCAGAGCCCCAGGAGAAGTTGCCAGCGTCCAACCTCAGAGCACGGTATTTCTTGTTCCCGCCGCGGACTCTCACAGTGTGAATACGACGAGGACCGATCTGCAGCAAGAAAACTACGTCCTCAGTTAAAAACATAAAATGCTGAATTCTTCAATACAATTAGAGCAACGCGTCAGTGTAACTATGACGATCCTATCATCGGCCGGCAGCATAAACGGAGGCCAAAACGACCACCGCTGCCGCCCTAAGGGTAACATTTCATCACACGCGCCGCTCATCTATGAAACCCCCACCCACAGATACGGTACCAGGACAGAGCAGTGCTGCCACTAACAGAGCCAACTGGCGGAGCCATTGGTGACAGGTGTCTCCCCCCTCACCCAGTAATTACAGTCCCACTAATATAGATGCCACTCTCAAACCTTCGTGTTGGCAGCAGGGCGGCCCAGCTCATACTTCCTCTTCTTGTGGTAGGGCTTCCTTTTGCCTCCAGTCTTGCGGCGCTTGTGCCAGTTGTCCCTTGAGATACCTGTGGGATAAAACAGTTATAATGAGAGGAAAATAAGTGACCCCAACATTAAGTGCCAGGAAGGGCAGAGTGCTCAGCTCTCCAAGGGAGTTTTCCACATTGCAAGTTCAGAAATTCGCAGCATGAAAAGGTCATCACACGCACTCTGCCTGGAGCCTGGCACAAGAACCGTGCTCACCCATTCCAGGGGCAAATCAGCAACCTCCAGGGCACAAAGACAATATTAGGCACCAGCCGCTATAAAATACAGGGGAACTAATAACAGGGGGGGGAACGGGAGCTAGAATAATGCCAGGCACCGGCCGCTAACATACAGGGGAACTAATAATGGGCACAGGTGCCAGGACAGGACGCACGGACCACGCCAGGGGCTGTTTACTGTAGCACACAGGGGCCCTGCAAACAAGGGGTGCAGGACACAGCCTGGGGTCAGAGGGCGCAGGGACCAAGCCAGAGGCTGCTTACTGTAGAGTGCAGGGGTCCTGCAAATAACAGAGGGGCGCAGGACACAGCCCGGGGTCAGAGGGCGCAGGGACCACACCAGGGGCTACTTACTGTAGAGTGCAGGGGTCCTGCAAATAACAGAGGGCGCAGGACACAGACCAGAGTCAGAGGGCGCAGGGACCACATTGGGGGCTGCTCACTGTAGAGTGCAGGGGTCCTGCAAATAACAGAGGGCGCAGGACACAGCCCGGGGTCAGAGGGCGCAGGGACCACACCAGGGCACTTACTGTAGAGTGCAGGGGTCCTGCAAATAACAGAGGGCGCAGGACACTGCCCAGGGACCACACCAGGGGCCCTGCAAACAACAAGGGGTGCAGGACACAGACCGGAGTCAGAGAGCGCAGGGACCACACTGGGGGCTGCTCACTGTAGAGCGCAGGGGTCCTGCTAATAACAGAGGGCGCAGGACACTGCCCAGGGACCACACCAGGGGCCCTGCAAACAACAAGGGGTGCAGGACACAGACCGGAGTCAGAGAGCGCAGGGACCACACTGGGGGCTGCTCACTGTAGAGCGCAGGGGTCCTGCTAATAACAGAGGGCGCAGGACACTGCCAGCACAGGGCGCATGCACGGACAGTACCATCCGCTCGGGTGGGGGAGCACGGCGCACAGCACCGGCGTGGGAGGGGGGGGGCGCAGCACGTGGAGGGAGCTGTGGCCACGAGTGCGGCTACACTGCAGTATGGCGGCGTCTATGTCCGGCCTGGATCCCGCATACACCGGCACCCGCGTCCACCGTCAGCAGCTAAATATCTCCCAGATAAGACCCGGCCTAGTGACCTCAGACGCTAACCGACATCTCCTGGCAAGAACCGGGAGTCACGAGACTGGGAGCGGGCAGATGGAGGCGGATTGCGGGGCAGTCCCGCACAGACAGCGGAGCAGCCATGACATACCCATTCTCAGGCGCTGGCAGGAAAGAGGAAACGCAAAGGCTCTCGGGAAAGTTTGTTAGCCTGTAAATCTCGCGAGAATAAAGGATGTGACGTCAAACATAGCAACAGAGACGCCGCCAGCAGGGAGTACGGTGGCCAGCGGGAGACAAAACACATAAAATCTCGTGCTTAAAGGGGCGATAGCAGTGACGTCATTGACTGCACCAGCTCTTAGATTGAGGGGTCTGTGCCCCCAATTAGTGACCGAATGTTTTTTTCAGATTGTGAAGGTGCCAAAGTGATCATCTGCAGCCGGAGACTGTAATATAATGTGAAGGAGCTGGAATTTGGGGGCACAGGGACCACATTGTAGGGGCGCTGCTCATCGCCCCCAGATTCCAGCTCCTTCACATTATACAACCCCAGGAGGCCAGAAATGGTGCCAGGACGGAGCCCTCCGACAACGTGACAACTCTGAGGTTGGGTGACACCTCACAGCGCGGCTGTTCTTGCTGAGACCAGAGTGCCCTCCATACATCCCGCGCAGCCACGTCCACCCCAGCCGCACCACATGCCGGCTCGCCTTCTGTGACTGAAACCACTCGCACCCAATACTCACAGGTGAGGGTCTGTCGCAATGTTTCAGGTGACCGCTGCAGTTCTTTCTTTGCACCACAAATTCTGTTGTCCTTGATTTCAGGTGAAGTCTTACTGCGCTGATACATTGTAACAACCACTCAGCTGTGAGGCTGACAGCAGACAAGATGAAGATGGTAGGACAGAGATAGGGTCCCCACGTCTGCCATACAATGTCAGGCCTGGAGCAGTCAGCCCAGCGGGGAGAATCAGGGCCACAGCCATGGGGACAGGTATCCTTTGCTGGTGCCGTCCTACAATCGGAGCACAGGGCAGCCGCGCTCCTGGATGATGGGAGTCATACCTTTCCTATGGGGCTGTGAGTGCTACGTGCAGCAGTTACAGGAGTGAACATGGCGCTGTTATACTGGGGTAGAAGGGCCACGTTCGGCACCAGTCGTCACCTAGCCACGCTGCTTTTCTATGGACAGCCCCTCTAAGCCAAGGTGCACAACGTCTCAGGTTCCTGCTCTCACCAGATCAGTTAGTCACAAATCACAGGTGGGTTTGTGGTCGACCACTAATGCTTTGTGTACGAGCCCCAGTATAGAGGCGCAGCAGGGGAGTCCACGGCTCCCACGTCCCCATCACAACTTATAAGAAGGGGCCGCTGTGCTCAAAGCTGCAAATATAATTATTCTGATTAGCGAATAAAGGAGTCACGCCATGACACTTGTCTTTAGGCATCGACGTGCGCGCGGATTCCTCCAGCTGACACAATCGGGCGTTTTACTGTACATTATAATCAGACTAAGTTTATTTCTCATCCTTCACAGGACTAAACCGGTGTAACAGGCCAACGAGACTGGAGCAAAGATCGTATCAGGGCAGGTATGCACAACCTGCGGCCCCCAACTATGCGTGAGCAGCCACACAGAGGAGCCGGGACCGACCGGAAATAATGGTGCGCAGTGCAGAGATCTCTGGAGACCCCACAGCAGCAGAACAAGGTCTCTCCAGCAAGCCGCCGCTCCTCTGTAGGTTATGGGAGTTGTGACATTAGACCCCAAGAACAAAACCCATCATCTATTATAGAGCCGGGTGCATCCTCTCGTCCTTTTTAGATCCTATTCAGTTTGAGGATTAAAAAGCAGATTTTATGTTTAAAAAAAATACTGCAAATACTCTTCATAAAAGCATTTTTTTTAATAGGAACTGTTCAAAATTAATGAAATAGAAACCCCCCAGTACTGTGTGCAGTGTAGAGAGAAACTTATTCAGAGGGTTATACCAAATAAAATCAAAGAGCATGTGATGTTTGATGTGGAAGCAGAAGCCATTTCTAAATCTTCATCAGTAACCTGGGACCGAATCGTTAAAGATCATACGATGGAGGGAAGAGTCCTGGACGCAGAATTTGCACCTACCGGACATTGTCTACACTTTAAATGGGTATTACATTCTGTGACATATAATTTTTAGCAGAGCTCCAGATTGGTTCAGAAACTCAATATTAGTCTTTGGCCAAAAAAAAAAAAAGTTTGTGCACCCACACCTGTTTTATGGCAATTTTCCAGTCTGGGTACCTTGGGCACCTCAGCGGTGGCTTTTCAGACCATTTCCTTATGTCGGCTGGAAATTGAATGGAGTGACACTGAATGTCAAACCACGATGCTCCATTTAATGTCTATGGAAGTGATTGAAGACGCTGCATTCAGCTGCTTCCATCCACAACCTCTGCAAGAACAGAGGTCAAGGGCAGGGAAGTAGGCCGTGGTTTGGCAAATGTTGAGGGGTGCAGAGAGTTGCTGACTTAGTGGACAGTCCCACTGGAGCTGGGGTCTCCACACTCCGATCCTCCAACACTTCATCTCCTTATGAGGCAGTGGACAGCTAAAGGGACGGTCACACTTTTTCCATAAGACATGACATCAGTAATATTCAAGTGTTTATTGCTCAATATTAGTAAAATATTCTGGTGTCACCAGTCATCTGTTCAGATAGACAACTTAAAAACTGTACATTACAGTCCAAAAACCAAGGAGGGGGGAGATCTGGAGTCAGCAGGGTCTATGCACTGATTAGAAACATTAAAATAGGACACACATGCCATTAATAATGAGGACGACATTACAGGGGTCGGAGCATCAGCACTTTTATTTAGTGGGTTTCCTCCTCTTGCAGATCTGCTTGCTGGCCTGTTCCTCCATCTGCATTGCCACACGCAGCGACGACACATTTTCTGTAGAAGACGACAAAGTGCAGGAGTGTCAACAACTGCTATAAGAGTGTAATCTATCAGTGTACAGGGCGGTCGTGAACTTCTCAACATGCAACAGAAGCTCAGGTTTTAGATCCTGACCATTAAACAAAACTTTTGCTTTACAGCTCCGGTACTTTCATATTCTCATCTTAAAAGCTACATATTCCACATTCACAGCAGTTTTATCATGGAAATTGACAACTCTGGTGAGTGGTGGCACTGACCTCTTCGTGAGAAAATGAAGGAAAAAGGGATCCAGCTTCAATAAAATCTTCATCTTTATTGATTCATAAAAACATGAATAATGGCATGCTCCTGGACAAGCTCAGGACAAGGCTACGCGTTTCGATCACAGGGATCTTTATCACAGCTGTGATAAAGATCCCTGTGATCGAAACGCGTAGCCTTGTCCTGAGCTTGTCCAGGAGCATGCCATTATTCATGTTTTTATGAATCAATAAAGATGAAGATTTTATTGAAGCTGGATCCCTTTTTCCTTCATTTTCTCATGTATCTTCACGTTTGATCAAGCGGAGGATCCGTGCTTCTTCAAACCGGTGAGCTGGTTAGCGTTCTTATAACTGACCTCTTCGCCCTAGGATTGTTGTGACCCTCAAAGCTTCCACAATGCACTGATGTCTATCCAGAAACTGCAAAATCGTAACACTAGCTTTAAACATGAATGGAGAATAGTGGGTCCTGTAACTCAGGACAAGGGGTTAATGAAAAAAACAGTTTAGCGTTCATGCTCCAGTTCCCTTATACAGGGGGTATCTTTGTTTCGGGCGAGGGCTCTGATGCTACAAGGAGGGGCAGCTTTATCTTTGCAGCATCAGTAGCGCAGAGGCACAAAATCAATGCAGCGATCCGGCCAGAGCAGCGCACTTTTCTGTATAGCTTGTAAATGCTGCACTCCTTGCTTAGGGGTCCTGGCACTGGGTATAGACTGCAGAGGTGGCCAGTAACCTAGGCAAGGAGCTGTACATTATACAATTAAAAATCCCTATTAACAATATTCCCAGTTTTTAAGAAAGTATAGACTGCAAAGTTGCTGTTTTTTACTAGTACTTATTAATAACTTATTTTATTCATTTAAATCATTGTTTGCACACACAGGAGTCCAGTGGGCGGTCCTACTAGTGACTGACAGCCATCTATGAAAGCACAGTCAGAGGCAAGACTGACAACCACTGAAACATTTTACCCCATCTTTTCCTACAAAACGTGGATGTGCTCAGCTCCTGCAGATCAGACACCAGGCGTAACATGACCGCTTCCCTTTAAGCTGGTGATTTACACACTTGCAGTATAAGATCGGCTGCTCTGTCTCCAGTTCTATAAATGCAGACTGCAGTGCAAAGAATGAGATTTTCATCCTGGCGCCAATGGCTACGGCCAAGGTCACGTATACACAGTCATTGTGTTCATTTCTTATTTGTTCACTCATCCTTACTACAAAAAAAAAAAAAAAAAAACCCTTACTAAAATATAACTTTTATTAAGTTCTGTTATAAAAGACAAGAAGTCTAAATACCCACTAGTGAAGGTGCAACAGAAAACAGAGGGGCTAAAGAAAGGGAGGCCTGGGGGTAAAAAATATGTATAACAATTTATCCCACTAGGCTAGCAGTGTTACCAGTATAGCATTTATTTGGTTAATACACATCTCCACTATAATAAGCAAAATCATCACAAAAGATATTGGTCCACTAAGCACCACGCTTCAAACAATGAACCCGATCAGACCAGGGTGACTGACAATTCCCTATGAAGAATACATATCTATAATAGCAGTGATATCAATGGTTGTGCTCAAATCATCAGTCTCACTCAGCGTGTGCAGAAATACGGATTTTTGTGTTACTCACCGTAAAATCCTTTTCTCCGAGACGCTCATTGGGGGACACAGGACTGTGGGTGTATGCTACTGCCGCTAGGAGGCTGACACTAAGTAAACATAAAAAAAGGTTAGCTCCTCCTCCGCCGTATACACCTCAGCACTGGCCGCAGGCAAACCCAGTTTAGTGCAAAAAGCAGTAGGAGGCTAAAAAATAAATCAAGAGTTAACACAGATACAGTATATCCAGAAGAAAAAACTGCTGATACCAACTTAAGGAGAATAGAGTTAACTCAATATAAAGCCAGCCGGCTATAAGGGAGGGTGCTGTGTCCCCCAATGAGCGTCTCGGAGAAAAGGATTTTACGGTGAGTAACACAAAAATCCGTATTTCTCCTTCGTCTCATTGGGGGACACAGGACTGTGGGACGTCCCAAAGCAGTCCCTTGGGTGGGAAATCGACTCCACAGTGTAATTTATAACAGGCATTGCCTATAGGTGCGCAACCGCGCCCTGAAGAATCCTTCTACCCAGACTGGCATCTGCAGAAGCCTGGGTATGGACATTATAATGCTTGGAAAAAGTATGCAGACTGGACCAGGTTGCTGCTTTACAAACCTGTTCCACCGAAGCCTGATGCCGAAGGGCCCAGGAGGCACCCACCGCTCGGGTGGAGTGAGCCTTGATCCCTGCGGGAACTACCGCGCCTCTGATGCGGTAAGCCTCCTGAATGGCTAACCGAATCCACCTAGCCAAGGTTGATTTAGAGGCAGCGAGTCCCTTCCTGCGACCCTCAGGGAGAACAAACAGCATGTCCGTCTGCCGAAAGGACGCCGTCCGAGAAACACATCTCCTGAGTGCTCTCACCAGATCCAGCGTATGGAGAGCCTTCTCCACTCGGTGCGTCGGAGCTGGGCAAAATGAGGGCAAAACAATGTCCTCATTAATATGAAAAGAGGACACGACTTTAGGCAAAAAAGGTGGTGTTGGTCTGAGCACCACCTTATCCTGATGGAAAAGCAAGTACGGAGCTCGACAAGACAGTGCGGCCAGCTCCGAAACCCGCCTTATGGATGTTATGGCTACCAAAAACACCACTTTCCAGGAAAGAAATGACAGAGAAACCTCCTGCAAAGGTTCAAAAGGAGACTCCTGCAGGACTCCCAGGACTAGATTGAGATCCCAAACATCTAAGGGAGCCTTGTAGGGGGGAACTATATGGACAACCCCTTGAATAAAGGTCCTAACCTGAAAATTAGACGCGATCCTTCGCTGAAAAAGCACTGATAAGGCTGATATCTGGCGTCTAAGCGTACTTGGTGCTAGACCTGAATCTAAGCCTGCCTGGAGAAATGACAGAATGTTTGGAATTGAAAACCGAAGCGGGGAACAACCATGTTCCCTGCACCAAGCAAAAAAGACCTTCCAAGTACCGTGGTAGATGCGAGCCGAAACGGGCTTTCGGGCGTTAGCCATCATTGCGGCGACCTTTTTAGAGAAACCAGCCCTGGTCAGGATCCAAGATTCAACGGCCAGGCCGTCAAACACAGGACCGCTAAGTTCTGGTGGTAAACTGGGCCCTGGGAGAGAAGGTCCACGCGCTCTGGCAGTCGCCAGGGAGCGTCGGCGAGCAATTGTACCAGCTCCGCGTACCATGAGCGGCGCGGCCAATCCGGAGCGATTAATATCGCAGGAACCCCCTCTATCCTGATCTTTCTGATCACCCTTGGGAGAAGAGCTATTGGTGGAAACAAGTATGGAAGATGAAACTGATTCCATGGTAGGACCAGAGCGTCTACTGCAAATGCCTGCGGATCCCGGTACCGGGAGACGAAGTTGGGCACCTTGGCATTTATCTTGGAAGCCATCAGGTCCACATCTGGGGTTCCCCAGCGTCGGCATATCTGCTGAAAAATCTCGGGATGAAGTGACCATTCCCCTGACGCTATGCCGTGACGGCTGAGAAAATCCGCAGCCCAATTTTCCTCGCCCGGAATGTGGACCGCTGAAATCACGGAGTGATTTACCTCTGCCCAAGTCAGAATCTGTTTTACCTCGTGCATGGCCGCCCTGCTGCGGGTACCTCCCTGATGGTTTATGTATGCCACTGCCGTGGCATTGTCCGATTGTATTCTGACTGGGTGGGCCCGCCAGATGCTGGTGAAACTGCCTCAGAGCCAGCCGAATAGCTCGGATCTCTAAAATATTGATCGGAAGGGTCGATTCCTGCTGAGACCAAGTTCCCTGGGCTGTGTGGTGACGAAACACTGCTCCCCATCCGAGCAGGCTGGCATCCGTTGTGACAACCAACCAGAAATTTGGAGGAAACAACCGACCCTGTCGAAGAGTGGTGCTCTTCATCCACCACATTAGAGTCTGTCTGACCTGCAGGGACAGACGACACCGAAGATTGAGGGAGTAAGGGCTCCCGTCCCATACTGCCAAGAGTGCATGTTGAAGGGGGCGAAGATGAAATTGGGCAAATGGAATCGCCTCGATTGCTGCCACCATCCTTCCTAGGACCCTCATGCAAAACCGGATGGTGTGAGGAATTGGTTGGCGAAGGATCCGTACCTCTTGACGGAGAACCAAGGCCTTGTCTTGAGGAAGAATTATCAACCCCTGAGCGGTGTCGAAATTCATCCCTAAAAAGGTAATCTTCCGAGATGGCACGGGAGATGACTTCTTCATATTCACCAGCCACCCCAGGCGAGCAAGGGTGTCTAACGTAATGCTGACACTTTCCTCGCAGGTCTGAAAAGACGGACCCTTGATGAGGAGGTCGTCTAAGTAAGGCAGGATGACTACCCCCTGGAATGCAGAATGGACACAACAGCAGCCATGACCTTTGTGAACACCCTGGGGGCTGTGGCTAGCCCGAAAGGCAAGGCTGCGAACTGAAGATGAAGTTTGCCGACGGCAAACCGAAGAAATCTCTGATGAGGAGGAAATATGGGGATGTGAAGATAGGCATCCTGAATGTCTATTGATGCTAGAAATTCCCCTTTTTCCATGGCTGCAATGACAGAACGGAGAGACTCCATTCGGAAATGCCGAATTCTGACAAACCGGTTCAGTCGCTTTAGATCCAGAATGGGCCTTACGGTACCGTCTTTTTTGGGTACGATGAACAGGTTGGAATAAAACCCCTGACCTTTTTCGATTTCCGGAACAGGTACAACAACCCCGCTGTGCCGAAGAGACTCGACCGCCCTGAATAAGGCGCGAACCGAGATTCCTCCTTGGGAAGGCGCGAGGGAAAAAAAACGATTTGAAGGAAGGCTGGTAAATTCTATCTTGTACCCGAGGAGACTACTTCTCTGACCCACTCGTCGTGAGTAATTGATAGCCAAATGGGGCGAAACCAGAGTAAGCGGCCGCCTACTCTGGATAAATTGACCGGATTCTGCCTCCAGTCATTTGTCCGAATATTTCTGGAGTTTGCCTCTAGATCTTGGTTGTTGAGATCGCCCTCTTCCCAGAGGGTTGGTCCTGTAGGAGACCTGACGATCTCTGGCTTGATTAGGCCGACCTGAACCGCTGGAGGTAGCTGGCGCGGCCCAACCTGGGTTACGAAAGGCCCTAAAGCGAGGCTGAAGCTGTCGGCGAAAAGGCTGCTTAATCTTTTGCTGAGGAAGGAAACTGCTCTTCCCTCCCGTCACATCAGATATGAGCTGATCCAACCTTTCGCCAAATAACCGACCACTCTGATATGGTAAGGATGTAAGCGATTTCTTTGAGATTGAGTCTGCTCGCCAGGTTCTCAGCCACAAAGATCTTCTGATGGCAATTGCATTAGCAGCAGCTAGGGCTGAGCAATTTGCCGCATCCATGGACGCATTAATTAAGAAGTCTCCTGCCAGCGCTATCTGATTAGAAATCTCGGTTACTTCAGACGGTACCTCTATACCATGAAGAGCTCTATTTAGAGACTCCGACCAGGATATCATGGCCTTAGCAACCCAAGTCGCTGCAAAAGAAGGAGAGAGAGCAGAACCCGATGCTTCAAACACCGAGCGGGCCAAACTCTCAGACAATCCGTTGGTTCCTTGATCGAGGAACCGTTAGGAAGGGAGAGGAGCGTCCTAGACGCCAAACGCGACACAGGAGGATCAACCGCAGGAGATTCCGCCCATTTTTTAAGAAGCTCAGGAGCAAAAGGATATCTAGTATTGAGAGCCTTTTGTCCTGCGAAGCGCTTGTCCGGTTTCTCTCGGTGGCGCTGCACTAGTTCCTCAAACTCAGGATGAGCCCCAAAAACCTTATGAGTTTGCCTGGCTCTTTTGAAGGACACCTTGTGACCGGAGGTCAAGGTGGACTCATCGTCTATCCCCAAAGTTTGATTGACAGCTTCAATCAAACTGTCAATTGTGTCCTGACAATTTGGTGCCTCAAAATTAAGGGACTCTTCTGAATCAGAATCCGAATACTGATCACTTGCCAGAGGTGAGGGAGAACGAGAGACGGAACTGAAAGATGCCGAGGCCCTGGACGGCAAAGGCGACGCAGTGTGGGTTCGCTTCCCCTGCGTCTGCCTGGTGAGAGCACGGCCCCTGCAGGCCGGAGGTTCATGAGACGTCGCCAAGACGGGTGAACCACTGTCCCTGCTCCTATCGGGAGCTTGAAGGGACTCGATCGCTTTTGTTAATGACGCCACAGATTGAGTCAGGGACAAGGCCCACTCAGGGGGACCTGACGCACTAGGCTCAGTTATAGGAGCGGGTTCCTGAGCCCGTTCAGAGTCACAGGCTTCGCAGACCCGAGAAGTCTGGGCGTGCGGAAAAGGGGACCTACAGGCAATGCATGCGGTATACAGCACCGTATGAACTTTAGATCTTCTGGACATTCTGAATCTGTCACAGAGTCCGCAATGAACTGGATGTGACGGTCAGCAGAGAGGCGAAAAAAGAGTGCGGAGTAAAGAGGAACAACCAGGCTGGAGGTAGTAGCAACCCCTGAGCGGTGTCGACTTACCCCAGTCCTGTATCCCTTGCGTCCTGAAAACAGCGTCCAAATAGCATTGGCGTAGGAAGACTTTTGTTAATGACGCCACAACAGAGCTCCAAAATTTTTCAAAAAGGAGCGCTCCTCTGTCAGGGAGGCGTACTCATGTAGACGAGCCTCTCAAGAGGCGCCTCCCACCTACTTCCGGCCGCGGCCTAGTCTCCGGCAAAAGCCGGGGACTAAATTTGAAGCCGCGGCCTAGCGCCGGCCGAAGCCGCGGCCTAAATTTCCGGCTAAGGCCCTAAAGTCGGAGGGCGGTCCACCGGAAGGAGACGCCGCCGGGGGCGGATCTCCCTTGCGATAGCGGCCCACCCCCGGCTGACGCCGGAAACAGAATTCCGGCCCGCGGCCCAGTCCCCGGAAAAAGCCGGGACTAAATTTTAAAACCGCGGCCCAGAAGCCGGGCGAAAGGAGGTCCCCAAGTCAGAGGGCGGGTCCGCCGGAAGGAGACGCCGCTGGGGGCGGATCCCCCTCCCCCTTACGACCGCGGCCCACCCTCCGGCTAACACCGGACAGTAAACACCGGCCCGCGGCCTAGTCCCCGGGAAAAGCCGGGGACTAAATTTTGCAAAGGCCTAGCGCTGACCGCGACCCTCGCGGCTGTCCAGGCGGGAGGCGGACGCCGACTTCATCCCCTTGTGGAGAAGGGGGAACGAACAGCTGGTTCCTACCCGCTCCAGTAATCTTGGCCACACGTCCTTGGAGGTAAGAGTCTTCTTCCTACCCGCTCCTCAGGCGATGTGTGATCCACAAAATTCCGTCATGTAGGTAAAAATGGGGGCTCCATAACAAACTAAGGTAGGACGGTGCAGGAACCCTAACTCCATCACCCCTTCAGAGGGTGAGGAGAGGGACCGTCCGCCTCCTTGCAGCACCGCAGTCTAGCATTGGTGGTGCAGTGGGGGCCGCACGGACTAACTCTTGCCTCTGTACAGCCTAGGGTTTCAATACCTTAGGGTGGTCAGGGCTGAGTCCGGCATTCATGTCCCACGTTGCGGGAGAGGATACGTTGGAGGCTTTACTCCACGTGCTCGCCCGTTGATGGTTTGGGGAGATCGGACCCTTTCAATAGGATCCGTCGCCCCTATCTCATCTTCGTGGGAAAGGGAAAAAAAAAAAAAAAAAAATGGTCTGGAAAAATAACCAGACGTGTGCCTCCATCAGACACTAAGCAAGAACTGGGTTTGCCTGCGGCCAGTGCTGAGGTGTATACGGCGGAGGAGGAGCTAACCTTTTTTATGTTTACTTAGTGTCAGCCTCCTAGCGGCAGTAGCATACACCCACAGTCCTGTGTCCCCCAATGAGACGAAGGAGAAATGAGTGATCTGACCCTAGATGCACAACTATCTGAACCGCTACCTAGATGCGGAGGTTGGCACCCTAAGCTTGCGAGAATGGCGCCCCAGCTTGTGCGTCAACTGTCCCTCCACTCCTACCTCACCCTATAAGATGCATAGTCAGAAACACAGGGCCAGATGGCCTGTATCCACTGTTTTATCCAGCGGGGGCGCCATTCTCGCAAGCTTAGGGTGCCAACCTCCGCATCTAGGTAGCGGTTCAGATAGTTGTGCATCTAGGCTCAGATCACTCATTTCTGCACACGCTGAGTGAGACTGATGATTTGAGCACAACCATTGATATCACTGCTATTATAGATATGTATTCTTCATAGGGAATTGTCAGTCACCCTGGTCTGATCGGGTTCATTGTTTGAAGCGTGGTGCTTAGTGGACCAATATCTTTTGTGATTATTTTGCTTATTATAGTGGAGATGTGTATTAACCAAATAAATGCTATACTGGTAACACTGCTAGCCTAGTGGGATAAATTGTTATCCATATTTTTTACCCCCAGGCCTCCCTTTCTTTAGCCCCTCCGTTTTCTGTTGCACCTTCACTGGTGGGTATTTAGACTTCTTGTCTTTTATAACAGAACTTAAAAGTTATATTTTAGTAAGGTTTTTTTTGTAGTAAGCGGTTTTCACCCTTCAGTATATCAAATTGTGTAAGACTTATTCACTCATCCTATTACATTTAGCTGACAATTTGTAACATTGCAATTTGAGGTTTACAGCTACAATGGCTGCTCAATGTCACTAGACACAAACCTCCGTTCTTCACACTGCAGGCTACAGTTGGGGGACTGGAGAACAGAGCAAGACAGTGTCCACAGTGACTTCATCTTTTAGGACTACTTAAACCAAGATTTAAAAGACCCTTTATAAGAGAACCCCCAATCATGAACCAACAAAGAACCCCCCCACTTCACGCTGGGGGTCGTACAGACCGGCAGACGTCTCCCAGACCCTGTGAGACTTACCACTTAGTGCCATGAACACCTTGGTGCCTTCTTGAAGAAGATATTCTAATTGTGACACAAATGTCTCCATGTCATAATCCGGCTGCTCCGTCATCTCCAGCAGTTTAGACCATTCTGGTGCCTTCTGCAATGAGAAGCAGCTGAACATTAGCAGAGACAGGACAGACCACCTGCAACGCTGCATGTCCTGCCGAGGGGAGACCGCTTTATACATATGCAACAGCAGAAACGTCATCTGTGGGCCGAGTAGAGCGGGTGCACAGCGCAGCCCCCTACTCCGGAGGACCCAGCCTGCATTACAGCGTATACATATGAAAAGGCTCAATGCATTGCCTAATTTACCCTGTGGGGGCGCTGCAGGGAAACAGAAGACTTGCAGGGAGACTTCTCTACAGATTACAGAGCTCTGGGAAGAGGGTGGGGGTCCGAGCAATGACTGTGCATGACCAAGGAAACCCACGGAGCACAGCTGTGCAGAGATCTACAGCCAATTCATCTGAATGCAGCTGGAGGTCAGAACGGTCCATGCAGAGGAATATTCTAAAATGGGATGCAGCAATGTGGCCCATGATTTCTAGGATCAGGTGCCAGCGGTTGTACCCTCAGCCATCCCTATAAATGGAACCTGTCAGCAGTTTTGGCCGATATGAGATACGGCCATCACCTTTCAGGGCTGATATACTGCTTTCTAGAACGCTGTACCTGCCCCAACCCGACCTGTAAGAGGAAAAATTATACTCCTCTGCGGGGCGAGCCGGTCTCAGTGGTGTCGCTCTTCTTGGTCCGGCACCTCCCATCTTCTTATGATCACCAACCTCCTGCTTGCTTTGTGTGGATGATGCGTCCCTTCATCATCCACACAGGGTCCTCGGCACCGCGCTCCTGCGGAGGCGCACTTCTTTGACCTGTTGGGGGCAAAGCACTGCAGTGTGCAGGTGCAAGAAAAGGTCAAAGAGCCCCGGCACCTGCGCACTGCAGTACTTTGTTCTGCCCTCAACAGGACAGAGAAGTGCGCCTGCACAGGAACGCGGTGCCGAGGAGAAGCTGTGGATGACGCAAGGACGCATCATCCACAAGAACCAAGAAAGAGGACGACCACAAAGATGAGAGGCACCGGACCAAGACCAGAGACACCACTGAGACCGCCCAGCAGGTGAGTATAAAAGTTAATTTTTACTTCTCTTTCAAGTCGGGTCCGATATACGGCATTATAGAATGCAGTATACCAGCCCTGAAAGGCGATGGCCGTATCTCATTGGCCAAAACTGGCGACAGATTCAATTCACAAGTCAGTGTATCCCAGCAGCGGGCAACGTACCTGCACCATGTCCCTCAGCTCCTCCACCGTCTTCTCCTCCAGTTCCCCGATGCGGCTCATCGCTGCCTGAAAACTGTTCATGTGGGACGAAAGTTCCTCATCTTTCAGCGAGGACTAAAAAGAGAAAGTAATCACCAAAAAACATATCCAGAAGAGATCTGCCTGGTTGTGCAACAATTCATCCACACCAAGCAGATGCAGAACCCTTGGAAAGCTGAGTCACAATGTACAAGACATTTGTACCAATTCCAAAAAAAACCCCAAAAACCTCCACACGTGTCAGGTTTACACTCCTTGCTGCATCAGTCTCATACAATGTACCGTAATTGGCACGTCACCAACAGCTGAAGTTGGCCGAACATTTCGGAGATTCTCATTATGGCGCTCAGCGTCACTCACGTTGTCCGAGCACTCGGAATCCTCCAGTCTGGATTGAGCGTCGACTCCATTCTCGATTTCCATCTGCTGATTGTCGGCATCGTCTGCGCTGTGTGGACTCAGCTCCTTCACTCTGGATAGGAAAGTACTTTGTGATTAATACCTTGGTGCACTGATGCTGTGAGGAAAGGGGTCCGTCATAGGGGCAGACATAATACAGTGCTATGTGCATGGGAGCCAGTAGGGGGCGCTCCCTGCAGGAGGACTATACTGCCCCCAGTGATTGCTGCATATATCCAAGAAGCAAAGTTAGCTCAGTGCAAGGAACAAAAGCTGCAAAGTCGATGGAGAAAACATTAGCGATACTCTGCAGTCCCTCTGGCATCTGCGCACACAAGGATATAAAAGCCATCATCTGATCTACACGCACAGCGCTTACCGGTCTGCGTATCGGAGTGTGTTCAGTGTGTACTCGCAAGAGTTGAACCCAGGAGAAAGCATCGCTATCTGCAAATAAAAGGAGAGGGGCATTTATACTGCTTTACTAACATGAGAATATGAGTAATGGCAGCAGAGGAAAACCTCACTGACAGCAAGCAGAGATCCTGAAAATGGTGAGACAGTGGGCTGATGCAGTCTTGTGTAATGCAGCCTGAGCTGCAGAAAGTCCCTTTAATGCCCACACAAGGCCTCATCAGATCAGTGATGGCCACCGGATCAGACGGGCGTCTCTTACCATGCAGGTCCGAGAATTATCTCCAATAAAGGAATCTCGCAGGATCTGGGTGAGTTTACTCTCTCGGAACGGGGTGTGCGCTTTATTCTGTCCCAGAGCTCGGATACATTCCTGCAAGAAATGGCAGCGGGAAGTCACAGAAGAGAACAGTGACCTGAGCACAAGACTGCAGAGAGCAGCAGATAAACGAGGGTGACCGGCCCTTTAAATCCACCACACAGTATTACACGGCCCCCATCGTTCCATTACCTTCAGTGCCAGTAAGCTGCGGTTGATCTCCGCTCCTTCCATGCGGGTGGTGCGATCGGCGCTGGATGTATCGGCTCCTCGCTCGTTCCCAGCCAGATCCACCAGAGAGAACTTGCCGTGGAGCCGACCCCGTCTCCGCAGGATAATCTGTAGACAGGCGTGGGAGCGCGAGGAGCTGCTGTTTGCAAAGGTCTGACCTGAAGTTCTGTGAAAAAAGAAATGTCAGGATCCATCACTGACCTGGAGCTTCTAACGTTCAGGGAATTACACCAGGGGCAGTTCTGTAGTATGGGGACAAGTCTACAATCTACCGACAAACCCCACAGGCCGCTATCACAGCCTGAAGCTTGTGTCAAGCGGTACAACATTGGAAATCGCTTATAATGCAATTCCCTGCAATTTCAAGGCATTCCAGGATCCATCTCCCGTGGGGCTCACCTGCAGGCGCTGCCAATTTCTATCATTTTGAAGACGTCCTCTGCACAGGTGACCTCCTTCTCCACCAGTCCCACCACCTGCACCTCCTGCTTTGCATCCTCCAGGACCCGGAGCTTCGCTTTTTTATTAAGAAGATCAAACACCTGAAATACAGAAACTTCCGGTCACCTGACGTAAAGATCCCGAGGAACGGCAGACTGACCGGGAAACAGGACCCCTCTAACACCCACCTTTCCATTGTAGATCTCAAAGAAGGTCACAAACACCTCCAGATCCAGATCCCTGTACCGCGGCTGAGAGAGGAGGAGGAAGACGTCTCGAGCTGCAGAGAAGCACAGAACGAGGCTCAAGGTACAGCCGACACAGGACTACAATACCCAGCATGCACTGGGTACAAGACTCAGGAACGAGAATCATTCAGTCCTTGCACTTACATGCAAACGCATAGACGCCTTTGGTGACATTCTGACTCTTCCCCAAGAAGTCGCCTCCCATGGTCTACAGAGAAGGGAACAAGTCAACATGAAGATGCCACTTCTCTTCCTGGGACAGATCTGATGGCGTGGAGCTGCAGGACCACCGATGACTCCTCCAGGTCCATGCTCCTGCCATGCAGACCTCGTGTGTGCCCCTCACCATCCACCTCCCGTCCAGGATGCACAAGGCAAGCCTCCACTCACAAGCGTTTCCTTCTCCAGGTGGAGTCCATACTCACATGCGTTTTACCGCTCCCAGTTTGGCCGTAAGCAAAACAAGTGGCTTTCCCTCCTTCGAATATGGACTGGACCAGAGGTCGAGCTGTGAACCTGGAGGCGACAGACGCGTGACTTCCCAGATCACAGGTAACGGGCTGGCCTCGCTGCGCCATCTTACCTGTACACCATGTCATTAGACGAGCTCTCGTCAAACGTGTAGTCGAAGCGGAAGGCCTGGTTCTCCAGGTACTTGGTCAGATCCACCTTCAGCTTCGGCTCGTGCACCAGGACGACACATTTACTGGGGACAGAAATGATATCGATCTCCTTCTTACCCAGTTCTGGGGAGGAGCGGAGGGAAGGTTATCAGCAGAGATCTAACCAACACCACCAGGTCCACGGCGAGGAAACCGCACCGACCTTGTTTGTTCAGTGGCCGCTTCCTGACGCAAACACAGATACGATGTTCATCTGCCTGGAAGAGACGATCAGGAGATCACAAGATGCCAAGAGACGGGCGGTATTCACACAGCGCAGAAGAGGCCAGAGGATGGAAGCAAGGAACGTCTGCAGCCCTCCAGGTTATATCAGTACTGGAGCGTTATAAGGGGGAGGGATGATATCAGTCAGGTATAGAGGGGTCTCGGCAGTGCAGCCATGTGATGTACAGTTGTGCTCCGGGGGGCAGGGACTTTACGCTTCCCGGCAATCATCCAGACCCGGGGCAGTGCCGCCGTTTGCTCTTACCAGGTCGTTCATGCTGAGTCTCTGACAATCTAGCGTTGCTCGAAATTCCTTGATCATTTTCCCGAATTCCCAGTTTGGGACACTGGTGTCATAATCCTGCGCACAAGAAAGCAGTGAGATGAGAGCATCGTTCCCGTCCAGGCCTGGTGGACGCGCGCTCTACGGTCATGTATACACCCCTCACGCTGGCTCTGGTGACCGGTCACACACCACAGAGCTACCATCTCAGAGGGAACAGAATTTTCCTCATATGAAATTACAAATTACTCCGAGATCAGCGGCGCTGGAAGTGTCAGGTGTGGGGGAGGGGAGATAATCTAATGGGAAGAGTGGTCACCCGCGTCCTGCAGCCACCACACCTGTGCACGCTTGCTCCGCAGCTCGGTGTTCTGCGCTCGCTGCTCCTCTCGTTTACTTTTCATTTTTTCCATTTCTTTCACTATATTGGATTTTCTTCTACCTGGAAAGAAATTAAATAAATGTGACGATTTCCCGGCAGCCGCCCCCATGTCACGGCTCCCGATCGTCACCTTGATTGTTCTTCGCATTAGAGCAGGTGGCGTCGGCGGCCTCCGTCACTCGCGGTAGAAGCCGTTGTTCTCCGATGCTGCTCAGCTTGGTGGATCGCGTTCTTACACCTGGGGGCGAGGATCCAGATGTCACACCGAGCGCACACAGCCGGATTGCCGAAAACACCCGACAGCTTCACCGCAACAGCATCGGAGACAGAGCGCCACTCACCAGCATTGAGGTTGGGCTGCGGCGTCACCTCCACCTCCATGTCCGCCAGGAGAGTCTCCGGAATGGCAGTCATCCTGATGGAGCGTCCTCGCAGAGCTGAAACACCACCGCGGACAATTAACACGTCACATGTAGACAAACGCTCCGTCACAAGCAAGAAACGCGAGAACCGTGGTGGGGGATGGGACACCGGTTTAGAGACATGGCTGCGCATGGGAGTAGACCGGGGTTAAGAGGTTTAGAAAAGTGTGAGCCCCAAACAGCGAGGAGACGGACGCCATTAATAGTGATTCTGTGATTACAGGGACTAATGTGAATCCAGCAAGTCCTTGTACTGAACCAGAGTGACGCTGCCTCGCTCACAACCTGCGGTGCCATACCTCCAGAGCTCGCTCGCAACCTGCCGTGCCTACCCAGAGCTGCGCTCACACCCTGCCGTGCATACCCTCAGAGCTGCGCTCGCAACCTGCCGTGCCATACCTCCAGAGCTCGCTCAACCCCGCGTGCCATACCTCAGAGCTGCGCTCGAACCTCCGATGCATACCCTCCAGAGCTGCGCTCACAACCTGCCGTGCATACCTCCGAGCTGCGCCACCCTGCGTGCCATACCCTCCAGAGCTGCGTGTAACCCTGCCGTGCCTACCCCAGAGCTGCGCTCAAACTCTGCGGTGCTTTATGTCATATCCTGGATGTGATTAGAGTGACCCCATGAAACGGTTGCGGTGCAGCTGGATGGTGCACATCTCCGGCCCCTCTCCCCCTCCAGAGATTGTGCTGCGCCCCATCCCAGGTATTCTGCCCTGAAGGAACCTTATGGGGACAGTGTGGTATAGGCATACGGGTCTCACTCCAGGCGATGTGCATGCTGGGATGCTCCGACCTCAGGGTCAGTACAAGGTTTGCAAAGGATTCTGGGTAAATTAAATCTACAGAAAACATGAATTAGAAGTAAAGTACAAAATAAAAATGTTCAGTCCCAACAGACTGACGGGCGAGCAGTGGGAAGGAGCGGCCAGGCATTATCCAGAACCCCCCTATAGAGACGTCCTAGTGGTCAGGGACCTCCGGCCCTGCGGTCGGGTCACCGCTCAGGATCACGTTTCTGGGGTCTTCGTTATGTCCCTGCTCCCGTTTTACATGTGATCAATACTATGTAGTGAGGCCCCGAAGCCTCAGACACTGCAGCCGCAGCTCAGGGCGAGAGCGGAAAGTCGCCATTATACGGCCACTACAAGGCGGTTCTGGATAAGCGGCGGCGGGGTGAGAAGCGGCCGCAGTGACCCCGTTACCTGTCGGTGCTCCGCTCTCCACAGAGTTCTGTGCAGACACTTCAGGGATAAAGAGAGGGGAGATCAGAGTCATGAAACATCCACTCATCACCTGCAGGGTGCATGTAACTGTATACGGGGGGCGGTGGAGATGAGCCGACAATGGGGGCACTAACCCAGGAAGGGAATTTTCTATAAGGTGCCACCTTCTGCCAAGTGTAAGCCTCTTCATGTCTGTGTCTGGGAAAGCTGGGTCAGTAATACAGCGCTCGCCGCCTCACAGACCCCCGTACCTGTCTCGTAATTAGATCGCTGGGCCATCATTACTGCCCCTCATCCAGCTTTCCTAGTAATGTGGGAAAGCTGGGTGACAACACCTCTAACGGTGCCGGATGGCGGCCATATTACTTGTCACCCAGTTTCGCAGGGAAGAACGATCTTAGCCCCCATAATGGAAGACAAGCTGCGCACCCACCCAGACCGCCGACTGGCAGCCATATTGGTTCACGGCACCCAGCTTTCTAACAGTCCCGACTTCTGTTTAGGCAGATTTCCGAGTCTGTAAATCTGGGTGGCGACCCCTGAGGGAGCATTGATAGCGGCCATATTGCCGGTCACCCAGCTTTCTCAGAAACTTGTACAAACACCCTAACAGGAAAAGACGACTAATGGATTTCCTCAGTTATGATTCTGGCGGCTCAGGGTAACGGGGGCAGCACAGCACCCTGAAATTTCACCACATTCTATAAATCCTGGACATAACCTGCAGCGACACAGCGGATACCGGGGGCCAGCACAGCTAGAGCCTTTATGGGGACGCAATCAAGAAAACCTATTTATAACCCGGACACACGAGACGAGGGACGGAGAGAACGGGAAACACTGCAGCCCCACAACACCACCTGGTGCAAGAAGGAGAGCGCGGCTGCCTCCCCCCGGGTGCAGAGACATCAGACCGAACAGGAGCATTGTCAGACACACACCACCCCGGACAGCCTCATGTTCTTATATAAAGAGGCTTCTCCCATTTCTTTGGCTTAGTTTCCTGATCTACATGTAAAAGCTACAAGGGCTTGATGGGAATCTTCCCTTAAATAGCACCCCCCCTGCCCATGGTCATATCTGGTACTGCAGCTCCAGTGAACACCAGGCACAGACAGGTCAGGAGCCATTTCTGAATTTGTTGCCGGCTTGCTCTGGTAGGACACCATAGTTACAGGTGACCCAATGGGCCCAGCGGGATCTGTGCATTAGATCGGGATCCACAGGGACAATAGCGGCAGAGTTCAGCCCGCTGCAGGGAGGATATAAAATGCTGCGCAACTTGTCAAATTCAAAAGCAGTTTGCAGTTCGCAAATCGAAATTCTGCAGCTTTCTGTTAAAATAATCTTCTGCATCCCCAACACTAAGACTTCTGAGGGTCTGTTACAGTGGATCAGTGACACCAGCCCTCTGCAATAAGCTGCCTGCAGTCCAGACTGACTCCACCCAAAACCAGAGGATAAAGGGGAACCCTCCATGATCAAAGCACGGCTGCCCCCATCTGACGGGCAGCGGGCACAGAGCAGAGCTCACCTTCCTTGGGCGCAGGAATCCGGGAAATGGTTTTTCTTTTCGAATTCTGTAGAAAGGAAAGTGACGGTTAGTAACGGGGTGAGAACAATGGCGCCCCCAACCCCATCCCAAAAAGGGGGAACACAGGCGCACCACCAGCACTTCCCTCCATGCAAAGGGTGGGGGACGCCAGCGCACAACCCCCAAGCAAGGGAGAACATCAGTGCACTACCCCCCACCATCCGGTAAGGGGGCACATCACCCGCCCCCATATACGGTGCCCCAGTATTAATAAATCTGCACCATCAAGTTTTGCTCAACATGGGAATAAGCACGACGCCTCCACTACAGCGCAGCCAGAGACCCTCACAATGGGGTGACCATGCTTGTTGCTGTTACCCCGTATTTCATACTCCAATATGAGGAGTCTCCATTACATCCAACACCCCGAGGAACCTGCAGGGTAAAGGACTGGGGGTACTCCTGCCACCCCCAGACCACGCTCGCTCCCAGGATTTGCTGCATACAGCATACGAGATTACAGTCATTCTGGCCCCTGTGGCCCCCACAGCGCGCACGTTACCAACCTTTCCTGAAAACCAGCGTCTCTACCTGGGAGGCCTCGTTCCTCTGCGGGGGCATGTTCTCCTTCACACTGGGCAGCTCGTACATCCCCTCCAGTAACTCCGGGTTCACTGTCCCCACATCCACAAATGAGATCTGCAAGAACAGGAAGATTTTAATTAAGGAGTCAAGGAAAAAAAATAAATAAAGGCAGATAAAAAATAGCAGATAAATCTGGGGTCACAGGATGGGGCGAGCCATCCCTAGAGCAGGGTCTGCCGCTCTGACCCGCAGGACTCCGACCCGGGCGGCTAATCTTAGTGCATCAGTAATCCGTGCAGGCCCCGAGAGCAGCGAGCCGCGGAGGGTGTCCCGTTACCTGCAGTTATTTCAGGAAGCATCACTCAGACGCCCCTACATCACACGGGGCACGGACTCTGCCCCCCGCACAGGTGGCCGACGTCACAGCTCCCCGATACACAGGCTTAATGACAGCCAACCATTTTCATGGCAGGGGGAAGTATGGCGCGAGCTGAGGAGCGGAGTTACACTGCGGTGCCAGCTCCGATCGCTGCAGGTTAACCATTTAAATAACTCAATCTCTGACTGCTGCATGAAAGTGAGGTCATGCCTGGTGGGCACACACCAGACCCCCACAACACAGTCATGAGCAACTGATGGGTTATCACTGCACTCGGAGGGACCTGTAACCCTGAAAGTCATCTCCCATTCAAACAAAGTTCTTCAATTAGGTGTTGTGCCAGAATTGTGCTAGCAATATACGAGTGTAAACCGGACGCTGAACTCTGGGAAAAGGAACATCGTAATGTCAGAAATTCAAAAAAATCCAGTAATAAAGTTACAGATCTCAGAAAGGAGACAAGTTTTCTTAAATATATAGAAAGAAAAACCTTATGCATGTCCTGTGCACAGTGTCAGACGCATCCACCGAGGTTGTTCTGTGGCTCTGCCGGCGTTTTTGAGGCGGGCCCGCCCCGCCGACTCTTGGGCGCCCGCCCCGCCGCCGACTCTTGGGCGCCCCGCCGCCCCTTGGGCGCCCCGCCGACCCTTGGGCGCCCCGCCGACCCTTGGGCGCCCCGCCGCCCACGCCGACCTTGGGCGCCCCGCCGACCCTTGGGCGCCCCGCCGACCCTTGGGCGCCCCGCCGACCCTTGGGCGCCCCGCCGACCCTTGGGCGCCCCGCCGACCCTTGGGCGCCCCGCCGCCCACGCAGACTCTTGGGCGCCCCGCCGCCCACGCAGACTCTTGGGCGCCCCGCCGCCCACGCAGACTCTTGGGCGCCACGCCCCCCCTCTGGCATTTTTATTTCTCTACAATTTACACTATAACTAGAGGTGACTGACGAGCGGCCGCTGAACCCTGCAGCAATTACCAGCGGTAACAGGAGTCTGACCGCACACAACGCCGGCTCCACGTTACTTTACATCCGCATTTTTCTGCGGCACTTTCTCAGGTGATTTCCATGGAGAACGGGCCCGGATTTCATACAGCCGTAATCGTACCGGCGGGGCAGTCATACTGCAGCCATGTACACTGCACAATAGAGGGGCCTGCGGAGCGGTGATCCGCCACTTTTTATAACCCTGGGCACTTGGACACTTTGTTTTGTGCCCCTCTGGGCTACTGATCACAGGAACAATGTCAGTCACATCTGACCGGGAGCACGAGGGTTGCGAGGGTCTGCAGCCTCCGGGTCTGAGGGGCTTCAGTCTGAGGGAACAGACAAGAATACGAGAATGAAGGCGATGTCCCCTTCTCTGTTTGTACCCTGCTCTGGGGAGAATGGGGTCCAGGAAACCTTCCCCATCATTAGTCTCAGGATTTTGGGGGTTACGGAGGTCATGTAACGAAACTTTATCCGCAGTTTAACGCCATTCACAGTGGTGAAGACGAGCTGCTGACGATCACAATGAGACATCACAGCAGAGACCGCTCCCTGGGGAGACGGGGAAAATGTGAGCGCTCAGTATAACCTGCTGCACTCTTGTCACCCGCGCCCGCCCGTGAGCAGCACACACACCTCTTTCCCTTTACTCGCGTTGCCTTCTTTCCATTCCACGTGCACAGACAGCCGGTCCGGGTCAACAGTTGTGATGTTTGCGCTGTGAACGGCCCCTGAAATACAGAAGAGGCGTCATGTGACCAAAGCGGGGGCAAGAAACCGAACCAAAGGTCGCAGGAAATCCTCGACCACGCTGCACAGTCAAAGCCGACACGCAGGGGTCCCCAGACTGATGACCAGGAGGGGCTCCGGGGACGTCTGCTGCTCAGGAAGACCCATTCCGAGAATTGCAGCATGGCGGCTCCGGGGGGCTATGTAGATTGTGAGCCCCGATGGGGACAGTGATGACAAGCTGTGGAATTAATGGTGCAATAAAAGTGAGTAAAATTGACATCATTAGACTTGTGTCCACTCTGTTCAGTTGCAGAAAGCCGGGGAGGGGACTATTTGAGGACTGATGACTCGGGGTTGTACTTTGACCATGTTCATACATCCAGTAATCATCTGTTTGAAACGGATCCGTAAGAAACAACCAGATCAGTTTTAGGCTATGTGCACACGTTCAGGATTTTTCGCGTTTTTGCGGCGCTGAAAAAACGCATGCATTAAGCATCCTATGAATAGAATGCATTCCGCAATTTTTGTGCACATGCTGCGTTTTTTTTCTGCGAAAAAAACGCAGCATGTTCATTCTCTTTCCAGAAACTTGGCAATTCCACCGCCATAGGAATGCTCTGAACCACTTACTTTCCGCATGTGGCTATGCCCACCATGCGCACAGTGAGCGGTTCATGTGCGGAGGGTACCCAGGGTCTGGAGGAGAGGAGACTCTGCCCTGGTACCATATCCCTGTACAAACAATTAAAATAAAAAATCGTGATATTCTCACCTTCTAGCGGCCCCCGCAGATTTCCCACCTTTCAGCGACGCTCCCAGCAACTCCCGTTCCCAGTGATGCCTTGCGAGAATCACCCCAGATGACGTAGCGGTCTCGCGTGATGCTACGTCATCCGGGGTCATTGTGGCCGCCAGGCATCCCTGGGAACGGGAGTTGCCGGGAGCATCGCAAGGACCAGGAAGGCCGCTGGAAGGTCAGAATATCACGATTTTTTTTTACATTTTTTTTTATTATTTTTAACATTAAAGGGAATCAGTCACCCCATTTTTGCCCTATGAGATGCGGCCACCACCATCAGGGGCTTATCTTACATTCTGGAATGCTGTAGATAAGCCCCCGATGTCACCTGAAAGTGAAGAAAAACGAGTTAGATTATACTCACCCAGGGGCGGTCCGCCGTCCGGTCCGATGGGCGTCGCAGTCCGGTCCGGGGCCTCCCATCTTGCAGTGAAGCCGGCCTCTTCTTTCTGTCCCGTTGCGGCTCCTGCGCAGGCGCACTGATCTGCCCTGGTGAGGCCAGAGCAGAGTACTACAGTGCGCCGTACCTCTCTGACCTTTCCCGGAGCCTGCGCACTGCAGTACTCTGCTCTGCCCTCACCAGGGCAGAGCAGTGCGCCTGCGCAGAAGTCGCGACGGGACGGAAAGACGGATTTTGGTAAGAACTTACCTGTAAAATCCTTTTTAGCGAAGGAAGGAAGAGAGACACACTAGTCATTACTAGTGGGTAGGCGGAGCCCAGATAGGATTGACACCTCAGATTAAAAAGAGTGTTGACCGGCCCCTCCAGCTCGGGCTCCTCCTCTCCTGCTTCTTCAGTCGTACACAAGCTAAGGAAGAGCAAATATCACCAGCGGAGCAACATAACCCCTTCTGAAGGACTTCAGAGAAAAGACAAGAATACAGGTTATGCATGCCACAGAAAGAAACCACACAGTTCCAGGTACTACTCACTGGACCTGACCACTGCGATGAGCTGGCGATGCTGGAACAGAGCCTTAGCGCGCCGACCTCAGCCCAGATAATCGCTATCAGAGAAGGGTCACGCCGCATCTGAAAACAACACACTTCTGCCATGGGAGGGAGCTGTGTCTCTCTTCCTTCCTTCGCTGAAAAGGATTTTACAGGTAAGTTCTTACCAAAATCAGTCTTTCAGCAGCAGATTGGAAGGAAGAGAGACACACTAGTCATTACTAGTGGGACGTCCCAAAGCAGTCCAAAAACTAAGGGTGGGAAAAAAAACAAAAGAGGCAGAATCCCAACAACCTAGATAAATGCGCAACCGGCGCCAAATACAAGTTAACTAGAACTTTAAACTACAGCCGCCTGCAGGACCCTTCGTCCTAAGGCCGCATCAGTGGAAGCACTGACGTCCACCTTATTTTAAAACTTTGTAAACGTGTGGACGGAGCGCCAGGTCGCCGCTCGGCAGAGCTGAGCTGCCGAGGCCCCTTGATGAAAGGCCCACGACGAAGCCACAGCCCTCGTGGAGTGAGCTCGAATCTTAATCGGGCAAGATTCGCCTTTAAGTCGGTAAGCCTCAAAATGGCCGACCGAAACCAACGAGCTATAGAGTGATATTCTGAACTCCTGGAATGTGGATCGCAGAGATGGCTGGCACTCTGGTCTCGGCCCATACCAGGATCCAGATACCTCCACCATGAGCCTGGAACTCCTTGTCCCGCCTAGATGGTCGGTATACGCGACCGCCGTTGCATTGTCTGTCTGCACTCAGACTGGCAGACCGCTTAAAGGGACCGTCCAGTGTTGGAGGCAAGGGAAAATTGCCCTCAATTTCAGGATGTTGATCGGCAGGACAGACCCGACGACAATACTCCCTGAATCCAGAAATCGTTCCAGACACCTCCCCAGCCCGTCAGGCTGGCATCGGTGGTTATGACCGACCACCTCGGAGGGAGGAAGGACTTCCCCAGGGATAACGCTTTCCAGCGAAGCCTGCGATCACCAACGGCTCAGAATGATGAAATTGAGCAAACGGAAGTACCTCCATGGACCACCATCAAACCCAGAAGGCGCATATACCTTCGAAGGGACATCGCTGTCGAAGACTTCATAACCTGTACATGTCGAAGGAGACATGCTTGCTTGTCTGGAGGCAGAGACACCACTGCTCGTACCGTGTCGAAATGCATCCCCAAAAACAGGATTGACTGCGACGGTTACAGAGACGACTTCTCCCAACTGACCAGCCACCCGAAGTCCTCCAGGGGCTGAAGGGATAGATTGCGAGCAGTCACTGCCTCCTCCTTTGAGGACGCCACAATCAAAAGTTCGTCCAGGTAGGGAAGAATCGAAACCCCCTGTCTTCGAAGAATTGCCATGAGAGGCGCCAGAATTTTTGTAAAAACTCTGGGCGCTGAGAACAACCCGAATGGCAGAGCCACAAACTGGTAATGGTCCTGACCTATGGCAAAACGAAGGAAGCGTTGGTGGGCCCTTCCGATTGGAAAGTGCAAATAAGCGTCGCGAATGTCGATTGACACCAAAAAAGCGTTCTGCGACAGGGCCGCCAAAACGGAGCGAAGCGACTTCATGCGGAATTTTCTGGCGTGGACATGCCGATTCAATCTTTTGAGATCCAGAATAGGCCGAAATTTTGTCCTCTTTTTTGGGGACCACAAAGAGGTTAGAATAAAACCCTCTCCCCCGGCCCTCCGGCGGAACCGGCCACACCTTTCTGCAGAAGGGAATCTACCTCCCGCAGCAGAGCGGCAAAAAGCTCGAGCTCGGACGGAACGTGAGATTGACAAAAAAAAACTGTCTGGGGGTCGAGAAAGAAACTCTATGAAGTAGCCTGCCAACACAACCCGTGTCACCCAGGCGTCCGAAACGCGGGAAGCCCAAGTCGGTTTGAATTGGAGTAAACGACCCCCCACTCAAGAGCGCTCGAGAGAGACCCAGGTGTCAGTCCGCCTTAGCGGGCTTTTTGCCAGCTTTCCGCTTGTCTTAACAGAAGTTCTGCTTCCAGGGAAAGCGGAATTTCTGAGAATTCCTTTTTTTTTTTTTTAAAAAAAAAAAAGAAAGACGACCCGAACCCCCAGAGGGCTGAGGAATCATCCCCTGGACCGAAAGGACCGCCAACCACTACCGGCACTAGTCCTGCCAGACGCAGAAGTCACAGCTCTGCGCTGCGGTAAAGCTGTTCCTTTTGCCTTTACCTTGGCAATCAGCTCCGTGAGGTCAGATTCAAATAGCTGACCACCTTGTAAGCTAAAGACAGCAAACCCTGCTTGGAAACCGCGTCCCCAGTCCACTGTCTAAGCCACAGTGCTCTTCTGACTGTGATCGCCGAGGATTGCGCCCTGGATAGCAGTGACGCAGCATCCTCCAACAACTCGAAAAGCCCATCTACCTCGATAGAGGGGATCCATCTTGCCACGCCGTCCGTAGACGGTCCAACCGGCTCAGGGGAGCTTTACAAGTACACATGGATCCTTAATACTGAATCCATGACCCGCGGCCTCGCAGATGGATATTGCTGCCATCTCTGTTTTTCCTGTGCAGCGGGTCCTGCAGACTCGCCTTCCCTTTAACAGGAAGATTTGCTAAGCTGGGATAAAGGGACATCCACTTCAGGAGAAGGGTCAATTATCAATCAAGTCCGTAGAACATGGATACAGTCCCCTGAAAACGTTGTAAAGCTGATTGCGACCTATGCGACTCCTGAAACATCCGGGCCGAATTACCAGGACGTCTAGTTACCTCCTCCGGTAACAGTAACGCCCTCATGGCTTTCAATAAAAGCCTCTGTACGGCCCAAAAGAGAGGCAGAGTGTCCCTGCCGATCCTCCTTGTCCGAATCGTACATTTTCGTTACGTGGGAAGGAAGGCACCGGGAAGTGCTACGTGATCTCTTGTGTCGCTTCCTTGAGAGGATCTAGCTGACACCCAATAACCTAGAAGGTCAGACAGGCCATCATAGAAACTAGCGAGGGCCTCCGACCGCTGCGCATGACGCAGTCTAGGTCTGCGCGTCAGATACGCGAGACTGATCCTGTAGCGGATCTGGGAGACGGTCCGCATCTGACATGTCCTTGCACAGTATATGGCAGGTTAAACCTGTCAGTAACTAGAACAGCGCGTTTCTTAAAGAAAAAACGAACGCTGAAGGGTTAAAGCTCTTAAAGAGAGAGCTACCCCAGCTGTCCCCCATTAAGAGTTAACCGCCTAAGAAGGGGTTAAAGTAGCAGACTCCCCACAACCTTGAAATGAAAGGGTGTGCGAGCCCCCAGTGCCTCTTATAAAGGCAGCAGCTGCAGGGCAGCTATGCCCGCTGTTTTGTATATCGCAATGCACGCCAAATTCGTAAAGGAGATCGCTAACCGCTTATGTGTCGTTAATGAGATCACCCAGATTGGCAGCTACTAGCGACATTAAAACGATCACACAAACGATCGCATTAGTATGCGTCGTTATCAGATCGTTAGCGGGAACGTATAGTGGCATTAATGTCGCAGACTCCCCACAACCTCTTTAATGAAAAGGGTGTGCGAGCCCTCTTATGGGGTAACAGCTGCAGGACAGCGCTATCTGCCACTCATTTGTGCCTCAGAAAGGCGCCTGCGCTGTGGGGGTTAAGCTTCTGCCCAGACGGGTAGAAGCGACTCACCCAGCTGGTCACGGTGTAGCGTCTTGTCGGGAGGGGAGGAGTGAAAGGCCCGAGGAAGCTTTCAGCCTGCTTCTGTAATGGCGCCGCGCTGTGCCTCCGATGTGCTCCATGAGAGAAGCCGGAAAAGGAGACAGCAGTAAAGCGCGCGCTCAGAGCGGCGCGAAAATTCAAATAAAAAGGCGCGCAACTCCTCTCCCGCTCCTATGTCCTACAGGCATCTACCTGCGGACAAAAAACACCAGTCACCGACATGTTAACATGTAACAGCGGCTGCCGCAGCAGTCGCTGAATCACTCAAAACACATTAAAATGTGGAGTACTCACTAGCTGAGCGCCACAGGGACCCCCATGTGGGATTTGTGGCGCTGTGCCCATCGCTTCCCCCCAGGGCGGGGAACGCAGTGACCCCAGCAGCGCGGTTTGCGTCCCCGCCAGGGAAGCCATCCTCATCCCCCCGGGCCGGCAGGGTTCTGCAGGGACCACCATACAGGGTATACAGATCCGCCATGGGAGAGGTGGGGGTCCAGCAGAACTGAGACCCCTGAGACCTCTAGACCCTGAGTCCAAGTCTCTGTCCGATAAAAATAAGAAATTCTTCTGAGGAGCTGCTCCAGCAGCGACTATCCTCTGAGACCTCAAATTTTAGACTGGAGAGCTGGAGTAGGAGGAGCCCGAGCTGGAGGGGCCGGTCAACACTCTTTATAATCTGAGGTGTCTATCCTATCTGGGCTCCGCCTACCCACTAGTAATGACTGTGTCTCCCTTCCTTCATCTGCAGCTGAAAGAGGCCGGCTTCGCTACAAGATGGGAGGCCCCGGACCAGACTGCGACACCCATTGGACCCGACCGGACAGGGGAACGCCCCCTGGGTGAGTATATTCTTACTCGTTTTTCTTCACTTTCAGGTGACATCGGGGGCTTATCTACAGCATTCCAGAATGCAAGATAAGCCCCTGATGGCGGTGGCCGCATTTCATAGGGCAAAAAAGGGGTGACAGATTCCCTTTAAATCTTTTACTACTGATGCGGCATAAATAGTAAAACGTTGGTCACACTTGTCAAACACTGTGTGACCAACCTGTCAATCAGTTTTCCAAGCAACGCTACAGATCGCTTGGAAAACGCTAGTTTCTGGCAGGAACACTGTAAATAAATAATTAAAAAAAAAAAAAATGGTGTGGACCCTGTATTTTTGATAACCAGCCAGGCAAAACTCACAGCTGGGGGCTGCAACCCTCAGCTGTCAGCTTCAGCAAGGCTGGTCATCAAGAATACAGAGTCCACACGCTGTTTTTTTAATTACTTAATAATAAAATAAATAAAAAAAATTAAAAAAAAAAAAAAAAAAAAGAAGAAGACACAAAAAGCTTGAGGTCCTGCCCATTTTTGACAACCAGCCTTGCTAAAGCAGACAGCTGGGGGCTGGTATTCTCAGGCTGGTAAGGGGCCATGGATATTGGCCCCCTCAGCCTAAAAATAGCAGCCTGCAGCCGTCCAGAAAAGGCGCATCTATTAGATGCACCAATTCTGGCACTTTGCCTGGCTCTTCCCAGTTGCCCTGTAGCGGTGGCAAGTGGGGTTCATGTCACCTGACAATACAAAGGTCACCTCAAGTCCACGGATCAGTAATTGATAAGCGGCCACTACACACAGCCATTACGAATCCTATAATTATATGGTAAATAAAAGACACAGCCAGTATAATGTCCTTTATTAGAAATTAAACAAAAAAAAACACTTTTCCTTTATTTGAAAATAAACAGTGATACTCACCTAACGCCTAATTCCACCGGAGCCCTCGATCTCCTATAATAAAACTAAAATACAAAAAAACAAAAATATCCCTCATCTGTGTCGTTCTGTTCCACGCCGTAAATTCATGTCTGGTGATAAATAGTTTTCAACCTGGACGGTGCCAAGATGCGACTGTGCAGGCTGAGAACCACTGGTGAAGGCCGCACTCACAGCAGCTCATCAGTGACCGGTGGTGACGTCATCAAGGTTACCTCCGGTCACTGAGCCTCTGTTCCCAGCCAGGTTGGACTGCCATGACCTCGGTGAGATCCCGCTATCAACATGAGTGAGTGAAAGCAGGGATCTCACCGAGGTCACGACAGTTCAGCCCGGCTGGGGACGCAGCCTCAGTGACCGGCAGTAACCTCGATGACGTCACCACCGGTCACTGAGGCCGCGCTCGCAGCAGCTCATTCACCAGTGGTTCTCAGCCTGGACGGTCGCATCTTGGCTTCGTCCAGGTTGAAAACCATTAATCCCCCAGACATGGATTACGGCGTGGGACAGAACGACAGACAGGTGAGGAATATTGTTTTTTTTTTTTGGTTTCTTACAGGAGATGAGGGCTTTGGTGGAATTAGGCGTTAGGTGAGTATAATTGCTATTTTTCAATGAATAAGTAAAAGTGTGTTTAGTCTTATGTCTAATAAAAGACTTTATTCTGGCTGTCTCATTTACCATATAACTATAGGATTAGTAATGGATAGGTGTCTTATAGACGCTTCTCCATTACTAAGCCGTGGGCTTGATGTCACCAGACAATACAAAGGTGACATCAACCCCACAAATATGAACCCTCTTGCCACCTCTACAGGGCAAGTGGGAAGAGCCGGGCAAAGCGCCAGAATTGACACATCTAATAGATGCACCTTTTCTGGACAGCTGTAGGCTGCTATTTTTAAGCTGGCGTGGCAATATCCATGGCCCCTTAAAAGCCTGAGAATACCAGCCCCCCACTGTCTGCTTTAACAAGGCTGGTTCTCAAAATTAGGGTGGGGACCCCACGCTGTTTTATTTAAATTATTTAAGTAACTTAAAAAAAAATACAGAGTGGGGACCCCTCTATTCTTGATAATCAGCCATGCTGAAGCTGACAGCTGCATCCCTCAGCTGTGAGTTTTACCTGGCTGGTTATGAAAGATTCAGGGGAACCCACACCGTTTTTTTTTTTTTTATTTACAGCGCAGGAGCATCTAATGAATACACCCATCAGCCGCGCCTGCTCTCACTGTAATTAGCGGCATCAGGTGTCGGATGATGGGATCAGTAGTCCCATCAGTTGACACCAGTGACCGGAGGTAAACTTTATACCTCCAATCACAGCTGAGCGCTCATGATGTCTTGACAGAGTGGGAACCACGGCTCTGACCGGCGGGGATGATTTCACCGCTGATCAGAAGCAGTGTTTGTTGTGCTGTCATGCACATCACAGCATGGCAAACACTGGATGTTCGGGCCCCCCATTCAAGTGAATGGGGTCCGGGTACTGCTCTGGTAACCGAACTGTTTGTAGCTTTTCGGGCAAACCTGAACATTCAGGTGTCCACCCACCTCTAGTCACAATGTGCCACTTATTAGTGTATGTGCCAGCATTATGGGGGGCACATTATTGGGGGGGTCTCTGGTTAGAATGTGTCAGTTAGGGCAGGTGCCGGTTTCAAGGGGGGTAGGGGGCACATTATTGGGGGTCTCTAGTTTCAATGTGTCACTTAATAGGGAAGATGCCAGTATCAGAGGATCACTTATTAGGGCATGTGACAGTATAATGGGGGGCACATTATTGGGGGGGTCCTCTGATTAGAATGTGTCAAGGCAGGTGGCGGTTTCAAGGGAGGTGGGTCACATTACTGGGGGTCTCTGGTCACAATGCCACTTATTAGGGCGGGTGCCGGTATCAGGGGTCACATTACTGGGGGTCTCTGGTCACAATGCCACTTTATTGGGGCGGGTGCCGGCACCAGGGGTCACTTTATTGGGGCGGGTGCCGGCACCAGGGGTCACTTTATTGGGGCGGGTGCCGGCACCAGGGGTCACTTTATTGGGGCGGGTGCCGGCACCAGGGGTCACTTTATTGGGGCGGGTGCCGGCACCAGGGGTCACTTTATTGGGGCGGGTGCCGGCACCAGGGGTCACTTTATTGGGGCGGGTGCCGGCACCAGGGGTCACTTTATTGGGGCGGGTGCCGGCACCAGGGGTCACTTTATTGGGGCGGGTGCCGGCACCAGGGGTCACGTTATTGGGGCGGGTGCCGGCATCAGGGGTCACGTTATTGGGGCGGGTGCCGGCATCAGGGGTCACGTTATTGGGGCGGGTGCCGGCATCAGGGGTCACGTTATTGGGGCGGGTGCCGGCATCAGGGGTCACGTTATTGGGGCGGGTGCCGGCATCAGGGGTCACTTTATTGGGGCGGGTGCCGGCATCAGGGGTCACTTTATTGGGGCGGGTGCCGGCATCAGGGTCACTTTATTGGGGCGGGTGCCGGCATCAGGGGTCACTTTATTGGGGCGGGTGCCGGCATCAGGGGTCACTTTATTGGGGCGGGTGCCGGCATCAGGGGTCACTTTATTGGGGCGGGTGCCGGCATCAGGGGTCACTTTATTGGGGCGGGTGCCGGCATCAGGGGTCACTTTATTGGGGCGGGTGCCGGCATCAGGGGTCACTTTATTGGGGCGGGTGCCGGCATCAGGGGTCACTTTATTGGGGCGGGTGCCGGCATCAGGGGTCACTTTATTGGGGCGGGTGCCGGCATCAGGGGTCACTTTATTGGGGCGGGTGCCGGCATCAGGGGTCACTTTATTGGGGCGGGTGCCGGCATCAGGGGTCACGTTTATTGGGGCGGGTGCCGGCATCAGGGGTCACGTTATTGGGGCGGGTGCCGGCATCAGGGGTCACGTTATTGGGGCGGGTGCCGGCATCAGGGGTCACGTTATTGGGGCGGGTGCCGGCATCAGGGGTCACGTTATTGGGGCGGGTGCCGGCATCAGGGGTCACTTTATTGGGGCGGGTGCCGGTATCAGGGGTCACTTTATTGGGGCGGGTGCCGGTATCAGGGGTCACTTTATTGGGGCGGGTGCCGGTATCAGGGGTCACTTTATTGGGGCGGGTGCCGGTATCAGGGGTCACTTTATTGGGGCGGGTGCCGGTATCAGGGGTCACTTTATTGGGGCGGGTGCCGGTATCAGGGGTCACTTTATTGGGGGGTGCCGGTATCAGGGGTCACTTTATTGGGGAGGTGCCGGTATCAGGGGTCACGTTATTGGGGCGGGTGCCGGCTATCAGGGGTCACGTTATTGGGGGGGTGCCGGCATCAGGGGTCACGTTATTGGGGCGGGTGCCGGCATCAGGGGTCACGTTTATTGGGGCGGGTGCCGGCATCAGGGGTCACATTATTGGGGCGGGTGCCGGCATCAGGGGTCACATTATTGGGGCGGGTGCCGGCATCAGGGGTCACATTTGGGGTCGGCACGGGTCATGGGTGCCGGCATCAGGGGTCACTTTATTGGGGCGGGTGCCGGCATCAGGGGTCACTTTATTGGGGAAGGTGCCGGCATCAGGGGTCACATTATTGGGGCGGGTGCCGGCATCAGGGGTCACATTATTGGGGCGGGTGCCGGCATCAGGGGTCACATTATTGGGGCGGGTGCCGGCATCAGGGGTCACGTTATTGGGGCGGGTGCCGGCATCAGGGGTCACGTTATTGGGGCGGGTGCCGGCATCAGGGGTCACGTTATTGGGGCGGGTGCCGGCATCAGGGGTCACGTTATTGGGGAGGGTGCCGGTATCAGGGGTCACGTTATTGGGGAGGGTGCCGGTATCAGGGGTCACGTTATTGGGGCGGGTGCCGGTATCAGGGGTCACGTTATTGGGGAAGGTGCCGGTATCAGGGGTCACGTTATTGGGGAAGGTGCCGGTATCAGGGGTCACTTTATTGGGCGGGTGCCGGTATCAGGGGTCACATTATTGGGGAAGGTGCCGGTATCAGGGGTCATGTTATTGGGGAAGGTGCCGGTATCAGGGGTCACTTTATTGGGCGGGTGCCGGCATCAGGGGTCACTTTATTGGGGCGGGTGCCGGCATCAGGGGTCACTTTATTGGGGCGGGTGCCGGCATCAGGGGTCACATTATTGGGGAAGGTGCCGGTATCAGGGGTCACGTTATTGGGGCGGGTGCCGGTATCAGGGGTCACGTTATTGGGGCGGGGCCGGTATCAGGGGTCACTTTATCGGGGCGGGTGCCGGTATCAGGGGTCACTTTATCGGGGAAGGTGCCGGTATCAGGGGTCACGTTATTGGGGCGGGTGCCGGCATCAGGGGTCACATTATTGGGGCGGGTGCCGGTATCAGGGGTCACTTTATTGGGGCGGGTGCCGGCATCAGGGGTCACGTTATTGGGGCGGGTGCCGGCATCAGGGGTCACGTTATTGGGGCGGGTGCCGGTATCAGGGGTCACGTTATTGGGGCGGGTGCCGGTATCAGGGGTCACGTTATTGGGGCGGGTGCCGGTATCAGGGGTCACATTATTGGGGAAGGTGCCGGTATCAGGGGTCACGTTATTGGGGCAGGTGCCGGTATCAGGGGTCACTTTATTGGGGCGGGTGCCGGTATCAGGGGTCACATTATTGGGGAAGGTGCCGGTATCAGGGGTCACGTTATTGGGGCAGGTGCCGGTATCAGGGGTCACATTATTGGGGGTCTCTGGTTACAATGTGTCACTATTATTCCATCTCCCGCACGCGGCGCCACCTGGCGGCATGCACAGTATCAGCAAGTTAGAGTGACAAGAGAAGCAGCCAATCAGGTGGCAGAGGAGAAGAAGCCCGTCACAGGGGAGCCAATGAACGCGAGCGACAGGGGCGGGACACGGTTTGAATTTCGCCCACCGGTGAGAAGAGCAGACGGTGCCGGTCAGAACTCACCGTTACTCCGCATGATCTTGATGACCAGGCCCTTCACCAGTCTTCTCGACAACAGCTCCATGACGAGTCACCGACAACAAGGAAGAAAAGAGAGGGACAGATGTGAGGAGAGCTCCGTGCGACAGCGAGCACCGTGTCCGCTGCCTGTCCCCGCCTCGTCCGGTCACAGCTATCGCCGCTCTGCAGCACCGTGACTTCCCGGCCCACCCGCCGCCACTTTTTAAACAAGACACGCCCCCTTTTACGTCATGACGCACGGCGTCTCAAGAAACTACAACTGATAAAGCGCGTGCGCAGAAGTTCTCCATCACAGCAAGAGGGAACGGGACAGACAGAGGGGAAACTGAGCGGCCTCATCTGAGGAACCCCCACAGGGCCCCCAGCCCCCCATTATACAGAAGAGCCCCCCACAGTGCCCCCATAATACAGAAGAGCCCCCCACAGTGCCCCATAATACAGAAAAGCCCCCCACAGTGCCCCATAATACAGAAGAGCCCCCACAGTGCCCATAATACAGAAGAGCCCCCACAGTGCCCCATAATACAGAAGAGCCCCCCACAGTGCCCCATATACAGAAGAGCCCCCACAGTGCCCCCATAATACAGAAGAGCCCCCACAGTGCCCCATAATACAGAAGAGCCCCCCACAGTGCCCCATAATACAGAAGAGCCCCCCACAGTGCCCCATAATACAGAAGAGCCCCCCACAGTGCCCCATAATACAGAAGAGCCCCCCACAGTGCCCCCATAATACAGAAGAGCCCCCCACAGTGCCCCATAATACAGAAGAGCCCCCCACAGTGCCCCCATAATACAGAAGAGCCCCCCACAGTGCCCCATAATACAGAAGAGCCCCCCACAGTGCCCCATAATACAGAAGAGCCCCCCACAGTGCCCCATAATACAGAAGAGCCCCCACAGTGCCCCATAATACAGAAGTATAAGAAGAAAAGGTAGCACACTGTAGCGCTATAGCTTGCAAACACGAAATATGAAAAATGAATTGCATCATTACCTTAGAAATATGAAAAATTGAGAAGTCTTAGCGCATAAGATGGCCAAATTATGTGAGCCTGATAGCCACGTCAAGGCTCTTCTCGTATATCAGGTCCTAACTAATGCCTATCCTCGCTTTAGAAAAGTCTGTCTGCATGGGAACCTATGAATCCTCTCTCCAGACTAAAATCTACATCTCTGTGGAGGGGTAATGAACCTGCTGTAAAGCGAGGATAGGCATTAGTTAGGGACCTGATATACGAGAAGAGCCTTGACGTGGCTATCAGGCTCACATAATTTGGCCATCTTATGCGCTGAGACTTCTCAATTTTTCATATTTCTAAGGTAATGATGTAATTCATTTTTCATATTTTTCATATTTCGTGTTTGCAAGCTATAGCGCTACAGTGTGCTACCTTTTCTTCTTATATGTATATGAGTTGGTGACTCTAGGTTTAGCACCTGTTCACACTGAATCTAAGTTTGGATGTGCCGGTCAGTTTTTTGATATGTATCCATAATACAGAAGAGCCCCCCACAGTGCCCCATAATACAGAAGAGCCCCCCACAGTGCCCCATAATACAGAAAAGCCCCCCACAGTGCCCCATAATACAGAAGAGCCCCCACAGTGCCCCCTCATTATACAGAAGAGCCCCCCACAGTGCCCCCATAATACAGAAGAGCCCCCACAGTGCCCCATAATACAGAAGAGCCCCCACAGTGCCCCATAATACAGAAGAGCCCCCCACAGTGCCCCCATAATACAGAAGAGCCCCCCCACAGTTCCCCATAATACAGAAAAGCCCCCCACAGTGCCCCATAATACAGACGAGCACCCCACAGTGCCCCATAATACAGAAGAGCCCCCCACAGTGCCCCCATAATGCAGAAAAGCACCATACACTGCTCCCATAATACAGAAGAACCCCCCACAGTGCCCCATAATACAGAAGAGCACCCCACAGTGTCCCCATGATACAGAAGAGCCCCCCACAGTGCCCCATAATACAGAAGAGCCCCCCACAGTGCCCCATAATACAGAAGAGCCCCCCACAGTGCCCCATAATACAGAAGAGCCCCCCACAGTGCCCCCATGAAACAGAAGAGCCCCCCACAGTGCCCCATGATACAGAAGAGCACCCCACAGTGCCCCCATAATACAGAAGAGCCCCCCACAGTGCCCCCTCATTATACAGAAGAGCCCCCCACAGTGCCCCCATAATACAGAAGAGCCCCCCACAGTGCCCCATAATACAGAAGAGCCCCCCACAGTGCCCCATAATACAGAAAAGCCCCATAAACTGCTCCCATAATACAGAAGAGCCCCCACAGTGCCCCCATAATACAGAAGAGCCCCCCACAGTGCCCATAATACAGAAGAGCCCCCCACAGTGCCCCCATAATACAGAAAAGCTCCATACACTGCTCCCATAATACAGAAAAGCCCCATAAATTTCCCCATAATGCAGAAGAGCCCCCACAATGCCCCCATAATAAAACTACAGAACCTTCACAATGCCCCATAATAAAGACAGCAGAGCCCCACAATGCCCCCATAATAAAGACAGCAGAGCCCCCACAATGCCCCCATAATAAAGACAGCAGAGCCCCCACAATGCCCTCATAATAAACTACAGAACCCTCACAATGCCCCCATAATAAAGACAGCAGAGCCCCCACAATGCCCCCATAATAAAGACAGCAGAGCCCCCACAATGCCCTCATAATAAACTACAGAGCCCCCACAATGCCCTCATAATAAAGACAGCAGAGCCCCCACAATGCCCCTATAATAAAGACAGCAGAGCCCCCACAATGCCCTCATAATAAACTACAGAGCCCCCACAATGCCCTCATAATAAAGACAGCAGAGCCCCCACAATGCCCTCATAATAAACTACAGAGCCCCCACAATGCCCCTATAATAAAGACAGCAGAGCCCCCACAATGCCCTCATAATAAAGACAGCAGAGCCCCCACAATGCCCCCATAATAAAGACAGCAGAGCCCCCACAATGCCCCCATAATTAGCAGCACATGGTTAGTGTCGCCAGTGTCTCTTTTCTTCTCGTTGGACCTGTGAGTTCTTTTCGCCGCCGCGCTGCAGTTATTATTGATGACTTTTTTGCTCGTCCGACACTTGATCACCTTTTATTGGGGAGAATTCTGATACAAAAAAACGCAAATGTGGAGTGTAAGGAAAGGGACGTCGTCCTTCACATGGAGTTTTGATTTTTCCTCTCTCTGCTGTTTGCCTTCTGGCAGCTTTTACAGATTCGACACGACCGGACATGAAAACTATTGATTCTTTTATTGTGTCCCGATGATTACACTGCGGTGATCTCTCCCTTTTTCACGCGTTTGCACTTTTGAATTGGAAATGATAGCGCCATCTACTGACAATGAGAATAGTGCGGCTTCAAATTCTATTTATTGAGTATTTCTCTAATCATGTATTTATTCTTAAATTAATTTATTTAAAAACAATATATTTGTGACAATACTACAGATTGGGATTAATTCTATGTCTATTTAGATGCATACATGCATTAGTACGTGCAGAGATTAGGTGCCTTTGCTGCTATATATATTTTGTGTGGACTTTACGCCTCTGTTATTCCAGTGTCCTATTCCTGAAATTTTAAAGGTTTTTATTTATAATCTAATAAACATTAAAGGGAACCTGTCACCCCCCAGGGCTTTTTTAAGTAGGCAGAGCGCAGGCCCGGGGATGTAAGTGGAACACAGGAGGCGGCACACAGGCACAAGAGGGAGATGTTTGACACCGCTGACACAGCGCGAGAAGACATACCTCCAGGACACAATAGAGTTATGACTGACAAACTACACTGCTCAAAAAAATAAGAGAACACTCAAATAACACATCCTAGATCTAAATGAATGAAATGTTCTCATTGAATACTTTGTTCTGTACAAATCACACAAAAATCATCAATGGAAATCAAATGTATTAACCAATGGAGGCCTGGATTTGGAGAGACCCCCAAAATTAAAGTGGAAACAAGTCAAAATGATGCTCAGTAGTGTGTGTGTCCTCTACGTGCCTGTATGACCACCCTGTGCCTGTATGACCTCCCTACAACACCTGGGCGTGCTCCTGATGAGGCGGCGGATGGTCTCCTGAGGGATCTCCTCCCAGACCTGGACTAAGGCATCCGCCAACTCCTGGACAGTCTGTGTGCAACCTGACGTTGGTGGATGGAGCAAGACATGATGTCCCAGATGCGCTCTATCGGATTCAGGTCTGGGGAATGGGCGGGCCAGTCCATAGCTTCAATGCCTTCGTCTTGCAGGAACTGCTGACACACTCCAGCCACATGAGGTCTGGCATTATCCTGCATTAGGAGGGACCCAGGGCCAACCGCACCAGCATATGGTCTCACAAGGGGTCTGAGGATCTCATCTCGGTACCTAATGGCAGACAGGCTACCTCTGGCGAGCACATGGAGGGCTGAGCGGCACTCCAAAGAAATGCCACCCCACACCATTACTGACCCACTGCCAAACCGGTCATGCTGAAGGATGTTGCAGACAGCAGGTTCACACTCCGCACATGTGACAGAGTCTGGCGAAGCCGTGGAGAGCGATCTGACAGCAGTAGTCAGTGAGGCTACGTGGAGTCCCCGGCTGACCTGAATTGAACTCGATAGCGTGGGAAAAAGTTCAGAAACTTTCCCACGCTAATCAGTTCATCTCCGGTCAGCCGGGGCGGCTGCGCAGACATGATTTCATTCATTCTGCAGTGGTTTACTGTATGTAACCATGTGTCATTTCATGTCGGGTTCTGTAATGATTTTACAGAAGCCGGTAATTGATTTAGCGGCTATTATACTATGTAGAAGTGTATGACCTATATATATATGTGTGTCACAATGACATGTGTGTGTATATACAGTATATATATATATATATATATATATATGTATTCTATGTGTATATATTCTTTCATTTGTATTTTAAAACCAGCCATTAGGATCCATTATACGTCCGTTTTGCAAGTCGGCGAGAAAATCTCACCATTCAGAAGCAAAACGGATGTCACACGGATGCTTAGATGTGAGAAAATCGCTTCCTCGCATTACAATCGGATGACAAGACGGATCACTGTTCAGGGAACATTTCTGCGTATTACGACCGTGAAATACGGACTGTGGGCACTCTGGTATTGTCTTGTGAACACTCTAGTCCTTTGATGTGGGCACTCTGGTATTGTCTTGTGAACACTCTGGTCCTTCGATATGGGCACTCTGGTCCTTCGATGTGGGCACTCTGGTCCTTCGATATGGGCACTCTGGTCCTGCCGTGTGGGCACGCTGGTCCTTCGACATGGGCACTTTGGTCTTGTCTTGTGGACACTCTGGTCCTGACATGTGGGCTCTCTGGTCCTGCCGTGTGGGCACTCTGGTCTTGTTATGTGAACACTCTGGTCCTTCGATATGGGCACTTTGGTCTTGTCTTGTGGACACTCTGGTACTGCCATGTGGGCACTCTGGCCCTGCCATGTGGGCACTCTGGTCCTTCAATGTGGGCAAGCTGGTCTTATCATGTCGGCACTCTGGTCCTTTGATGTGGGCACTCTGATCTTGCCATGTGAGCACTCTTGGTCCTGCCATGTGGGCACTCTGGTCCTTTGATGTAGGCACTCTGGTACTGCCATGTGGGTTCTCTGGTCCTGCCATGTGAGCACTCTGGTCCTGCCATGTGAGCACTCTGGTCCTGCCATGTGGGCACTCTGGTCCTTCAATGTGGGCACTCTGGTCCTGCAATGTGGGCACTCTGGTTCTTCGATGTTGGCACCCTGGTCCTGCAACGTGGGCACTCTGGTCCTTCGATGTGGGCACTCTGGTCTTGTCACATGGTCACACTGGTCCTTCAATGTGGGCACTCTGGTCCTGCAATGTGGGCACTCTGGTCCTGCAATGTGGGCACTCTGGTCCTGCAATGTGGGCACTCTGGTCCTGCAATGTGGGCACTCTGGTCCCTTGATGTGGGCACTCTGGTCTTGTCACGTGGTCACACTGGTCCTTCAATGTGGGCACTCTGGTCCTTCAATGTGGGCACTCTGGTCCTGCAATGTGGGCACTCTGGTCCTTCGATGTGTGCACTCTGGTCCTGCAATGTGGGCACTCTGGTCCTTCGATGTGGGCACTCTGGTCTTGTCACGTGGTCACACTGGTCCTTCAATGTGGGCACTCTGGTCCTGCAATGTGGGCATTCTGGTGGAGTCATTCTCAGACCCTATGGTGACATTAGTAAGGAAGGACAATAAAGGTGCGCATTTCTTGCAGCTTGGGATGTAGTAAGGTCAATTACCTGAAAATACTTAGGCTCCGATTCATTAAAACATTTACACCAGAATTCTGGAATAAAACACTTTGAAAAGTCGCAATATTTTCTGCAATGTGGAGTTGTGCAAAACTGTTGCGACTTTTAGCGCTTTCTCCCTTGTTTCTTCTTTCTCCACAAAAATGGGTGCGATGCCACAACTCATCCTGGGGAACTTTCACACGTCCGTGTCTCCGGTACGTGTGGTGCCCGATTTCACAAGTATCGGAGACACTTATACATGGAGACCCATTCAAGTGAATGTGTCCGCGCACATGTCAGTGTTTCCACAGTGTGTCCATGGGTAAAGTACACGGACACATCCGTTCTTTAACAGCAGCACGGGCCGCAAAACGTCCCGCACACGGATATCTGTGCATCATCTGTGTGACACGTACCAGCGCCTGGAAATCAGCGGTGCTAAAGACAGCCGTCATCATTTTCCCGTTTCTGCTGTGATCAACTGATTCAACTGATAACAGGTGGTGGCTGATGGGACTACTACTCCCATCATCCTACACCTGATGCCACTAATAACAATGAGAGCAGGCGGCATTGATGGGAGTATTCATCATCCTGCGCTATAAATAAAAAACTGTGTGGGTAAGGCCGGTATCACACATACGAGAAACACGGACGAGTCTCGCATGTGAATTCCCAGCACTGGCGCCGGCTCTCGGGAGCGGACTGTGCGGCTGCATGTATTTCTATGCAGCCGCTCGCTCCGCTCCCGAGTGCAGGTGTCAGTGCTGGGAATTCACATGCGAGACTCGTCCGTGTTTCTCACATGTGTGATCCCAGCCTTACTCTGTATTTTTGATAGCCAGCCAGGCAAAACTCAAGCTGGAGACTGCAACCCTCCGCTGTCAGCGTTACCAAGGCTGGTTATCAAGAATAGAGGGGTCCCCAAGCTGTTTTTACAAATTATTTGAATAATTTAAAAAAAACACGTTTCCCCCATTTTTGACAACCAGCCTTGCTAAAGCTGACAGCTGGGGGCTGGTATTATCAGGCTGGTAAGGAGCCATGGATATTGACCTCCTCAGCCTAAAAATAGCAGCCATCAGCCACCCAGAAAAGGTGCATCTATTAGATACGCCAATTCTGGCCCTTTTGCCTGGCTCTTACCGCTTACCTAACTCTTCCATGACCCCTTACCAGCCTTACCAGCCCTCAGCTATCTGCTTTAACTTGGCTGGTTGTCAAAAATGGGGGAGACCCCACATCATTTTTTAAAGCAATTTATTTAAATAATTTAAAAATACGGCGTGGGGACCCCTCTATCCTTGATAACCTGCCTTAATAACACTGACAGCTGAGGGCTGCAGTCCACAGCTGTCAGTTTTGCCTGGCTGGTTATCAAAAATACAGGGGAACTCATGCCTTTTTTTTAGTTATTTATTTATTAATAGCACGGCAGCTGATGAATACTCCCATCAGCCGCTCCTGCGCTCACTGTTATCAGTTGAATACAACTCTCAACATTTTCCCCTGCTAGGAGCGCGAGCAGTGGAGCGTGATGACAGCGGTCTTCAGCACCCGGCGCTGGGGAACAGCGCACAGTACCACCGCTGCCCAGGCGCCAGTACGTGTGGTATTGATGTGGCACACGTATTACACACAGACACTGATATCTCTGGAACGAGTTTTTCCAGTATCGGAAATATCAGGACGTGTGAAAGATCCTTAACTCAGGTCCTGTCCCTGAATGTAGAAAGACTAATGGCGAGGAGCTGGGGGACACAGGACAAGTGTCAGACACAGCAGAGAGCCTCATAATGAATCACACACCTCTGACTCCAGCAGCCACTCATGCAGACCTGTGTGATCAGGGTGTACAGCGCCCTCTAGTGAAGAGATCAGCAATGACTGCAGCCTGGTGTGTACAGCGCCCTCTAGTGAAGAGATCAGCAATGACTGCAGCCAGGTGTGTACAGCGCCCTCTAGTGAAGAGATCAGCACTGACTGCAGCCTGGTGTGTACAGCGCCCTCTAATGGGAGAATGAGCACTGACTGCAGCCTGGTGTGTACAGCGCCCTCTAGTGGAGAGATCAGAAATGATTGCAGCCTGGTGTGTACAGCGCCCTCTAATGGAGAGATCAGCACTGACTGCAGCCTGGTGTGTACAGCGCCCTCTAGTGGAGAGATCAGCACTGACTGCAGCCTGGTGTGTACAGCGCCCTCTAGTGGTGAGATCAGCACTGACTGCAGCCTGGTGTGTACAGCGCCCTCTAGTGGTGAGATCAGCACTGACTGCAGCCTGGTGTGTACAGCGCCCTCTAGTGAAGGGATCAGCACTGACTGCAGACTGGTGTGTACAGCGCCCTCTAGTGAAGAGATCAGCACTGACTGCAGCCTGGTGTGTACAGCGCCCTCTAGTGGAGAGACCAGCACTGACTGCAGCCTGGTGTGTACAGCTCCTTCTAGTGGAGAGATCAGCACTGACTGCAGCCTGGTGTGTACAGCGCCCTCTAATGGAGAGAGCAGCACTGACTGCAGCCTGGTGTGTACAGCGCCCTCTAGTGGAGAGATCAGCAAGTGGAGAGATCAGCACTGACTGCAGCCTGGTGTGTACAGCGCCCTCTAGTGGAGAGATCAGCACTGACTGCAGCCTGGTGTGACAGCGCCTCTAGTGGAGAGATCAGCACTGACTGCAGCTGTGTGTACAGCGCCCTCTAGTGGAGGATCAGCACTGACTGCAGCCTGGTGTGTACAGCCCCTTGTGAGAGCCAGCACTGACTGCAGCCTGGTGTGTACAGCGCCCTCTAGTGGAGAGATCAGCATGACTGCAGCCTGGTGTGACAGCGCCCTCTAGTGGAGAGATCAGCACTGACTGCAGCTGTGTGTACAGCGCCCTCTATGGAGAGTCAGCACTGACTGCAGCCTGGTGTGTACAGCGCCCTCTAGTGGAGAGATCAGCACTGACTGCAGCCTGGTGTGTACAGCGCCCTCTAGTGGAGAGATCAGCACTGACTGCAGCTGGTGTGTACAGCGCCCTCTAGTGAGAGATCAGCACTGAGCAGCCTGTGTGTACAGCGCCTCTAGTGGAGAGATCAGCACTGACTGCAGCCTGTGTGTACAGCGCCTCTAGTGGAGAGATCAGCACTGACTGCAGCCTGTGTGACGCGCCCTCTAGTGGGGGATCAGACTGACTGAGCCTGGTGTGTACAGCGCCCTCTAGTGGAGAGATCAGCACTGACTGCAGCCTGTGTGTACAGCCCTCTAGTGGAGAGACAGCACTGACTGCAGCCTGGTGTGTACAGCGCCTCTAGTGGAGAGATCAGCACTGACTGCAGCCTGGTGTGTACAGCGCCCTCTAGTGGAGAGATCAGCATGACTGCAGCCTGGTGTGTACAGCGCCCTCTAGTGGAGAGATCAGCACTGACTGCAGCCTGGTGTGTACAGCGCCTCAGTGGAGAGATCAGCACTGACTGCAGCTGGTGTGACAGCGCCCTCTAGTGGAGAGATCAGCACTGACTGCAGCCTGTGTGTACAGCCCTCTAGTGGAGAGACAGCACTGACTGCAGCTGTGTGTACAGCGCCCTCTAGTGGAGAGATCAGCACTGACTGCAGCCTGGTGGTACAGCGCCCTCTAGTGGAGAGATCAGCACTGACTGCAGCCTGGTGTGTACAGCGCCCTCTAGTGGAGAGATCAGCACTGACTGCAGCTGTGTGACAGCCCCTCTAGTGGAGAGACAGCATGACTGCAGCCTGGTGTGTACAGCGCCCTCTAGTGGAGAGATCAGCACTGACTGCAGCCTGGTGTGTACAGCGCCCTCTAGTGGAGAGATCAGCACTGACTGCAGCCTGGTGTGTACAGCGCCTCTAGTGGAGAGATCAGCACTGACTGCAGCCTGGTGTGTACAGCGCCCTCTAGTGGAGAGATCAGCACTGACTGCAGCCTGGTGTGTACAGCGCCCTCTAGTGGAGAGATTCAGCACTGACTGCAGCCTGGTGTGTACAGCGCCCTCTAGTGGAGAGATCAGCACTGACTGCAGCCTGGTGTGTACAGCGCCCTCTAGTGGAGGCAGACTGACGCAGCGACAGCGCTTAGGGACAGCACTGCTGGCTGTGTACAGCGCCCTCTAGTGGAGAGATCAGCACTGACTGCAGCCTGGTGTGTACAGCGCCATCTAGTGGAGAGAGTCAGCACTGACTGCAGCCTGGTGTGTACAGCGCCCTCTAGTGGAGAAGATCAGCACTGACTGAGGACTGTGTGTGTGACAGCGCCCTCTAGTGGAGAGACAGCACTGACTGCAGCCTGGTGTGTACAGCGCCCTCTAGTGAGAGATCAGCAAGCACTGGACTGTGCAGCCTCTAGTGGAGGATCAGCACTGACGCACCTGTGCGGGTTAGTGGAGCAGCACTGACTGCAGCCTGGTGTGTACAGCGCCCTCTAGTGGAGAGATCAGCACTGACTGCAGCCTGGTGTGTACAGCGCCCTCTAGTGGAGGAGATCAGCACTGACTGCAGCCTGGTGTGTACAGCGCCCTCTAGTGGAGAGATCAGCACTGACTGCAGCCTGGTGTGTACAGCGCCCTCTAGTGGAGAGATCAGCACTGACTGCAGCCTGGTGTGTACAGCGCCCTCTAGTGGAGAGATCAGCACTGACTGCAGCCTGTGTGACAGCGCCCTCTAGTGGAGAGACAGCACTGACTGCAGCCTGGTTACAGCGCCTCTAGTGGAGAGATCAGCACTGACTGCAGCCTGGTGTGTACAGCGCCCTCTAGTGGAGAGATCAGCACTGACTGCAGCCTGGTGTGTACAGCGCCCTCTAGTGGAGAGATCAGCACTGACTGCAGCCTCCGTGTACAGCGCCCTCTAGTGGAGAGATCAGCACTGACTGCAGCCTGGTGTGTACAGCGCCCTCTAGTGGAGAGATCAGCACTGACTGCAGCTGGTGTGTACAGCCCCTCTAGTGGAGAGATCAGCACTGACTGCAGCCTGTGTGTACAGCGACCCTCTAGTGGAGAGATCAGCACTGACTGCAGCTGGTGTGCACAGCGCCCTCTAGTGGAGAGATCAGCACTGACTGCAGCCTGGTGTGACAGCGCCCTCTAGTGGAGAGACAGCACTGACTGCAGCCTGGTGTGTACAGCGCCCTCTAGTGGAGAGATCAGCACTGACTGCAGCCTGGTGTGTACAGCGCCCTCTAGTGGAGAGATCAGCATGACTGCAGCTGGTGTGTACAGCGCCCTCTAGTGGAGAGATCAGCACTGACTGCAGCCTGGTGTGTACAGCGCCCTCTAGTGGAGAGATCAGCACTGACTGCAGCCTGGTGTGTACAGCGCCTCTAGTGGAGAGATCAGCACTGACTGCAGCCTGGTGTGTACAGCGCCCTCTAGTGGAGAGATCAGCACTGACTGCAGCCTGGTGTGTACAGCGCCCTCTAGTGGAGAGATCAGCACTGACTGCAGCTGGTGTGTACAGCGCCCTCTAGTGGAGAGATCAGCACTGACTGCAGCCTCGTGTGTACAGCGCCCTCTAGTGGAGAGATCAGCACTGACTGCAGCCTGGTGTGTACAGCGCCCTCTAGTGGAGAGACAGCACTGACTGCAGCCTGTGTGTACAGCGCCCTCTAGTGGAGAGACTAGCACTGCTGCAGCCTCCTCTGCACAGGCCTCTAGTGGAGAGATCAGCAATGACTGCAGCCTGGTGTGTACAGCGCCCTCTAGTGGAGAGATCAGCACTGACTGCAGCCTGGTGTGTACAGCGCCCTCTAGTGGAGAGATCAGCACTGACTGCAGCCTGGTGTGTACAGCGCCCTCTAGTGGAGAGATCAGCACTGACTGCAGCCTGTGTGTACAGCGCCGCTTAGTGGAGAGATCAGCACTGACTGCAGCTGGTGTGTACAGCGCCCTCTAGTGGGGAGATCAGCACTGATTGCAGCCTGGTGTGACAGCGCCCTCTAGTGGAGAGACCAGCACTGACTGCAGCGTGGTGTGTACAGCGCCCTCTAGTGGAGAGATCAGCACTGACTGCAGCCTGGTGTGTACAGCGCCTCTAGTGGAGAGACCAGCACTGACTGCAGCCTCGTGTGCACAGCGCCTCTAGTGGAGAGACTAGCACTGCTGCAGCCTCGTGTGTACAGCGCCCTCTAGTGAAGAGATCAGCAATGACTGCAGCCTGGTGTGTACAGCGCCCTCTAGTGGAGGATCAGCACTGACTGCAGCCTGGTGTGTACAGCGCCTCTAGTGGAGAGCAGCACTGACTGCAGCCTGGTGTGTACAGCGCCCTCTAGTGGAGAGATCAGCAATGACTGCAGCCTGGTGTGTACAGCGCCCTCTAGTGAGAGATCAGCATGACTGCAGCCTGGTGTGTACAGCGCCCTCTAGTGAGAGATCAGCAATGACTGCAGCCTGGTGTGTACAGCGCCCTCTAGTGGAGAGACAGCACTGACTGCAGCTCGTGTGTACAGCGCCCTCTAGTGGAGAATCAGCATGACTGCAGCCTGGTGTGTACAGCGCCCTCTAGTGGAGAGATCAGCATGACTGCAGCCTGGTGTGCACAGCGCCCTCTAGTGGAGAGACAGCACTGACTGCAGCGTGGTGTGTACAGCGCCCTCTAGTGGAGAGAGCAGCATGACTGCAGCCTGGTGTGTACAGCGCCCTCTAGTGGATGACCAGCACTGACTGCAGCCTCGTGTGCACATCGCCTTAGGGAGAGATCAGCACTGACTGCAGACTGGTGTGTACAGCGCCCTCTAGTGGAGAGACCAGCACTGACTGCAGACTGGTGTGTACAGCGCCCTCTAGTGGAGAGATCAGCACTGACTGCAGCCTCGTGTGACAGCGCCCTCTAGTGGAGAGATCAGCACTGACTGCAGCCTGGTGTGTACAGCGCCCTCTAGTGAAGAATCAGCACTGACTGCAGCCTGGTGTGTACAGCGCCCTCTAGTGGAGAGATCAGCACTGACTGCAGCCTTGTGCACAGCGCCCTGTAGTGGAGAGACCAGCACTGACTGCAGCCTGGTGTGTACAGCGCCCTCTAGTGGAGAGATCAGCAATGACTGCAGCCTCGTGTGCACCGCGCCCTCTAGTGGAGAGATCAGCACTG
>JARQOD010000009.1:72699418-72716931 GCA_033576555.1 Oophaga sylvatica
AAGTTACAATTGCTTGTGCTAAGAGCGAGAGCAGGGCGAAGGGCAGTGGAGAAGACAGAGAGAAGTGCTTTAGGTATTGGATTGCCTGCACTAAATTGCCGGACACCGGAGTCCGAGGCGTTGCTACAGTTTCAAGCTTAGTAACAAGATAACCGGAGGCATCTGGACTACAGGTCGCAGAGTGCAGCCTTAAGTGTCAATACGTAATCGGAGTCAGGAGGAACAAGGACTTTTAGCAGGGCCCCGCATAGAAGGACTCTGTTCTCACCACATAGAAGGCTCCACCACAATATTGGCCGGGCAGTACAGCTATTGAGTTAGCTGGATATTCGGAGTTAACTTCGCTTCAGGCAAGTTGGACTCACATACATATTGAAGTTAAGGAGGCCTCTAACCTGCTCAGCGGTTACCCGAATGTGCACTCTCCACCCCGACCAGCTCCCCGGGATCTGCTTGAACCATCTACCAGTAAAAGGTATGAAAAGAAGCTGCATTGTGTGTGACTGAATTATTATCTACACCCTGCATCATCACCACTATAGACTTCCAGGGACACGTCTCACCTGTGGGAGACCTACCACCAAGCTGCCCCATAACATCCCCTGTGAAGACCCTTACAGCAGCGCTGGTACAATTTACCAGAAACCACAGGTGGCGTCACAAACTATCCTTATAATCCCCTGTAAATATCCCCTATTGCACGACCGCCAGGGCCACGGACCGAGCCACCGCTACCAGTGACAACTCCCATAGATTTCCATGGGCTCGGCTCCGAGTACCCATAGCCTTGGTATCCACAATTGTGGTGCGTGTCGAAACAACTTGGCGTCACGAACAGGATTGCGAAACTTGCAATTGTGAGTCCTGTGTGCCTATATTGAACTGTTTGGTGAAAAAGACTGTTTGCTGTGTTGGCGCCATAATACCGCCATCTTTAGCGCAATATTCGCGCCCTCAGGCGCTGGTGAAGAAGGGGGGCGTACCTGAAAAAGCGCGCTGTTGCCTGGCTCCGCCCCAGCTCTGACGCGGCGGCAGGTCCTGTGAAACAGGAAGTGAACGCTCTGACATCAGAGTGCCTGCGACGAAGGTCCTGTCTCCACCGCTGTGCCTGCCACGAAGGTCCTGTCTCCACCGCTGTGCCTGCGACGCTGCAGCCTGCAAAAGAGGTAGGCTCAGATTAAACCAAGGGGGCATCAATATGTCGCAGCAACCAGCAGACGGAGCGGCCCCCGCCGGTGGCCCCAATAGCCCACCGCTTGGCGTTGCAGTGCAGGATGGATGTGCGGGCCCCTCACCTGGTCCGGTGGTCCCGCTTATGCCCCTAGCGCTCCCATACATGCCAGGAGCGAAGTGGCTCCCCCAATACAGTGGCGAGCCCGACACCCTGCCAGGGTTTAAAAGTTAAATATGTAGCATTTTAGATATGTACTCAATGACTGAGAAGCAAAAAGCTGCTGTGGTAATAGGACAGTTAGCTGGTGCGGCTGAGAAAGAAGTAGAGACTTGGACCACTGCAGACCAGGAGTCGGTACCTGCGATTCTCTTAAAGCTACAGGCCATCTTTGAGGACCACACAGAAACGGATCTCCGGATGGCATTTTATCAGTGCTTTCAGAAATCGGGTGAAAGTATTAGGGACTACGCCTGCCGACTACAGGGGGCCCTGCGAGCTCTTAAACAGGCTAACCCTACAAGTCCCATTGATGAGAGCCAAATGTTGAAAGAGCAATTCGTGCGGGGACTGAGGTCTCCAGAGGAAAGCAGGACTGTAAACTGGTGGTCCTTGGATCATCCAGATGCCACCTTTGATGCCCTCAAGGACATGGCAATAAAAGGACTGCGACCCCTGGAAAAGCCTGAGGTGGCAAATCAGTATCACCCGGGTGAAGCCACTCTTAAGCCGGCAGTACCCACCTTTTCCCCGCAGGTGGCAGAAGCTAAAACGCAGGTGGCGCCCCCTAGTGAGTTGGAATGTCTGCGCTCAGAAGTGCGCCAGCTGACTAAGAACTTGGCCACTGTAATGGAGGCCCTGCAACTGCGGAAAGAGGAAGGAGGGAAGATCCTACTAGCCGACTGTCCGGAGGATGTCCCTTGGATGAACCGGAGGAAATGGAGGACGTCGCCTCACCGGAGGAGGACCACGCCACCCCCAGGAGCGACTCCTGAGCAACACCATCCTCGCCGGGAGATCATCTGCTACCGCTGCAATCAAAAAGGTCATATGGCTCAGCAATGTCCTTTAAACGAGCCGATCCTGGGTCAGAGGGCCAACACCCAGGAGTAGACTCATCAGGCCCCTTAGACTGGAACCGCAGGTTCGTGGGTGGACGGCCCTACCTGTCCATGATTCTGGACGGGATTGCAATCCCTGCACTGCTGGACACGGGATCTCAGGTGACCATCATACCTGACGTCCTTTACAATAAATTTTGGTCCATGGACAGTCTCCAGCCCCCGAGCCCTGACTTGACAGTGTACGCCACCAATGGTCTCCCTGTTGAAGTAATTGGAGCCAAAAATGTGAACGTAAAAGTGGGCAGGGTGGAGCTGAAGGATCAGGGACTTTTAGTGGTAAAGACTGTAAATGAGGAGAATGCCTTAAATGTGATACTAGGTACTAACATTATCAGTAACTGTCTGGGAGAAATTGTGTTTTTGCTCCAACAGCTCGCTGAAATTGCCAGGCCAAAGCAGAAGGGAGTGATCCAGAGGGAGATCCGGGCCCTGATGTGCCAGCAGCAAGCGAAGCTTACAGATGGTGAAATCGGTAATGTACGGGTCACAGACTCGAACCCCATTGTAATACCCCCAATGAGCGAAATGTTAATATGGTGTAGAGCAGCCATGGGTCTGAGAGGACAGAACTACCAAGCAGTAGTAGAACCCCATCGCTCAGAACACAGACCTACACTCATGATTGCTAGAGGGGTAGTGGAAGTAATAAATGGGAGAGTACCAGTACGACTTCTCAACTGGGGGGACGATGAAGTAAATTTGCCACGTTATGCTACAGTTGCTAAATTACATGCCGTAGATAACAATTCTATCCTCACAACCGAGTCCTTAGCCTCCTGCCAACCAGCGGAGGATAATGATCCGGCAACCCCGGTAGCGGACTGGTGTCAGCAGCTTCATATTGGGACAGACACCACTTCCGTCCACCAGAAACAGGGGGTACTACGGGTGGTACAAGAGTACGCACAAGTATTTAGCAAGCACCCACTTGATTTTGGGACAATTAAGGGAGTACAGCATCATATCCCTACAGGCAGCCATCCTCCCATCAAAGAGCGGTACAGGCCTATACCTCCAGCCCACTATCAGAAAGCTAAGGAAATGCTGCATGACATGAAGAAAGCCGGGGTGATAAGGGATAGTTGTAGCCCCTGGGCGGCACCTCTAGTGCTAGTTAAGAAAAAGGATGGTAGCATGCGAATGTGTGTAGATTATAGGCAAGTAAATCGTATAACACATAAAGATGCATACCCATTACCACGTATAGAGGAATCCTTAGCTGCTCTGAAAACGGCTAACTACTTTTCTACCCTCGACCTTACTAGTGGGTACTGGCAAGTAGCTGTGGCTGAGGAGGATCGGGAGAAAACTGCTTTCACCACCCCAATGGGACTCTGCGAGTTTGACAGAATGCCGTTTGGCCTCAGCAGTGCCCCCGGGACATTCCAGAGAGTGATGGAGAGCTGCCTGGGACATCTCAACTTCGAAACTGTGCTGCTGTACCTGGACGACGTAATCGTGTACTCCAAGACATATGAAGATCATCTGAAGCACCTGGCAGAGGTATTCGAGTCACTGTCCAAGTATGGGATGAAACTGAAGCCCTCTAAATGCCATCTGCTCAAACGGAAGGTACAGTACTTGGGACATATTGTCAGTTCCGAAGGAGTAGCGCCGGATCCCGAGAAGGTCACAGCCATCCAGAAATGGCCGGAGCCGAAGAATCTAAAGGAGGTGCGTCAGTTCCTGGGACTAACAGGTTACTACAGGAGGTTTGTAAGAGATTACACTAAGAAAGCGGCGCCTTTACAGGACCTCCTGGTCGGACAACCTCTCAAGAGCAGAAACCCTCCATTCAATTGGGGAAAAGAACAAGCTGAGGCATTCAAAGAGATGAAAGAGATTCTGACAGGCGATGAAATCTTAGCCTACCCTGATTACAGCCAACCGTTCCTGCTTTATACAGATGCCAGTAACGAAGGATTAGGAGCAGTCCTCAGTCAGAAGCAGAACGGCCAAGAAAAAGTCATTGCATATGCCAGCAGAAAACTCAGGCCAACTGAGAGGAACCCGGAAAACTATAGCAGCTTCAAACTGGAGTTTCTGGCGCTGGTCTGGGCCATTACCGAAAGATTTAAACATTATCTTGCCTCCAACAAGTTCACTGCGTACACAGACAACAACCCCTTGACGCACCTTGAAACAGCCAAGCTGGGAGCCATGGAACAACGTTGGATGGCTCGGTTGTCAAACTATCAGTTTACCATCAAGTACAGAGCGGGCCGTAAGAATGCTAATGCGGATGCCTTGTCCAGAATGCCGCATGAATCCGACACGGAGGAAGAATCAGACGATCTGGAAGAAATCGAGCTACCTGCGTTCCACCGAAATGGGATGGTCCAAGAGCAACGAGTCTACAGGAAGCGGTGTGGTGAGATGTTGAACCCTTTACCTCATCACAGCTGGAGAGAGACTCAGGACAGCGATCCCGTGGTCAGCCGTGTCAAGGAGCTGATAAAACAGGAAGGTTCCTCCTTGGAGAAAGATGCATCCATGCCAGCAAAGCTCCTGTGGAACGAGAGAAGCCGGTTATTCATTTACCGTGAGAAATTGTGCAGGAGATACGTCGACCCAAGGACCCATGAGATGGTTTGGCAAATAGTGGTCCCGAGAGCAGACATCCAAATGGTGCTGGAAGCATACCACGATCAAGCAGGACACTTTGGCTGGAGAAAGCTGGAGACCCTGTTGAGGTGCCGGTTCTACTGGGTAGGGATGCGCAGCTCCATCGAGAAGTGGTGCCGGAACTGTGGACCCTGTGGCCTCAGGCGAAAAGACTACAGTAGCCAGAAGGCACCCTTGCAGCCTATCCGGACGATTCGTCCCTTGGAGATCGTGGCATTGGATCACGTCAAGTTGTCCCCGAGCAGGTCAGGATACACATATGCCCTGACCATGGTGGATCACTATTCCAGGTTTCTGGTGGTCGCCCCTGTCAAAGATCTGACAGCAGAGACAGCAGCAAGAACCTTCCAAGCAAGTTTCTGCAGACCACACGGATATCCAGAACAGGTACTGACTGATCGAGGTCCAGCCTTTGAAGCTGAACTGTTTCAGGAATTCTGTCAATTGTATGGATGTAAAAAGATCAGAACAACACCATACCACCCTCAGACCAACGGCCTTTGTGAAAAAATGAATCACATTGTCATCGACTTACTGAAAACTGTACCACTGGAAGAAAGAAATCGGTGGCCAGACTTGTTACCTGACCTGGTCGACTTGTACAACCACATCCCAGTAAGTTCCACCAACTGCACTCCAGCCTACCTTATGAGAGCAAGACCGGGAAGGCTGCCTATGGACTTAGAACTCGGTGTGGTAGAACCAGAGGCTGATAACAACGCTGAAGATTGGGACACAAATCGACAAGAACAGTACAAGAGAGTACAAGCCTGCGTAGAAGACAGTCTCAATAGAGTAAGAGAAAAACAAAAGGAGAACTATAACAAAAATGCTCCCGCTAAGCCTTTAATGCCTGGAGAGATGGTGCTCAAAAGGAAAAGAAGAACACACAAGTTGGATGATCAGTGGGAACAGGAGCCATATGTCGTGCAAAATTCCAATTTCGATAACAGCAAGGTCTGTACCATCAGCAAGGATGGAGGAAAAATGACGGCAACTGTGTCTAGAGATCATTTGAAGTTGTGTCCTGGCCCATTAAAGCTCCGTGAAGAAAACCCTGTTGTTCATCAAGAAGAGAGTGCTGAAGCGGTCATACACACGGATTTGGGAGATTTACCTGCAGATTGGCCCAGATTAGGAGACACTGTAATTATTCCTGTGCTGCAGTTTTATCAACCGCATGAGGAGTCTCTACAACCGGTCATACCAATTGTGCCAGTAGAGCCAGTTCAAGAAGAACCTGTTCCGGCAGACCCTCAACCGTTAGAACTCCAAGAAGCGGACCCGCAGGAAGCAGCGCCACAAGAAGTGGAATCCCTTGGTGAAGTTGGTGAAGCAGTACCGCCTCGTCCAGTCACTAGCACGCTTGCCAGATCCATAGAAAGGTTGAGACAGTATTATCGTTTGCCGTTACGCAGAACAGAAAGGTTAGAGGACACCATACCTGACGCTACCCCACGTAGGTCAGAACGTATCACTAAAGGTAAACTACCTATTCGCTATCAGGAGTAGTCCTAGTAGACTAGTTAGCAAGACCCAGACAGGGTTTATTGTCACTGACCAAATGTATAAAGTTTAAAATTTATATATATCAATGTGTTTTAACCATGCCAAAGGACTGCGTGGCTGTGGACTGTGCCAGCCCAAGAACTTGCTTTGTAAATAGTTGCGCTTCGGTGCTTTATCTTGGTTTCACATGAAACCACTACTATCTATCTCTGAAGAAAAACCCGTATGGTGTGGCCTAGAGTGAGGTCTGCAGTCAGAAGTCCTGCAGCCCACCCAGGACCCACGTGGGAGGTTTTTGGTGCGGGTCCTCCACAAGTATCTTGTATTTATGAACATGTTTGATATTTTGATACTTTTGATACTTTTGTATTCTTCATTGTACAAATTGTAACGTTCAAGAAGTCTTACCTCCCGGATGGGAAGAGTTATAATGTTGATGTTAATGCAAAACAAAAATGTTCTTTTCTCTTTTACAGCCCGGGAGTGCTGTGTTTTACCAAGGGGGGATGTGTAGCCCAGCTATGCAGGCACACATAAAATCCAGGAGAGTGCACAGGAAGGTAACCGCAAAAGCTTGATATTTATGCACTTCACTCACACTTTTAGACACACCCATCAGGGGTACAAGAGGAAGTGACACTTAGCAATCAGAGTTCAGTCAGTTTCCTGTCTTCGGACAGTGCAGTTCAGTCCAGTGGAGTCTGGACTTGGAGAGAGAGAAGGGAGGACTGAATCCTCGCAGAGCTAACGTAGCTCACCTGACAAGCAAGTGGAGGCTAGTACGGGTGAAGTGGATCATCCTAGCCTAGTCAGAGCTACCCTTAATCAGTACCTCAACAGAAGCTGGAGGAAGGAGGATACTGAGAGCTGCTCAGCGAGCTCTAGAAGAAAGCTGACATTACCATCGAAGTTACAATTGCTTGTGCTAAGAGCGAGAGCAGGGCGAAGGGCAGTGGAGAAGACAGAGAGAAGTGCTTTAGGTATTGGATTGCCTGCACTAAATTGCCGGACACCGGAGTCCGAGGCGTTGCTACAGTTTCAAGCTTAGTAACAAGATAACCGGAGGCATCTGGACTACAGGTCGCAGAGTGCAGCCTTAAGTGTCAATACGTAATCGGAGTCAGGAGGAACAAGGACTTTTAGCAGGGCCCCGCATAGAAGGACTCTGTTCTCACCACCTAGAAGGCTCCACCACAATATTGGCCGGGCAGTACAGCTATTGAGTTAGCTGGATATTCGGAGTTAACTCGCTTCAGGCAAGTTGGACTCACATACATATTGAAGTTAAGGAGGCCTGTAACCTGCTCAGCGGTTACCCGAATGTGCACTCTCCACCCCGACCAGCTCCCCGGGATCTGCTTGAACCATCTACCAGTAAAAGGTATGAAAAGAAGCTGCATTGTGTGTGACTGAATTATTATCTACACCCTGCATCATCACCACTATAGACTTCCAGGGACACGTCTCACCTGTGGGAGACCTACCACCAAGCTGCCCCATAACATCCCCTGTGAAGACCCTTACAGCAGCGCTGGTACAATTTACCAGAAACCACAGGTGGCGTCACAAACTATCCTTATAATCCCCTGTAAATATCCCCTATTGCACGACCGCCAGGGCCATGGACCGAGCCACCGCTACCAGTGACAACTCCCATAGATTTCCATGGGCTCGGCTCCGAGTACCCCATAGCCTTGGTATCCACAATTGTGGTGCGTGTCGAAACGTCTGTAAGTATTGGGGTTTCAATAGAATAATAACTCTGTCCGGAATTTCTACTTTTTGGAGCAAAACAATGTTGTTGCTTACAACCGGGGCAGAGCGCAGGAGCGCCGCCATTATTTCTCCACACTCCAGGAAATTGAGGACTATACAGCTCTCGACATATACTCTCGTTCTCTGGGGACTGCCCTCATATAGAAACACAGCTCTACCTCCTGCTCCATACAGCGGCGTAATGAATAACGCCTGGACAGGTCGAAACGTCTACGATTGAATATGGTCGCTCTGTAATGTTATCAATTTTTTCCTGCGATTTGCTCTTTTTTTCTGGTTTTCACTGACTCGAATAAATATATTTTTCTTGCATCACCCAAATACTAGAGTGTGCGGTGAATTTTAAGTACATGGATTAAGGGTCTACTGGCCCGTTACACCAGCACCTCGCTATTAGACAGAGTGCCGGCCAATACTCCTCCTTGTCAAAGACCAACTCTGGGAAGACACAAACTGCTTAAAGGCAGCGGCCGGCAGAAGCGGAAAATGTCAGGACAGTCAGATGGCGCAATGACATCAGTCCCACGCACCACCTGCGCCACACAGCAGACTGCAGGAAAAAGGAGGAAAACTCCACCACGTGACACGGGACTGAGGTCCGTCTCCATTTATTTAGTATTTATTTTTATTGTCCAGGCAGAAGAGGATTTATGAGAGGAGGCAGAGGGGGCACATTACCGTTGTATGGAGGCACCATTACTATGTGAAGGTACAATGGAGATACAGAGAGGGCTATTACTATCTGGAGGCACAGAGGGGGCACTATTACTATCTGGTGCCACAGAGGGGCACTATTACTATCTGGTGGCACAGAGGGGGCACTATTACTATCTGGAGGCACAGAGGGGGCACTATTACTATCTGGTGGCACAGAGGGGGCACTATTACTATCTGGTGCCACAGAGGGGGCACTATTACTATCTGGTGGCACAGAGGGGCACTATTACTATCTGGTGGCACAGAGGGGGCACTATTACTATCTGGTGGCACAGAGGGGCACTATTGCTATCTGGAGGCACAGAGGGGGCACTATTACTATCTGGAGGCACAGAGGGGGCACTATTGCTATCTGGAGGCACAGAGGTGGCACTATTACTATCTGGAGGCACAGAGGGGGCACTATTGCTATCTGGAGGCACAGAGGTGGCACTATTACTATCTGGAGGCACAGAGGGGCACTATTACTATCTGGAGGCACAGAGGGGGCACTATTACTATCTGGTGGCACAGAGGGGACACTATTACTATCTGGAGGCACAGAGGGGCACTATTGCTATCTAGAGGCACAGAGGGGGCACTATTACTATCTGGTGGCACAGAGGGGACACTATTACTATCTGGTGGCACAGAAGTGGCACTATTACTATCTGGTGGCACAGAGGGGGACATTATTACTCTCTGGAGGCACAGAGGGGGCACTATTACTATCTGGAGGCACAGAGGGGGACACTGTTACTATCTGGTGGCACAGAGGGGACACTATTACTATCTGATGGCACAGAGGGGGCACTATTACTATCTGATGGCACAGAGGGGGCACTATTACTATCTGGTGGCACAGAGGGGGACATTATTACTATCTGGAGGCACAGAGGGGGACACTATTACTATCTGGTGGCACAGAGGGGGACATTATTACTATCTGGAGGCACAGAGGGGGACACTATTACTATCTGGTGGCACAGAGGGGGACATTATTACTCTCTGGAGGCACAGAGGGGGACACTATTACTATCTGATGGCACAGAGGGGCACTATTACTATCTGGTGGCACAGAGGGGGACACTATTACTATCTGGTGGCACAGAAGTGGCACTATTACTATCTGGTGGCACAGAGGGGGACATTATTACTCTCTGGAGGCACAGAGGGGGCACTATTACTATCTGGAGGTACAGAGGGGGACACTATTGCTATCTGGAGGCACAGAGGGGCACTATTACTATCTGGTGGCACAGAGGGGACACTATTACTATCTGGTGGCACAGAAGTGGCACTATTACTATCTGGTGGCACAGAGGGGGACATTATTACTATCTGGTGGCACAGAAGTGGCACTATTACTATCTGGTGGCACAGAGGGGGACACTATTACTATCTGGTGGCACAGAAGTGGCACTATTACTATCTGGTGGCACAGAGGGGGACACTATTACTATCTGGTGGCACAGAGGGGGCACTATTACTATCTGGAGGTACAGAGGGGGACACTATTACTATCTGGAGGTACAGAGGGGGACACTATTACTATCTGGAGGCACAGAGGGGGACACTATTACTATCTGGTGGCACAGAGGGGGACATTATTACTCTCTGGATGCACAGAGGGGGACACTATTACTATCTGATGGCACAGAGGGGGCACTATTACTATCTGGTGGCACAGAGGGGGACACTATTACTATCTGGTGGCACAGAAGTGGCACTATTACTATCTGGTGGCACAGAGGGGGACATTATTACTCTCTGGAGGCACAGAGGGGGCACTATTACTATCTGGAGGTACAGAGGGGGACACTATTGCTATCTGGAGGCACAGAGGGGGCACTATTACTATCTGGTGGCACAGAGGGGGACACTATTACTATCTGGTGGCACAGAAGTGGCACTATTACTATCTGGAGGCACAGAGGGGCACTATTACTATCTGGTGGCACAGAGGGGGCACTATTACTATCTGGTGGCACAGAGGGGGACACTATTACTATCTGGTGGCACAGAAGTGGCACTATTACTATCTGGAGGCACAGAGGGGGCACTATTACTATCTGGAGGCACAGAGGGGGACACTATTACTATCTGGAGGTACAGAGGGGGACACTATTACTATCTGGTGGCACAGAGGGGGACATTATTACTATCTGGAGGCACAGAGGGGCACTATTACTATCTGGTGGCACAGAGGGGGACACTATTACTATCTGGTGGCACAGAGGTGGCACTATTACTATCTGGAGGCACAGAAGGGAAAATATTACTATCTGGAGGCACAGAGGGGGCACTATTACTATCTGGAGGCACAGAATGTGGCAGTATTAGTATCTGGAAGCAGAAAAGCAATGAGCCAAAGTTCTCTGTGCGTTATATTCTGCAGAGACAGGTGATAGATGGAAGAAATGGTCATGGTGACCTGCGCCAAACGAAGAAGAAGAGAGAAAGTGACTGACTGTTATCAGAGACAACATCACCGGTCACAGGATTTATCTATAAGTTATATACGTCCACGATCTACAGAGCGACGGTGCAGAACTGGTATCCATGCCTATATTAGCCCGTATGGCGGTATTACTGGCCTTGGTGCAGCCGTTTTGGTGTTGATCAGTCTGGTGGTGTTCATTATGTGGTGGTAATATGTGGTCATTGTCTGGCAGCATTATTTGTCCTCTATGCAGTGGTATTATTGGTGAATGTTGGCCTAGTGATATTAACTCATTGTATAGTGGTGTTACTTGATGACTGTAATAGGTGTTTAATCAAGAAAAATGTTCCTATTCCTCCTGCGGCTGTATGTGTAAAGGATAGCACGGTATACGTCAGTGTGTGAACCTCAATGAGGCAACCGGCTTGATGGTTGCAATCTTACATGAGGCAACAAGCTGACGGCTTTCTTATTGTGTCCTACAACAAAAGGACCCTGACGTTGCCTCATTGCAGTGAATGGACTCATCTGTGAATTTGGTCCTTGGGTACAAGATGTAGTCGTCAGAGAGCGCTGTGTAATGTGAACATAGCCTGATAACATACTACAATGTAGAACACACTACGGTTTAGAAAATACTATGGTGTAGAACATACTACGGTATAGAACATACTATAATGTAGAACACACTACAGCGCAGAACATACTATAATGTAGAACACACTACGGTGTAGAACATATTACAGTATAGAACACACTACGGTATAGAACACACTACGGTGTAGAATAAACTACGGTGTAGAATTTATTATGGTGTAGAATATACTACGATGTAGAAAATACTACAGTATAGAACATACTACAGTATAGAACATACTATGGTGTAGAAGACACTACGGTGTAGATAGAACACACTGCGGTGTAGATAGAACACAACGGTGTAGAATACACTACGGTGTAGAACACGCTGCGGTGTATCCCGGCTTGCCGCAGTGTAACATATATAGAGACATCAGGAATCAGTGACCTTTTCCCTCTGTAAGGAATGTATTCAGTCCTGGAAGTAATTTCAGCCTTCATAATGTAACCCTGCTACACACTGAGCACATTATCCCCAAACTGAGCGCACATTGACGCTGCGGAAAAACAAATAAATGAATGGAAATTTGGGGGAGTGGGATCAGAGCGTCTCAGGGGACTGTGCCCTGTCAACATGACTAAGTGTATACATATAGAAGAGGTCATGTACTAATAGGGGGGTCCGTCCTGTACAAGATCCACTGCCCCCAAATCTGCATCACATATAGGAAAATGTTCTACCGCACTGCAGCGTAGCGAGGATTAACCCTCTGTGACACTTCCGATGCATCATACATGCAGGGCATCGTTATGTAGTAAATAGTCTGAAGTAGTATATCTATCGCCACATACTTCTAATGAGGTTCTGCAGCAGCTAAGATGCGTACTTTCTGCATTATAATGTTATGCAGCAATTGAAGTCTGTATTAGGTTACGTGTACACACTTTTTCAGAAGCTGACTTGTATATGATGAGGTTCTGCAGCAGCTGAGTTTTATGATGATGTTGTGCAGCAGCTGAGGTGTATTATGAGGTTCTGCAGCAGCTGAGGAGTATGATGAGGCTATGCAGCAGCTGAGGTGTATTATGAGACTCTGCAGCAGCTGAGGTGTATGATGAGGCTCTGCAGCAGCTGAGGTGTATGATGAGGTTCTGCAGTAGTTGAGGTGTATTATGAGGTTCTGCAGCAGCTGAGGTGTATTATGAGGTTCTGCAGCAGCTGAGGTGTGTATTACGATGTCTTGAAACAGTGGTGGCAGACACTATGTCATATAATAGACACTGCAGCTGCTGAAGAATTTCTTGTACAGGGAGAAGGCTCACCACATACAGTATTAGTCCCAGCTTCTGCAGGAAGCCATAAGCGGTGCCTGCACCTTTGTATTGCCACTCATCTCTGCTCTATCATCCAGGTCTTATATCAAAATTTAGATTTATGGAAATCTTATTCACATTTTCTTATTTTGCTGAGTCTCAGCTTTAAGGCTCAAGATTAACATTTTGCTGTTATCGTAGATTTTCTCGCTCTGTTACATTGTATTTGCAGAATCTTACATCTATTTCCATTCATCAGGATAATCCAAAGGTAAATGAATCTCTCAGTCCTTGTCCCTGACTGTGCAGAAGATCCTGGATCATCATTCTGCCGCACGGAGATAAGCGGCGCCTCCGTTAGGGTGAACACATTTTTATTGGATTTACAACGACGGACAAATAAACCAATCATAAACCAAAGTCACTATGGAGTTTATATTGGCCTTCTAAGTGGCCATATCGCTCCCATTTACACCGTCAAAACCAATTTACCTGAACCCACATAAGGAAAACTGCAACCATATAAGGAAAACTGCATCCACATAAGGAAAACTGCACCCACATAAGGAAAACTGCATCCACATAAGGAAAACTGCATCCACATAAGGAAAACTGTGCCAACATAAAGAAAACTGTGCCCACATAAGGAAAACTGCGCCCACATAAGGAAAACTGCACCAACATAAGGAAAACTGCATCCACATAAGAAAAACTGCACCCACATAAAGAAAACTGTGCCCACATAAGGAAAACTGCATCCACATAAGGAAAACTGCACCCACATAAGGAAAACTGCATCCACATAAGGAAAACTGCATCCACATAAGGAAAACTGCACCCACATAAGGAAAACTGCATCCACATAAGGAAAACTGCGCCCACATAAGGAAAACTGCATCCACATAAGGAAAACTGTGCCAACATAAAGAAAACTGTGCCCACATAAGGAAAACTGCGCCCACATAAGGAAAACTGCACCAACATAAGGAAAACTGCATCCACATAAGAAAAACTGCACCCACATAAAGAAAACTGTGCCCACATAAGGAAAACTGTGCCCACATAAGGAAAACTGTGCCGACATAAAGAAAACTGTGCCCACATAACGAAAACTGCACCCACATAAGGAAAACTGCGCCCACATAAGGAAAACTGCGCCCACATAAGGAAAACTGCATCCACATAAGAAAAACTGTGCCCACATAAAGAAAACTGTGCCCACATAAGGAAAACTGTGCCGACATAAAGAAAACTGTGCCCACATAACGAAAACTGCACCCACATAACGAAAACTGCACCCACATAAGGAAAACTGCACCCACATAAGGAAAACTGCACCCACATAAGGAAAACTGCACCCACATAAGGAAAACTGCACCCACATAAGGAAAACTGCGCCCACATAACGAAAACTCCGCCCATATAAGGAAAACTGCGCCCACATAAGGAAAACTGTGCCCACATAAGGAAAACTGCATCCACATAAGAAAAACTGTGCCCACATAAAGAAAACTGTGCCCACATAAGGAAAACTGTGCCGACATAAAGAAAACTGTGCCCACATAACGAAAACTGCACCCACATAAGGAAAACTGCACCCACATAAGGAAAACTGCACCCACATAAGGAAAACTGCGCCCACATAAGGAAAACTGCGCCCACATAACGAAAACTCTGCCCATATAAGGAAAACTGCACCCACATAAGGAAAACTGTGCCGACATAAAGAAGACTGTGCCCACATAACGAAAACTGCGCCCATATAAGGAAAACTGCACCCACATAAGGAAAACTGTGCCGACATAAAGAAGACTGTGCCCACATAACGAAAACTGCGCCCACATAAGGAAAACTGCGCCCATATAAGGAAAACTACACCCACATAAGGAAAACTGTGCCGACATAAAGAAGACTGTGCCCACATAACGAAAACTGCGCCCATATAAGGAAAACTGCACCCACATAAGGAAAACTGCGCCCACATAAAGAAAACTGCACCCACATAACGAAAACTGCGCCCACATAAGGAAAACTGCACCCACATAAAGAAAACTGCAACCCACATAAGGAAAACTGCACCCACATAAGGAAAACTGCACCCACATAACGAAAACTGCGCCCACATAAGGAAAACTGCACCCACATAAGGAAAACTGTGCCGACATAAAGAAAACTGTGCCCACATAACGAAAACTGCGCCCATATAAGGAAAACTGCGCCCACATAAGGAAAACTGTACCCACATAAGGAAAACTGCGCCCACATAAGGAAAACTGCGCCCACATAAGGAAAACTGCGCCAATATAAGGAAAACTGCACCCACATAAGGAAAACTGCACCCACATAAGGAAAACTGCGCCCACATAAGGAAAACTGCGCCCATATAAGGAAAACTGCACCCACATAAGGAAAACTGCACCCACATAAGGAAAACTGCGCCCATATAAGGAAAACTGCGCCCACAGAAGGAAAACTGCACCCACATAAGGAAAACTGCATCCACATAAGGAAAACTGCGCCCACATAAGGAAAACTGCACCCACATAAGGAAAACTGCACCCACATAAGGAAAACTGCACCTACATAAGGAAAACTGCATCCACATAAGGAAAACTGCACCCACATAAGGAAAACTGCATCCACATAAGGAAAACTGCACCCACATAAGGAAAACTGTGCCCACATAAGGAAAACTGCACCCACATAAGGAAAACTGTGCCCACATAAGGAAAACTGCATCCACATAAGGAAAACTGTACTCACATAAGGAAAACTGCATCCACATCAGGAAAACTGCACCCACATAAGGAAAACTGCACCCACATAAGGAAAACTGCGCCCACATAAGAAAAACTGTGCCCACATAAGGAAAACTGCGCCCACATAAGGAAAACTGCGCCCACATAGAAAAACTGTGCCCACATAAGGAAAACTGCGCCCACATAAGGAAAACTGCACCCACATAAGGAAAACTGTGCCCACATAAGGAAAACTGCACCCACATAAGGAAAACTGTGCTCACATAAGGAAAACTGTGCCCACATAAGGAAAACTGCATCCACATAAGGAAAACTGCACCCACATAAGGAAAACTGCATCCACATAAGGAAAACTGCATCCACATAAGGAAAACTGCACTCACATAAGGAAAACTGCACCCACATAAGGAAAACTGTGCCCACATAAGGAAAACTGCATCCACATAAGGAAAACTGCGCCCATATAAGGAAAACTGCACCCACATAAGGAAAACTGCATCCACATAAGGAAAACTGCGCCCACATTGTCAAACAAAAGCAAAAAAACTAAATAAATTATGAATGTGGTGCAGACATAAATGTCACTATCAGAGCCATTTTTATTCCAGAATAGAATTGTAAAGAGGGTGATGAACTGGGGCTAATGTAATAGCTATATAATTAATAATAGCGAGATTATTATAATTATTACTAGATAAATGTGCGTATTACTAGGATATTTTTCCTGTTTTCTTTCCCTCTTCGTCAGTCTTTTCTACCTTGGTTTCATTGTTTATTTTTCCAGAAAACTGGAATGTTTTGCCGTGTGATGGCCAAGTGTTTATCTCTGCGGACCGTTCATGTCACTACATAATATAATAATTACCCAATGGATGCCCCAATGGGAAAAACATCCAAAACATCTTGGGATTTGCAGTCTCTTTTAGTCATTGATTTTAAAACTTTTTACATTCTTTGTTTCACTTGGACCTAAATTTATTTATTTTTTTGTATGTTTTTGATCGCAATTAGTGTTAGAGGTTGTTTAGTACCTTATCACTGATGACCTGTCCTGAGGATAGGTCATCAATGTCTGATGGTCAGGGTCAGACAACCCGCCTGATCAGCTGTTTTTCACAATTGAGCATCTCCAGGCGCTGACACAGATAACTAATGATCGGTGGGGGTGTCGGCTGTCGGTCCCCGACTGATCAGGCATTGATGACCCATCCTAAGGATGTCATTATTGATACAGTAGTGGACAACCTCTTTAAGTTAAAATTCTCATCACATACAAAATAATTGATTTGCTTTTATCATTAGAAACACGTGCAACCAAGACAAATTGCAACTTCTTAATTACAGAGGTAACTGGCTGCTGATGCTACATCGATCTCCCTGGATGAAGAATATTTGACCATTTTCATGGAAATTAGATGGAACACTTATTACTGTAGTGATCACATAATGAATGTCAAGGAAGATGAGATCAAGGAACAAAGAAACAAGTAATAGAAGAAAAACATGGAAAAACAATT
>JARQOD010000009.1:72717031-72738728 GCA_033576555.1 Oophaga sylvatica
AGGTCTCTCATGTGACTTTTATTATGGCAATAGACAAATGATAACGCACAGAAATGAACAATGGTGTTAAAGTTTGAGGAAGAAAGCGGCCACGTGATTTGTTATTTCACACAACCCCTTTAAGTAATCAGTAAACTTCAGAGCAGCGGTTCTGGCGTGGAGCGTGGTGACCTTCCATTCTAGGAATCAGTAACATTTTATATAATTTCTACTGAACCACAAAGCAGAGGGAGCGCTTTCAATAGGAGATGAGAGGGATGAAGAGGCTGCAGGGAGAATTACTGTATATTACCAGTGATTAACTGCAGAGGAGGCTGTAATGAATAATCACACGTTAGAAAGCCACTCCAAGAAAGCCGCGTCTTCCCATGCAAGATTCGCCCTGGTCTCGCTTTTTCGTGGTCCTGGATGGAACAATTTAATTGAATAGAATTACTTGTCAAGTGCGCGTGTAATCATCACCAAGAGCGCGGTGTGCGGGGTATTAATGTCACATTACAGAGAGGGGCACACTATCCTGTGTCATGTATAACATGGAAAATACATTACGTGACATAAGGTAACAATAATAACAACAGCATGAATTATAAAATACAATTAATTATAATTCCAGCATCGATGGCACACGGCAGCATCAGATATTCGAGATTATTGGACGGTCCTGGGAAACTGTATAAAGTCTATATGTCCTCGTTCATCGCTGCGAGCTCTCACCACTATTTGGCTGCAATGTCTGCATGAGGTCTGCGGTAGTCTAAGACACACCCCTCGTCATCATTGGTTCAGGCTTCTGTCTCCACCCTCCTCCTACACCTCTGCCTCTTCTGATTGGCTGCTTTGTATAAACAGCCTCATTTAACCTCTTAATGCCTCAACCAATTGTTTCGCATTTGTGCTTTAATTTTTTTATTTTCTTTTTTCAAGAGTCATATAAACATATTTTTTCAATGACAAAGTCTTTTGAGGACTTGACTTTTTTCAGGACTAGTTGCAGTTTTTAATGAGCAAGTCGAATCGGCAACATGTAAGTTGTTCCACAGGAGAGATCGGCGCTCACTCCCATCATCACTGCTGTTGGAGACACCTGCCGGCTGTTTAACACAGCCGGCACCTGCTGTGCATGGTCCACCTGCCCCGACATGTTCGGTAATGTTGAAGAGGGGTCAAATACCGTGGTTACAGTCAGAGGTGTCGCTGTAGGAGGTGTCGGGACGGCAGTCACATCAGTAATATGGGGCCACACAGCAGTACCCTATGGCCGGACTCATGCCAAGGTTTGAGGATTCTGCTATTTTTCGTTGTCAAGAAACTTAAGGAAATGAGTCAAGACCGGAGAGGTGGGCCGTCTGTGTCTTCTTACTGGAGAGACCCCAACACTGGGAGTGCAGAGGTCTTAATAATTTCAGAAGTTTCTTTATTACAAATGTTTATTAAAATCATTTTTTGTAATGTAACACACCATTTACAGTACAGACCAAAAGTTTGGACACACCTTCTCATTCAAAGATTTTTCTGTATTTTCATGACTGTGAAAATTGTAGAATCACACTGAAGGCATCAAAACTATGAATTAACACATGTGGAATTATACATTACACTTTACAAAACAGTGTGAAACAACTGAAAATATGTCTTATATTCTAGATTCTTCACCTTTTGCTTTGATTACTGCTTTGCACGCAGAAAAGGTGAACGGATGGACTCTACATGTCTGGTTCCCACCGTGAAGCATGGAGGAGGTGGTGTGATGGTGTGGGGGGGCTTTGTTGGTGACACTGACATCAGTGGTATGTCGCTAATACATGGCATCCATGCCCGATCAATGGCGGTCTGACTAGTAGACCCATGCCATCAATGTGCTCCATGATTGGCCACTCATTCGGTTGGTTGACATCTAGTTCTACATTTGCCTATGGGGGCAGCCGATTCCGGGCCTTGATTGTCAGCAATATTTCAGCTGTTATAACTTGCAAAAGGGATTGTTTAAGGATGGCACCAAATGTGGCCAAGCAGAAAACCCATTCTGGCCAACTCCAGAACATCCTGGAGGCTATCAGAAAATGGGGAAACTTCCAGAAGAGCAGGTTGGGGGAAGAAAAAAAACGCCGCCCTCCGGACCGTACCACACGGATTTGCATACAAGAAAACGAACTTTACTAAGGTATTTTTACATGAAAACTAGGGTGTCCGGAGATATCATAGGTGCCCACAGATTAGTTATGGGACGCACTATGCAATGATATCTTTATCTCATAGGGATAAAATGGGGTGACAGATTCCCTTTAAAAAGTTTAGACAAACATCTAAACCCCATACACACTTGTCAAGGGAGATGACGTAAATCTGTAAGAACCAGACATGACATAGATGTCCTTTGGCTCACGCCAGCAGACTAACTTGCCTAAGGTTATGCATGGTTTAGATCCAGATACCAATCACAGATTTCTATTCTTTGAGACGTTTGGGGGCCTCTTGGGTCATTAAATACTTTTTTCATTCACGTTATTTGATATTTTCGAGTTATGGGTCTGGAAAGCTTCCAAACGTATCCAGCTATCATGATAATATCTCCCAAAAATCTGGGGGCTTTTATGAAAAGGACAAGATCCTGGAAAAGGTGCTGTCTAAGAGACACCAGGAATGTGTGTTACGTAGGTGGATCCGGAATGGTTTGGGTCAATGACCTTATGTCTGGGTTCTCCAGTGCTGCAGACTATGGCATGTTATGTATGGAGTGTGATACATTGATGAAAGCTATCATCTGCACTACAGCACAGTTCGGCTATTGCACCACGTTGTCCACTAGAGATTTTAGCACGTCCAGACTTTGAAGGTCTAAATAAAATCCCAGATAGCTCTCCTCCTTCATCTGGCAGATTTCCGTCCTTGGTAGCCTTGATCAAACATCAGCCGGGTCGCTCGGCACTGTTTGTATAGCATTAATCTTCCATCTGATTTGTGGATCAAAAGAGGTTCTTTGTGAGTCTTCGCCAATCTAAATAATTTTTCGGGTTTCGGGTCACTAATTTTTCCGTTGCGAAACCATCATAAAGCATAGAAAGTGAAATAAATGGATAGTAAAATAATCACTAGATCACATCTATCTCCATATACCCTCATAAAGCGTCATAAAGTAGCCACTACTCCAAGAGTCCAGGCAATGTATTATACGGTGACCCGTTCATTCCGTGTGTGGCTGCCTATGTCTTACCCCAAATGATCAATTTTGCCAACAGCAATGTATCAGAATTACCAGGCAAGATTTGGCATGTCACAGTTTGTTCTGTGGCCCGTAATATAATTTAGAAAGAATTGAATCAAGTGCTTGTGAGACCTGGGGAAGAATCAGCTGGACGACACAATTCACATATAGCCATCCCCTCAAGCACGGTTTTGGGTATAGTTGACGGTACAAGGCTGCCCCTGGACTAGGCTGCTCCTAGCTGGGGAACTCAACTGGAGAAATGAATAGGAATGTACCGGGGAGGATAAAGCAGACACTGGTTTCCAGCTCTCAGGCCAGACCCTCACGCGAGTTTCTCACATTGCAGTCACAAGTGTGACCCACTGGAATTATGGCACAGTTGTAGCAGGACACATATAGATACATGACAGAGTATAAAACTTTGCATTACCTAAATTGATACATCATAGCATTAACATGTACTGGATAGTATAGGAGGTAACAACAGGGGTCACAGCAACATTCCTATTATCCTCCTTATTACTCACTGAGTTGTAAGCTGCAGCTGCACCCCATCCTCATTTTACCCTAAGTGGATTTTTGGAGACCATGGGGGTTTCTATACATTTGTACTTAGCTTACAGGGGAAAAGACTTGCATAATGCTGGACGGTGATGGAGGTGTATATTTTGTCCATCAATATCAGATCAATGTGGTCCAGATCTGACTGCATCAGAGACAATGAGCTGATAGGAAGAGATAAAGCACTGACAATAAAATGGCCGCAGAGCTCCTTGAAACGACCCAAATAATCCTCTTATTCTAAATTCCAAAACTCATGCTTAGTAGCTGCAGATGAAAATCAAAATACATAAACCTAGTAAAACACTCCCCAACATCATAGGTAATATTATATTATGTATTATGGCAAAATATTCTAAAATAGAAGTGGAGAAAAAAAAAAACAGGCAAAATTGTTAGTTTTGTGTCATCATTTTTCTTCTGTTTTGTTAAATCGCAAAAATTACAAAAAAGTACCGAATGTAACAGCTTTCTGTAACGAGACGCCGGCTTACCGCGGTGAGTACCTGGTGTTCACTTTCTAGTTGCTGCTCTTTGCATTATGCTGCTCTTTTCTTGGAGCGCACACATACAGCTGCTTCCAGTTTTTTCGAAAACTAGTAGATGCTAAATGCCTCTGATCCCTATCAATTTCTCTATGCTTTATACAGGTCCTGAAAAATAAGGTCCATTTGGATCCTTGTGTGCTACACTGTTTGTTTATGCTTCTGTTGTTTTCCTGACCTCAATCTTTTGTCTGCTGCCTGCCCTGACCTTCACCTGACATACACCCACAATAGCACTGCCTGCCTCAACATTTGCTCCATCTCACCATTAGGGTATGTGCACACGTTGCGGATTTTGATGTGGATCCGCAGCGTTTTTGGACGCGCGTAATTGCATCAAATCTGCATTGTAGTACAGCACCGATAGTCAATGGGAATTTGAGAATTGTTGTGCACATGCTGTGGAAAAGTCAGCGCGGATTCGCAGCATTTTATTTTCTGCAGCGTGTCAATCCTTTTTACGGATCTGCAGCGTTTCTGCACCCATTGACTATACATTGAGTAAGGCAAATCCTCATAATAAAAAACACATGACAATCTGCATCAAATCCGCATGAAATCCACATGAAATACGCATCAATTCTGAATCAAATCCGCACTTTTTTTTACCTGCGTTTTCTGCCAAGAGAGGAAGAATCTGTGCAGAAAAGTCCACAGGCAAATCCACAACGTGTGCACATACCCTTATTCTTTCCTTCCACCTCTGTATTAAAACTCATCTATGTGTCATCTGATGATACATAGACTATTAGATAAAGTGATTTCTTATGAGAAGCTCAAACCTTCCTACAGGGAATAGGAATGAAGAAAGCATTAAGGGCTCATACTCATTTGCGTTTAAAATGGACGAGTGCATAAAAAATCGGATTGCACGCTGACTAATGTCATTGATTATGTGTTCAATTTTTTTCTCAGCTCGGATCGGACTGAGAAAAAAATGTCAGGACGCTGCGAATGGCCACGCATAAGGGATGGGACTCATCAATGCAAATCAATGGATGCGAGAGAAAAACACGCACAGTACAGGAACAAAATTGTAGACCTGCAAAAGGCTGGAATGGGCTACAGGACAATAGGCAAGAAGCCTGGTGAGAAAGCAACAAATGTTGGCTCAATTATTAGATAATGGAAGAAGCACAAAGTGACTGTCAGTCTTCCTCGGTACGGGGCTCCATGCAAGATCTCATCTCGTGGGGTAAGGGTGATTCTGAGAAAGGTCAGGAATCAGCCCAGAACTACACGAGAGGACCTGGTCAATGACCTGAAGAGAGCTGGGACCACAGTCTCAAACATTACCATTAGTAACACACTTCGCCTTCATGGATTGAAATCCCGCAGGGCACGCAAGGTCCCCTGCTCACACCAGCACATGTCCAAGCCCATGTGAACTTCACCAATGACCATCTGGATGATCCTGAGGAGGCATGACAGAAGGTCATGTGGTCAGATGAGACCAAAATAAAACTTTTTGGTATCAACTCCACTCACGGTGTTTGGAGGAAGAAGAAGGAGAAATACAACACTAAGAACACTGTCCCAACTGTGAAGCATGGTGGAGGAAACATCATACTTTGGGGGTGTTTTGGAGGAGGATGGACGGGGTTATATATCGTGAAATTTTTGCCAACAGCCTCCTTCCCTCAGTAAGAGCATTGAAGATGAGTCATGGCTGGCTCTTTAAGCATGACACTGACCCAAAACACACAGCCAGGGCAACTAAGGAGTGCTCCGTAAGAAGCATTTCAGGGTCCTGGAGTGGCCTAGCCAGTCTCCAGACCTGAACCCAATAGAAAATCTTTGGAGGAGCAGAAACTCAATGTTGTCCAGCGACATCCCCGAAACCTGAAAGATCTGAAGAAGGTCTGTATGGAGGAGGGGGTCAAAATCCCTGCTGCAGTGTGTGCAAACCTGGTCAAGAACCACAGGAAACGTCTGACCTCCGTAACTGCAAACAAAGGTTTCTGTATCAAATATTAAGTTCTGTGTTTTTGTATAGGTATTAAATACTTATTTCAATAAAATGCAAATTAATTGTGTGAAAATCATACAATGTGATATTCTGGATTTTATTGTTGGATTCTGTCTCTCACAGTTGAAGTCTACCTACAATAAAAATTACAGACCTTTCCAGTCTATGTACAGTTAGGTCCATATATATTTGGACAGAGACAACATTTATCTAATTTTGGTTCTAGACATTACCACAATGAATTTGAAACAAAACAATTCAGATGCAGTTGAAGTTCAGACTTTCAGCTTTCATTTGAGGGTATCCACATTAACATTGGATGAAGGGTTTAGGAGTTTCAGCTCCTTAACATGTGCCACCCTGTTTTTAAAGGGACCAAAAGTAATTGGACAAATGACTCCAAGGCTATTTCATGGACAGGTGTGGGCAATCCCTTTGTTATGTCATTCTCAATTAAGCAGATGAAAGGGCCGGAGTTGATTTGAGGTGTGGTGTTTGCATTTGGAAGGTTTTGCTGTGAAGGAAACATGCGGTCACAGGAGCTCTCCATGCAGGTGAAACAAGCCATCCTTAAGCTGCAAGAACAGAAAAAAACCCATCCAAGAAATTGCTACAACATTAGAAGTGGCAAAATCTACAATTTGGGACATCCTGAGAAAGAAAGAAAGCACTGGTGAACTCATCAATCCAAAAAGACCTGGGAGCCCACGGAAGACAACAGTGGTGGATGATCGCCGCATACTTTCTTTGGTGAAGAAGAACCCGTTCACAACATCAACTGAAGTCCAGAACACTCTCAGTGAAGTAGGTGTATCTGTCTCTAAGTCAACAGTAAAGAGAAGACTCCATGAAAGTAAATACAAAGGGTTCACATCTAGATGCAAACCATTCATCAATTCCAAAAATAGACAGGCCAGAGTTAAATTTGCTGAAAAACACCTCCAGAAGCCAGCTCAGTTCTGGAAAAGTATTCTATGGACAGATGAGACAAAGATCAACCTGTACCAGAATGATGGGAAGCCAAAAGTTTGGAGAAGAAAGGGAACGGCACATGATCCAAGGCACACCACATCCTCTGTAAAACATGGTGGAGGCAACGTGATGGCATGGGCATGCATGGCTTTCAATGGCACTGGGTCACTTGTGTTTATTGATGACATAACAGCAGACAAGAGTAGCCGGATGAATTCTGAAGTGTACCGGGATATACTTTCAGCCCAGATTCAGCCAAATGCTGCAAACTTGATTGGACGGCGCTTCATAGTACAGATGGATAATGACCCCAAGCATACAGCCAAAGCTACACAGGAGTTCATGAGTGCAAAAAAGTGGAACATTCTTCAATGGCCAAGTCAATCACCAGATCTTAACCCAATTGAGCATGCATTTCACTTGCTGAAATCCAGACTTAAGAGGGAAAGACCCACAAACAAGCAAGACCTGAAGGCTGCGGCTGTAAAGGCCTGGCAAAGCATTAAGAAGGAGGAAACCCAGCGTTTGGTGATGTCCATGGGTTCCAGACTTAAGGCAGTGATTGCCTCCAAAGGATTCGCCACAAAATATTGAAAATAAAAATATTTTGTTTGGGTTATGTTTATTTGTCCAATTACTTTTGACCTCCTAAAATGTGGAGTGTTTGTAAAGAAATGTGTACAATTCCTACATTTTCTAACACATATTTTTGTTCAACCCTTCAAATTAAACGTTACAATCTGCACTTGAATTCTGTTGTAGAGGTTTCATTTCAAATCCAATGTGGTGGCATGCAGAGCCCAACTCGCGAAAATTGTGTCACTGTCCAAATATTTCTGGCCCTGACTGTAGGTGGGAAAACTTGCAAAATCGTTAGCATATCAAATACTTATTTCTCTATCTATTATCTTATCTATCTTATCTATCTATCTATCTATCTATCTATCTATCTATCTATCTATCTATCTATCTATCATCTTTCTATCTAATACCTATGTATCTATTATCTTTCTATCTATTATTTATCTATCATTTATCTATTATCTTTCTATCTATCTATTAGCTATCTATCTATCTATCTATCTATCTATCTATCTATCTATCTATCTATCTATCTATTATCTATCTATCTATTATCTATCTATTATTTATCTATTATCTATCTATCTATCTATCTATTATCATCTATCTATTATCTATCTATCTATCTTCTTTCTATCTATCTATCTATCTATCTATCTATCTATCTATCTATCTATCTATCTACTTTCTTTCTATAAAGAAAACAAAAGAGGCAGCACTCCAACTTGAGAAAGGCTCAGTATGAGCTGAAACGTTGCCCAGATATGTGGGTCTGAATAAAACCACTTTTTTTCTACTACTGAAAATTTGGAGTGCTGCCTCTTTTGTTTTCTTGATTGAATTTTGGGCATACTATGGACATTTTTGCCTGGCACCCTCCATTGAATATATTGTGCTGTTCCAGTTTTTTTCACGTATCTTTCTTTCTATCTATATCTGTGTATAAGATTGTTTTATCACTTTGTAAACTAGCTTTAAATGACCTACAGAATTACTGTGTGTAAAAGCTGATGTTAAAAACCCATTGCATACGGATGTCATATGGATGGTAGGTGAGAAAAATCGCATTGCACTTGTATGACACTCGTCCTACTTTTCAGGAACAACATCGGAGTGATTTTATTTTCGCTGATGAGCCCTCACTCTTAGTCTCCTCTCGCCGTTTTATCCCTAAGCCAAGATCTGGTTTTGGGATCGGTTATATCGTTTTTAGTGTAAATTCTAAGTCTATGTTTAGGGTCTTAGTTATGGGGTGAAGATCATTTTGTAGGATTCCAGCTCTTTTTTAACCAGACATTGCGAGCTCTCATCGAAATTCTGAAAGTTTGATTGTGCAGTTTGCAGACAGGAGGAAGGGCCGGTTGTAGCAAAATAAAACAAGATTGCTATAAAATTGCTTGTGAATTTTAACGGCGTCAGAAAATTGGCTGCTGGCAGAGAAAATAGTAATAAACCTTTGTGTCAGTGTAACTAAGGGGATATTCATTCCGGCAAAATAAATAAATCCAGCAGCAAAGCAAAAGGCAAGGAGGGAGATGGATTATTAGGGGAGATGCAGAGAAATGGGTCTGCATTCAGTGTCCGACTGGGTGCCGAAGGTCCAACAGTAACCAACTCCAGGGCTCACCAGTAACCAACTCCAGGGCCCACCGGTAACCAACTCCAGGGCCCACCGGTAACCAACTCCAGGGCCCACCGGTAACCAACTCCAGGGTCCACCAGTAACCAACTCCAGGGCCCACCGGTAACCAACTCCAGGGTCCACCGGTAACCAGCTCCAGGGCCCACCGGTAACCAACTCCAGGGCCCACCAGTAACCAACTCCAGGGTCCACCGGTAACCAACTCCAGGGCCCACCGGAAACCAACTCCAGGGCCCACCTGTAACCAACTCCAGGGCCCACCAGTAACCAACTCCGGGGCCCACAGGTAACCAACTCCAGGGCCCACCAGTAACCAACTCCAGGGTCCACCGGTAACCAACTCCAGGGCCCACCGGTAACCAACTCCAGGGCCCACCAGTAACCAACTCCAGGGCCCACTGGTAAAAACCCAAACTCAAGGGCCCACCAGTAACCAAACTCCGGGCCCACCAGTAACCAACTCCAGGGCCCCGGTAACAACTCCAGGGACCACCGTAACCAACTCAGGGCCCCAATCCAGGTACCACCACCAGAACGGTAACCAACCCAGGTCCCACCAGTAACCAACTCCAGGCCCCACTTTTCAGCTACATGCAAATGTGAGATTATTCTCAATCATAAATTTACATAACAATGAACGGGGTAGATTGTTACATGAATAAAATGCCGCCTCTCTCTGTATATAGTGATTCAAGTATATAGTGCCAAGTACTGCTCATATAAGAGGGTGGTGACCCACTCCTGCACAGGGGCCCACCGGAGGATTCTCCTGTTCTCCAGTGGGCCAGTCCAAGCCTGTCTGTATTCCAAAATCAAAACCTACCACCTATAACCAGGATAGGGAAAGTGTCCAAATGCCGGGGCAACACCACTAGGACCCCCACCGATTACAACAACGGGTCCCCCACTTGAACAAAACGGATGTGGAGCTTATCATCCATTATATAGATACATATGTCCATGCCCCACTATGGCACACTAACATCTGGCCCTCTGCATAAAGTCACACCAGGTCCCACCCGCCGTGCTAGGACCAAGGATGCAAATCCCATCAAGGACAACATCTGCAAGAAATTTCTGTGTTGTCCCAGTTATGTGGGGATTTCCTCCCATGCTCCAAAGACATACTGATAGGAAATGTAGATTGTGAGCCTCGATGGGGACAGCGATGACAATGTTGGTAAAGCACTACGGGCCATCATAGCGCTATCTAATAAAATAAATAATTAAAAATGGAGATAATTATAAAATTATTTTACAGTATATGTAGAAATGTGTCTGCTCCCTCCACATTCCACCTAGAGGAGTTTTTCTGGTCTTCATCCAAAGTTCTTAATATGGAGCAGGTTTCCCCTTTGCAGCTATAAGTTAGAAAAATATTTAGACTTGAGAGTCCTCAGTGGTTGATACCTTTTAATGGCTAACTGAAAAGATGGTAACAAATTGCAGCTTTCGAGACTACTCAGGTCTCTTCATCAGGCATAGACTAATACAAAATCTGAAGAACCACATATTTATACACAACACAGCACAGAAACAATGCAATAGGTAAGACAAGTGACGTGAAGCAGAATAGTCATTATGGCAGAGGGATGAGCATAAATATTGGAACAGTTCATAGATAAGGAGTGTGAAAGTTTTATTGCCCTCTGATTGGGGTCTGGTAATGTTTTGTGATGTTCTCACAGGGTCTTTGGAGTAAATTCCTTAATTGATGTAAAACGTCATAAATCCGTGTGACAGGTTCATTCCAGCATTAAGAGTGTCAAAGGTCATCATCAATTTGTATTCGCAAACTCTTCTGTGTCTCTGAGATGTGAAACTACCTTTCAGTACAAGTAATTTCATATCCAACATGCTATGAACAGCTATAAGTTATAATCTTCTGGGAAATGTTTCTCTTACTTTTCTGTGTCTGATGCACTAAGTTGCTGCTAATTTATCATTTAGCTACAGGAATATAGTTAATCATTTGTGCATTCAGCGACATTTTCACACCTAAAAAGTTTAGTGTTTTTTAATCTGTTACTGCACATTTATCCAGAGAGACCTCATTTGTGGGGGTTTTGCAAGTTACTTTTCTGTTTTCTTCTTGTGGTAAAATTGCCGTTTTTAGCTCCAAGTTCTTCACCATTGTTCACACCGCTTCATGAATGTTAAAAAATTTAAAAACGCTCTTTATTTTTATCTTTTATTTTGCACTTTTTTTAGAAGTCATGGTGGAATGGCATTTTTATAAAAAATTATCGACTAAGCGCCCTATGTTTTTTACATGTGTTACTACTATCTGTATACTCACTGCAGGGTACGCAGCGTTTAATATTTATTTTCAGTTTTCAGTTAATGAGATTCTCGTGCCCCGGTGCGGCCTGTGGGTGGGGATGTGGGCGGGGTTTGGGGCGGGGCTTTATGTGGTGCTCTGCTTACATATTCGTCTGTATGGCTTTTTTACAGGTCTGATCCCTCTCTGACCCGCCCCCTATTTTACATAATGAATATTATATGGTTTGAATAAAAAAAATCACATTCAGCAGCAGGCGACAGCGGCGGCTCTGTAGCATGATACGGTGAATAATATGCATATTTTCATTTTATTTAGACATATATTTTTGTTTGAAAAAAAAAAAATATCTTAATCAAAATGGTGCCGGCTGCCACGCCTGCGAAGTAGCATTTATCACGTTCCAACAGGTGCTACTGCTCAGACACCACCCCGCAGCGCCATTTTGGCAACAAAAAATAGGCTTCATCAAGATGGTGCCGACAGCACCTGCGCGGTAGCATCTATCGGAACGCGGTAGATGCCACTGCGCAGGCGCTGCGCCCGCTCCATTAGGCTAGAGAAAACAAAAAATTAGGCTCCGTGAAGATGGTTCCAGCGACGCCTGTGCAGTAGCGTCGTTCTGATAGATGCTACTGCGCAGGCGCCTCCGGCGTCATCTTGATGAAGCCTAATTTTTTGTTTTCTCTAGCAAAATGGCACTGGTAGCGGCGCCTGCGCAATAGCATCTATCGGAACAATACAACTACAGCTACATGCTGCAGTGCCGGCGCCTGCCTGATGAATGTGATTTTTTTTGTCAAACCATATTATACTCAGTATGTAAAATAGAGGGCGGGTCAGTGACCTGTCATAAGCCCATACAGATGCATATGTAAGCAAAGAACCACATAACGTCCCACCCACAGCCCTGCGCACAGCTCCACCCACAGCTCCACCCACAGGACACCTCGGAGCACGAGAATCTCATTAACTGAAAACTGCAAATAAATATTAAACAACAACCACAAGACAGTTTCATCACCAGGTATCATTGTAATCAGTATAACGACGCCGACCTGACACTGTCTGTAGTCACTGAGTACAATCTTGCTGACAGGTATCAGTGTAAGGCCGGCGTCACACTGGCGAGTGTGATGCGAGTTAGTCGCACGACTAACTCGCATCAACACCCGGCACGGCCGCCCGCTCTCGGACCCGAGTGTGCGGCTGCATGTATTTCTATGCAGCCGCACGCTCGGGTCCGAGAGCGGGCGGTCATGCCGGGTGTTGATGCGAGTTAGTCGTGCGACTAACTCGCATCACACTCGCCAGTGTGACGCCGGCCTTATCAGTATAACGGCGCCGACCTGACACTGCCCGTAGTCACTGAGCACAATCCTGCTGACAGGTATCATTGTAATCAGTATACCGACACCGACCTGACACTGCCTGTAGTTACTGAGCACAATCCTGCTGACAGGTATTATTGTAATCAGTATAACGGCGCTGACCTGACACTGCCTGTAGTTACTGAGCACAATCCTGCTGACAGGTATCAGTGTAATCAGTATAACGGCGCCGACCTGACACTGCCCGTAGTCACTGAGCACAATCCTGCTGACAGGTATCATTGTAATCAGTATACCGACGCCGACCTGACACTGCCTGTAGTTACTGAGCACAATCCTGCTGACAGGTATTATTGTAATCAGTATAACGGCGCCGACCTGACACTGCCTGTAGTTACTGAGCACAATCCTGCTGACAGGTATTATTGTAATCAGTATAACGGCGCTGACCTGACACTGCCTGTAGTTACTGAGCACAATCCTGCTGACAGGTATCAGTGTAATCAGTATAACGGCGCCGACCTGACACTGCCCGTAGTCACTGAGCACAATCCTGCTGACAGGTATCATTGTAATCAGTATACCGACGCCGACCTGACACTGCCTGTAGTTACTGAGCACAATCCTGCTGACAGGTATTATTGTAATCAGTATAACGGCGCCGACCTGACACTGCCTGTAGTTACTGAGCACAATCCTGCTGACAGGTATTATTGTAATCAGTATAACGGCGCTGACCTGACACTGCCTGTAGTTACTGAGCACAATCCTGCTGACAGGTATTATTGTAATCAGTATAATGACGCCGACCTGACACTGCCTGTAGTTACTGAGCACAATCCTGCTGACAGGTATCAGTGTAATTGACGCGCACCACATTGGTGGTACCAGGGCTATGGGGTACTCGGAACCGAGCCCATGGAAGTCTATGGGGAGTTGTCACTGGCAGCAGAGCTCGGTCCGTGGCCCTGGCGGTCATGCAATGGGGGAATATTTACAGGGGATTGTAGTTATAGTTCGTGACGCCACCTGTGGTTTCTGATCTGATTGACCAGCGCTGCGGGGTAGATCTCTGAGGGGATGTTATGGCAGCTAGGTGTTAAGTCCCCCACAGGTGGGACTGGTCCCTCAAAGTCTATGGTGGTGATGCAGGGTGCAGATAAGAATTCAGTCACACACAATGCAGTCTCTTTCCATACCTTTACTTGTAGGTGTTGCAGGTATGTCCCGGGAAGCTGGTTAGGTTGGAGAATGCACATTCAGGAAAACTGTTGAGCAGGTTAGAGGCCTCCTTTATCCTTTTAATGTGTGTGAGTACAACTTGCATAAAGTCAAGTGCAACTCTTTTAATAGCAACTACGCCCGGCCAACATTGTGGTGGAGCCTTCTATGTCTCTGATTATCAGATGTTGAGAGAACTAAGTCCTTACTTTTGTCGTGCACTGACTCAAAGTCCCCGTTCTCCCTGACTCCGGTTACGTATCAGCGCTTAGGGCTACCTTCTGCGACTTGAAGTCCAGAAAGGCCTCCGGTTTTCTTATTACTAGGCGTGAAGCACTAGCAACGCTTCGGACCCCGGTGTCCGGTTAACTGAGTGAGGGTGATTTGTCCCTTTAGTCACTCTTACTTCTCCACTCGCCCTTCGCCCTGCTCTCGCCCTTAACATAAGCACGTGTAGCAATGGTATAAAGGTCAGCTTTCCTTCAGTGCTCACTGACGTGTTCTCAGTTGGCTCGTTGGTATAACTGCTGTAATTCCTTTCCTTCTTTCCTTCACAGAACTCTGTCCAGAGCAGCTCACAGGACGCTTCGTCAAACTGTATTTACGCTGTAGCTCTGAGAGTCACCTTCCACTTTCTTAGGAACACAGGCAGCTTGTTCTGAGTAGCAGGTTAAGATGTAGCTCTGACTAGGCTAAGATGATTCACTTCACCCGTACTAGCCTCCACTTTCTTATCAGATGAGCTACACAAGCTCTGTGTGGGTTCAGTCTTCTCTCCTCTCCCTCCAAGACTAATCTGATCTTCTCTGTCCAAAGACAGGAACTTGAATCCCTTCTGTCTAGCTCAGACTGAGCTCTGACTAGAATGGAATGACTCACTATTGCTACGTCACACTACTAAATAGTCTGATATGCCTCTAGTGGCAATGCTGAGAAGTGTGCGTGAATGAATATCAAGCTTTACAGTTACCTTCCTGTGCATTTTCCAGGAGACATGTGTGCCTTGCGAAGCTGGGCCACACATCCCCCCTAGTTAAACTCAGCACTCCCGGGCTGAAATAGAAAAGAAAAACATTTTTGTTTTGCATATAACATAAACATTTTTAAACTCATCCCTTGCGGGAGGTAAGGACTCTTTAACGTTACAATTTGTACATAGGTCATTAGAAAATTATCAAAAATACTTTTCAATAAATACATACAGTATAAGACAAGATTCTTGTGGAGGACCCGCACCAAAAACCTCCCACGTGGGTCCTGGGTGGGCTGCAGGACTTCATTGCTGCAGACCTCACTCTAGGCCACACCATACGGGTTTTTCTTCAGAGGTAGTAAGGCTTTATGTAAAACCAAAATGGGGCACCGAAGTGCGAACTATTTACAATAAAGTTTTTGGGCTGGCAAAGTCCACAGCCACGCAGTCCTTTGCATGAGAAAACATTTTTCAAGTAAAATCACATTATACTTTAACTCTTCTTTACCCAGCCGGGTATTGTACTTTAAATAAGCATAGTAATAAACATTATTCAACATTTCTATAAAGTGCAATTTTTCATAAAACTTCTTCAAACTTTGTACAGGTTCAGTTGCAGTAAACCCCTGTCTGGGTCCTACTGATTTTCTTCTTTCTTGCAAACTTCAATAACGTCTTCCACTCCTGGGGCTGGAACGACGCGGTGTTCTTTTGAACGCATAACAAAGAGATCATGTCCTGCGATCTGTGTTTGAGTGGCTACATCCTTTATTCGAACTGGGAACCCAACGGGTATCTCCCTGTAGTAGAACGCAGGTTGCGTTGCTGAGGTAGTCGCAGATTGTGATGCTGAAATGGTCGCAGGTTGCGTTGCTGAGGTGTACGCAGGGGGCGATGCTGAAGTAATCACAGGTTGCGATGCAGAGTGGGTCATGGGTGCAGAGGAGGATGCAGGTTGCGAGATTGGTGCACTGCTTGGTGCTGACGCCAAAGATGACGCTGCTGGGGCTTGCGACACTGCAGCACGATTTACTTCATCAGCTGGAAACGCACTAACCTGTTGCGCTGACGGCTGGGCTTCCTCCGGCGTCCCTACCGGGGACTGCATTCTGCTGCGGCCTCCTGGCCTAGCTGGCACTCCGGAACAGGCAGGACTCCCTCAGCCTCCTTCTCTTCCACCGCTCCATCGGTGGGGTCAGGTACAGCTCTTTTGGGGCCGGCCTCCGGTGTTCCTTCAGCTTTCTTCAGCAGTGACACAGGAAGGTCAGGTAATGGCGTTGTTCCTGTAGGAGAGAGCACTGCGTCCCACAGCAGCCGCTGTGTCTGGGCACACCAGCGTCTCTCGGTCTCCTCCATGTCTGCCTGGTGCTGGATCAACTTTTTAAGTGCCGCATTCTCCTCCTTAAACTCCAGCAAGGCTTGTTGAAGGTTCTGTACTAGGGACGGCTCCGGTTCAGGCAACAGCTTTTCTGGGAAACAGGGCCTGCGCTCCACCGCTTCCCCACATAGCTGCTCCTGTCCTTCCGCCATCTCACTCCAGGCCAGACTGTGTTTTCCATCAGGAACAATTGGTCTCTTCCGTGGAGGCGGGATTTGCGCTTCCTCTTTTTTGCATAGAAGATGAAGAGGAGGCGGATCTCCCTTGCAGTGGGGTAGGATCTCACATTATAGTAGCATTTTGAGAGGGCGGCCATAACTTTCGTGCCACAGGGGGGGTACACGCCCACGAATGCACACCCACCTTCTTCACCAGCGCCTCAGGGCGCGAATATGGCGGCAAAATGGCGGAAAATGGCACCAAAAGTGACAAAACAGCAACACAGTCTTTTCTGCACAAAACAGTCAATATAGGCAACACAGGACTCACAATTTGCAAGCTTCGTATCCTGTTCGTGACGCCAAAGATTACGCGCACCACATTGGTGGTACCAGGGCTATGGGGTACTCGGAACCGAGCCCATGGAAGTCTATGGGGAGTTGTCACTGGCAGCAGAGCTCGGTCCGTGGCCCTGGCGGTCATGCAATGGGGGAATATTTACAGGGGATTGTAGTTATAGTTCGTGATGCCACCTGTGGTTTCTGATCTGATTGACCAACGCTGCAGGGTAGATCTCTGAGGGGATGTTATGGCAGCTAGGTGTTAAGTCCCCCACAGGTGGGACTGGTCCCTCAAAGTCTATGGTGGTGATGCAGGGTGCAGATAAGAATTCAGTCACACACAATGCAGTCTCTTTCCATACCTTTACTTGTAGGTGTTGCAGGTATGTCCCGGGAAGCTGGTTAGGTTGGAGAATGCACATTCAGGAAAACTGTTGAGCAGGTTAGAGGCCTCCTTTATCCTTTTAATGTGTGTGAGTACAACTTGCATAAAGTCAAGTGCAACTCTTTTAATAGCAACTACGCCCTGCCAACATTGTGGTGGAGCCTTCTATGTCTCTGATTATCAGATGTTGAGAGAACTAAGTCCTTACTTTTGTCGTGCACTGACTCAAAGTCCCCGTTCTCCCTGACTCCGGTTACGTATCAGCGCTTAGGGCTACCTTCTGCGACTTGAAGTCCAGAAAGGCCTCCGGTTTTCTTATTACTAGGCGTGAAGCACTAGCAACGCTTCGGACCCCGGTGTCCGGTTAACTGAGTGAGGATGATTTGTCCCTTTAGTCACTCTTACTTCTCCACTCGCCCTTCGCCCTGCTCTCGCCCTTAACATAAGCACGTGTAGCAATGGTATAAAGGTCAGCTTTCCTTCAGTGCTCACTGACGTGTTCTCAGTTGGCTCGTTGGTATAACTGCTGTAATTCCTTTCCTTCTTTCCTTCACAGAACTCTGTCCAGAGCAGCTCACAGGACGCTTCGTCAAACTGTATTTACGCTGTAGCTCTGAGAGTCACCTTCCACTTTCTTAGGAACACAGGCAGCTTGTTCTGAGTAGCAGGTTAAGATGTAGCTCTGACTAGGCTAGGATGATTCACTTCACCCGTACTAGCCTCCACTTTCTTATCAGATGAGCTACACAAGCTCTGTGTGGGTTCAGTCTTCTCTCCTCTCCCTCCAAGACTAATCTGATCTTCTCTGTCCAAAGACAGGAACTTGAATCACTTCTGTCTAGCTCAGACTGAGCTCTGACTAGAATCACTCACTATTGCTACGTCACACTACTAAATAGTCTGATATGCCTCTAGTGGCAATGCTGAGAAGTGTGCGTGAATGAATATCAAGCTTTACAGTTACCTTCCTGTGCATTTTCCAGGAGACATGTGTGCCTTGCGAAGCTGGGCCACACATCATCAGTGTAACAACGCCGACCTGACACTGCCTGTAGTCACTGAGCACAATCCAGATCACAGGTTCCCATTAAGTGAACCACATAGCTAAATGTTTATAATACAATTGCCACTGGCAATGATGGGTGGGGGTTGTAATACAGAATTTGCATTAGCGTCCAGTAGCCTCAACAACTTAAAGGGGGTTTACTAGAAATAAAACGTTAAAAAAAATACACTCGTGTGTTACTCACTCTCCCCAGGGTCAGCACTGTATTTTGGCAGCTGAACGAGTCGTTGTTAATGGACTGCAGTGTCACAACTGTAGCACACATCGTAAACAACGTGTTCTGCAGTCGTGATGTCACCCTGTCAACAAAGACTGGAACAGCAGCAGAGTGGCAGCACAGGACATGTGGAGGGTAACACCTGCTACTAATATTTTAACATAATATGAGGGGAAAAAGTTATTCTCCGAAAGGTATTTAACCCTGTTTAAACAATAACACTATGTAACACAATTTTTGTTCCTGGCTTCCAAGTGTAATATTTCAACTGCTTATGTTTAAAGACTATGGAAAAACTACTACATTCAGCACAAACTTTGATTTTATGACCACAGTCCAGAAAATTTTGTATTTATTGTGTCAAAAAAAAGGAAATTATTATATTTTCGTTCATGCGGTCTAATAAAAAACAACACTTGCATGGTAAATAGATAAAGACAATCAAAACTCACTCAAAAAGGTTCAGAAATGAGTAGTTTTTCTAGATTTGTGAGTGTACAGCAAATCGCTTAATCGAAGAAGCCCCAAATGTAGTCCCTCATCATGTTTTCGTTATACTGTCCTTGGTAATGACGTTCAAAGTCCAATATATCTTGATGAAAGCGCTCGCCTTGCTCCTCTGAGTAAGCGCCATGTTCTCCTTGAACTTGTCAAGATGAGCGTCAAGGATATGGACTTTGAGAGACATTCTGCATCCCATTATGGCGTAATTCTTTATGAGAGTCTGAACCAACTGCACATAGTTTTTAGCCTAGTGATTACCCAGGAGCCATGAACCACTGCAACGAAACTATTCCAAGCTGTTTTCTCTGTCCTGTTCAGCAGCCTGGCGAACTCGTCACATTCTATGATCTTCTTGATCTGTGGTCCGAAGAAGATACCAGCCTTGACCTTTGCCTCGAACAGCTTTGGAAAGAGATCTTGGAGGTACTTGAAAGCAGCTGACTCCTTGTCAGGAGCCGTGAGAAATTGCTTGATGAGGCCTAACTTGATATGCAGTGGTGGCATCAGCACCTTCAGAGGTTTTTCCATCAATATGGCTATGTGAGGGCTTACTTTTTGTGGGACGAGTTGTAATTTTGAAAGACTCGATTGGTTTTAGCATGTCTTGTACTCGAAAACAGGAAAAAAATTTCAGGTGCAGTGAAATTTCAAAAAAGTGCAATCCTACACTTGTTTTTTGTTTGGCTTTTTTGCTAAGTTCACTAAATGCTAAAACTGACCTGCCATTATGATTCTCCAGGTCATTATAAGTTCATAGACACCAAACATGTCTAGGTTCTCCTTTATCTAAGTTTGCTAAAAAAAATTGCGTGATCTCCGGTTGAGTGAGGGCTTATTTTTTGCGTTACCGAGCTGACGTTTTTAATGACACCACTTTTATGCAGATACGTTCTTTTGATCACCCGTTATTGCATTTTAATGCAATGTCGCAGCGACCAAAAAAAGGTAATACTGGCGTTTTGACTTTTTTTGTCGCTACGCCGTTTAGCGATCAGGTTAATCCTTTTTTTTATTGATAGATCAGGCCGATTCTGAACACGGTGATATCAAATATGTGTATGTTTGATTTTTTTTTATTGTTTTATTTTGAATGGGGCGAAAATGGGGTGATTTGAACTTTTCTTTTTTTTAAAACATTTGTTTTTACTTTTAGTATGCTTCAATCGTCCCCATGGGAGTCTAGAAGATGCCATAGCTCGATCGCCTCTGCTACATAGAGGTGATGCTCAGATCACCTTTATGTAGCAGAATACTGCATTGCTATGAGCGCAGACAACAGGGTTGTGCTCATAGCAATCCGGCATAACAGCCATAGATGGAGACCTCTGATTGTTATGCCGATGCACCGATGACCCCCAATCACATGACGGGGGTCAGCGGTGTGCATATTCGCGATTCCACTCGTGCCTATTGCGGGCATATGTCAGCTGTTCAAAAGAGCTGACATGTCCCGGCTTTGTTGCGGGCTCACTGCCGGAGCCCTCATCAAATCGGGGGGATACTGGCCACGGACGTACTATTCCGTCCGAGGGCAGTAAGGGGTTAAACTGTACTCGATCTAAATCATTGAGATTCTACAAAATAAAGCACTGCCATGTAAACGAGCAGCAATTATTCACCTTACCTTCAAGAGTTTTCTTGCAATATTCGCATGTGAAATGAGGTACTTGTATGACTACTATTGAACAGTCTGAGAACGTTCTAGAAAGTTCTAAAAGTTTCTAGACACTTCCAGATAATTCTGGAAAATTGTAGAAACTTCTGCACAATTCTAGCAGTTAAACAATAATCTAGAAGACTACTCCGTATTGAATAAGAATCGAGAATTTTCCCGAAAACAGACAAATTTCAAAATTTCATTGTCCTGATCACAAAAGCAAAGTTTTTGTGGAACAACAACTATTTTCTATTTGTTTTAGGCATAACGGGTTAGGAAAACACACTTTGGACCCAGGAACAAAAAATAAATAAAAATTTGTTACATAGTGTAATTTATGTACATGCCCAAATTATTCTCTAAAAATTCTTCCAACATTGCAAATGTATATATACTGTATATATACATACACAGTATATTGCAGGCATTTCAGCTCTCTGGTAGCTGCTTGGATACTATATCAAAACAGAATAAAGTTTGCTGTCCTTCATACACTTTACAGCTGCAAGAGTGAAAACAGTCCTTTCTTCAGCACAAATGAATACCAAAACAGTCCTTTCTCTGGGCAAGGCAAAATAAATCAAACAGCGTCATCAACTTCGTATTACAGACACATCTAGCATAGACTATCCACCATGGCTAGTCCTTCTCCACACAATACAATCTGCTGAGCTATTCCCAGCTGCTGTTATTATGCATGTAAGTCCC
>JARQOD010000009.1:72738828-72772019 GCA_033576555.1 Oophaga sylvatica
CAATCCTCGGCGGTCACAGTCAGAAGAGCACTGTGGTTTAGGCAGTGGACTGGGACGAGGTTTCCAAGCAGGGTTTGCTATCTTTAGCTTACAAGGTGGTCAGCCTTTGGATCTGACCTCACGGAGCTGGTTGCCAAGGCAAAAGCAAAAGAAACAGCTTTACCGCAGCGCAGAGCTGTGACTTCTGCGTCTGGCAGGACTAGTGCCGGTAGTTGTCGGCGGTCCTTTCGGTCCAGGGGATGATTCGGTCAGCCCTCTGGGGGTTCAGGTCGTCTCTCTCTTTTTAAAAAAAAAAAAAAAAGGAATTCTCAGAAATTCTGCATACCCTGGAAACAGAACTTCCATTAAGACAAACGGGAAGCTGGCAAAAAGCCCGCTAAGGCGGACTGACGCCTGGGTCTCACTCGAGCGCTCTCGAGTGGGGGGTCGTTTACTCCAATTCAAACCGACTTGGGCTTCCCGCGTGTCGGACGCCTGGGTGACATGGGTTGTGTTGGCAGGCTACTTCATAGAGTTTCTTTCTCGACCCCCAGACAGTTCTTTTGTCAACCTCGCGTTCCGTCAGAGCCCGAGCTTTTTGCCGCTCTACTGCGGAAGGTAGATTCCCTTCTGCAGAAAGGTGTAGTGGTGCCGGTTCCGCCGGAGGGCCGGGGAAGAGGGTTTTATTCTAACCTCTTTGTGGTCCCCAAAAAAGAGGACAAATTTCGGCCTATTCTGGATCTCAAAAGATTGAATCGGCATGTCCACGCCAGGAAATTCCGCATGGAGTCGCTTCGCTCCGTTTTGGCAGCCCTGTCGCAGAACGCTTTTTTGGTGTCAATCGACATTCGCGACGCTTATTTGCACTTCCCAATCGGAAGGGCCCACCAACGCTTCCTTCGTTTTGCCATAGGTCAGGACCATTACCAGTTTGTGGCTCTGCCATTCGGGTTGGCCTCAGCGCCCAGAGTTTTTACAAAAATTCTGGCGCCTCTCATGGCAATTCTTCTAAGACAGGGGGTTTTGATTCTTCCCTACCTGGACGACCTTTTGATTGTGGCGTCCTCAAAGGAGGAGGCAGTGACTGCTTGCATTCTATCCCTTCAGCTCCTGGAGGACTTCGGGTGGCTGGTCAGTTGGGAGAAGCCGTCTCTGGAACCGTCACAGTCAATCCTGTTTTTGGGGATGCATTTCGACACGGTACGAGCAGTGGTGTCTCTGCTTCCATACAAGCAAGCATGTCTCCTTCGACATGTACAGGTTATGAAGTCTTCGACAGCGATGTCCCTTCGAAGGTGTATGCGCCTTCTGGGTTTGATGGTGGTCCATGGAGGCACTTCCGTTTGCTCAGTTTCATTCCAGGGCCCTCCAAAGGCTTATTCTGAGCCGTTGGCGATCGCAGACTTCGCTGGATTGCAGTGTCATCATCTCCCACAGGGTGCGAGAGTCTCTAGGATGGTGGTTGCGTCCGGAAGCGTTATCCCTGGGGAAGTCTTTCCTCCCTCCGAGGTGGTCGGTCATAACCACCGATGCCAGCCTGACCGGCTGGGGAGGTGTCTGGAACGATCTCTGGATTCAGGGGGTATTGTCGTCGGAGGAGTCTGTCCTGCCGATCAACATCCTGGAACTGAGGGCAATTTTCCTTTGCCTCCAACACTGGACGGTCCCTTTAAGCGGTCTGCCAGTCCGAGTGCAGACAGATAATGCGACGGCGGTCGCGTATATACGACCATCTAGGCAGGACAAGGAGTTCCAGGCTCATGGTGGAGGTATCTCGGATCCTAGTATGGGCCGAGACCAGAGTGCCAGCCATCTCTGCGATCCACATTCCAGGAGTTCAGAATCACGGCAGACTTTCTCAGTCGCGAGAAGATGGATCCCGGAGAATGGAGTTTTCATCCGGAGATTTTTGCACTGCTGTGCTCCCGTTGGGGAACTCTCCAAGTGGATTTAATGGCATCCAGGTTCAATGCCAAGTTACCGACCTTCATGTCCAGGTACAAGGACCCGAAGGCTGTGACGGTGGATGCTCTGGTGGTTCCGTTGGACCAATTCGAGCTAATCTATGTGTACTCGCCGATACCCTTACTTCCTCTGGGGTTGGGTTGGATCAGACTGGAGAGAATCCCGGCTATGTTGATAGCCCCAGATTGGCCAAGGAGGACGTGGTTCTCGACACTGGTGTCGTTTCTGGCAGCGCCTCCTTTTTTCCACTTTCTCTTCGCCCGGACCTGTTAACCCAAGGGCCCGTTCGTCATCCGGACCTGAAGTCTCTGCGTTTGATGGCATGGCTCTTGAGACCTATATATTGACCGTCAAGGTTTTTCTAGCCAAAGTCATTGCCACTTTGCGGGCTGCCAGAGGTCCGGCTACTACTAGGACTTATCACAAGTCTTGGGAAGCCTTCTTTTTGTGGTGTTCGGGTTCTTCAAGGAACCCGAGGATTCTTTCCATTCCCAATTTGTTGGCCTTTTGCAATACGGACTGGACAAGGGTTTGGCAGTTGGCACTTTGAAGGGTCAGGTTTCTGCCCTGTTTTTTGCTTTTCGGAAGGCTATCGCCTCGCGTAGGGACGTACGTTCCTTTTTTCGCGGAGTAACCCGTCAGTTTCCGCCGCGGAAGGCACCTGTGTCTCCTTGACGGCTCAATCTTGTATTGGAGGCTCTTCCACATGGGCTTTTTTGAGCCTATGGACTCTGCTAGCTTTTCTTTGCTATCTTGGAAGGTTGCCTTTCTAGTGGCGGTCACCTTTTTGAGAAAGGTTTTCTGAGTTGGCGGCTCTTTCTTGCTCGCCTCCTTTCCTGGAGTTTCACCCGGATCGCGTAGTACTTCGCACACGGGGCGACTTCCTACCTAAGGTGGTGTCGCAATTTCATGTTAACCAGGATATTGTGTTGCCCTCGCTTTGCCCGGGCCCGAGGAATGCAAAGGAACGGGCTTTGCACACATTGGATTTAGTGCGGGCCTTGAAGTTCTATTTGTCTGTTACTCAAGGTTTTCGGAAGTCAGACTCTCTGTTTGTGATTCCAGCAGGTCGTCGACGTGGTCAACGAGCTTTCAAGGACTCTATAGCTCGTTGGATTCGGTCGGCCATTTTGGAGGCTTACCGACTTAAAGGCGAACCGTGCCCGATTAAGATTCGAGCTCACTCCATGAGGGCTGTGGCTTCATCGTGGGCCTTTCATCAAGGGGCCTCGGCAGCTCAGCTCTGCCGAGCGGCGACCTGGCGCTCCGTCCACACGTTTACAAAGTTTTATAAGGTGGACGTCAGTGCTTCAGCTGATGCGGCCTTAGGACGTAGGGTCCTGCAGGCGGCTGTAGTTTAAAGTTCTAGTTAACTTGTATTTGGCGCCTGTTGCGCATTTATCAAGGTTGTTGGGATTCTGCCTCTTTTGTTTTTTTCCCACCCTTAATTTTTGGACTGCTTTGGGACGTCCCACTAGTAATGACTAGTGTGTCTCTCTTCCTTCCAATCTGCTGCTGAAAGACAGATTTTGGTAAGAACTTACCTGTAAAATCCTTTTCAGCGAAGGAAGGAAGAGAGACACAGCTCCCTCCCATGGCAGAAGTGTGTTGTTGTTTTCAGATGCGGCGTGACCCTTCTCTGATAGCGATTATCTGGGCTGAGGTCGGCACGCTAAGGCTCTGTTCCAGCATCGCCAGCTCATCGCAGTGGTCAGGTCCAGTGGGTAGTACCTGGAACTGTGTGGTTTCTTTCTGTTGCATGCATAACCTGTATTCTTGTCTTTTCTCTGAAGTCCTTCAGAAGGGGTTATGTTGCTCTGCTGGTGATATTTGCTCTTCCTTAGCTTGTGTACGACTGGAGAAGCAGGAGTAGGAGGAGCCCGAGCTGGAGGGGCCGGTCAACACTCTTTTTAATCTGAGGTGTCAATCCTATCTGGGCTCCGCCTACCCACTAGTAATGACTAGTGTGTCTCTCTTCCTTCCTTCGCTGAAAAGGATTTTACAGGTAAGTTCTTACCAAAATCCGTCTTTTTTTTCATTTTCCTCTTAGGATGTAAAGATCTGGAGCCGGTTATAGTCGCAGGTGCAACAAACATTGTGATGAGGTTATTATCTCTAAATACTAGCAATATGTTTAGTATCTACAGAAGAAAGAATGTTTTAATGGCACCGATACATCAGTAAAACAAAGTCTTGGATTCATCATTTGCAGATTTTTTTAAGTGACCTTTAATTTTGTGATTGTACCAAATTTTTCAGAATGGCGCTCATGTGCGGACGACTTCTTACCAAAATCAAAGATGCTCTTATTTTTGTCTTTTGTCTTTTTTGCTGCTTTGTTGAAGAAGGAAAAGTCTCATGATGCTCTAAAATGTCGCACGTTCACCTTCATCTGTGCAAAAATGAAATCAGACAGATTTTCTTCTTCACTTTGGGACTGGAGCACAACTGCACAAAAGTGGTGCAACACTTCAAAAAATCGCAAATAATGAATTAGACAAAACCATCTGGAGAAGGAAAAACGCGTCTGCGTTGTAAAAAATAAAAAAAGAACAAAAGTAAAGTTAACTTTAAAAAAGGTGCAAATTACCTAATGAACAAGTCACAAACAAAAAAGAGATTAATAAGGATTTTATTCCAGAAAAATGGAGGTGTAAAGACAATGATGAAACACTTTATGTATACAGCTTCCATGCAGACTCATAGATCTCCATGGTAACAGACTATCCATGGTAACAGACTATCCATGGTAACAGACTATCCTGCAGTCACATCCCTTCCATCTGTCCCCTGCTATCTGCTTATCTCCCAAATATATGTAAGAGAGAAATAGGAGGCTAGAGAGCTCAGGATGAACACTGCGACTAGTGGGCATCATATAGGGACGGACGCAGAATGAAGTGAAAAAGTGATATATTTTTATATAACATGGCTACAATTAGTCAGTAATGCCACATCTGCAGTGAATGGCGGTCTCCGAAAACAACCCTGTAATATCAGCCAGATCCATTCATCCCTGCGCTCGCTGAACGTTACCCACCGAGGCACATAATAGCCGCTCTGATTGGTGCATCACATGCGTATTTCATTGTAGCGCACCTCCATCAACCATCACCGCTAATTCTATGTTTTCTTAACCCAAATTAGATAATTATTTGCTGCTTTCAACTCAAGTCATGAATTTACTTCTCTGATTGCATCTGAAGTCGCATTTCAGTCGCTCTGATATGAAATGGATGTTTTGGGGAATTTAAAGTCGAAACATGTGTAATAGTTAATGAGATGTGGTTAGGACGATATTCGTAGGTGAAGTACAGGTCAGGGGGGAAGAAGTGCTGTGACTTGAATGCGTCACCTAGCTGCTGTCTGAGCTGGTCTATGCTCACCCCAATGAGGGCGCAGCCTGGAGTTACTGGTGGGTGCAGAGGTGGTCGGGGGCCATCAAGCCTAGGAGCGCCAAAAAGGTCCCTGTGGCCCCTATGAGAGGAGCAACAGTGTCAAAGACCCCAGCAAGATTCTCAACTGAATGTTCGGTGCTCTGTTGGAGATTATGTATTGGGGCTCAAGGAAGTGTGTAGGGTTGTGGGGTTCATGTATTTTAATTGTTTCAGAACAGATTAATATAAAATTTTCATCACTTGTTGCTTTTCCAGACTTTTCTTTCTTTCTCCAGAAAACAATGATAGAAATCTCCGACATTCTAATTATAAAAGTATAAACATAAAGGAAATAGAGAAAAGCGGCATTTGTAAAGTTCAGAAGTTTCCACCCTCTCGAGCCTCGAGCAGATTAATGGCTGCACGGGAAGACGTCGTCTAATAACCGCTGATAGACTTGGTAGGTGAGATCTCCGTGCCCTACACGCGGGGCCGCGAGCCTCAGCGCCCATGACGCATTAACGGGTCATTAGAAGACAAGCGCTGCTGTGCGCGGAGCGCTACGACTCGCCATTAGCCAGAATTTACCATCCCTCCCACACATTAGGACAATTCTTCTACTACTTCATTATGTAAATGAGGAAAAGAAAAAAACTCATCTAAATTGTTTGCATTATTTAAAGGGATATTCCAGCATTCAACAAATTACAGGTGCCAAAAAGCAGAGCACAATGTGAATAGGTGCTACATGGTGAAAAGATTAATGATCAATAGTTAAAGTCTTTTTTTTTTTACCTGGTGCAAATGCCGCTGTTCTCCTGAATCCAGCAATGTTTTTTTTTTATTCCTGCGCCACTCCGTTCCCGAGATATGGCACATTCGGTCTTTTTTGCATATAAATGAAGTTATTTTAGTCAAGTGGGAGTGATCAGCGGCTTTTATGTGGGAGGTTTCCTAAAGACCACACCCACTTGCTTAAAAAGAATAGTTTTACGAACAAAAAAAAGAGGAGGCCGCATCTCAGGAACGGAGAGGCGCAGATGCAAAAGTAACGTATCGCCGGATTCAGGAGAACAGCGGCATTTACACCAGGTACCAAAATACATACAGTCTGTGCAGCAAGTGGCAGGAAACAATAGCTTCAGACTCAGCCCCATACATATGAAGAAGGCTGTGATTTACATCATTTCTTTAACATCCTCACTTCAATTGCGCCACTCCGCATTTTACAAAGGTCGCAGCTTAATGATAAATGTGATGTATTATTAAAGTAATTCTTATAGTAGGAAATAAGCACAAAGTCGTCATCGAGTTTTGCACCAAATTTTAAAAAATGTCTATTAAGACAATCCCGTCTATAACTCTTACTCTAGTTTTTGCACCTTCCTCTACTGGAGCGAGATTGCAAGTTTTTCATGAATCTGTGAATAAACATCTGTAATTCTAAACCAAGATTACTTTGTCTAAAAAGAAAATACAACAGACGACAAATGTAGCGAGAAAGAAGGGAGACTGCGCTAGGTGCGAGACTGTGGGTAATAATAAAGCCACCACAAAATGCCACATTTTACAGCAAATGAATGGAGTAAAAGAAACGTGTGAAAACGATCACATCACTTGTTATTAAGACACTTATCGCTTTTGTTTTCTGGACTTTTTTGCTATTTTTGCAAAAATTGCTCAAAATGACGAACTCTGATTCTTTTTCAGCAAAATTTAAGATGCACTTTTTTTTATCTTTTATCTTTTTTTAAATTCTTTTAGAGTAAAAAGTTGAATGTTACTTTAAAATGTTGCACGTCGGTCTTCAACTGCTCAAAAATAAAGTTATACCGTAGTTTGTGCTTCATTGAGGAACTGGAGAATAATCAAGTAAAATAATGTTGGACATTACTAAAAGTTGCATATTTAGTCACAAAAAAAAGTGATAAGACTTATTATTCCATGTGATTAACTGTATCTATTATTATCTATCTATCTACCTATCTATCTATCTCTATCTATCTATCTATCTATCTATCTATCTATCTATCTATCTATCTATCTATCTATCTTATTATCTATCTATCTATCTATCTATCTATCTATCTATCTATCTATCTATCTATCTATCTATCTATCTATCTATCTATCTATCTATCTATCTATCTATCTATCTATCTATCTATCTATCTATCATCTATCTATTATCTTCTATCTATCTATCTATCTATCTATCTATCTATCTATCTATCTATCTATCTATCTATCTATCTTCTATTATCTATCTATCTATCTATCTATTATCTATCTATCTATCTATTATCTATCTATCTATCTATCTATCTATCTATCTATCTATCTATCTATCTATCTATCTATCTATCTATTATCTAGCTATCTATCTATTTATCAACTATCTATCTATTGTCTTTCTGTCTATCTATAGACACATGAATTGCATTGGGGGCTTGCGTTGCTGTATATAAAGCTTTGTAATTCGCTTCTCACTTTGATTCCTTATGATCCCAGAACAATGAGGGGACATTTGTCTTTGGTTCAAGGAAGAAACAGTTTTAAGAGCTTCCACAGGAAATCTTTCACATACTTAACCACCACATTAAACAATGTATTCGGGGACCTCTCGACTCTACTTAATCAATAATGTCGGCTTCTTTTCCTCCACTGACGTGTCTGGTCTCCCTTTCATCATCCACAGCACAATCACACTCAGCGGAATCGAGTGTTCACGTAAATGGTTGGAGGGGAGAGAAAAAAGTAAAAAATATGTAAAATAACATCTAAAAAATAAATCTTTGTTATTTTCCACCTGTAGAACCAGCGATGACCCGTGGTCGATTTTCACTTGAAAACTTTGCTGATCTACACTGCTCAAAAAAATAAAGGGAACACTAAAATCCCACATCCTAGATATCACTGGATGAAATATTCCAGTTGTAAATCTTAATTCATTACATAGTGGAATGTGTTGAGAGCAATAAGACATAAAAATGATCTGTGTAAATCAAAATTAATATCCCATGGAGGTCTGGATTTGGAATGATACTCAAAATCAAAGTGGAAAATCAAATTTCAGGCTGATCCAACATCAGTGGAAATGCCTCAAGACAAGGAAATGATGCTCAGTAGTGTGTGTGGCCTCCATGTGCCTATATGACCTCCCTACAACACCTGGGCATGCTCCTGATGAGGTTGCGGATGTTCTCCTGAGGGATCTCCTCCCAGACCTGGACTAAAGCATTCGTCAACTCCTGGACAGTCTCTGGTGCAACGTGATGTTGGTAGATGGAGTGAGACATGATGTCCCAGATGTGCTCAGTCGGATTCAGGTCTGGGGAACGGGTGGGCAAGTTCATAGCTTCAATGCCTTCATCTTGCAGGAACTGCTGACACACTCCAGGTCATGAGGTCTGGCATTGTCCTGCATTAGGAGGAACCCAGGGCCAACCGCACCAGCATACGGTCTCACAAGGGGTCTGAGGATCTCATCTTGGTACCTAATGGCAGTCAGGCTACAACTGGCGAGAACATGGAGGGCTGAGCGGCCCTCCAAAGAAATGCCACCCTACACCATTACTGACTGACCCACTGCCAAACCGGTGATGCTGAAGGATGTTGCAGGCAGCAGATCGCTCTCCACGGCGTCTCCAGACTCTGTCACGTCTGTCACATGTGCTCAGTGTGAACCTGATTTCATCTGTGAAGAGCACAGGGCGCCAGTGGGGAATTTGCCAATCCTGGTGTTCTGTGGCAAATGCCAAGCGTCCTGCACGGTGTTGGACTGTGAGCATAACCCCCATCTGTGGACGTCGGGCCCTCAGACCATCCTCATGGAGTCAGTTTCTAACCGTTTGTGCAGACACATGCACATTTGTGGCCTGCTGGAGGGAATATTGCAGGGCTCTGGCAGTGCTCCTCCTGTTCCTCCTTGCACAAAGGCGCAGGTAGCGGTCCTGCTGCTGGGTTGTTGCCCAGCTACGGCCCCCTCCACGTCTCCTGGTGTACTGGCCTGTCTCCTGGTAGCGCCTCCAGCCTCTGGACACTGCGCTGACAGACACAACAAACCTTCTTGCCACAGCTCGCATTGATGTGCCATCCTGGATGATCTGCACTACCTGAACCACTTTGTGTGGGTTGTAGAGTCTGTCTCATGCTACCACGAGTGTGAAAGCACAACCAACATTCAAAAGTGACCAAAACATCAGCCAGAAAGCATTGGTACTGAGATGTGGTCCCCACCTGAAGAACCACTCCTTTATTGAGTGTGTCTTGATAATTGCCAATAATTTCCATCTGTTGTCTATTCCATTTGCACAGCAGCATGTGAAATTGATTGTCAGTCAGTGTTGCTTCCTAAGTGGACAGTTTGATTTCACAGAAGTTTGATTTACTTGGAGTTATATTCTGTTGTTTAAGTGTTCCCTTTATTTTTTTGAGCAGTGTATAAGAAACGACAGATACTAACAGACAGAAGCGCCGGACGCACGGGCGACGATCAGGATCTATGAGGTGGAACGCTGACTCCATGGCTTTAGTTGGAAAGACAAGTAGGTCACCACCATTATCTAAAGGGAAACTTCCAGAGTGAGACTGATGACAGGACGTCTCCATGAAGCCGTGTGATCTTCTTACTAATGTCACAGAGGACTCACTGGGTAAATGGCTTGGAATAAAGGACACGTCCATGGATCATCTTTACTTTAAGGTAACTTTGTATCTATTAGATGGAAAAAACAAGAGCGAAGGGCCTGATATGGGGCTCCATGTGCCTCCAAGGGCCGGCTGTTATGATTTGGTAACCGAGGAGGACAGTAGCCAAAATAGGCTAAGCAACCAGACACCCAGAGAGGTTGGTAACTAGAGGATTGCAGACCCCTAAACTGACAGCACAACTAGAAGCAGCCGTGGGACATACCTACGGTGCCCTAGATGCCTCGACACAGCCAGAGAGATAACTAAGACTAAAGGGAGAAAGGGGAAAGCTAACTGCCCCGGAGTAGAGCCCCCAAAGGAATAGGCAGCCCCCAAACATATATTGGCAGTGAGTCAAGATGAAATACAAACACAGGCAGAAAATAGGATAAAAAAGAACTAGGAGGGCACCACACAATGAACAATGGGATACACCTATTGTCAGTAAAATAATGTAATCACTATAAAGAAGAAAAAGCTACTGACAAAACACAGAGATCACCACAAAATATACAAATTTTATTGAGTACAAAGAGACATAAACCATAAAAACATTTAAAAGTCATAAAAATGACATACAACACCCTTTTGGCTCATAATAAAGCCTTATAAACTCTCCTCAGGGGCAAAAAGTAGACAATAGCAAACGCCTAGATGCTTGAATAAATACACGAAAATTGTACAAACTGGCATCAATAAATGCAAACATCAATAATCATATCATATAGAGACAAATGCTGCCCTAATAAAATCCCCAATATGCACTGGTACAAGTAAAAAATACACTTGACCAAAAATCATGAGGATAATAGTAATACAGTAACATGGACTGATAACCACGTGTCCAAAGATATGAGTATTTAAGAGTAGCGAAAATTCACGGAAATACCTGGGAATAAGTAAACAAAAGTGAATGTCTCAAAATGTAAATATATGAACACTACACCATTGTAACAAGCGCGGTAGCCGTGCCTATAGATGTAAAACAATAATGATAGACACCACCTGCTATCACTGATGAAAAAAGGCACCAAGGGCAATAGGGAATCAGAGCCTGGTGGTGCACTTGCACATAAGTGAACAAGAAATCGCCACAGAAGAAATACAAGAATATTCTCAGTACAAAAAATACATGTATACATAGGGTGCACAGCAAGATACAATACCACTACAGGGGGAGCTTGTGGAGATGCCCGACGCGTGTCGCCACCAAAAGGTAGCTTCTTCAGGCCCCTGACAAAGTTCTGGTATGAACAGGTCGCAAATCAGCAAATGCTGAAATAACAGGGAACTGAAATTACATAAACAGTGTCAAAAGAGAAACAGTGTCCAGCTCAGGACCCCGCAGGGGAACCTGGCTGTACAAATCAAAAGGGCAGAAAACTGAGATAGACAAAAACAAATTGTGAGGATATTGGAAGCTCCATGTCTTGTGCTGTGCAGAACTACAGTCCTCATCTTTTTTTTACTGCTGACAGCCTACAGAGCAAAGTCCCCCCCTCCCTCTCTCACGCTGCTCATCAACCCCAGCCTGCACACAAGTAGTGTAAAGCCTGGGTCTCACATAGCGATACACCAGCGATCCCGACAACGATATGCACTTGTCAGGATCGCTGGTGTATCGCTATATGATCGCTGCTGAGCTGTCAAACAGGCAGCTCAGGCAGCGATCTGGGACAGCGACACTGCGGGTAACATCGCTTAGTTACCCGCAGTGTACATTGGATACCAGCGCCCTGATGCAGGGCGCTGGTAACCAAGGAAAAAGGGATCCAGCTTCAATAAAATCTTCATCTTTATTGATTCATAAAAACATGAATAATGGCATGCTCCTGGACAAGCTCAGGACAAGGCTACACGTTTCGATCACAGGGATCTTTATCACAGCTGACATATTCAGACAAAGGCACATATTTAAGACAAAGGAAGACCAATCACGATCAGAAAAAATGTCATGTGATTTTTGACAAGTCCTTTAACAATTTTCACATAACGAATAAAGAGAAAAAAAAAAAAAAACACAATATTTGCACAAATAAAATCAATGCAAAGAAATAAAATTAATAATGGAACATCAATTTGTTTCTTTTGTTGAGACCAAATGGATGTCTGGTATGTAGATTAAAGATCCAGAAAGCTTCACGTGTGAGGAGTCGCTGACGTGCATCTCCACCTCGGGCAGACAGGTTAACACTTTCAATACCTGTGACTTGGAAGGAAGAAACATTGCGAGCATGCTGAAAAATAAAATGTTTAGCAGCAGCAGAAATATTGCGATTCGAAGAAACATTCTTTACATCCTGCAAATGTTCAGCGATCCTGATTTTTAGTTTCCTAGTAGTGCAGCCTATATAAGATAAATTGCAAGTAGTGCACATAATTTTATATACCACATAGCATGAATTACAATTGATATATTTGTTAATGGTATAAATCGCAGTGCTGTCATTATTTTCAAAGGTTTTCGTTACACAAACATATTTGCAAAGTGCACATCTATTGTGGCCACATTTATAAAAACCTTTATGTTCTAACCACGATGTTTTATGAGAAGAGAAATTATTACTGAACATGCTTGGAGAAACTTTGTTACCAATAGATGGCGCTTTCCTTGAAACAACATTAATACCTGATGAAAGAATGTCAGCAAGAGAGGGATCTTCATATAAAATAGGCAGCGATCTCAAAATGATTTTTTTGATGTCCCCAAATTGAGGACTATATTGAGCACAAAAATATGGTTTCACTGCAAGATCATTTTTTTGTTGTCGCCCTCCACTAATGAGATCCTCTCTGTTTTTATTACTTACAATTGTTCGTGCTCTTTTTAATGACCATTTAGGATAATTTCTGTTTTTTAATTTTGTATCCACACAATTAAATTCCGTTTCCAAAGCTGTAGGATCGCTGCAGTTTCTCAAAATTCTGGTATATTCACCCAAAGGAATCGATTTAATAGTATGTTTGGGGTGACTGCTTGCTGCATGCAAGATAGAATTACCAGCACAAGGTTTGCTGAACGTTTTAGAAATAAAAACAGAGTCATGTACCCCATATAAATCAAGATCCAAAAAAGAAATTTTGTTATGATGAAATTTATGAGTAAAATGTATGTTGAATGAATTAGAATTGATATAATCAATAAATCTCGCAATGTTTCTTCCTTCCAAGTCACAGGTATTGAAAGTGTTAACCTGTCTGCCCGAGGTGGAGATGCACGTCAGCGACTCCTCACACGTGAAGCTTTCTGGATCTTTAATCTACATACCAGACATCCATTTGGTCTCAACAAAAGAAACGAATTGATGTTCCATTATTAATTTTATTTCTTTGCATTGATTTTATTTGTGTAAATATTGTGGTTTTTTTTTTTTTTTTTTCTCTTTATTCGTTATGTGAAAATTGTTAAAGGACTTGTCAAAAATCACATGACATTTTTTCTGATCGTGATTGGTCTTCCTTTGTCTTAAATATGTGCCTTTGTCTGAATATGTCAGCTGTGATAAAGATCCCTGTGATCGAAACGCGTAGCCTTGTCCTGAGCTTGTCCAGGAGCATGCCATTATTCATGTTTTTATGAATCAATAAAGATGAAGATTTTATTGAAGCTGGATCCCTTTTTCCTTAATTTTCTCATGTATCTTCACGTTTGATCAAGCGGAGGATCCGTGCTTCTACAAACCGGTGAGCTGGTTAGCGTTCTTATATTTGTACTTTTGATTACCGTGCCCCCGCTTTCATGCTCAATATTTTCAAGTATTTTGAAAGTGGACTTAGTCATTAAGCTCAGGCACCAGCTTTATTATGGCATCTATTTTTGTTCAAGACAGATCTGTCAAAGCGGCACAAGTGTTTTCTGGTGATATTAACGAAATTCCAGACATGCCTGATCTGAATGAAAATATCAACAAAATGGAAAAACTTTTGCTTCAAGAAACAAAGTTGTGGTGGGATCATACTACCCTCCAAAATTATCTAGCTAAGGATATGATTCCAAGGGGGCTTCGTATTAAAAAAATCCCCACTACAATTTTTTCTGACATTTTCATTGAAGAGTGGAATCAGATACTCAGTAATTGTTCTTCCAAACTAATGCAACTCATAGTCAAATATGAGAGTAATAAATTGGAGGATATTCAGAAACAAATGAATGATGCAGATACTGCGCTCACTGAATTTAAATCGTTGACTCAGTATGACTCACTTGTGGCTAAAATGCAAGATAATGTCTCTAGCCTAGAAAAGGATATCATGGACCGGAAAAAAAGAAAATTTTCTCGTGATCTAAGAGACTATTCAACCAAGAAAGTCTATGACTGGGGCCATTGGGAGCGGGGTCATAGAACTCCTAAATCTATTTTAAAACGCAACCATGCTCTCAATGAACGGTATCTAAACCACATGTCTGTTTTACATCCTCTGAGTTGGATTCATCTGACAATAATCTGAGTGTTTCCTCTAATGACAGTGTTCACACCACAAAGTTTTTTCGTCATTCAAAAAACGTAAAAGGCGGGGTGGCAGAAAACACCGACAAAGATCATGTTATGATTACACGCCGCAGGAAGAATTACCGCAAATAAGAAACCATGATAATGTCTTGAATTTATCCGCACGAGACTTTACCAAAACGCAATTAGATGTTTTGTCCTTAGGTCTGAATTTTGTGCCCGATCAGAATTTCAATCTTTTTTCTACTATTTTGGACGTCAATAAGTTTATGCGAGACCTTACCATCAAAAAGCATTTTTTAAATCATTCTGATGAGACCCCTTTGCAGGAGTCGCTGACATATAATAATGAATTTACTGACTTGTCTTTCAGAGAACAGGTATCTCTCAACACTTTGTTTAGTTTGTCTACTCATTCCTATGATAATGAATCTGATACCATTCATGCACCTGTGTTTAAAACAAAAAATCCCTCTTTTTATCCCATTCAATCCAGGCCTGATTGCATGACTAAATACCAGGAGGTGATAGAGAGGGATTCAAAAATCCTTCATGATAGGGTTAAAATGGGCAGCAGCAGAAATCATTCCAATTTAACAAAAGCCCAGAAAACTGCATTAGATGAGATCAAAAGTATGTCAGATATAATAATTAAAATGTCGGACAAGGGTGGCATGGTAGTCATCCTGAATAAAGAGGATTATCATTCTCAAATTATGTCTCTCTTGTCTGACAGTGATGTATATGAAAAACTCCATACAAATCCCACTGATAAATTTAAAAGTGAGATTATCCAAATTATCAATGAGGGTTTCAGTCTTGGCATTTTAACCAAAAAACAAATTGATTATCTCACAGTGTCTCATCCTATTATCCCTATCATGCATGGTCTCCCAAAAATTCACAAGGATATGAAAATCCCCCCATGAGACCTATTGTCTCAGGGATTGGATCTTTAAATGAACATCTGGGTGAATGGGTTGACTCACTACTTCAACCACTAGTACAAATCACTCCTGGTTATATTAAAGATTCTAAAGAAGTGCTGAGAATGTTTTCCAAGAAAATCTGGTCTAAAGAAAATACTTGGTTATGTTGTGATGTGACTTCTTTATATACCTGTATACCTTACAGTGTTGCCATGACAGCGCTGCAGTTTGTCTTAACGAAATTCAGTAATTATTCCCAGGATCTCATTAATTATATTTTACAAGTTATTCAATTTTTATTAACCCACAATTTTTTCTCATTTGACAATAAATTTTTTTACAAAAATCTGGCGTGGCGATGGGTGCGCATCCCTAGCTAATCTTGTTATGTCATATTGGGAATATTTTTTTATTTTTTTAGCTACTAATCCATTTATTGACTCGATTGCTTGGTATGGTAGATATATTGATGATTTACTCATCATTTGGAGTGGTGATGTACCTGCCATATCCGGATTTATTGATTATATCAATTCTAATTCATTCAACATACATTTTACTCATAAATTTCATCATAACAAAATTTCTTTTTTGGATCTTGATTTATATGGGGTACATGACTCTGTTATTATTACTAAAACGTTCAGCAAACCTTGTGCTGGTAATTCTATCTTGCATGCAGCAAGCAGTCACCCCAAACATACTATTAAATCGATTCCTTTGGGTGAATATACCAGAATTTTGAGAAACTGCAGCGATCCTACAGCTTTGGAAACGGAATTTAATTGTGTGGATACAAAATTAAAAAACAGAAATGATCCTAAATGGTCATTAAAAAGAGCACGAACAATTGTAAGTAATAAAAACAGAGAGGATCTCATTAGTGGAGGGCGACAACAAAAAAATGATCTTGCAGTGAAACCATATTTTTGTGCTCAATATAGTCCTCAATTTGGGGACATCAAAAAAATCATTTTGAGATCGCTGCCTATTTTATATGAAGATCCCTCTCTTGCTGACATTCTTTCATCAGGTATTAATGTTGTTTCAAGGAAAGCGCCATCTATTGGTAACAAAGTTTCTCCAAGCATGTTCAGTAATAATTTCTCTTCTCATAAAACATCGTGGTTAGAACATAAAGGTTTTTATAAATGTGGCCACAATAGATGTGCACTTTGCAAATATGTTTGTGTAACGAAAACCTTTGAAAATAATGACAGCACTGCGATTTATACAATTAACAAATATATCAATTGTAATTCATGCTATGTGGTATATAAAATTATGTGCACTACTTGCAATTTATCTTATATAGGCTGCACTACTAGGAAACTAAAAATCAGGATCGCTGAACATTTGCAGGATGTAAAGAATGTTTCTTCGAATCGCAATATTTCTGCTGCTGCTAAACATTTTATTTTTCAGCATGCTCGCAATGTTTCTTCCTTCCAAGTCACAGGTATTGAAAGTGTTAACCTGTCTGCCCGAGGTGGAGATGCACGTCAGCGACTCCTCACACGTGAAGCTTTCTGGATCTTTAATCTACATACCAGACATCCATTTGGTCTCAACAAAAGAAACAAATTTATGTTCCATTATTAATTTTATTTCTTTGCATTGATTTTATTTGTGCAAATATTGTGTTTTTTTTTCTTTTTTTCTCTTTATTCGTTATGTGAAAATTGATAAAGGACTTGTCAAAAATCACATGACATTTTTTCTGATCGTGATTGGTCTTCCTTTGTCTTAAATATGTGCCTTTGTCTGAATATGTCAGCTGTGATAAAGATCCCTGTGATCGAAACGCGTAGCCTTGTCCTGAGCTTGTCCAGGAGCATGCCATTATTCATGTTTTTATGAATCAATAAAGATGAAGATTTTATTGAAGCTGGATCCCTTTTTCCTTCATTTTCTCATGTATCTTCACGTTTGATCAAGCAGAGGATCCGTGCTTCTACAAACCGGTGAGCTGGTTAGCGTTCTTATATACGCTGGTAACCAAGGTACACGTCGGGTTTCCAAGCGCTGCGCGGTGCCTGGAAACCCGCTGTGTACCTTGGATACCAGCTCCCTGCATCAGGGCGCTGGTATCCAAGGTACACAGCGGGTTTCTAGGCATAGCCCCGCGCCTGGAAACCCGCTGTGTACCTTGGTTACCAGCGGATCGCTGGTCTCCCGCCTGTCACACGCAGCGATGCGTGCCTGTCAGCGGGAGACCAGCGATCAAAAAAATGTCCTGACATTTCAGCGACGATCAGCGATACCCAGCAGGGGCGCTGATCGTCGCTGAATGTCACACACAGCGATATCGCTGGTGAGATCGCTGCTGCGTCACAAAACTAGTGACTCAGCAGCGATCTCGGTAGCGAGATCGCTATGTGAGACGGGCCCTTAACCTGAGAGACCAGTGCTGGAGTTTTCCCGCCTCACCGTAGGGGGTCCCCATTGTCTTCACATGTGCTTTCCTTTCCAGCAGCCATTATGAGGATTCATTCTTTTGGCTTATAACACGGTGGGAATTTGCGTCAGAAGCACGAAAGTTACTGGTTTGAATCATGCGCCGACCGGCTGTAGCGCCGGCGTCAGCGTCCCTGTCCTCTGCCAGGCAGGGACGCTGTGCCTCGGCGTCAGCATCCTCGTCCTCTGCCAAGCAGGGACGTCGCTCCTCTTACCCACGCTCGGCGTCCTCCTCCCGCCCTGCTGGGGCTGCGCGCTCCTTCCCTGCCTCTGGACTTAGGGCGCGCGCCCGCGCGCTCCCCCGCTCTTAAAGGGGCCGCGCGCATCTTTCAAAAAGGTCCCGGCCAATGCCGGTGGACTCCACCCTATATTAAGCACTCCCTCCTTAATGGAGGTGCCCGGGCAATGTTGTTGCACTGTTCACTACTCTGCTTCAGCCCTTAGGCTCCGTTTCCAGATACCTGCCAGAATCCTGCTAGCCCGGTCTCCTGAGGACGCTCACCTGTTACCTGTCTGCTAGCCTACCTGGAGGTTCGGCCGTCACCTGCAGTGTCCATCGGCTATTCCAGAGACTCTCGCCTGCTCACTTGGGGGCGTTCATCTGCCATCTGCCTGCTAGCCTACCTGGAGGTTTGGCCGTCACCTGCAGTGTCCATCGGCTATTCCAGAGACTCTCACCTGCTCACTTGGGGGCGTTCATCTGCCATCTGCCTGCTAGCCTACCTGGAGGTTTGGCCGTCACCTGCAGTGACCATCGGCTATTCCAGAGACTCTCGCCTGCTCACTTGGGGCGCTCATCTGCCAGCTGCCTTCTAGCCTACCGGGAGGCTCAGCCATCTCAGGTTGTATATGCCTATTTGTCCGTCCAGAGACTGCCCCGGTCACTTGCCGTGACTACCTGCCTGTCTATCCAGAGACTGCCCCGGTCACTTGCCGTGACTACCTGCCTTTCTATCCAGAGACTGCCCCGGTCACTTGCCTGCCTGTCCATCCAGAGACTGCACCGGTCACTTGCCGTGACTACCTGCCTGTCTGTCCAGAGACTGCCCCGGTCACTTGCCGTGACTTCCTGTCCGTCTTCCCCGGGCGCCACCCGCTCCCTTACAAGGAAAGCCTCCTTGTATAATAGCTCAGAGGTTCCGCCTCCCAGACCCGTTTCAGTTTGCTCGGGCCATGGAACCCGGTGGCACCCAAACTCCCTCGCTCTCTGACCTGTGTCATGAACTGTCTCGTCAGAGGTCTCAACAGGAGTCCATCCTGGGTCACCTGCGGAACGTTAATTCCCGCCTGGACACTCTGACTGCTTCACCAGCAACCACCGCTGGCGCCATGACTCGCAATCCGGCAGTTCCGCTGCTCACCAATTCCGTGGTTTCCGTTCCCGGACCTCGACTTTCAGCTCCTCCTCGTTTTGGAGGCGACCCTGCTCTGGCTCGGGGTTTCATTAACCAGTGCACCCTGCACTTTGAACTCCTGTCCCATCAGTTTAACTCCGACCGGGCCAAAATTGCCTTCATCATGTCCCATCTCACCGGAGAGGCTCTGGCCTGGCTTAATCCTCTTTGGGAGAGAGAAGACCCCCTGGTGTCCGACCTGCCTGCCTTTCTCTCGGCCTTCCGGAAGGTATTCGACGAACCTGGACGGAAGACCTCCTCCGCATCATCTCTGCTACGTCTCCGTCAGGGAAGTCTCACCGTGGGTCAATATGCCATACAGTTCCGTACCCTTGCCTCGGAGCTGGCTTGGGATAATGACGCTCTTATATCTGTCTTCTGGGAGGGTCTGTCCGGTCGTATTAAAGATGAACTTGCCGGTCGGGACATTCCTACCTCTCTCGATGACCTAATAACTCTTGCCAATCGAATTGATCGACGGTTCCAGGAGCGCGCCAAAGAGGTCACCCGTGAGAGAAGGCTTCCTCGTCTAGCTCCTACTTTTCAGAGACCCGTAACTCCTTCCGTTTCTCCCCAGGTACACACTCCTGAGCCTATGCAGGTCGACCAGACCAAGATGGTCAAAGCCCGTCAGGACTTACGCCGTGCCGAGGGGAGTTGCTTCTACTGTGGCAGTAAGGAGCACCTGATCCGTACCTGTCCAGAGAGGTCGGGAAACGCCTGTGTCTAGGTTCGCTTGGAGAGGTCAACCTAGACAAGAATAAATCCTCTCCATCTCTGCTGCTGTCAGTCTCAATTCTTCTCGGTGAGAATCGTTATTTCGAACTAGCCCAACTTGATTCTGGAGCAGCCGGGAATCTCGTTTCACAAGCTCTGGTAGAAAAATATTGCATTCCTACCAAACCTCTGGTTGTACCAGTATCTGTCGCTGCTGTGGATGGGGGTCTCCTACCACGTCCCATCCAACTTATCACCGAATCCATAACCCTGCAGGTAGGAATGCTGCATTCTGAGAGCATCTCGTTTCATGTTCTGCCAGGACTCTCTCACGCTTTCTTATTAGGCCTACCATGGCTCCAAAAGCATGCACCCGTGCTCGACTGGCAGACTGGAGAGATTCTTCGCTGGGGACAGGACTGTCATAAAACGTGTTTGGTTCCTGTTCATCCCGTCCGTCCTTCTCCTACACCAACTAATCTACCAGGGCTCCCGATTCCATATTGGTCATTCGCTGATGTCTTTAATAAAAAGGAAGCAGAGACATTACCCCCTCACAGACCTTATGATTGCCCGATCGACCTGCTACCCGGTACCACGCCTCCCCGTGGGCGTATTTACCCCTTGTCCGCTGCTGAGACCAGGTCGATGTCCGAATATATTGAGGAGAATTTGGCCAAGGGATTCATCTGGAAATCTACCTCCCCAGCGGGAGCAGGTTTCTTCTTCGTAAAAAAGAAAGACGGCTCTCTCCGTCCCTGTATTGACTACAGAGGTCTAAACCTGATCACGGTGAAGAATAAGTACCCTCTTCCGCTCATTCCTGAATTGTTTGATCGTCTGAGGGGGGCTAGAATCTTCACCAAACTGGATCTTCGTGGGGCTTATAACCTAGTCCGTATCCGTCGGGGAGATGAATGGAAGACGGCATTCAACACCCGGGACGGCCACTACGAGTATTTGGTGATGCCCTTTGGTCTCTGTAATGCTCCGGCAGTCTTTCAAGAGTTGGTCAATGACATCTTCCGGGACCTTCTCTACTCCTGCATTGTGGTGTACCTAGACGACATCTTGGTCTTCTCTCCGGATCTCCAGTCTCACCGGAGGGACGTTCGTCAGGTTCTGCTCAGGCTCAGGCAGAATCACCTCTTCGCTAAATTTGAGAAGTGCCTCTTTGAGCAGACCTCGCTTCCGTTTTTGGGCTACATCATTTCTCAGACAGGCCTACGAATGGATCCGGAGAAACTATCTGCCATCGAGAAATGGCCCCGTCCGGAGGGATTGAAGGCCATTCAGCGGTTCCTGGGATTCGCCAATTATTATCGCCTCTTCATACCGCACTTCTCTTCCCGGACTGCTCCAATCTCCGCGCTCACCCGCAAGGACGCTAACCCCAAACAGTGGACGCCCGAAGCAGAGGAGGCCTTTCTGTCCTTAAAACAGGCCTTCTCTTCCGCTCCAGTGCTGCATCGCCCGGACGGCAACAAGCAGTTCTTCCTGGAGGTGGACGCTTCCTCTTCTGGAGCCGGAGCGGTACTTACTCAAAAATCTTCGTCCGGGAGGATGGTATCTTGCGGCTTCTTCTCCAAACTCTTCTCCTCTTCTGAGCGCAATTATTCCATAGGAGACCGAGAGTTATTGGCCATCAAGCTGGCATTGGAGGAGTGGCGTTACTTGCTCGAGGGGCTCTTCATCCGGTAATCATCTACACTGACCACAAGAATTTGGCTTACCTCCAGCATGCCCAGAGACTGAACCCTCGTCAAGCCCGGTGGTCATTGTTTTTTGCCCGCTTTGACTTTCTTTTACATTTTCGCCCGGCCGACAAGAACATCAAGGCGGATGCCTTGTCCCGGTCCTTCCTGGTGCCGGATATCGAGGAGGAACCTAAACATATCATCGATCCCGCCAGAGTCATGCAGGTGGCTCCCGTGAGTCTAAATCGTCTCCCTCCTGGTAAGACGTTCGTATCGGTACCCGATCGGGAGAGGATCCTACACTGGGGTCATTCGTCTAAACTAGCTGGCCACGCTGGTCAAAAAAAGACCCTCCAGCTCATTACCCGGCATTACTGGTGGCCTACCCTGCACAAGGACGTAATAGACTTTGTTTCTGCCTGTGCCTCCTGTGCCCGCAATAAAGTTCCGAGACACCTGCCTGCCGGCCGTCTTCTCCCGCTTCCTGTACCCGCTGCCCCCTGGCAGCATATAGCCATGGACTTCATAACTGATCTTCCCGTCTCCGCTGGTTGTACGGTCATTTGGGTGGTCGTTGACCGATTTTCCAAGATGGCTCACTTCATTCCCCTGCCAGGCCTTCCGTCTGCACCCGAGTTGGCTAAAGATTTTATCCGCCACATCTTCCGTCTTCATGGTCTGCCTCGCCATATCGTGTCGGATCGAGGGGTACAGTTCACCTCACGTTTCTGGAGAGCCACTTGTAAGTTGCTAGACGTCACCCTGGATTTCTCCTCCGCTTACCACCCACAGTCCAATGGACAAGTCGAGCGAATCAATCAGATTCTGACCAGTTATCTCCGGCACTTCATTAATGCCCACCATTCTGACTGGGTGGATCTCCTGCCTTGGGCCGAATTTTCTTATAACAATCACGAGAGCGAATCTTCCTCCAAGTCTCCGTTTTTTGTAGTCTTCGGTCAACACCCTCGGATCTCTGTTCCCGTCTCCACCTCTGTGGACAATCCAGCTGCGGAATCTCTGGTTAACGAATTTTCCTCCATATGGGAGAGTACCCGGTCCGCGCTCATTCTGTCATCCGAGCGCATGAAGAAACATGCTGACAAAAAACGTCTGGATTCTCCTCAATTCCGTCCTGGGGATAAGGTCTGGCTCTCGTCCAAGTATGTCCGGCACAAGATTCCTTCCTACAAGTTAGGTCCTCGGTTCATCGGTCCCCTGGAAATCATCAGTCAGATTAACCCGGTGTCCTATAAATTGAAACTCCCGGCCAATTTGCGGATTCCTAACTCCTTCCATGTATCTCTCCTCAAACCGGTGGTACTTAACTCTTTTGTCAAGCCTACAGGTACACCTCCTGCTCCAGTTTCTGCTGAAAACGAATTTGAGGTAGAGAACATTCTGGCCACCAAAAGGGTAAGGAGAAAGACCTATTTTCTGGTGGATTGGAAGGGGTTTGGTCCTGAGGAGAGAACGTGGGAGCCTCGGGAGAACATCCATGCCCCTCTCATCCTAGCTAAATTTCTTTCTGGCCTAAAAAAGGGGGGGCCTAAAGGGGGGATACTGTAGCGCCGCCGTCAGCGTCCCTGTCCTCTGCCAGGCAGGGACGCTGTGCCTCGGCGTCAGCATCCTCGTCCTCTGCCAAGCAGGGACGTCGCTCCTCTTACCCACGCTCGGCGTCCTCCTCCCGCCCTGCTGGGGCTGCACGCTCCTTCCCTGCCTCTGGACTTAGGGCGCGCGCCCGCGCGCTCCCCCGCTCTTAAAGGGGCCGTGCGCATCTTTCAAAAAGGTCCCCGGCCAATGCCGGTGGACTCCACCCTATATTAAGCACTCCCTCCTTAATGGAGGTGCCCGAGCAATGTTGTTGCACTGTTCACTACTCTGCTTCAGCCCTTAGGCTCCGTTTCCAGATACCTGCCAGAATCCTGCTAGCCCGGTCTCCTGAGGACGCTCACCTGTTACCTGTCTGCTAGCCTACCTGGAGGTTCGGCCGTCACCTGCAGTGTCCATCGGCTATTCCAGAGACTCTCGCCTGCTCACTTGGGGGCGTTCATCTGCCATCTGCCTGCTAGCCTACCTGGAGGTTTGGCCGTCACCTGCAGTGTCCATCGGCTATTCCAGAGACTCTCGCCTGCTCACTTGGGGGCGTTCATCTGCCATCTGCCTGCTAGCCTACCTGGAGGTTTGGCCGTCACCTGCAGTGACCATCGGCTATTCCAGAGACTCTCGCCTGCTCACTTGGGGGCGCTCATCTGCCAGCTGCCTTCTAGCCTACCGGGAGGCTCAGCCATCTCAGGTTGTATATGCCTATTTGTCCATCCAGAGACTACCCCGGTCACTTGCCGTGACTACCTGCCTGTCTATCCAGAGACTGCCCCGGTCACTTGCCGTGACTACCTGCCTGTCTATCCAGAGACTGCCCCGGTCACTTGCCGTGACTACCTGCCTGTCTATCCAGAGACTGCCCCGGTCACTTGCCTGCCTGTCCATCCAGAGACTGCCCCGGTCACTTGCCGTGACTACCTGCCTGTCTGTCCAGAGACTGCCCCGGTCACTTGCCGTGACTTCCTGTCCGTCTTCCCCGGGCGCCACCCGCTCCCTTACAAGGAAAGCCTCCTTGTATAATAGCTCAGAGGTTCCGCCTCCCAGACCCGTTACACCGGCATCGTTCCCGTGGTACTGGTGAACCCGTAACTCCAACAGAACCCGAGAAATGGAATTCTCGGGTGCCCCATGAACTAGCCCACCCAAGTGTGGGCTCATTGGAACCGTCATTTTAAAGTAAGATCATTGATAGGTCTGCCATTATTCTGCTAGAGTTCCCCGCTGAGTTATGGTCCTTATGATATTTCAGAGCTCAAACCATAGCTTGTAGCCTGGGGAGGTGGCCAGAAAAACCATCCCCTTTTGTGAGGTCAGCAGCCCACAGGTATAAGTCTTGCAGTTAAACCCCCCTGGTCATTCCTTGCTGTGACGTCTTGACTAAGAGATCTGCAAATGAACTATGACGTGTGGCTCCTCCCCAGCCTGGCTTGCCTGTAAATGATATAACTACCATGTGAGTGATTTTCATCTTTAATCCTATTTTATTTCTGACTGCATTGTACATAACTATATTGCCTCAGCTTGTTACATCTTTTTTATATTGTATAAGCACTGCCTGTTTTTTAAGGAATAAACCTATAAAATTATTAGTTTGATTCTCCTGCTCTATAAACGAATTTGCACGTGCCTGAAGTACTACGCTACTGTTTTGGGGTTGCTACGGACCCTCTTGATAAATTGTTCATTAAGGAAATCGTAGCTGGTGGCAGCATAAGGAAGGGGTGTAAAGTGTTAACCTATTGGGTGGCGCTAGCAGTGATGGAGCGGGTTTTATAAGTGTATTGCCCGGCTGCGGCCCACAGTAATTATAATTCCCTCACTGCAGCGTGCCCAATAGCCAGCACACATCCAAGTGAACCGTCTGGCGACTAATTATCCTAGGTGCAGTTCTCTGACTGACCTGAGGGTAAGGGGGGCGCCAGAGAGCTGCAAGTTCCAAAGGGGAAGTGGGATAATTATAAATCCCTGCAGTTTACGGGGTCGGACGGCAGCAGCCGTCGTGTGTGTGCGCGTTTTCGTCACATTTGCGGCACGGAGGGATCACAAGCCGTGATACCCCGGGCTACGGTGTGGCGGACCGTGTGCACGTTTCATAACATGTGGTGGCAGAGCGGTGGGATTATAGAGCATTAGTGATCTGGTTTGAGCAATCATTCCATTCACTAAAAAACTTGCACGGTTCTTCAGGGACCCTGCAACTAAAGTTTTGGAGAACAGACTCAGTGTTTATTAGTCCTGAGACAATTGTGTGTACTTGCGGTTACCCCTCCCTTCTCTTTGTTTTTCTATCCTATCTTTTATTTGGCAATGGCGAGGATGGGAGAAGCGTGGTGTAAACTGCAGAAAAGGGACACTCTTGCTGGAATATGCATTTCCCGAGGCCTTGACCCCATGGCCAAACCAAAGCTCAACTGATCAAGGTCCTGATGGCACAGGACCACGCTGAGAGCGAGGAGGGCACAGAAGCCGGCCCAAGCCAAGGTGGTGCTGCAGCAGAGGCCCAAACCCTGCATGCTTACACCCAGGGCGGGTTGGACCCTTACCTGCAGGCAGCCCTGGAGGGACTCCCCGCTGACAACCGGGAAGAACGCCTGAGGCTGATCCAGCAAGCTCAAAAGAGAGCCGACCAGCGAGAGGCCAAACAGCGGGAGGCTGAGAGAGCCGAGCGGGAGGCTGAGAGAGCCGAGCGGGAAGCTCAGAGAGCCCATGAACTGGAGCTGCTCAGACAAGGGGCAATGCCCTCCACAGCCCAGAGCGGTACACCCAGCAGCTCTCAGAGTCCAAAGCCCCGGCCGGAGCACTTTCCCGTGCTGGAAAAGGACGGAGACTTGGACACTTTTCTGCGGGCCTTTGAGAAAGTCTGCAGACAGTACCGGCTGCCTGACAACCAATGGGCCAGGTACTTGACCCCCGGGCTAAAGGGCAAAGCTCTGGAGGCGTTTGCTTCCCTCACGTCAGATCAAGATGATGACTATGAGGCCATCAAGCAGGCCCTGATCGCCAAGTACCAGCTAACCCCTGAGGTATACCGAAAGAAGTTCCGGAACCTCCAAGTGGCCCATACGACAGTTATAGAGATGTGGTGCAAGGACTCAGGAACCACTTTGACCAGTGGATCCATGGACTGTCAGTTACACCTTTGAGGAGCTGAGAGACCTGATGATCAAAGACCAGTTCCTGCATCTGTGCCCAGCTGAGGTCCGACAGTTCATCCTGGACCAGAACCGGGAGGACGCGGTCCTAACAGCACGGATCGCCGACAGCTATGAGGCCAACCGGAAACCCGAGGTGCGGAAGCCCGTCGCCGCCGCTGGGGAGGGGGTAAGCCTGCAACAACCCCAGTGCCCCTGCCAGTCGTCCCTCTGGAGGCACTATTCCCTTGCCAGCGCCAGGCCTACATCAGACCCCCGCCAGTGTTTCTCCTGTAAAAGGACTGGACACATCAGCGCCATCTGTCCGGAGAGGCAGAAGAACCCCCCAGCCAAGGCCTCCGCGCCTCTGTTCTTTTGGTGGGTGGTGTGGTGGGGAGGGTTGATGACAACGTGCAGCCCGTCCGTGTGGGGGCCCGTCTTGCTACAGGCCTCAAGGACACCGGGGCTGAACGAACCCTCATCGACCCGAACTGGCGGCCCCTGAAGAGTTGATTCCGGGGAAAACCCTAACTGTCACCGGGATTGGGGGCGTCCACTACCCCTTGCCGATAGCCCGGTTTTCATTGACTGGGGTGCCGGGAGGGGGTGAAGGAAGTGGGGGTGTCCGAAAACCTGCCCACTATTGTTTTTGGGGACTGATCTGGGGAGGATGGTCGCGTACTATGTCCCTGACACCCCTCCCCAATCTGATAATAAGGTTAACGTTAACCATGATGTTGATGTGATGATGGGAAACTGATGTGTTACCTGCCAATGCTTTGCGAAGTGATTATGCAACTGATAACCTTTCTTTCCCTAGGAATGATGCTGATAGTGATGTATCTGTGCCATCTGAACCTGTTAACCCTTTCTCTGAAGTGGTAGATGTGTCCACAGGTACAGGAGCGTTCAGCCATCGTCGCTCTGCGGAGTGAGACGGCTGAGGAACCCCTAGCAGGAGCAAGCGATAGTGCTCAAGGAAATGGGGAGGTGCATGGGAACCGTGAGGAAGGTGACGCCATGACACTGACCAGTGCCACCGAGGAAGGTAACTGGCCCATAAGTAGCACTGCTCCTGAAGTGTTGGGGGTGGATGGGGAGGTAGAGCCCATAGCAGCGCAGGCTGATGGGTCTATAGAAATCCCCGGGAGACTGCATATGTAGCTAGCTGTCACCGCAGTCAGAGTGCCCGGATCGCAGGTAGCGCCCTGCCATCTGGACCCTCCTCCACTACAGGAGAGACTGAACCAGAGGTGGACCCAGAGCCGGTCCCAGAGGGTCCCAGTGAGGAAGGAACCCTGACGTCACTCTGGTGCCTCCAGCCAGGAGTTCCAGGCGCTCTGCACTCAGATGCGAGCCTGGAGAACTTGAGGCACCTCGCGAGACGCCCACCTCCGTGACTGATAAGGAGAGGGTGTTCTGGGAACGAGGAAGGTTGTACCGGGAGACAGTACCCGGAGATTCCCAAAAGGAGTGGTTGAGGTAAAAACAGCTGGTCGTCCCGCACCAGTTCCGAGGTGAGTTGTTGAGGATTGCCCATGAGATTCCACTCGCTGGACACTTGGGGATCAGCAAAACTAAGGCAGGCTATCTCAACACTTCTATTGGCCCAAGATGGGGACAGATGTGACTAACTACTGCCGCTCCTGTATCACCTGTCAAAGAGTGGGGAAGGTGGGGCCTGCTCTTAAGGCTCCCCTGATCCCGTTGCCAGTGATAGAGGAGCCTTTCCAGAGGATCGCGGTGGACATTGTGGGCCCGCTGGCCGTCCCCAGCCGCTCTGGAAAGCAATACATCCTTACTGTGGTAGACTACGCTACCCGGTACCCGGAGGCAGTAGCTCTGTCCTCAACTAAGGCAGATAAGGTGGCGGATGCACTGGTGACCATCTTTTCACGGGTAGGATTTCCCAGGGAGATGCTTACCGATCGAGGGACCCAATTTATGTCTCGCCTAATGAAGGCTCTCTGCAGCAAAATGCAGGTGACGCGTATGGTATCGAGTGCGTATCACCCACAGACCAATGGTTTGTGTGACGCTTTAACGGTACCCTCAAACAGATGCTCCGCATGCTGGTTGAGACCCAGGGGCGCGATTGGGAGCGGTACCTCCCACACCTGCTGTTTGCCTATACAGTATGAAGTTCCCGCGGGCCTCGCTGGGGTTTCTCCCTCCTTTGAGCTCCTGTATGGCAGGCGATTGTCCGAGGGGGGGGACCCCTGTGGCGTTGAATAAAGGTGAGGTAATCCTGGGATAGATGGGAAGCCGCAAACCCCAAACAGAAGTGTTAGCATCGGGGATTATGATCAATAGCGGCGTTCCTCCGCACAAGATGCAGACCTTGACGCAGTTGGTGCATGACAACATGACGCAGGCTCAGGCTGACCAGAAGCACTGGTACGACCAGAACGCCCGGGAGCGGACCTACCAGGTGGGTCAAAAGGTGTGGGTGTGGTCCCGTACCAAAGGATAAGCTTCAGGCAGCCTGGGAAGGCCCGTACGTCGTGCACCAACGGCTCAACCCAGTCACCTACGTGGTCACGCTTGACCACACTCGGGATAGGCGCAAGGCCTTTCACGTCAACATGATGAAGGCCCATCACGAACGTGAAGCCTGCATCCTACCGGTCTGCAACCTGCCCGAGGACGGGGAGGAGGATCCCCTCCTGGACATGCTGGCCCAAGCCAAGGCCAATGGGTCCATTGAGGACATGGAGGTAAATGCCTCGCTAACCGCCTCCCAGCGGTTGCAGTTGCTGACCACTCTGGAACCTTCGGGCGAGTTCACTAACCACCCGAAGGAACCAAGTTGGCAGTCCACGAGGTGGACACCGGGAATCATGCCCCGTTACGGCGGACACCTTATCGGATCTCTGAGGAGGTGCAGCAGATTATGCGCCAGGAGATCCATGAGATGTTGCAGCTGGGGGTGATCCGGCCGTCCAAAAGTGCGTGGGCCTCACCTGTAGTTCTCGTGCCAAAAAAGGATCGGACCACCCGGTTCTGCGTGGACTACAGGGGGCTCAACGCCATCACTACATCTGATGCGCACCCAATGCCACGCATCGAGGATCTGCTGGAGCGGTTGGCGAATGCCAAGTACATATCCATCATGGATTTAAGCCGGGGATACTGGCAGATTCCCCTGAGCCCTGCGCCGCAGGAGAAATCCACCTTTATCACCCTTTTGGACTGTACGAGTCCACGGTCATGCCTTTCGGCATGAAGAATGCCCCTGCCACTTTTCAGCGGATGGTCAACCACCTGCTTCAGGGACTGGAGGAGTACGCTGTGGCGTACCTGGACGACATTGCCGTCTTCAGTTCCACCTGGGAGGAACACCTTCAGCATCTCCAGGAGGTGCTCAAGCGTATTCGCCAGGCAGGTCTGACCATCAAGCCGGGAAAATGCCAGATGGGCATTAGGGAGGTCCACTACCTGGGGCACCGGGTAGGCGGGGGTTCCATGAGGCCAGAGCCCGAGAAAGTGGACGCGATCGTGTCCTGGCCCACCCCCAGGACCAAAAAGCAGGTGAAGTCCTTCCTGGGCACTGCAGGGTACTATAGGCGTTTCGTACTGAACTATAGCGCCATTGCAAAACCCTTGACGGACCTCACCAAGGGCGGTGTACCCCAAACAGTCAGCTGGACAGATGGCTGTGAGGCGGCATTCCGAGCTTTGAAAACAGCCCTGTGCAGCTCTCCTGTGCTGAAAGCCGTCGACAGCAGTCGGCCATTCCTGGTACAGACTGACGCCAGCGAATTTGGCCTCGGTGCTGTACTCAGCCAGGTTGATTCGGGGAACCAGGAGCACCCCGTGTTGTACCTGAGCCGGAAACTTCTGCCAAGGGAAGTGGCATACTCCACCATCGAGAAGGAGTGCCTGGCCATGGTCTGGGCACTGCAACGTTTGCAGCCCTACCTGTACGGGCGCACCTTCCAGGTGGTCACCGACCACAACCCTCGGAGCTGGCTGCACACAGTGTCCGGAACCAATGGTAGGTTGCTACGCTGGAGCCTTGCCCTACAGCAGTATGATTTTGCCGTACAACACAAGAAAGGCAGCGATCATGGGAATGCTGATGGGTTGTCACGACGTGGCGAACCCGCTGAGGTGCGCATGTCGGATTACCGGCAGGTCATGCCTCCTTAGCGCCCTCTAAGGGGGGGAGGTGTGAGGATATTGGAAGCTCCATGTCTTGTGCTGTGCAGAACTACAGTCCTCATCTTTTTTTTACTGCTGACAGCCCACAGAGCAAAGTCCCCCCCTCCCTCTCTCACGCTGCTCATCAACCCCAGCCTGCACACAAGTAGTGTAACCTGAGAGACCAGTGCTGGAGTTTTCCCGCCTCACCGTAGGGGGTCCTCATTGTCTTCACATGTGCTTTCCTTTCCTAGCAGCCATTATGAGGATTCATTCTTTTGGCTTATAACACGGTGGGAATTTGCGTCAGAAGCACGAAAGTTACTGGTTTGAATCATGCGCCGACCGGCATAGTTCCCGTGGTACTGGTGAACCCGTAACTCCAACAGAACCCGAGAAATGGAATTCTCGGGTGCCCCATGAACTAGCCCACCCAAGTGTGGGCTCATTGGAACCGTCATTTTAAAGTAAGATCATTGATAGGTCTGCCATTATTCTGCTAGAGTTCCCCGCTGAGTTATGGTCCTTATGATATTTCAGAGCTCAAACCATAGCTTGTAGCCTGGGGAGGTGGCCAGAAAAACCATCCCCTTTTGTGAGGTCAGCAGCCCACAGGTATAAGTCTTGCAGTTAAACCCCCCTGGTCATTCCTTGCTGTGACGTCTTGACTAAGAGATCTGCAAATGAACTATGACGTGTGGCTCCTCCCCAGCCTGGCTTGCCTGTAAATGATATAACTACCATGTGAGTGATTTTCATATTTAATCCTATTTTATTTCTGACTGCATTGTACATAACTATATTGCCTCAGCTTGTTACATCTTTTTTATATTGTATAAGCACTGCTTGTTTTTTAAGGAATAAACCTATAAAATTATTAGTTTGATTCTCCTGCTCTATAAACGAATTTGCACGTTCCTGAAGTACTACGCTACTGTTTTGGGGTTGCTACGGACCCTCTTGATAAATTGTTCATTAAGGAAATCGTAGCTGGTGGCAGCATAAGGAAGGGGTGTAAAGTCCGGCCGACACCGGACGCTACATCTTGGGCCGCGGCCTAGTCCCCGGCAGAAGCCGGGGACTAAATTTGCAGCCGCGGCCTAGCACCGCCCGAAGCCGCGGCCTAGATTTCCGGCGGAGGCCGCCCCAAAATCAGAGGGCGGGCCCGCCGGAAGGAGACGATGCCGGGGGCGGATCCCCGCGACCGCGGCCCACCCCCCTGCCGGCGCCGGACGCCACACCTCGGGCCCCAGTCCCCGGGGACCAAACCCTTGCCCGAGGCCCAACACTGCCTCAAATGGAATAGCCTCTATTGCTGCCACCATCCTTCCCAGGACCCTCATGCAAAACCGGATGGTGTGAGTAATTGGTTGGCGAAGGATCCGTACCTCTTGACGGAGAACCAAGGCCTTGTCCTGAGGAAGAATTATCAACCCCTGAGCGGTGTCGAAATTCATCCCTAAAAAGGTGATCTTCCGAGATGGCACGGGAGATGATTTCTTCATATTCACCAGCCACCCCAGGCGAGCAAGGGTGTCTAACGTAATGCTGACACTTTCCTCGCAGATTTGAAAAGACGGACCCTTGATGAGGAGATCGTCTAAGTAAGGCAGGATGACTACCCCCTGGAGTGCAGAATGGACACAACAGCAGCCATGACCTTTGTGAACACCCTGCTTTAGCCATCGTTGCGGCGACCTTTTTAGAGAATCCAGCCCTGGTCAGGATCCAAGATTCAACGGCCAGGCCGTCAAACACAGGACCGCTGAGTTCTGGTGGTAAACTGGGCCCTGGGAGAGAAGGTCCACGCGCTCTGGCAGTCGCCAGGGTGTGTCGGCGAGCAATTGTACCAGCTCCGCGTACCATGAGCGACGCGGCCAATCCGGAGCGATTAATATCGCTGGAACCCCCTCTATCCTGATCTTTCTGATCACCCTTGGGAGAAGGGCTATTGGTGGAAACAAGTATGGAAGATGAAACTGATTCCATGGTAGGACCAGAGCGTCTACTGCAAATGCCTGCGGATCCCGGTACCGGGAGACGAAGTTGGGCACCTTGGCATTTATCTTGGAAGCCATCAGGTCCACATCTGGGATTCCCCACTACCCCCCTTGCTCCCCATCCGAGCAGGCTGGCGTCCGTTGTGACAACCAACCAGAAATTTGGAGGAAACAACCGACCCTATTGGGTGGCGCTAGCAGTGACGGAGCGGGTTTTATAAGTGTATTGCCCGGCTGCGGCCCGGAGTAATTATAATTCCCTCACTGCAGCGTGCCCAATAGCCAGCACACATCCAAGTGACCCGTCTGGCGACTAATTATCCTAGGTGCAGTTCTCTGACTGACCTGAGGGTAAGGGGGCGCCAGAGAGCTGCAAGTTCCAAAGGGGAAGTGGGATAATTATAAATCCCTGCAGTTTACGGGGTCGGACGGCAGCAGCCGTCGTGTGTGTGCGCGTTTTCGTCACATTTGCGGCACGGAGGGATCACAAGCCGTGATACCCCGGGCTACCGTGTGGCGGACCGTGTGCACGTTTCATCACACAAATGCCACAGAAATAAACAGCAAATAACTTATCTGAAAGTTGCAGGACACAGCAGGAAGCAAGCTGACTTCCAAAAGAGACCAGGAAGCAACAAATCACCGGCTAGGATC
>JARQOD010000009.1:72772119-72844556 GCA_033576555.1 Oophaga sylvatica
ATGTGAAGGTAGCTCACTTATATCTCCCCAGTCAGTCCCACCTGATTGCCACTCATCGCCCCCAGGTGATGGACTTCTGTTAGCCAAAGCAGCTTCATTACTATCAGCAGCCACCAGAGGGAGCCCAAACTCAGACGTCAGATCCAGAGTGTTCACAACAACCGGCTACATTAACGGGCAGGGTGTAAATGCAGGCCGGACTGGTCGACCATCTAATGCGGTTCATGAGGTTCTCCTGACTCTCAGAAGGATGGGGCAGGTTGAATTTTCACCCCAATTAGTTGGTTGTTCTGGGAAATAGCTTCTACCAGAGGAGTCTGAAGAGGACAATGTGTATGGCAGTGGCTTTATCCCATCCGCTCACTGAAAACACGAGCAAAGCCGGCCGTCCATGCTTATGGAGCAGTCAGTAGAGATAACCAGTGATAAAAATGATATATTTTCTGTAGAAATCTATCGGGTCAAACAATCAATTGTAGAAACAATCGGTAAATTAGGTTTGGAAACACATTAGGGCGTGTGACTGCACTTCTACAATGGACATTTGCTGGAATTCTTGCGCCAGTGTCATCACTGCTATGGGTGGTGCAGTGAGGACACATCTGTGGTCCATCTCCTGACTACAGGACTGTGCATGCACTGCCAGTCACAGCAGCGACGCATGCGCACTTTATGTGCACTGTGGTGCCCTAACTTTCCCTCAATGGCAGATGTTGGGGAAAAGAAGGGTCGGGCATATGGAACGTCATCATTTCTGATACTTGATACAAGGGGCACTACTGGCACAATACAAGGGGGCTATTCTGTCCCCGGGGCCTGTGGCTGTAAATATGGCTCTGTGAGATGCCGGATCTCTTTCACCCTACTTACAATTGGCGACGATCGCAGATAGCTTAACTCAGCTGCCGGCACACATGTTATGAAGAATCCAGAAGAGACTTTGATTTCTTTAAGAATTCTTGTTGAATGCATACAAACAGCAGCAGGTAAAAAAGACTTTCTTCAGACAGACTGAAAACACATGTGATTCTGATAAAATTAAGATGGAGAATGAAACACAGGAGAAAGAAGAAGGAAATGACATCACACCAGAAGAGGGAGACAGAGAGACAGAAGGGACAAACTTGATGTAAAGGGAGGATTTCAGCTATGCAAACACAGGGACACATAGCAACAGTAAACAATATGAGAGACTGCAATACAGCATGTAAAATACACAGGACAGTCTGTAAAATGTCTCATTCATGGGACATAACACTCCCCGTCTGAAATCTATAGATTTCATAATTTTATGATGTCCACTGGAGATGTCACTGTAGACCTGAAAGACAAAAGGAAAAAACAAGCATGCAGGTAATAACAACAACAGTTGAAGTCTAATTGGCATGGTCCAATGTTCAGTTGGAGGCATGAAGTCCTCAACAGCGGAATAGTCCGAGTCCAAACGAAAACCGATCTTCGGATTGGGGAAGCCGCAACGTGCAAACACTTCCCCCAACCCAATAATCCGCTGGAGAAAGTTAAAATATTACAATGTTCCAACACAGCTGGAGGAGTATATGGCGGTAGGCTCCCCGCCGTGAGCTGAGTTCAGAGACGAAGCTAAGATCATGTGACTCCTGCTCGAAGGAGCCAGCAGATGATTTGCCTGAAATGTATGTCAGCAGATAGGATGGCTGACCAGCTGAAAGGATGTCCAGGGTAAAGAGAGCTCAGCTTCTGTACCTTTTTGCCGGTTTCTGAAGCGCTGGGAGAGGCTCCTGCAGCTGTAGTCTTCGTAGACACATCGTAGGAAAGGTAGACTTGTCTCTTGATGATGGTTGAAAGAGTCTTTACAGAACTACGGGGCAGGACTTGTTGTAAGGCCTTTAGAGACTTCTTCGCCATCTCCCATCTTTGCTGTCTCTGAGATGGTAGCATAGTGTTCCGTAGATATCCGGAGTAGCAAGCTGTCTCAGTGGTACCCTGCCTAGAACTGCGATGGGTGTCTTAAACCCGAGAGGACCGTCGATGCTGTTTTCAACAGGCGAAGCTCCTCGTTTGATAGCAAGTTCCTTACAGGATGATGCTTGGGAAGTGAACGTGTCTTGTTCAACATCCGCCAGTGAGCTGAGGCTGAATTGCGTGGGGAAAACGCTGGCACCATCGGTCAGAGGTAGGCTGTTGAGAGAGCGGCTCTCACTCTGAGCACTGAAGTCTAGCATGGCTTCGGTTTGACCAGGCTTGTGATGGAGATGGGTATCAAAGGTTGGGAACTTAGCAGTTACTTGCTGTGGATCCCTTGGCAACTTAGTCTTTGCTGGAAGAGAAGGTGAGGGAGCTACCCAGCTGTTATAGTTGTCTTCGGTGGGTTTGACGCTCATGACCCTGATGATCACTTTGTCTCCCTCTGTAGGTAGTGAGTTGTTGTCCTTGGTTGAAGGATCGAATGCTGTTATCTCGAGGTTGTAGTCTCGAGGATAAAGCGGACTTGAAATATTGGATGGTTGCCGTTGACACGTAGTGTCGTTTGACTTCTCCTTCATCCATTGGTGACGTGAGTATGACAGGGAGGACAAGTCGTTGTCATCCGACGTGATAACGGTTTTGTAAGAGGAGATGTCGTTCTGATTCTTTGTCTGGTCACTACAGACATTGCCAATGATGACCCAGCCCAACTCGAGGCGCTGGGCATATGGTTCATTGAGTAGTCCGTGGATTTGTTGACGCATCTTGTGCAGTCGTATAATGTCTCTGCCGAGGAGAATTAGGATGTCTGCCTTATCATCCAGGGGTGGCATCTCTTTGGCTATCATTCTGAGATGAGGATGCTGAAGAGCGACTTCTGGTGTTGGGATTTCTTCCCTATTGAATGGTATTTGGTTACACTCTACAAGCGTGGGTAGTGGTATCTCCGTGGCGTCTTTCTCAAGAGAAGTTATTATGAGGCCACTGGCCCTTCTTCCAGAGGTTTGTAAAACGCCACTGCAGGTGCCCAAGGTGTAGGGATAGACGTCTCCTTTTAAGTCAAACAAGTCAAAGAGTTCTGACCTGGCTAATGATTTGTTGCTCTGGTCATCCAGGCTAACGTACACCTTGACTGCCTTCTCTGGATGGCCCTTGGGATACACCCATGACAGGCATATCTTCGCACAGGACTTGTCTCGAAGACCTTCTCCACAGACATCGGTGCATGAGGAAGATACTGCAACATGGCTTGTCACTTGGTCTGTACTCTCCCCGCCATGGCTTGTGGGTGGAGAAGGTGAAGACGCAGAGTCAGGCTGTGATGGATGGAGCGCCTGTACGTGGTCTTCGCTGTCGCACTCTAGACACATGATGGGGATGACACAGTCCTTAGCAAGATGTTCGGTAGAGGCGCAGCACCTGAAGCATACTCCAAACTTCTTCAAGAGCTCCTTTCGTTCTTGAAGGGGCTTCTTCCTGAAGCCGATGCACTTCTTCAGGGGATGTGGTAGTTTGTGAATTGGACACCGGCGATTAGGATTCTCAACCTTCTCACCTTTGTCGCTCGTATCTTGTGATACTGAAGGTGCCGGAAGAACATCAGTCTTCTTGATGGACATTGGAGCTTGGTGGTTCCTGTAGTTAAGACGTGGACTGTCGTGTTTTGTAGATGAAACAGGGTCGCTGTGTTCTTGTCATGGGTGCATCGCCATGAAGATCGTCGCGATTGCACATTCTGACTTCTCACAGCTGAGCTGCTGTTTCTTTGTTTTTTGGTAATGAGAGAGTTAATTTTTCCTAGCTCTTTGCTAAGGCTAGGTGCAGCCTCGCCCGGCTGCTTTTGATTATGTTCTAATTAGTTTCCTTTATATTTCTGCCAGTCTGGGTGTTAGACGCCGGTGAAAGCATTCATGTAGTTTAGCAGACTGGATCGGTTCTGAGAATATTTAAGCTAAGAGCTCCTTAGTTGTTTTTACTCTTACAGCTTATAGTTTTTCTCTGAGACCTTAGGTGTTCCTACTGTGTGTGAGTGTTGTATGTAAGACTTTATTCACTTTATTTCTTGTCTTTGTTGTTTGTCTTTCTGTTCATTAACCGTTACCTGTTCATTCCCTTTGGTGGTATTCAGGGTCCTTCTTAGGACTAGAATACAGTTGGCAGGGATTGATAGGAGACAGGGTTTACGCTGGTGGCCTGGACCTCTGTACCTTTAACAGTACCTCCAGGTTGAGGGATTAGTTAGTACCCCAGTTTAGGGTCAGCTTAGACCCCGGTCACCCTCTAGCCGGAGACAGCGTATAACGGATTCCGTTTTGACCCTCTGGACATTCTGTCAGGTAAATCTATGTTATCATATATCTATGCGCATGTTATATAGTATGTTGCCCTTTTGATATAGATTACTGACATCACATATATATATCTGCTATACAGCGTGACATTTTCACCGGCCCAACTAAAGATCCTCCCCAGCTGTCATGGATCCAGTAGCCCAGCTGGCCCGGCAGTTGCAGGGGTTGTCCATGGAATTTGCAGACATTAAGTCCAAGGTTTTGTCCCTCCCGGAGCAAACCAGATCTGAACCTAAGGTTGCTCTCCCGGACAGGTTCACTGGTGGGCGGAACAAATTTTTTACTTTCCGGGAGGCATGTAAATTGTACTTTCGGCTGCGGCCTCGGTCATCTGGGAGTGAAGAGCAGAGGGTGGGAATTGTTATCTCGCTCTTACAAGGGGACCCTCAATCTTGGGCGTTCTCTATTCCTCCAGGCTCCCCAGATCTCCAGTCAGTGGATCGATTTTTTACTGCCCTGGGTCTGGTATATGATGATCCGGATCGAGTCTCCCTTGCTGAAACAAGGTTACGTAAAATACGGCAAGGAAATCGTCCAGCGGAGGAATATTCTTCTGAGTTCCGTAGATGGGCAACAGATACTCAGTGGAATGACCCAGCTCTTAGGAGCCAGTTTTGTCAAGGGTTGTCTGACAAATTAAAAGATGTGTTGGCTCAGTATGATTCTCCTCCATCACGGGAAAGGCTGCTATGGCCCTCGCTATTCGCATTGATAGACGATTCGGGGAAGACGCGAGGTAACTCCGCCCCCGTGATGACTCCACCTACTACTAAAGTCCCTTATACTGAGGTTCCCCTGGTCTGTTCTGAGGAACCCATGCAGTTGGGAGGGACATCATTTTGTAGGAGGGAATCGGCGGTGCGCCGCAAGACTAGAAGGTGTTTCTTTTGCGGTAGAGAGGGACATTTTGTTGGGGGGTGTCCATCCCGGACCTCTTTGAGCCAAGGAGTTAACCTGGGAGTGTGTATTTCGTCCCCAAATCCCTCTCAGTTTCTCGTGCCTGCGGAGGTGGTGATTGGTACTAGAACTGAGAGGATTTCTGTTTTTCTTGATAGTGGGTCCGGGGCTAATCTGGTGGACGCTCGGTTTGCCCAGGTGCATGGTATGCAACTGAGTGTATTGGCCAAACCGGTCCTATACTCTCTATTGATTCTAGACCTCTTGGTCAAGGTAGCTTGGTACAAGCTGTTCATAACATAGATCTTCGAGTAGGGGCAATACATAAAGAGCAATTGTCTTGTTATGTGTTGGAGGGTCTACCTACTCCTATTGTGTTGGGACTTCCTTGGTTGGCTAAACATACCCAGTGATTGATTGGCAATCCAGAAAGATAAGCCAGTGGGGTGAATTTTGCAAGAATAACTGCATGAGCACGGTCATCGGTGCGGTTGTGCCTAGGACTTTGCCTCCTTTTCTGGAGGACTTTGGGGAGATGTTCTCAGAGGAGGGGTGTAAAGAGTTACCTCCTCATCGCGCATATGACTGCTCAATAAAGTTGCTTCCTGATGCCTTATCTCGTACTTTCCCAGGGACCGGGAAGACGGATGATCCGGTTCCTATTCCTCAGGAGGGAGTTGTAGTGTCGCTGTTGCTCTGAGCTTGAGGGGGAGGTATTGGGGGCTCAGGGGGACGCCCCTGTGGGACTTCCAGGGAGACTGATAGTTCCAGATCAGCTTAAGACTGAAGGTTACGGGAACCGTTACAAACGGATGGCTGATAGGGGAGAGTTTCTGGTCTGGATCTGAAGGTGAACGATCTGGTTTGGTTGTCTACCAGGAATATAAAACTTAAAGTTTCCTCCTGGAGGTTGGGTCCCAGATTCATCGGGCCGTACAGGATCAGTTCCATAATTAATCCTGTGGCATTTCGTCTGGACCTCCCTCCTACGTTTAAAAATCATAATGTGTTTCACAAGTCATTACTTAAAAAGTATGTGGCACCAGTCATACCGTCACCTCTACCTCCTTCAGTGGTGGTCAATGATAACGTGGAAATTCATGGGTCGAAAATCATTGACTCACGTCTCAGTCGCCGATCCCTTCAGTACTTAGTTCATGGAGGGGTATGTCCTGAGGAGGGGACGTGGGTCCCTGCGTCTGATGTAACGCAGATCGATTGATTCGGACCTTTCACACAACTCACCCGGACAGACCTGGTCATGAGGGTCCGGAGGCCCCTCGTAGAAGGGGGGGTACTGTCATGGGTGCATCGCCATAAGATCGTCGCGATTGCACATTCTGACTTCTCACAGCTGAGTGCTGTTCTTTGTTTTTTGGTAATGAGAGAGTTAATTTTTACCTAGCTCTTTGCTAAGGCTAGGTGCAGCCTCGCCCGGCTGCTTTTGATTATGTTCTAATTAGTTTCCTTTATATTTCTGCCAGTCTGGGTGTTAGAGCCGGTGAAAGCATTCATGTAGTTAGCAGACTGGATCGGTTCTGAGAATACTTAAGCTAAGAGCTCCTTAGTTGTTTTTACTCTTACAGCTTATAGTTTTTCTCTGAGACCTTAGGTGTTCCTACTGTGTGTGAGTGTTGTATGTAAGACTTTATTACTTTATTTCTTGTCTTTCTTGTTTGTCTTTCTGTTCATTAACCGTTACCTGTTCATTCCCTTTGGTGGTATTCAGGGTCCTTCTTAGGACTAGAATACAGTTGGCAGGGATTGATAGGAGACAGGGTTTACGCTGGTGGCCTGGACCTCTGTACCTTTAACAGTACCTCCAGGTTGAGGGATTAGTTAGTACCCCAGTTTAGGGTCAGCTTAGACCCCGGTCACCCTCTAGCCGGAGACAGCGTATAACGGATTCCGTTTTGACCCTCTGGACATTCTGTCAGGTAAATCTATGTTATCATATATCTATGCGCATGTTATTAGTATGTTGCCCTTTTGATATAGATTACTGACATCACATATATGCATACAGGTACTGCTATTACACTTGACCGTCTGGACAGTTCTCCATCAGGTAAAAATCTTGGATCAGGTATTACACTCGATTAGCATTATTTGTCGCCTTATTGTGATACTCGACATCACGAATAGTGATAACTATGGACAGGTGCGTTCCCATAGGAAACTGGATGGGTCTACACTCTGCGATATTTTCGATGAACTCGCAAGTAGAAAATTGGAGGAAGAGACTTGGTTTTCCTTTATTTTGATCCAAGCATGGCCCACTTATTTTGGATATTGGACGGCAGCTTGGAAACTATTGGGGTTACCCCATGAGCAGTGTCCAGGTAGCTGAGGCCAGGAAGGTACGGGTCTGCTTTGGCCAGCTGAAGCTCTAACAGGAGGTCGCTGAGCTCTTGGAACCTTGTACTGTCTTTATTAGATACCTTTGGAAAATCCTCTAGTCGTTTGAACAGGGCCCTTTCTATGACCTCAGGACTGCCATAGCTTCTTTCTAGCCTCTTCCATGCAGCAGTGAGACCAGCAATGGGATTACTGATGTGGACAGATTTAAGTCTCTTGACCCGATCCGTGGATTGTGGCCCAAGCCACCTGATTAGCAGGTCTAGCTCTTCAGCGGCGGTGATGCCGAGATCACTGATCGTGGTTTCAAAGGTACACTTCCAACCCCTGTAGTTCTCAGGTTTATCGTCAAACTCTGTAAGACCGGTCTTAGTTAGATCGCGCCGAATCATGTACCTTGCGAGGCCAGTCATATCAGCATTCTCCGATTTTGGAAGGACCGATGCTGGTTGGATTGCTTTGTTCATACAGTCTGTGATTTGACCTGGGAATGCAGGTATGTATGGGGCAGCGTAGGCATTCAGTCCATTAACTGGCTTAATGAGCTTAGTTTCTGCTACACATGGGACTGGAATTGTGTGATTGACCGGAGTGTGGTGACTGGCCTGCATATTGGCCTGTACGTAGGATTCTGAGTATAAGATTTGGTGATTTGCAGGTTTCTGGTACATTTCGGTGCACAGAGGTGGATCAGGATACAAGATTGGCAGCGTATTGTAATTGTACTGACCTTGGGTGCAGGATGGGGATAAACGCTCTGTGTCCTGTTGCCTCAGGGGAGCATCAGTGTGGTCAGGAAGGATTGCAGGAGCAGGGATAGCACTGTGTTGGCTTTGTACATAGTCTCTAGTACGCTTAAGAGGGTCTTCAGTATCAAAACCCTGTTGTTTCAGGGGAGCATCTGTGTGGTCAGGAAGGATTGCAGGAGCAGGGATAGCACTGTGTTGGCTTTGTACATAGTCTCTAGTACGCTTAAGAGGGTCTTCAGTATCAAAACCACTTAAACTGATGCTGTCTCTTTGGCTCCACTGATGGCTTGTTCCAGGACCTTTAATTTTGCCATGGCTATGGCGTGTTGGCGTTCCTTCTTTAGGGCCTCTAGGGCACCTTGTATTTTAGTGGCCTCAGTTTTCATTTCTATGGCCTCTAGGGCAGCTTGTATTTTAGTGGCCTCAGTTTTCATTTCAGTTTCCTTTTGAGCAAAGGCAGCTTGTATTTTAGTGGCCTCAGCTTCCGCACGTGCTTTTATGAGCTGTTCGCTGAGGGTTGAGGATTTTGAAGAGCGTGACTTAGATGTTCGCTTTGACTGTCTGGCAGAGCCAGAAATGCAAGATGACATCTCGGCTATTAGTGCGATTCTTGCCTCTGTTTTGGCTTTTATATCGCGCACCATGCTTTCTCTCTCAGAGTTAAGTTTTTGGAAAGCTTGCAGCTCTTTGCAGGTAACTGATGGGTTAAGTCTTTTTAACACTGCGATATATTGGTCTGTTATTTTTGCATAACATTGATAATCTGAACACAGTTGTGCGAGAGCTCCCTCCAGTGGTCGTTGGAGAGAAGCAGGCTGAGACAGGCTATTTATGTGGCATAAGAGTTTTTGCCATAGCTCTGCTGTTGCACGGAGAAGATCATGTTTACTGGATTCTAGATTCTCCCTTATTTTCCAAGTTGGCTTTGTGACACGTCTAGCCTTCTCACTAAATGGTGGAGTAGGGTCTATGCACTCTACCTCTGACAATGGGTCTGGCAGAGACCGTGTAGTCATTCCTTCAGCCATCCTGCTGCACAGGGAGAAGGGGAGCTGTATAGACTCTTATATGTTGAGAGCGGATGCTCTGCAGAAGTTCTGTAGCTTTATAGAAGCTGTGGGTTTTACAGATGAATCTGAAGAGTCTTTTTTACTATTCTGTCCCCGGGGCCTGTGGCTGTAAATATGGCTCTGTGAGATGCGGATCTCTTTCACCTACTTACAATGGCGACGATCGCAGATAGCTTAACTCAGCTGCGGCACACATGTTATGAAGAATCAAAGAGACTTTGATTTCTTAAGGAATTCTTGTTGAATGCACTACAAACAGCAGCAGGTAAAAAAGACTTTCTTCAAACAGATGAAACACATGTGAATCTGATAAAATCAGAGGAGAATGAAACACAGGAGAAAGAAGAGGAAATGACATCACACCAGAGAGGAGACGAGAACAGAAGGACAAACTTATGTAAAGGGGATTTCACTATGCAAACACAGGGAACTGCAACAGTAACATATGAAGACTGCAATACAGGATGTAAATGCACAGACAGTCATTAAAATGTCTCATCATGGGACATAACAGGGGCACTACTGGCACTAGCAAGGGGGCACTACTGTCACTATGCACTACAAGGAGGCACTACTGGCTCTATGCAAGGGGCACTACTGTCACTATGCAAGGGGGCACTACTGTCACTATGCAAGGGGCACTACTGTCACTATACAAGAGGGCACTACTGTCACTATACAAGGGGCACTACTGTCACTATAAAAGAGGCACTACTGGCACTATACAAGGGGCACTACTGTCATATACAAGGAGGCACTACTGTCACTATCAAGGAGGCACTACTAGGCACTATACAAGGAGGGCACTACTGGCCTATGCAAGGGGGCACTACTGTCACTATACAAGAGGGCACTACTGGCACTATACAAGGGGGCACTACTGTCACTATACAAGGGGGCACTACTGGCACTATACAAGGAGGCACTACTGGCACTATACAAGGAGGCACTACTGGCACTATACAAGGAGGCACTACTGGCACTATACAAGGGGGCACTACTGGCACTATACAAGGAGGCACTACTGGCACTATACAAGGGGGCACTACTGGCACTATACAAGGGGCACTACTGTCACTATACAAGGAGGCACTACTGGCACTATACAAGGGGCACTATTGGCACTATACAAGGAGGCACTACTGGCACTATACAAGGGGGCACTACTGGCACTATACAAGGAGGCACTACGTCACTATACAAGGAGGCACTACTGGCACTATACAAGGGGGCACTACTGCACTATACAAGAGGGCACTACTGTCACTATACAAGGAGGCCACTACTGTCACTATACAAGGAGGCACTACTGGCACTATACAAGGGGCACTACTGGCACTATACAAGGAGGCACTACTGGCATGTACAAGAGGGCACTACTGGCACTATACAAGGAGGCACTACTGGCACTATACAAGGGGGCACTACTGGCACTATACAAGAGGGCACTACTGGCACTATACAAGGAGGCACTACTGGCACTATACAAGGGAGCACTACTGGCATATACAAGGGGTCACTACTGGCACTATACAAGGAGGCACTACTGGCACTATACAAGAGGCACTACTGGCACTATACAAGAGGCACTACTGGCACTATACAAGGGGCACTACTGGCATTATACAAGGGGATGGCACTAATACTGGCACTATACAAGAGGCAATGTGGCACTACTGCACTATACAAGAGGGACACTACTGCACTATACAAGGGTCACTACTGGCACTATACAAGGGGCACTACTGGCACTATACAAGGGGCACACTGGCACTTACAGGGGCACTACTGCACTATACAAGGGGGCACTACTGGCACTATGCAAGGGGGCACTACTGGCACTATACAAGGAGGCATACTGCACTATACAAGGGGCACTACTGGCACTATACAAGGGGCACTGATCTGGCACTATTACAAGAGGGCACTACTGTCACTAATACAAGGAGGCACTAGCACTATACAAGGGGCACTACTGGCACTATACAAGGGGGCACTACTGGCACTATACAAGAGGGCACTACTGGCACTATACAAGGGGGCACTACTGTCACTATACAAGGAGGCACTATGCACTATACAAGGAGGCACTACTGGCACTATGCAAGGGGGCACTACTGGCACTATACAAGAGGGCACTACTGTCACTATACAAGGGGCACTACAGGCACTATACAAGGAGGCACTACTGGCACTATACAAGAGGGCAATACTGTCATTATGTCACTATTCAAGGAGGCACTACTGGCACTATACAAGGGGGCACTACTGGCACTATACAAGGAGGCACTACTGGCACTATACAAGGAGGCACTACTGGCACTATACAAGAGGACACTACTGTCACTATACAAGGAGGCACTACTGGCACTATACAAGGAGGCACCACTGGCACTATGCAAGAGGGCACTACTGGCACTATACAAGGAGGCACTACTGACACTATACAAGGAGGCACTACTGGCACTATGCAAGGAGGCACTACTGGCACTATACAAGAGGGCACTACTGGCACTATACAAGGAGGCACTACTGTCACTATGCAAGGGGGCACTACTGTCATTATGTCACTATTCAAGGAGGCACTACTGGCACTATACAAGGGGGCACTATTGGCACTATACAAGGGGGCATTACAGGCACTATAGAAGGGGGCACTACAGGCACTATACAAGGAGGCACTACTGGCACTATACAAGAGGGCAATACTGTCATTATGTCACTATTCAAGGAGGCACTACTGTCACTATACAAGGAGGCACTACTGTCACTATGCAAGAGGGCACTACTGCCACTATGCAAGGGGGCACTACTGTCACTATACAAGGAGGCACTACTGTCACTATACAAGGAGGCACTACTGTCACTATACAAGGAGGCACTACTGGCACTATACAAGGGGGCACTACTGTCACTATGCAAGAGGGCACTACTGCCACTATGCAAGGGGGCACTACTGTCACTATACAAGGAGGCACTACTGTCACTATACAAGGAGGCACTACTGGCACTATGCAAGGGGGCACTACTGTCACTATGCAAGAGGGCACTACTGCCACTATGCAAGGGGGCACTACTGTCACTATACAAGGAGGCACTACTGTCACTATACAAGGAGGCACTACTGGCACTATGCAAGGGGCACTACAGGCACTATACAAGGAGGCACTACTGGCACTATGCAAGGGGGCACTACAGGCACTATACAAGGGGGCACTACAGGCACTATACAAGGAGGCACTACTGGCACTATACAAGGGGGCACTACTGGCACTATACAAGGGGGCACTACTGTCACTATACAAGGAGGCACTACTGTCACTATACAAGGAGGCACTACTGGCACTATGCAAGGGGGCACTACAGGCACTATACAAGGAGGCACTACTGGCACTATGCAAGGGGGCACTACAGGCACTATACAAGGGGCACTACAGGCACTATACAAGGGGGCACTACAGGCACTATACAAGGGGGCACTACTGGCACTATACAAGGGGGCACTACAGGCACTATACAAGGAGGCACTACAGGCACTATACAAGGGGGCACTACAGGCACTATACAAGGGGGCACTACAGGCACTATACAAGGAGGCACATACTGGCACTATACAAGGGGGCACTATTGGCACTATACAAGGGGGCACTACTGTCACTATGCAAGAGGGCACTACTGCCACTATGCAAGGGGGCACTACTGTCACTATACAAGGAGGCACTACTGTCACTATACAAGGAGGCACTACTGTCACTATACAAGGAGGCACTACTGGCACTATGCAAGGGGGCACTACAGGCACTATACAAGGAGGCACTACAGGCACTATGAAAGGGGGCACTACAGGCACTATACAAGAGGGCACTACTGTCACTATACAAGGAGGCACTACTGTCACTATACAAGGAGGCACTACTGTCACTATACAAGGAGGCACTACTGGCACTATGCAAGGGGGCACTACAGGCACTATACAAGGAGGCACTACTGGCACTATGCAAGGGGGCACTACAGGCACTATACAAGGAGGCACTACTGGCACTATGCAAGGAGGCACTACAGGCACTATACAAGGAGGCACTACAGGCACTATACAAGAGGGCACTACTGGCACTATACAAGGAGGCACTACTGTCACTATACAAGGGGGCACTACTGTCACTATACATGGGGGCACTACTGGCACTATACAAGAAGGCACTACTGTCACTATGTCACTATTCAAGGAGGCACTACTGGCACTATACAAGGGGGCACTACTGGCACTATACAAGAGGGCACTACTGTCACTATACAAGGAGGCACTAGCACTATACAAGGGGGCACTACTGGCACTATACAAGGGGGCACTACTGGCACTATACAAGAGGGCACTACTGTCACTATACAAGGAGGCACTACTGTCACTATACAAGGGGGCACTACTGTCACTATACAAGGGGGCACTACTGGCACTATACAAGGAGGCACTAGCACTATACAAGGGGGCACTACTGGCACTATACAAGGAGGCACTAGCACTATATAAGGGGGCACTACTGGCACTATACAAGGAGGCACTAGCACTATACAAGGGGGCACTACTGGCACTATACAAGGAGGCACTAGCACTATACAAGGGGGCATTAATGGCATGCTAATCATAGGCACCTAGGTCAGAACAACAGATGCCGTAATAGTTGGCGCAATGCAGGATCAATAACGATGTCAGGGGTGGGAAGAAGTGAGTTGCAGGGGGAGGAGGCTTATCCGATATTTGCCAGGTAGCCCTGTGATTTTTATCTATGCCTCTGGCAAAACCACAGAGTTAATAGAGTCTTTTACCCATTAAATCCAGATAAACCAGTAGTTTGAGTTCTCGAAAGAACAGCAACAAAAACCTTGCACCCTACAAAGAACCATCTTCCATAAAGCGTGGAGCACGTGCAGAGGGGGTCGTAAATAATGAACTCTATGTAATAAGATGTCACCTCTAGGTATATAGTGTCAGGCATTAATACCGTCAGGAAGTCGCTTCTATAATTACTCTTACAGATGGATTGTCTTGTTCTGCCGTTTGTGTTACTACACCGTGAAACTGGAAATGTTTCTACCAATTTAGGAAACCTTTAGACGGTGTTTGTTGGTGATTGATAAATACCGGCTGTAACCTCTTTTATTATCACACTGCTAGAATACAAAGACTACGTGAGAGATCCGAGGTCAAAAACGCTCCTGAGCGCAAATCTAAATAGGACCGATCGACTTGTACATTCCTTACTTCCCGTGTAGTACAATAAGTCCAACTCACGATTCACAGAAACATTCATGGGTTAATTGGCTTCAGCTACTTTACAATGCCTGTATGCAGGAAGAAGACTAGAACTCCATAGCGCGCCCCTGTTAGAAGCAGCGATCCTACAAGTCACTATTGACCTTTTAACAAGCCTTGCAATATGATAAACCCAAATCAGAATCTCAATTTGCAGACACGATGTTTCAGGGGTATTGCCCCTCGTTAGTGCAAAGTATGAAATGTGATTTGGCTCTAGGTGAGAGGCTCTGGACTGAGGTGTACGGGGCAACGTTTCTCCTTGTGGAGAGTGACATCCCAGCCCTGGAATGCCGTGTATTGCAAAAGTATTCCATTATAGAGACATAAATAAGGGATTGAATACTAATGCAATGGGTATTATTGCTTTTATTTATGAAAGTGCTATTATTCAGCCTTATAATATCCAAGGACAATAGATGTGGCCGGTCAGATAAAGTTCCATTATTATTATTTAAATAATGGACTGTAGAAGGAATAATAATAATAAAGTACATCAGAAGTATGTGGGAACTTATCTCATATGCAGAAAGAAGAAGAGAGATGATTGGCGGTAGGGGCAGGAGAAGGATGCTGCAGTCACTCTTCCTAAATCCCTGTCTGAGAATGATGCCGTGAGAGGGGAGGAAGCGCAGCCGATGAGAGACACTCAGCAGCCGCACACCTGTCCAATTTATATAGTTTAGGAGAAAATCAAAAATCAATGTTGCAATTTGATTTGTGCAAAATGCCAAAAAATGCCCACTGCCACTGTCCACAAAGCAGAAGACCGCATCAGCTGGAGAACAATTACATGACCACACGGACTGCCCCATAATGACTTTCAGGCATCACGTCACATGGTATAGTCAACGAATCAGGAGGACTGAGAGAGACAGTATAAAAGCAGAGGCAGGAAATGCAGCAGCCATGTTGTGGTGAATCTGGATAGAAAGAGATCACAGCTCTCTAGATACAGAGAAAGAAATCCACAAAATACTGAATAAACTGTACACATAGTGTGTGACAGCGCAGCAATGATAAACAGCCGCCATCCATTCATCCGTAGCCAGACATGTAGAGGGCACCTGGACATTATTAGGGCTGTGTTTGCATTAAAAAGCTTGAAAGAGATTGGATGCAGTCCTGGGATACGTCAGGATGTTACACACATGTCTCTATAGGGCAAGAATAGGCTTAACAGCACTTTTGTTTCAAAGAGAATCGATTCGCTGTCAATCAATTTTTTGGGAAAAATTTGTCTAAACTTTCAAAATTAATTTCCAAAAGATTCAATCATCTCCACGTTTTTTGGTAACTCCAGTGATCTGATATGTAATATGGAGATACAGGTTATTTGTGGGGTGTCCAATAGCGTACTGGTATATAGTGTTATAGCGGTATATCTGTATGGAATAGTGCATCATACAGAATACAGTGTTATAGCGGTATATCTGTATGGAATAGTACATCATACAGAATACAGTGTTATAGCGGTATATCTGTATGGAATAGTGCATCATACAGAATACAGTGTTATAGCGGTATATCTGTATGGAATAGTGCATCATACAGAATACAGTGTTATAGCGGTATATCTGTATGGAATAGTACATCATACAGAATACAGTGTTATAGCGGTATATCTGTATGGAATAGTCCATCATACAGAATACAGTGTTATAGCGGTATATCTGTATGGAATAGTGCATCATACAGAATACAGTGTTATAGCGGTATATCTGTATGGAATAGTACATCATACAGAATACAGTGTTATAGCGGTATATCTGTATGGAATTGTCACGGGTGTGTCGCTGCGAAGATCGTCGCGATTGCATACCCTGACTTCTCACAGCTGAGTTTCTGGTGCTGGGTGTTTTTCGGCAGTGAGAGAGTTAATTCTTCCTCTCTCTGTGCTGGACAAGACCAGCCTCGCTCAGCTGCAATTAATGTTGTTGTAATTGGATTCCTTCAAATACCTGCCTGTCTGCTAGGGAAGTGTCGGTGAAAGCATTCATGCAGACCAGCAGAGCGGATCGTATTGAGAAGTCTAAAGCTAAGAGTTCCTGTTGTGGTTTTCTCCTCTCCTCGCTTTATTATTTATCTCCTTACCCGTTGGTGTTCCCTCTGTAGTGGTAGTTTTGTATGCAAGGTGGTCTTTTATTTTACCCCTTGTACTGTCTCGTTTGTCTTATACTGTGTGTGAAGGCAGTTACCTTCCTGTTCCCTGTGGTGGTAATCAGGGTCCTTCTCAGGACTAGATTACAGTGGTTAGGGATTCACAGGAGATAGGGTTACGCTGGTGGCCTGGACCTCTGTACCATCAACAGTACCTCCAGGTAGAGGGATTAGTCAGGACCCCAGCTTAGGTTCAGCATAGACCCCGGTCCTCCTGTATACAGAGACAGCGTGACATTTTCACCGACCATACTAAAGATTCCCCCCAGCCACCATGGATCCAGTAGCCAGTCTAGCTCAGCAGTTGCAGAGTTTGTCCATGGAGCTGAGGGACGTTAAGTCCAAGGTTTTGTACCCCCGGAGCAGGCCGGACCTGAACCTAAAGTAGCTCTCCCGGATAGGTTCACTGGAGGGCGGGACAAATTTTTTGCTTTCCGGGAGGCATGTAAATTGTACTTTCGGCTGCGACCTCGGTCATCTGGGAGTGAAGATCAAAGGGTGGGAATTGTCATCTCGCTCCTTCAAGGGGACCCCCAATCCTGGGCGTTCTCTCTTCCCCCGGGCTCCCCGGCTCTCCAGTCAGTGGATAGATTTTTCGCAGCTCTGGGTCTTGTATATGATGACCCGGATCGGGTCTCCCTTGCTGAAACTAAGTTACGTAAGATACGGCAGGGAGATCGTCCGGCAGAGGAATTTTCTTCGGAGTTCCGTAGGTGGGCCACGGACACCCAGTGGAGTGACCCGGCTCTTAGGAGCCAGTTTTGTCAAGGTTTATCTGACAAATTAAAAGATGTGTTGGCGCAGTATGACCCTCCCACGACACTGGAAGCCGCTATGGCCCTTGCTATTCGTATTGACAGACGTCTTCGGGAGAGGTGCGGGGTAACTTCGCCCCCTGTGATGACTCCACCTTCCTCAAGGGTCCCTTATACGGAGGTTCCCCTGGTCAGTCCAGAGGAGCCTATGCAATTAGGAGGGACATCATTCCGGGGGAGGGGATCGGTGGGGCGCCACAAAACAAGAAGTTGTTTCTTCTGTGGAAAAAAGGGTCATCTTATTAGGGGGTGTCCATCCCGTCCTTTGCAGAGTGAGAAGTCGCCGGAAAACTATTGATCCCAGATTGTGTGGTGGACGGCAATCTGGGAGTAAGTATTTCGTCCCTAAGTTCGTCTCAGTTTCTCGTACCGGCGGAGGTGGTGGTGGGTGCGAGAACTGAGAGGATATCTGTTCTTCTGGATAGTGGGGCCGAGGCTAATCTGGTGGATGCTCGCTTTGCCCGGGTTCAAGGTATGCGATTGAGTGTGTTGACTAAACCCGTCCCCATATTCTTGATCGACGCCAGACCTCTCGGTCAGGGAAGTTTTGTGCAAGCAGTGCATAACATAGATCTTCAAGTGGGGGCGCTACATAAAGAACTGTTGTCTTGTTATGTGTTGGAGGGTCTTCCCACTCCTATAGTGCTGGGCCTGCCTTGGCTAACTAAGCATAACCCGGTTATTAATTGGCAATCCAGAGAGATAAGCCAATGGAGCGATTTCTGTAATAAAAACTGCATGAATACGGTCATTGGTGCGGTCGCTCCTAGGGCCTTACCTCCATTTCTGGTGGACTTTGAGGATGTATTCTCGGAGAAAGGGTGTCAAGAACTACCTCCTCATCGCGACTATGACTGTTCTGTTAACTTGCTCCCTGGGGCCAAGTTACTGAAATCTAGGTTGTATAACCTTTCTGGTCCTGAGAGACAGGCCATGAAGGATTATATTTCGGAGAGTCTGGCTAAGGGGCATATTAGACCTTCATCTTCCCCGGTGGCCGCGGGGTTCTTCTTTGTGAAGAAAAAAGATGGAGGCCTACGCCCTTGCCTGGATTTCCGTGAGCTTAATCGGATTACGGTCCGAGATCCGTATCCGCTCCCACTTATTCCCGATCTCTTCAATCAGATCGTGGGTGCCAAATGGTTCTCTAAGTTGGATCTCAGGGGGGCGTATAATCTGATTAGGATGAAGGAGGGGGATGAGTGGAAGACGGCGTTTAACACTCCGGAGGGGCATTATGAGAACCTTGTCATGCCATTTGGTCTGAGTATTGCCCCGGCGGTGTTTCAACACTTTGTAAATGACATCTTTCGCCACCTAATGGGACAGTTTGTGGTCATATATCTGGATGATATCTTAATTTACTCGCCGGATCTTGTGTCTCATCAGGAGCATGTTAGGCAGGTGTTACAGATCTTGCGGGATAATAAACTGTACGCCAAATGGGAGAAGTGTGTGTTCGCCGTACAGGAACTTGTTTTTAGGATTCCTGGTGTCTGCATCCGGTTTTCGTATGGACCCTGGGAAAGTGCGGGCAGTTCTTGAGTGGGATCTGCCAGAGGATCTTAAGGCATTACAACGTTTCCTGGGGTTTGCTAACTACTACCGGAAATTCATTCGTAATTTTTCGTCCATAGTTAAACCTCTCACAGACATGACTAAAAAAGGGACGGATTTTTCTAGGTGGTCTGACAAGGCTTGTCAAGCGTTTTCCTCTTTGAAAAAAATGTTTTGCTTCAGCACCCATACTTATTCAACCTGATGCGTCACAGCCGTTCATTGTTGAGGTAGACGCTTCCGAGGTAGGGGTGGGAGCAGTATTGTCACAAGGTTCGTCCCCTGGTAAATGGCATCCGTGCGCCTTCTTCTCTAAAAAATTGTCGTCCGCTGAGAGGAATTATGATGTCGGCAATAGGGAGCTCTTGGCCATTAAGTTGGCTTTTGAGGAGTGGCGTCATTTTTTGGAGGGGGCAGTCCACCCGGTCACCGTCATTACCGATCACAAAAACCTGCTATATTTAGAGTCCGCAAAACGTCTGAATCCCAGACAAGCTAGATGGTCGTTGTTTTTTACCAGGTTTAATTTTGTCGTCACATATCGTCCTGGGTCAAAAAATGTTAAGGCGGATGCCTTATCTCGCTGTTTCCCAGGGGCTGGGAATACGGAGGACCCGGTTCCGGTCCTTCAGGAGGGGGTGGTGGTGTCGGCAGTATGCTCTGAGCTTGAGGAGGAGGTATTGGAGGCTCAAGGGGACGCCCCTGTAGGACCTCCAGGGAGACTGTTTGTTCCAAATCAGTTGCGACAAAAGGTGATCGAGGCACACCATAATTCAGCTTTGGCAGGACACCCAGGGAGTAAAGCAACTGAGGATCTCCTCTCGCGCCGGTTTTGGTGGCCTAACTTACATAGGGAGGTGGTAACTTTTGTGCGTCCTGCGAGGTTTGTGCGTGCTCTAAGACCCCACATACCCGTCCGTCAGGGACCCTCTTACCTTTGAAGATCCCGGAGCGTCCGTGGACTCATCTGTCTATGGACTTCATTACGGATCTCCCGCCATCTTCGGGTAAAACAGTCATACTCGTTGTAGTGGACAGGTTCAGCAAGATGGCACATTTTATCGCTCTTCCTGCTCTTCCTAATGCTAAAACTCTTGCGCAGGTGTTTATTGGGGAGATTGTAAGGCTTCACGGGGTACCCTCCGATGTGGTGTCGGTAGTGTTGAGCGATAGTGCTCGATATCTAAAAATATCGGATCGGAATGGTATCGCCGATATCACTAAATATCGTCGATATCCGATTTCGATACCGGAAGTCCCATGTAAGTCTATGGGAACAAAATATCGCAACTAAAAAAAAACCTTTATTTCCTTGTAAACACTAAATATACACACATAGAATACATATATATATATATATATATATATATATATATATATATACATGTCATTGTGACATATATATATATACATATATGTATAGTTTATACACTTCTACATAGTAAAATATCCTCTGATTCAATTGCCGGGTAAAGCCGGCTTCTGTGAAAAGACAGAAGCACCCGACATGAAATGACACTTGGTGTACATAGGGTTAACCATGTCTTTTCATGTCGTTTGCAATCTGATTTGCACAAACAATTACATGAGTGGCTGTGTGCAAAATTTCACACCTGTAGGGGTTAATTAAAGGTGTAAATTCGTTGTAAAAAAAACGGACTTTTTTGCTACGAATTTACACCTTTAATTAACCCCTACAGGTGTGAAATTTTGCACACTTACACTCATGTAATTGTTTGTGCAAATCAGATATCAAACTACATGAAAAGACATGGTTAACTCTATGTAAACCAAGTGTCATTTCATGTCGGGTTCTGCATTTTCACAAAAGCCGGCAATTGAATTAGCGGCTATTATACTATGTAGAAGTGTATGAACTATAAATATAAATATATGTGTCACAAATTCAATGACATGTATATATATATATATGAGGTGTAAAATTGCTGAAAAAAAATGCGTGGGCTCCCGCCCTATTTTCGCAACCAGACAGACAAAGCCAGTGAGTGGGGGCAGATAATAATAGCCCAGAGAGGGACCATTTTTTTTGGCCCCCCCTGGCTACTAACATCTGCCCCCAGACACCCCAGAAAGGGCAAATCTCTAATTAGATTTGCCCTTTCTGGCACTTTGCCCGTCTATTCCCATTGCCCTGTAGCGGTGGCGAATGGGTTAATAAGGGGTTAAAATGACCTTGCAATTGAAAGGTCACTTTAAGCCAGGTTAATAATTGAGAGCTGTCAATCAGACAACTATCAATTATTAATCCTATTGTATGAAAGAAAAATCAAACACACACACTTTAATAAAAAAGAAGTTTAATGAAATAATCACACAGTTTTTGACCATATTTTATTTACCTGCTAAAACCATTTCCTGTAATAAAAATAAAATAATAAAGCAAAATTATTCTTACCAATCCGATGCACAGTCAGGTCCCACGGTGTAATCCTTCAGAAAGGGTTAATGTTTACTGCAGGGACCGCAGCTAATGCTGCAGCCTCACAGTAAACCCCCAAATGAATGAGTTCCTCTCCTGGCTGACAGGAGAGGAAGTGGAAAGCTTAATTGATTGCTTTCCACTTTCACTTCAGGTCAGCCAGGGACACAATCAGTGACGTCAGAGGGAACTGGTTAACAAAAATAGGGGATCCCCTCGAAAAAAATTGGCGTGGGGTCCCCCCTATTTTTGTTAACCAGCCAGATGAAGCAGACCGCTGAGGCCTTGTTTTTCAGGCTGGTAAGGATCCAATATCCATGGACCTTGCAAGCCTGATAATACCAGGCCACAGCAGTCTGCTTAGCTTGGCTGGTTAACAAAAATAGGGGATCCCCTCGAAAAAAAAAACGGCGTAGGGGTCCCCCTATTTTTGTTAACCAGCCAAGTAAAATGCAGACTGCTGCGGCCTGGTATTAAAAGACTGTCAAGGCCCATGGATTTTGGCCCTCAACAGCCTGATAATACCAGGCTACAGCAGCCCCACATTTGGCGCATCAAAAGATGTGCCAATTGTGGCACTTTACCCGGCTCTTCCCACTGCCCTGTAGCGGTGGCAAGTGGGGTAATAAGGGGTTAATGTCACCGTTGATTGCACGGTGACAATAAGCCCGGTTAATAATGGAGAGGCGTCAATAAGACACCGATCCATTATTAATCCCAAAGTTATTAAATGCATAAAAAAAAGACAAAGCAAGAAAAAAGTATTTTAATGAAATAAAAGAGACAACACAGTTTTCATTAATTTTATTGTACTCTCATTCCTGCGACGCCATCGATCTCCTGTAAAAAAAGAAAAAAAACAAACCAACAGTATACCACCTGTCCGACGCAGTCCATAGTAACGACTGTCCCACGACGATCCAGCTCTGCTACATCGCAATGACAGGCAGAGCCTGTCATCGCAATGCAGCACAGCTGATTACCTGCTTCCCCGGTGGTGACGTCATCGGACTGACTGCTTTACGGCCGGGATTACCCAGCAGTCACTGCAGTTATCGCGAGAAACTGCATGTGACCGCCGGGGAGAAGAGGATGGCGGCCATGAAGCAGTCCAGGACGTGACCGCCGGAGATCTTCTGCCAGGTAAGTGCCGCTGACTCCTGACAGACCCGACCGACGGACACTGACAGTGACAGTGACAAATCCGATTCCGGTATTCGATAAGACAAAAATATCGAAACGAATTATCGAAAGGCCGATAGAGCTAATATCGGCCGATAGCCGATATTTGCATTATCGTATCGCTCAACACTAGGTGTCGGATCGGGGGTCTCAGTTTGTGTCCAAATTCTGGAGAGCATTTTGTACTCGTCGGGGGATGCAGTTGTCATTTTCATCGGCTTTTCACCCGCAGACCAATGGTCAGACAGAGCTTCTGAACCAGAGCTTAGAGACATATCTCCGGTGTTTTGTGTCAGAGAACCAGGAGGACTGGGCTTCTTTCTTGCCTCTGGCGGAGTTTGCTCTAAATAATAGGCGGAGCGAGTCCACTGGTAAGTCCCCGTTTTTTGGGGCATATGGTTTTCACCCCCAGTTTTGTACTTTCAATAGGGGGGCTCTTCTGGGGTTCCTGAGGAGGAACGATTTTCGTCGTCACTTGCTTCAGTGTGGAGAGGAGTGCTGAATAATCTGAGTGCTATGGGGAACCGATACAAACGTATGGCTGATAGGAGGAGAGTGTCTGGTCCGGACCTAAGTGTGAACGATCTGGTATGGTTGTCTACCAAGAATATAAAACTTAAGGTTCCCTCCTGGAAACTGGGTCCCAGGTTCATCGGGCCATACAAGATCAGTTCTATAATTAATCCGCTTGCATTCCGTCTTGACCTCCCTCCTACATTTAAGATTCATAATGTGTTCCACAGATCGTTGCTTAAGAGGTATGTGGCGCCGGTGATACCTTCACCTTTACCTCCTCCTCCTGTGGTGGTCAATGGTAACTTGGAGTTCCAGGTGTCGAGAGTCATCGATTCACGTCTGAATCGCCGGTCCCTTCAGTACCTTGTTCATTGGAGGGGTATGGTCCTGAGGAGAGGACGTGGGTTTCTGCGTCGGATATTAACGCAGACCGATTGGTTCGGGCCTTCCACACTACTCACCCAGATAAACCCGGCCCTGAGGGTCCGGAGGCCCCTCGTAGAAGGGGGGGTACTGTCACGGGTGTGTCGCTGCGAAGATCGTCGCGATTGCACACCCTGACTTCTCACAGCTGAGTTTCTGGTGCTGGGTGTTTTTCGGCAGTGAGAGAGTTAATTCTTCCTCTCTCTGTGCTGGACAAGACCAGCCTCGCTCAGCTGCAATTAATGTTGTTGTAATTGGATTCCTTCAAATACCTGCCTGTCTGCTAGGGAAGTGTCGGTGAAAGCATTCATGCAGACCAGCAGAGCGGATTGTATTGAGAAGTCTAAAGCTAAGAGTTCCTGTTGTGGTTTTCTCCTCTCCTCGCTTTATTATTTATCTCCTTACCCGTTGGTGTTCCTCTGTAGTGGTAGTTTTGTATGCAAGGTGGTCTTTTATTTTACCCCTTGTACTGTCTCGTTTGTCTTATACTGTGTGTGAAGGCAGTTACCTTCCTGTTCCCTGTGGTGGTAATCAGGGTCCTTCTCAGGACTAGATTACAGTGGTTAGGGATTCACAGGAGATAGGGATACGCTGGTGGCCTGGACCTCTGTACCATCAACAGTACCTCCAGGTAGAGGGACTAGTCAGGACCCCAGCTTAGGGTCAGCATAGACCCCGGTCCTCCTGTATACAGAGACAGCGTGACAGGAATAGTGCATCATACAGAATACAGTGTTATAGCGGTATATCGGTATGGAATAGTGCATCATACAGAATACAGTGTTATAGCGGTATATCTGTATGGAATAGTACATCATACAGAATACAGTGTTATAGCGGTATATCTGTATGGAATAGTACATCATACAGAATACAGTGTTATAGCGATATATCTGTATGGAATAGTGCATCATACAGAATACAGTGTTATAGCGGTATATCTGTATGGAATAGTGCATCATACAGAATACAGTGTTATAGCGGTATATCTGTATGGAATAGTGCATCATACAGAATACAGTGTTATAGCGGTATATCTGTATGGAATAGTGCATCATACAGAATACAGTGTTATAGCGGTATATCTGTATGGAATAGTACATCATACAGAATACAGTGTTATAGCGATATATCTGTATGGAATAGTACATCATACAGAATACAGTGTTATAGCGGTATATCTGTATGGAATAGTGCATCATACAGAATACAGTGTTATAGCGGTATATCTGTATGGAATAGTGCATCATACAGAATACAGTGTTATAGCGGTATATCTGTATGGAATAGTACATCATACAGAATACAGTGTTATAGCGGTATATCTGTATGGAATAGTACATCATACAGAATACAGTGTTATAGCGGTATATCTGTATGGAATAGTACATCATACAGAATACAGTGTTATAGCGGTATATCTGTATGGAATAGTACATCATACAGAATACAGTGTTATAGCGGTATATCTGTATGGAATAGTACATCATACAGAATACAGTGTTATAGCGGTATATCTGTATGGAATAGTACATCATACACAATACAGTGTTATAGCGGTATATCTATATGGAATAGTACATCATACAGAATACAGTGTTATAGCGGTATATCTGTATGGAATAGTACATCATACAGAATACAGTGTTATAGCGGTATATCAGTATGGAATAGTGCATCATACAGAATACAGTTTTATAGCGATATATCTGTATGGAATAGTGCATCATACAGAATACAGTGTTATAGCGGTATATCTGTATGGAATAGTACATCATACAGAATACAGTGTTATAGCGGTATATCTGTATGGAATAGTGCATCATACAGAATACAGTGTTATAGCGGTATATCTGTATGGAATAGTGCATCATACAGAATACAGTGTTATAGCAGTATATATCTATGGAATAGTACATCATACAGAATACAGTGTTATAGCGGTATATATCTATGGAATAGTGCATCATACAGAATACAGTATTATAGCGGTATATATCTATGGAATAGTACATCATACAGAATACAGTATTATAGCGGTATATATCTATGGAATAGTGCATCATACAGAATACAGTATTATAGCGGTATATATCTATGGAATAGTACATCATACAGAATACAATCCGTATAACAGATTACTGCAGCAAATAATCACTTTCATACCAGGACTATAGTCTGGACCATCAGTGATGACACTGCCGTCTATTAATAAGATCGAGGTCCTCGCAGAAGACATCTTGTTACAGGACAGGTCACCTGGTGGGTTTTATTTTCCCTACTGTTTGTCCAGATATCGGATTTCCCCCCTGTAAACCCTGCTGACGAGGAGGTGACGGATATATATAGTAAGTGACCATCTCAGCTTGGAAGTAGAAAATCCTGATACGCACTGTGTATATCAGCTTACAGGACACTCGACCCCGGCAGACGAGACCCCCGGCTCCAGCCGCAGAATCAGAACCGACCATCCAACATATCAGGAGCGTTCCGCTAAACCAGCCCTATATTAAACAAACAAATACGTGATCAGACCCTACATGTGCATCAATAGGACGGAAAGCCCAAAGGTGACAGCCAATATGTCTGCATGGGACGACCATGGGATGTGTGCGATGACCCTCATCATCTGTCCTTCATCAGGGAGGTGTGGACATTCATAAGGCACGAGCACAACTATTCACGTATCTTTCCTCATTTATAGGGATCTGTCTAGGAACCTTTCGTGATCACGTCTCAGTTTCCACATTATATGAAAGAAACATGGGAACCCTGACACAACGTTCCTAAACTTCAGAGACGTCCCCTTCATCTCATAGATCACATTTTGCTTTGATTCACTCGAAATGACTATTGAGAAATGCTGTAATTAGTCGTGTGATGACATCTACTACATTGAGCAGCCTGTGTATAGCTGCGCTTTCCTTCCCCCCAGCCTGCACACAGGCTTAGTGTAATCTGAGCTGCCAGCGCTGGAGTTTTCACTCCTCCCCGCAGGGGGTCTGCATTGTCTGCCCATGTGCTTTTCCCCCCTAGCAGCCATTATGAGAATTCATTCTTTTTGGTTATAACATGGTGGGAGCTTTCGTTAGAAACACGAAAGTTACTGTTTTGAAACCTGTGTCCATCGGGCATCGTTCCCGTGGTACTGGTGAACCCGTAACTCCAACAGAACCCGAGAAATGGAATTCTCGGATGCCCCATGAACTATCTCACCCAAGTTTGGGCTCATTTGAACCGTCATTTTAAAGTAAGATCATTGATAGGTCTGCCATTCTTCTGCGAGGTTCTCAGGATGAAGTATGCTCCTGATAATCTTCCAGAACTAAAACTAGAACTTCTAGCCCGGGGAGGTGGCCAGAAAAAACCATCCCCTTTTGTGAGGTCAGCAGCCCACAGGTATAAGTCTTGCGGTGAGCCCCCCTTGGTCATTCCTTTCTGTGACGACTTGACTAAGAGGTCTGCAAATGAACTATGACGTGTGGCTCCTCCCCCGGCCTGTCTTGCCTATACCTGTGTAACTACCATGTAAGTTTTTTTTCACTTTTAATCCCGTTTATTTTTAACTGTACTGTACATAACTGTATTGCCTCAGCTTGTTACCGTTTTTTTTAAACTATAAACACTGCCTGCATTTTAAGGAATAAACCTATAAATTTATTAGTTTGTTTCTCCTGCTCTATAAACGAATTTGCACGTGCCTGAAGTACTACGCTACTGTTTTGGGGTTGCTACGGACCCTCTTGATAAATTGTTCATCAAGTAAATCGTAGCTGGTGGCAGCAAAAAGAAGGGGTGTAAAGTCTTAACCTATTGGGTGGCGTTGGCAGTGACGGAGCGGGTTTTATAAGTGTATTGCCTGGCTGCGGCCCGGAGTAATTATAATTCCCTCACTGCAGCGTGCCCAATAGCCAGCACACATCCAAGTGGCCCATCTGGCGCCTAATTATCCTAGGTGCAGTTCCCTGACTGACCTGAGGGTAAGGGGGGCGCCAGAGAGCTGCAAGTTCCTAAGTGGAAGTGGGACAATTGTAAATCCCTGCAGTTTACTGGGTCGGACGGCAGCAGCCGTCGTGTGTGTGCGCGTTTTCGTCACATTTGAGGCACGGAGGGATCACAAGCCGTGATACCCCGGGCTACCGTGTGGCGGACCGTGTGCACGTTTCATCTCAAGTCGTATTAGTGATTAGTTCTAATTTGTCAATTTGCTGTATTTATGTCTCTTGCAGCCTCTGATGATGATTATATATGACCTTATACCATACATTAAAAGCATTAGCTCGGAATATGGGGCCATTGGATTCCAAAGCACGTCACTAAAGGTCTTAATGGGAATGTCTCCTGTATTTAATTTTGGTTTCATTAATTAGATTTCCCTGCACTATTTAGCTATTTATATTTAACTTTAAAAAATGGTGGAGACATATGCTTTGTTTCTGCATTCGCTAGGCAAACAGTACACATACCAATATTAATTATGGTAAAATAGGGACAATTAATGAGATTATATTGCTGACTCTGCCCTCTAATAATAATATGACTCTGCTTACCCTGCCTCTAATAATAATGAGATGACTCTGCTGACCCTGCCTCTAATAATGAGATGACTCTGCTGACCCTGCCTCTAATAATGAGATGACTCTGCTGACCCTGGCCCAATAATAATGAGATGACTCTGCTGACCCTGCCCTCTAAGAATGAGATCACCCTGCTGACCCTGGCCCAATAATAATGAGATGATTCCGCTGACCCTGCCCTCTAATAATGAGATGACTCTGCTGACCCTGCCTCTAATAATAATGAGATGACTCTGCTGACCCTGGCCCAATAATAATGAGATGATTCCGCTGACCCTGCCCTCTAATAATGAGATCACTCTTCTGACCCTGCCCTCTAATAATAATGAGATGATTCTGCTGACCCTGCCCTCTAATAATGAGATGACTCTGCTGACCCTGCCTCTAATAATAATGGGATGACTCTGCTGACCCTGGCCAATAATAATGAGATGACTCTGCTGACCCTGCCCTCTAAGAATGAGATCACCCTGCTGACCCTGCCCTCTAATAATAATGAGATGATTCCGCTGACCCTGCCCTCTAATAATGGGATGACTCTGCTGACCCTGCCTCTAATAATAATGGGATGACTCTGCTGAACCTGCCCTCTAATAATGAGATCATTTTGCTGACTCTGTCCTCTAATAATAAAGAGATCACCATGCTGACCCTGCCCTCTAATAATGAGATGACTCTGCTGACCCTGCCTCTAATAATAATGAGATGACTCTGCTGACCCTGCCCTCTAATAATGAGATCACTCTGCTGACCCTGTCCTCTAATAATAATGAGATAACTCTGCTGACCCTGCCTCTAATAATAATGAGATGACTCTGCTGACCCTGCCCTCTAATAATGAGATCACTCTTCTGACTCTGCCTCTAATAATAATGAGATGACTCTGCTGACCCTGGCCCAATAATAATGAGATGACTCTGCTGACCCTGCCCTCTAATAATAATGAAATGACTCTGCTGACCCTGGCCCAATAATAATGAGATGACTCTGCTGACCCTGCTCTCTAAGAATGAGATCACCCTGCTGACCCTGCCCTCTAATAATAATGAGATGATTCTGCTGACCCTGCCTCTAATAATAATGGGATGACTCTGCTGAACCTGCCCTCTAATAATGAGATCATTTTGCTGACTCTGTCCTCTAATAATAAAGAGATCACCATGCTGACCCTGCCCTCTAATAATGAGATGACTCTGCTGACCCTGCCTCTAATAATAATGAGATGACTCTGCTGACCCTGCCCTCTAATAATGAGATCACTCTGCTGACCCTGTCCTCTAATAATAATGAGATGACTGTTGACTCTGCCTCTAATAATAATGAGATGACTCTGCTGACCCTTTCCCAGTCTACACAGCACAGCTAACAAATGAGCTGTCTTCTAATGAGAATGAGATCAGTCCGCTCACCGTATCCTTTCATGATAACAGCACGAGTCCCCTGACCCTCTAATAATGAGAATACATTTCTGAGCTTGTCCTCTGCTGATAATTTGATGACTCTGCTGACTGTGGCCTCTGTCAGTAATGCTGGCTTTTTCGCAGTCTACATAGCAAAGTTCACAAGTAAGCCGCAGAAAGCAGGAAATATCAGTGCATTGTCCCGGGCTTCATTTATCGGTAGTTATTAAGTGTTGATGTTGTAAACATGGAGTTTATTACAGTTTTCTATGTCAATCAAAGCAATTAAAGTAATTTTAGGTTTCGCAATCGTGTTTTACAGCAGCTTCTAAGCGCAGTACACTGGTATCACATTAATACTAGCGCCTGAGCACAAACACATGTCTGAGGAGTCTTGGTACGAAGCTGATAGAAGTTCTCCCTTCTGTAGACAAGAAACATTTCACATGAATAAAAACACAGAAATAACATTTCATCAGCGAGTTCAATAAGTGATTCCAGCCACAGTAAAAGTAAATGAATGTCCATCCAAATCCTGCAATCTCCCCCCTAGTTTACGTGATCCCGTATATGCTTATGTTATTATGTTACAATTTCTATTTCATGACTTTCCAGAATGTTTATTTATCTTCTTGAAACTTTCCCTATTGTGTAGGTCGGATTATTTACTCAGTTGCCACGTTTTGTCTTCTGGTTAACCAGCATTTGAGTAATTGGAGTTACATACACTAATATGTAGACGAAGAGAAAGATGCGGCAACACCCGGGGGCGCTATTTTACATTTTTACTTTGTTAGAAAGTGCTCATTAACCCCTAATACGGAGGTTGTGCGCTATCACTATGTGGAGCTGCAGCCGCTGCATGCAGTGTGGGCACCCGCTGAATCACTTAGCCAGCACCCCGCAGTAACTGATGGGGTCAGAACGAGCTCCAATCACATTCTTATAAGTTTTATCTTTGCTTTGTTTATTGTATCACTTTTAGCTTTGTTACCTATGACAGTTATGTATGAACTGTTGAATTGTAAAGTGTTGCAGGATATGTTGGCACCATATAAATAAAGATTATTAACATCTTAAATTCTGCAGTCAAATGTGTCATCGGCATCTAAAAGTCTTGAGGATGGTGGCCGTGACTTCCGGTAGCCACTGGCACTTATGTGCTTATGTCTCACAATACACCGCGATACTATTGTGTACACGATCAACAAACAGATTGTAGGTTAAAAGAACCCCTAAAATATAAGATTCAATCGCCCTCTGTTTACCCCAAACATAAATCGCGAAATGCAAAAAATCGCCCAAACTAATAAAATCTAAAACTATTTATCGCTTACAGTGAACGCTGAAATAGGAAAACAGAATCGAATTGGCATTTTTTGTCCATTGCTAATCCCAGCAAAAATGCAATAAAAAGTGATCAAAACACTTTAAAATGCAATAAAAAATGATAAATCCCCAAAATGGTTTCAGCTCGATGCACAAAAAAACAAAACAACCATCATAAAACATCATAAAAAAGTTCTCATAAAATGGAAACACAAACTATTTTTTACTTTTTACAAAATTGCAAATTTGTTTTTCCGCTTAAAAAAAAATTACCGTATATTATATATATATTTATATCTATACACATACAAGTTTGGAATCGTACCTGGAAAATCATATAACAATGGTGGGATGACGTTTCCTTTTCACCATTTCACCACATTTGGAATTTTTTCCTAATTTTCAGTACATTTTATGGTAAAATAAATGGTGTCATTCAAAACTGCAACTCACAAAAACAAGCTCTTGTATGGCATTAAAAAAGTAATGGCTCTAGGAAGAAGAGGAGGAAAACATGAAAGATCAAAAGTTTCCTTGCAAGTTTGTGGCTGGGTTTGAAGAAATGGAGTTGTGGATTTGGTCAAGATTAGTGGTGTCCTCAATGCTGAGAAATCCCGGCAGAAACATCAGGAGGCGTCTGATCTGCTCCAAATTTATTCTGCAGCCGGACAACGACCCCAAAATCCAGCCAATGTCATTAATAGCGAGGAGTCCTGGAGGTGATGATCCGGCCCCGGTCCCCTGATCTCACATCACCCCGTCTTGAGCTTCATGGCTGAGCAGTTGCATCCAGCCGTACATCACCAAGCACAATGCCGAGCGTCGGATGGAGTGGTGTAAAGCCGCCCCCACTGACCAAATATCAAATATAGCTTCCAGCTTTATAGGAACAGTTAAGAATGAACTAGAATGAAGGTTGTGAGCCCGGCCTCCCCTCCACATCAGAGTCTGACCCCTCAAATGCTCTTAGTTTTACCCCTTCAGCACCAGTGTGTGCACAAGACGTAATACATGATGTGACGTAAGAGACGGAGCGGCACTGACTGTAATTCGGATCTACGGGAAGCGGAGACATTAATGCTCCTTATCCCTGGAGGGTTATGGGAATGCTCCGAGACTCCAGAGCTCTGGCCGGGAGCCTACACCCACAGACCTGGGGCCGCTGAGGACAATGAGCACTTGTACGTGACAGCGTGGCTGCGGATAGTATGTGTGTGCATAGAGGTCATGAAGTATGAACACCGGCCGAGGGATGAGCAACTCATGGGTCGGTACAGGCATACTCCATACTAGGGTCCCCTAACAGGGACAGTGACCTCGGGGTGGTCCATGTAGGAAGACAGACCCTGTGCATGAATATGTTATGTCCCTGTGTGAGTCTTGTACGGAGCACCTACCCCACCAGAGCAGTAGGCGATTCACCAGCGGGCCCCGGATCTGACATCTTATCAGTCCCCAATGCTCCAGCAGAAGATAACCCCATTTATAAATGACTTTAAAGCGATTGTCTATGAATAGGGTTTATTTAGGATCACAATTAACCCGTCACATCAGCAATTAAAAGTTCCCCAGAACTATTTTGTATCAAGGGAGAATGGCCCCCAAAGCCATCACCTCCAGAGACCCAGCTCAGGTGCCTAGAACTTGGTCGTCCCCAACCAGCATCATGAGTGGTGCTATGGTCAGTCCGGTCACCGCTGTCCTGTCTTCTCCCAGGTCCGTCCTACAACCACCCCTGAACGGTGACCACGGCACAGCGCTAACAACGTCTTATTCCTACAGTATAATAAAAAGGGTTTACATTTAGATGAAAAACAGACTTTGTGATCTACTGGGACACGAGGATTTATGGGAACGCTTGTGTTTAGAGTAATATGAAATGTTAATGGGAAAAGAATCTGAGTGGATTAAAAAACGACTTCCGATGTCATTATTCCAGAATCTCATCTGTAACCAGAAACTAACGGAAGGTCTGTCCTCATAACGGAGAACGGCAGAAAGATTCTGCAGTCTATTTATTATCTATTAAATATCTATTATCTATCAATTATCTATTATCTATCAATTATCTATCTATTTATTATACGATTATTATCTGTCTATCTATTATATATCTATTATCTATCTATCTATCATTATCTATCATCTATTATCTATCTATTATCTATTATCTATCAATTATCTATTATCTATATATCTATCTATTTATTATATATCGATCTATTATCTGTCTATCTATTATATATCTATCTATCTATTATCTTCTATCTATTATTATCTATTATCTACTATCTATCTATCTATCTATCTATCTATCTATCTATCTATCAATTATCTATCATCTATCGTCTATTATCTATTATCTATTATCTATCAATTATCTATTATCTATCTATCTATTATCTATCAATTATCTATCTATTATATATCTATTATCTATCTATCTATCTATCATATCTATCTATCTATCTATCTATCTTCTTTCTATTATCTATCTATTAAATATATATTATCTATCTATTATATATTGATCTATTATCTATCTATTTATTATCTATTTAGCCATCTATTATCTATCTATCTATCTATCTATCTATCTATCTATTTCTATCTATCTATCTATCTATCTATTCTATCTATCTATCCATCCATCTATCTATCTATATCTATCTATCTATCTATCTATCTATCTATCTATCTATCAATTATCTATTATCTATCTATCTATTATCTATCAATTATCTATCTATTATATATCTATTATCTATCTATCTATCTATCTATCATCTATCTATCTTCTTTCTATTATCTATCTATTAAATATCTATTATCTATCTATTATATATTGATCTATTATCTATCTATTTATTATCTATTTAGCCATCTATATCTATCTATCTATCTATCTATCTATCTATCTATCTATCTATCTATCTATCTATCTATCTATCTATCTCTATCTATCCATCTATCTATCTATCTATGTATCCAGACAGTTCATGAGCAGAATTTTTATTAATAATGAGTTTTTCAAGTAAAAAAACAAAACAAGAATATATACAGTCAGGTCCATATATATTTGGACAGAGACAACATTTATCTAATTTTGGTTCTAGACATTACCACAATGAATTTGAAACAAAACAAATCAGATGCAGTTGAAGTTCAGACTTTCAGCTTTCATTTGAGGGTCTCCACATTAACATTGGATGAAGGGTTTAGGAGTTTCAGCTCCTTAACATGTGCCACCCTGTTTTTAAAGGGACCAAAAGTAATTGGACAGATGAAATAATTGTAAATAAAATGTTCATTTCTAGTACTTGGTAGAAAACCCTTTGTTAGCAATGACTGCCTGAAGTCTTGAACTCATGGACATCACCAGACACTGTGTTTCCTTCTTTTTGATGCTCTCCAGGCCTTCACCGCGGTTGTTGTTTGTTTGTGGGTCTTTCTGTCTGAAGTTTAGTCTTTAACAAGTGAAATGCATGCTCTGTTGGGTTGAGATCAGGTGACTGACTTGGCCATTCCAGAATATTCCACTTCTTGGCTTTAATAAACTCCTGGGTTGCTTTGGCTTTATGTTTTGGGTCATTGTCCATCTGTAGTATGAAACGACGACCAATCAGTTTGGCTGCATTTGGCTGGATCTGAGCACACAGTATGGCTCTGAAGACCTCAGAATTCATTCGGCTGTTTCTGTCCTGTGTCACATCATCAATAAACACTAGTGACCCAGTGCCACTGCCAGCCATGCATGCCCAAGCCATCACACTGCTTCCGCCATGTTTTACAGATGATGTGGTATGCTTTGGATCATGAGCTGTACCACGCCTTCGCCATACTTTTCTCTTTCCATCATTCTAGTAGAGGTTGATCTTGGTTTCATCTGTCCAAAGAATGTTCTTCCAGAACTGTGCTGGCTTTTTTAGATGTTTTTTAGTCCAGCCTAGCCTTTTTATTCTTGATTCTTATGAGTGGCTTGCACCGTGCAGTGAACCCTCTGTATTTAATTTCATGCAGTCTTCTCTTTATGGTAGATTTGGATATTGATACGCCTACCTCCTGGAGAGTGTTGTTCACTTGGTTGGCTGTTGTGAAGGGGTTTCTCTTCACCATGGAGAGTATTCTGCGATCATCCACCACTGTTGTCTTCCGTGGGCTCCCAGGTCTTTTTGCATTGATGAGTTCACCAGTGCTTTCTTTCTTTCTCAGAATGTACCAAACTGTAGATTTTGCCACTCCTAAAGTTGTAGCAATTTCTCGGATGGTTTTTTTCAGTTTTTGCAGCTTAAGGATAGCTTGTTTCACCTGCATGGAGAGCTCCTTTCACCGCATGTTTCCTTCACAGCAAAACCTTCCAAATGCAAACACCACACCTCAAATCAACTCCAGCCCTTTTATCTGCTTAATTCAGAATGACATAATGAAGGGATTGCCCACTCCTGTCCATGAAATAGCCTTAGAGTCAATTGTCCAATTACTTTTGGTCCCTTTAAAAACAGGGTGGCACATGTTAAGGAGCTGAAACTCCTAAACCCTTCATCCAATTTTAATGTGGATACCCTCAAATGAAAGCTGAAAGTCTGAACTTCAACTGCATCTGATTTGTTTTGTTTAAAATTCATTGTGGTAATGTCTAGAACCAAAATTACATAAATGTTGTCTCTGTCCAAATATATATGGACCTAACTGTATAATAAAGAGATAAATATACTTTATATAGCAAGCCATAGACACAACCCCGTCATACACTACTCTGATCACGTGCCTAAACAGCACAAGACTCAAAGGAAAGCTGCCGAGACCAAGACCAAGAGAGAGGCTGGGATCCAGGTACCTGATCTGTTGGAAATATAGCAATTGATGACAGAATTATTTAAAGGGAATCTTTCATTAGGTTTTTGCAACCTAATCTGAGAGCAGCATAATGTAGAGACAGAGACCCTGATTCCAGCAGAGTGTCACTGACTGGGCTGCTTATTGTAATGTTGATAAAATTACCATTCTATCAGCAGGAGACTATCGCTAGAGGAATAAGTAAACCTGCTGCCAGGTAGTCCTCCATATTTATGAGCTCCAAATAACTCTGTCCCTGCTACTGATTAGCAGCTTTCTGCCTATGCAGAGTGTACACAGAAAGCTGCCAATCAGTGGCATGGGGGGGTTATACTCAGCATTCCAAGCTCTGCTCGATTTGTAGCAGAGAAAACTGTGATTTTATTAAAACTACAGCAAGCAGGATAGTAAGTGAAACATCATTGGAATCAGGGTCTCTGCCCCTAAATTATGCTGATCTCAGAAGGGGTAGCAAAAATCTGTCTAGAGAGTCTCTTTAAAGTCCATTTTTTAATAGTTTTAGGCAAGAGAAGCCCTTTAACATCCAGAAGCCGAAATCGTGCGCAGATCTGTCACGTCTGTGGACTTACAGTACATCCACTGATCCTACTGATTAATAGTGGAACAAACACCAGATACCGGCAGCAATTCTCTCTACTTTGTGACAATTTCTAGCAATCTGCAGCATGAACAGAAGTTTGTCCATTTGGCACCATGTCGCCCGTCCTCCTCCGAGTTCTGCGCCGTCTCCAGACAATAAGCCTCATTTCTGACCCTTGCTGGAAGTTTTTCTTGTTTTCATCACTTCCAGTTTGTTTACTTGTATCACATTGTTCTAGCTGTACAATCACAATCTGCTCTGGATAATGTAATTCTGCTCCATCTGTTTTCCCTCGGCATCCAAAGAAAATATCGATGTTCTGTGTCAGAGGAGGCCGAGCCGCCGCTCCGGGGACACTAATGTCCAATGGCTGCACTCACACAGGATCCGATGGTTACTATCACTTACAGAGAAGTTGTGGAAACCATCACTGTTCTGTCATGACAGAATTATGTTTCATTATTATCAGTTTATTTCCTTTTTGTTTCTGTTAATATTTTGACATTATAAGTCATTGCCAGCAGGTAATTTCTGATATTTCTCGCCTCTCTTGGCATCCGGCTCCTGTTTTGCACCTAATACTACAGATGTTTGCTCCATTCTTAAAGAGGTAAATTACAAAGCCAAAGAGTCTAATGCGCCAGTGATGAGTCCAATCTGCTGCGCAGCGTCTGCCAGTGTAGAGGATTTGGCGCATCTGGTGACTGCCAGATCTACATTAATACTGCGCACATGACAGTAATTGTGAGCGAACCCAGAGCCAACGCTGCTGTACGGGAGTCAGGAGGAAGGACAGGTCACCGGACAGAGGGTCTTATTCGGGTCTGAATTGTAGGTTTCTGCCGGGATCTGAGTGATGGGGTCTGGTCTGGGGTCTGAGTGATGGGGTCTGGTCTGGGATCTGAGTGATGGGGTCTGGTCTGGGGTCTGAGTGATGGGGTCTGGTCTGGGGTCTGAGTGATTGGGTCTGGTTTAGGACCAAAGATATGATGTCTGGCTTAGGCCTCTTTCACACTTCCGGCGGGCGCCTGACGGCACCCCCGGCATTTTGCCGCAGCGCCGCATCAGAAAACCTGATGCACCACCGCCGGCCGCATGCAGTTTTTTGCCGGATGGTTTCTGATGCTTGGAGACATCAAAAACCATCCGGCAAAAACAAAAAACGTTACATGCAGCGTTTTGTCCGGCCGCCGCAATGTACATTTGCGCCGCATCCGGACAAAACCGCATGCAACGCATTGACATGCGGCGCCATCCGGCGCTAATGCATGTCAATGCGAAAAAAGCCGCATGCGGCGCATCAGATTTTCTGATGCGGCGCTGCGGCTAAATGCCGGGGGCGCCGTCAGGCGCACACCGGATGTGTGAAACCAGCCTTAGGGTCTAACGATGATGTGGTCTGGTCTAGGGACTGGTAAAAGTGATGGCATCTGAGTAATGGCATCTGGTCTGGGATCTGAGTATTGGGGTCTAGTCATGGATGAGTTTTGGGGTCTGGTCTGGGATCTGAGTAATGGGGTCTGGTCTGGGTCTAAGTGAAGGTATCTAGTCTGGGATGGGGTCTGGTCTGAGGTCTGAATGATGGCATCTGGTCTATGAACTGAGTTAAGTGGTCTGGTCTATGGTCTGAGTAATGGGGACTGGCGTGGGATTTCAGTAACGGAGTCTGTTCTGGGTCTGAATGAAGGTGTCTAGTCTGGTTTGGGGTCTAGTTTGGTTTGGGTATGGTCTGGAGTCTGAGTGATGGCATCTGGTCTATGATCTGAGTTATGGGGTCTGATCTTGGGTCTGAGTGATGGCATCTGGTCTATGATCTGAGTTATGGGGTCTGGTCTGGGTTCTGAGTAATGGGGTCTGATCTTGAGTCTGAGTGATGACATCTGGTCTATGATCTGAGTTATGGGGTCAGGTCTGGGTTCTGAGTAATGGGGTCTGATCTTGGGTCTGAGTGATGGCATCTGGTTTATGATCTGAGTTATGGGGTCTGGTCTGGCTTCTGAGTAATGGGGTCTGATCTTGGGTCTGAGTGATGGCATCTGGTTTATGATCTGAGTTATGGGGTCTGGTCTGGGTTCTGAGTAATGGGGTCTGATCTTGGGTCTGAGTGATGGCATCTGGTCTATGATCTGAGTTATGGGTTCTGGTCTGGGTTCGGTGTAATGGGGTCTGGACTTGGGTATAAGTGAAGGTGTCAAGTCTGGGGTCTGAGTGATGAGGTCTGGTTTGGGATTTGGTCTGGGGTTTCAAAGCCAAAGTGTCCTAAGAACAAAACGTTCACATTTCGGCAGCCATGTATCTTTTCTTTTTTTTTCCCTGGCTTTTGTTTTTATTCGTTATTGTATATTGTAGCAAATAGATAAAACTTTTACAAACACTGACGACTGAACATAAATTCACACCAGAACGGTAATAACTTTGTACCTCGGCTCCTACGTTTGACATTTCAGCTTATTTTACAATAGAACGGTGTAAACGTTTCTATTTTCTGTCATTTCTTCTTGTTTGTTTTGATATTATCTTCCATGAAAAGCCATAAAAAGTCTTTCGAGAATGCAAATGTCTGCAGCTCAGAAGTAATAATTATTCTAGACTGACAAACCGTCCAAGGCATGAAGCTCGTGCCAGCAAATGCTGACCTCAGAAACCCGACCCAGAAGTTTACAGATCCAGTTACATTTTGCACAGTAAATTTTATTTTTATCATGGATACAATGTTGCAGTGTTCTCCAGATGTTAATACCTGCAGCGACTGACTGCAGAGTCGACCTGCTCCTGGCTGTGACAATGATCTACTTTAGTAAAAACCGGCATTCCCTCTGGAGTAAACGCCATGTCTGTGGGATGCATCTGTAATCCATCCTGGAAATATTTGAATTAATTAACAATTAGGTATTTCATTCATTAATGTATTCATATATTTCAAGGAAGAGTTACAGAGGAACAGCGCAACAGGAAAAAATGCTGCAGAGAAATTATTCTATGAGGAAGTCTTGACAAGTTGTTTTCATAATTTCATGTAAATAAAAGTTGTTTTTTTTCCATTGTAGAATAAATAGTATTGCAAAATTCTACTTTACTTTGTGCTTTAATCCATCTCCATTTTCAAGATCTCTGATGGGAAAGGGCTAATATTTCTCACAGCTTCAAATACATTTAGTCTTGATGATCCTTTCTGGGATTTATACAGCGTTAGTATTAATGGCTTTCCTGTTTTAATATTCTGCTACAATATATCAGTGCAGGTAAAATATAGCAGTCTTCAGACTTTTTAGAGGATTCTCTGGGCTTTTCTCCAATGTGAGAAGTATTCAGTCTGTATAGGCAAGGCCAGACATGTTTTACTTCTGTAGAACATTGCAAATGTTGAAAATTTTCCTGGAGGGACACACGTGGGTCTAAGGCAGTGATGTAGTGTGGGTTACCAGGTTAATGTTTTGTTTTTTGCTCTATTTAATAAACTTTTTTAATGCAACAATGTATTGCTCTAACCCTATCCCCAACCCTATACCTAACCCTAATCCTAAACCTAGCCTTAAGCCAAAATCATAATCCTATCCCTGGCCCTAAATCTAAACCTAAGCCTAACGCTAAACCAGTCCTTTGCCCTAGCTCTAAACTTACCTTTACTTATCAAAATCCTGTACCCCTATAGACTGTAGAGCCAAGGGCATCAGACCATTTCGCCTATTATTTAAGAAAATTAGAAGACCAAATAGATGGTGGAGAGTCGGTTAAGTCATCGGTTAGGTCATGATTGGTGAATTATTGGCATGCATTGATGGTGTTCACTATTAGATGTCTCACGGCGACAGATCATCTAGTCTGGATGTTTGACCAAATGGGAAAAACTTTGGTCATGGCTGTTTATAACCATCAAGAGAAGAAGCTGGAGAACACTTTCCAACTTTCAGACCTTCGCGGTGATGGCCTCTCGGAGACACATGATTGCTATGAACACAGCTCAAATCTGATGTCACGCTGTATAGCAGATAAATATATTATATATATATATATATATATATATATGTGATGACAGTAATCTATATCAAAAGGGCAACATACTATATAACATGCGCATAGATATATGATAACATAGAATTACCTGACAGAATGTCCAGTGGGTCAATACGGAATCCGTTATACGCTGTCTCCGGCTAGAGGGTGACCGGGGTCTATGCTGACCCTAAACTGGGGTCCTAACTAATCCCTCAACCTGGAGGTACTGTTAAAGGTACAGAGGTCCAGGCCACCAGCGTAAACCCTGTCTCCTATCAATCCCTGCCAACTGTAATCTAGTCCTAAGAAGGACCCTGATTACCACCAAAGGGAATGAACAGGTAACGGTTAATGAACAGAAAGACATACAAGAAAGACAAGAAATAAAGTAAATAAAGTCTTACATACAACACTCACACACAGTAGGAACACCTAAGGTCTCAGAGATAAACTATAAGCTATAAGAGTAAAAACAACTAAGGAGCTCTTAGCTTAAGTATTCTCAGAACCGATCCAGTCTGCTAGACTACATGAATGCTTTCACCGGCATCTAACAAGCAGACTGGCAGGTATATGAAGGAATCTAATTAGAACATAATCAAAAGCAGCCAGGCGAGGCTGGACCTAGTCTTAGCAAAGAGCTAGGTAAAATTAACTCCCTCATTACCAAACACAAAGAAACAGCAACTCAGCTGTGAGAAGTCAGAGTGTGTAATCGCGATGATCCTCGTGGCGATACACCCATGACATCTGAGAACTTTTTCTCATATCCTTTTTCCAGTCCACATCTCTCCACAGTTCTTCCATAACCGTTTCTTTGCTTATTTCCTGCCACCCGAATGTGCAATTGGGCAGCATGACTCCATTTTATGAGGGAACATCCTGATGTTACGCACATAAAGTCTTCCAGAAATACTGCCTTTTGGGAGGGGATCTGTTTTGTAGTTCTCAGGGAGTTTTGTTATATTTTCTGGGTGTCTGGGAGGTCTCACTTTTTTTTCCCGAGAGTCTACAGGACATTAGTGGTGAATATGAGCTTTGGGTTTTGTGTCCTCCAGAAGTGGGACATTGCATTGACTAATCTCGTCTGTGCCCAATCTGCAGGTTTATGCTCCTCTCACTCTTTCTTGGACCTCCCCAGGCTGGATGAATCTAGAGTTAGGTCCTACACACTATCCTCTGAAAACTATTTTGGGACATTGAGGCCTTGATGTGGTGCCAGCAAACCTTGATCCCAGGCGGAAAGATCGTCTGTGTAAAGTTTTCCCAAACTTCTTATCAGCACAATAAAGCGCTGTGAGAACCTCATGTCCGCACTTCTATATTCTGCATGCGCAATTTGACTGTCTGCAGAGTAAATTCTTCACGAGTACGCCATCATATAATGATCTGTAAGTCTGTGATCACTGGAGGAAACATATTGTACATTCCTTGGATTGTATCACTGCAATTATCATGGCGCAAGACAAATGTCCGGTGCGTATATGTTGGAGGTTTTCTTTTAATATTCTTCAAAGTTTCCTTACATGGGTTGTCTGACCAAAATACAACACAAGGATAATTATAGATGTCCCCAGGGTCCTAATAACAGGAGTGCTCATTCAATAGCATCTAACAGTGACACAGACAGATGAGGGCCTCTGTGCCAGCACAACGTATGGGCCCTTTGTAGCCCAATAGCTCATCATAATGCACAACTCCATCTGCTTTTGAGGTGGGAATGGGCCCTTTACCTCTTGGGCCCCTGTGCAGCTGCACCAATGATTTGTCGGCAATACTCTTTTTGGTATGTAATACTACATTTCACCAGCAGTGGCCGCTGTAGGAGAAATGCACAGCTAGCTGGTGGATTCTGACCATTTATTGGTGACAATCAGCTGATTGCTACCCTTTCAGGTAGTAAAACAAATTTTTGACTGCTCCCAAAGGTTTGTAAGCTAATGCCATGGAATAAATACAATTAAAGCATATCTGGCCACAATAAGATACCTGCATCCCCATTAGTTCAGTTAGTTCACAATTATCCTCATCCATGATTTATTTCATAGTCAGTACTCCAAACTTCCATCTATCCATAGACGACATTGGTAGAAGAAAGAACTAAGAAGTTTAGTCATCAATCACTTTTCTCAGTCGTCCACTCCCTGTAGAGGGTCGGCGCTGTCATCACCAACTTCTTCCCCATCCTTCCTAATGCACCAGGGTTTAGGACTTATTGGGGCAGTCAAGGACTAGAAAATACTCTACAGACAACACTTATGGGACCCTGGTAGCCACCAATGGAGATTACTTTAATGATAGCCTTTCCTTTCCAAGAAACTTGACTACCATGTGCTGACTCTGGTTACAAGAGGCGGGTGACATTTTGATGGTTGGCATGGAGCCCTCTGCCATAGCCTGTGTTATAGTTATCATGTAGACAGATCCGAATATAAGTATATTAGTCCTGCTCCAAAGCCGGCACAACAGTCTGCACAGAACCACCCACTTTTGACTAAAGGTTAAATAACCCCGTCTCTTTATGCCCAGAACATGCCCAAAGATGCCGGGATGGTTTCTGAAAGTTGAGTAGTTTCCGAGACTTTCAGGCTGGTTGACCACCAAGCTATATAGACTAAACGGGGTGATCTTATAAAGAGGATGACTTGTATGAGCAGACAGTGGCTGTGTAGAGGTCGGCAGGAGACCATGCAGCGGCCATTGGACACTTGAAGAGCAAAAACTGAGTGGAGAACTGGTCGAGGGGTCACGGGAGGAGGAAACAACAGATGTCAAAATCTGGCACCAAACTGATGTGGTGTGTGGGTGTTCTGGTCTTTCCCTCCTCTCCTATGTGCCCACTGGTCTTCACGCTGCAGCAACTTGCTGAGTGTTGGCCTTATTCCTGGATGTGTCTCCATCCGAGATGCCAGGACTCCTGCCAACGTCTTGTTTATTCCAAGCCAATGCGCATTATGTCGCAATCACCCTTCTCACATAATTACAGTCTGTGCTAAGTTTCTCTTGATTACAGAAATTAGTTTTATGGTCTGAATTGATGGAGTCTCTATAATCTACATAAATGTCCCCCAGAGAAGCGAAGAACGGACTAAACCATGAATGACACATTGTAGCAAAGTAAAGAGAAAATATATCGTAGCACTACTGTGAAGGTGCACAAGTAGGGGTCCAGCCCAGTGTAATATAAGAGAAGAAAACTTGGCACTCAACTTAATGATGGATGAAAATTTTTTTCAATTTAATTGCAGTCAAGGTACAAACAAGTTAGGATGGAGACGTTTCAGTCCAACATGGACCTTCATCAATCCGACTGCTTGTAGGAAGGTATTCTATGGGCACTCAGGCTTATTTAGTAGTGGTGCCTTTTCTTATATGCACGGTGGAGAGTGAATAGAATCTGTATATCCACAGTATAGAGATCAGGTCCCATAAGGCTCCTAATTGTATTTGTACAATTTTTATATGGATAGCGTTGTTCTCTCCCACACTGATGCGGTACAAAAAGTCATTTAAAAAAAAAAAAATCACATTTTAATACAAATGTATAATACATGAAACAAGAGAAAGGCCACATCTAGATATCACATGGAGTAGGGAAGGTGTCGCAAATGCAATAGAAAATTTGTTATATATCAATCCACATAGGCATAAATCAGGGATATAAGGCGAATATACTGTATATGGTAATACCACTGATGATAATAATTCTACTTTGTTGAGGATAATTTACACAGATATGATGTTCATCAAGCTTGTAAGTCAAATTTAATTATCCTAGGAATATATAATTCTTCAGATATATCAATAAAGTGCATAGTGCATTGTATTTAACCATATGAGATCCAAATATCATCAGAATATGATTAATATAACCACCAGAAATGAATGATCCCACATAAGAACAATATGTATCCGAAGAGTAAAGTGCCTAGTGCAAATTAGTCCAAAATTGGACCTATAGTTTGGTAAATCATATACAGATACATATATGTAACTTATGTCAAATCAGAGTAAATATACAGCCAATAGTTTACATATCCCCTATAGCAGGGATGTCAAAGTCAAACACACCGAGGGCCAAAAAAAAAAATTTGCTACAAGCCGAGGGCCGGACTGACGCCGGCCCTGCTACCGGTGCATTGTGGGAAATGTAGTGTTGGTGCCAGGGCCGGCTCCAGGTTTTTATGGGCCCCGGGCGAAAGAGTCTCAGTGGGCCCCTTTAACACAGACCACGATTCATGATGCACAGATACAGCAGAGAAATATGGGTACAGTACAATGACAAATACTTCTCTTCTTACATTACATGAGTGATATCTATTGTAAATTCTACAATAGCTCAAAAAACGCCAAATCCTCACAGCGCACAGAACAGACCGGACAGTACAGTCCTCCATACAATATTATGGGCACCACATAGTCTCCCCCTCATCACCCATATAATACCCCATGCAGGATGTCACCCCCCCATATAATGCTCCATACAGAATACTGGACCCAAAATAATGCTCCATACAGGATACTGGACCCAATATAATGCTCCATACAGGATACTGGTCCCCATATAATGCTCCATACAGGATACTGGTCCCCATATAATGCTCCATACAAAATATGGAGCTCTCCTCTGTGCTGTACTGCGTTCTGCACTGTTACAGCTCAGGAAAGGGCGCTGTGGAAAGACTCCCCATTATCATCATCATTGCCTCCCCATCATCATCATGGCCTCCCCATTATCATCAATGCCTGCCCATCATCATCATCTCCTCCCCATCATCATCAATGCCTGCCCATCATCATCTTCTCCCCATCATCAATGCCTGCCCATTATCATCAATGCCTGCCCATTATCATCATCTTCTCCCCATCATCATCAATGCCTCCCCATTATCAGCAATGCCTGCCCATCATCATCTCCTCCCCATCATCATCAATGCCTGCCCATCATCATCTTCTCCCCATCATCAATGCCTGCCCATTATCATCATCTTCTCCCCATCATCACCAATGCCTCCCCATTATCAGCAATGCCTGCCCATTATCATCTTCTCCCCATCATCATCATCAATGCCTCCCCATTATCAGCAATGCCTGCCCATTATCATCATCTTCTCCCCATCAACACCAATGCCTCCCCATTATCAGCAATGCCTGCCCATTATCATCTTCTTCCCATCATCATCATCAATGCCTCCCCATTATCAGCAATGCCTGCCCATTATCATCTTCTCCCCATCATCATCATCAATGCCTCCCCATTATCAGCAATGCCTGCCCATTATCATCTTCTCCCCATCATCATCATCAATGCCTCCCCATTATAAGCAATGCCTGCCCATTATCATCATCTTCTCCCCATCATCACCAATGCCTCCCCATTATCAGCAATGCCTGCTGATTATCATCTTCTCCCCATCATCATCATCAATGCCTCCCCATTATCAGCAATGCCTGCCCATTATCATCTTCTCCCCATCATCATCATCAATGCCTCCCCATTATCAGCAATGCCTGCCCATTATCATCTTCTCCCCATCATCATCATCAATGCATCCCCATTATCAGCAATGCCTGCCCATTATCATCTTCTCCCCATCATCATCATCAATGCCTCCCCATTATCAGCAATGCCTGCCCATTATCATCTTCTCCCCATCATCATCATCAATGCCTCCCCATTATAAGCAATGCCTGCCCATTATCATCATCTTCTCCCCATCATCACCAATGCCTCCCCATTATCAGCAATGCCTGCCCATTATCATCTTCTCCCCATCATCATCATCAATGCCTCCCCATTATCAGCAATGCCTGCCCATTATCATCTTCTCCCCATCATCATCATCAATGCCTCCCCATTATCAGCAATGCCTGCCCATTATCATCTTCTCCCCATCATCATCATCAATGCCTCCCCATTATCAGCAATGCCTGCCCATCATCACACACAGACAGCACACAAGCACTCTCTCACATACTTATATACACACACACACACACACACACACACACACACACACAAAGCACCGCACTACATACACACAGACACACACAGAGACATACACACACATGTCTTACCTGTCCGACGTCCGCGCGCTCTGTGCCACAGCCGGCCGCTGAATGATGACGTCATTCAGCGGCCTGCTGTGAGAGGAAGCGCCGGCGCCCCCTGGAGCCCGGAGCTGCGGCAGCGGAGGCACGGGAGAGGTAAGTATTGTGCCAGCTGATGCCGGGGCCCTGAGCAAGCGGGGGGGGGGCCCAGTGGCGGCGCTGACACCGCTCTCCTCCGCTAATGGGCGGGGGGGTGCCAGACTGCGAGTGGGCCCCCCCGCCTGCTCAGGGCCCCGGCACTTGCCCGGGTGTGCCGGGTGCTGACGCCGGCCCTGGTTGGTGCGTGCAAAACACCAGCAGGCGGCTGTGGCCTGCGGGCCGGATCTAATAGTAATTAAATATCATCCAGGGGGCCATAGATAATCAATTCGCGGGCCGGATCTGACCCGCGGGCCTTGACTTTGACATATGCGCCCTATAGCATCAACACATATAGTCCGACATGCAAATATGCCATTCAAAAGCAGGTAATCCCATATATGAATAGTATGTGTCACAAATTAAAGTGCATAGTGCAATTGGTCTTTTTTAATCCAAAATATAGGCATATAGTTGATATATCATATCATATGGAGGCAGGTATAGATGGCTATGTCACACTGAAATAGAATGTACAGCCAATATTTTACATGTCCTCCCCAATAGGTGGTGTTAATACATCTCCACCATAGTGGATGGAATCAGCGCATGTAAGGCAACATACAATAAATCAAAAGAAAGTGCATGAGAAATAGGACACCCAAACTTACAAAATGTGAGCAGCAGGACCCCAACACGCGTTTCGCAATAGTGCTTCCTCGGGGGCTGTTGGTAGATAGTCCACCCAGTCATCCTGTAGGTAAAAAATAAAACAGCGCAGGTATGGTTCGAGGGTTTGGTTAGTTCTTTCAGTCTGGCCATTGGATTGTGGGTGGAAGGCAATAGACATATTGACAGAAACTCCTAACGCTGTACAGAAGCTTTTCCAAATCTTGATGTAAATTGAACACCTGCAGCAGAAACGACATTGTCAGCGATTCCATGCAGTCTGAATATCTCTTTGACCACTAATTCTGTGGTTTGTTCAGCGGTAGGAATCCCTTTAGTCGGAATAAAATGGGCCGTCTTTGTGAGCCCATCCACCACAACAAGGATAACCACCATTTCTTTAGATGTGGGTCGGTGCACAATAAAATCCATTGTTATTGATCCCCAAGGCCTGGATGGAACTGGAAGAGGTTGGAGGAGTCCTAGAGATGAGGATCGCGCACATGTTAAATAGGAGGAAACTTATTTTATCACATCCTTCCTACAATTAGGCCACCAAAAAGAATGAAGTATTAGTTCTTGTATCTTCATTACCCCAGGGTGTCCTACAAGTTTAGAATCATGGACACGTTTGAGGACTTCAAGTCGAGCAGATTCTGGGACATATATTTGGTGGTTCTGCATCCGAAGCCCCTCCATAAAAGAAAGATCAATGTCTTTAGAAGGATGGTTAAAGAAAAAGTCAGTTTGATATCCCTCTTTAATCTTTGTTAAAAAGTCTTTGAAGTACAGTATTCCCAAAAAATGTTTGGGTTAGAATGGTACAGACAGTGCTAGACCTCTCCTGAGGTTCAGTAAATATCCTGGACAGGACATCAGCCTTGCCATTTCTTGAACCAGGCCGATAAGAAATTGAATAATTAAACCTGGAGAAATATAAGGCCCAACGTGCTGGTCTTGTAGACAACTTCTTAGCTGTACGGATTAGTTCTAAGTTTTTGTGGTCAGAAAGGACAGTCACCGGATGATTGGCCCTTTCTAAAAGATGTCTCCATTCAGAAAAACTGCAGATGCAGATGACATGGTATGAGAAAGGAATGGCCATGGATGAAGCTGCAATTTGTCTCCAAGTCACTGTGATAAAACGGCTCCCACCGCAGAGTCCGAGGCGTCTGCTCCGACAGCAAGCGGCAGTTCAGGGTTTGGACGGACTAGTAATGGTGCGGAAGTAAAAAGAGTCTTTAATTTGTCAAAAGCCTCCTGCTTCTCTGAGGACACTTTGGTTTTCTTTGTGAGTGAAGTAATTGGTAAAATAAATTTTTGAAAAGTTTTTAATGAATCTTCTATAGAAATCCTATAAAGCGCTGGACGTCTTTTAGATTTATTGGGGTAGGCGAGTCAACTACCGCTCTGATTCTACTGGGATCCATGCTCAGACCTTCTGGATTATTTTTGTGCACCGAGCTGATGTCTTCCATTTCATAGGAAGCCAAGAACCTCTCAGGATATTTTTGGAACGATAAGAAACTAGAGAAATCTCATTATAACTTCAATTGCATTGTTCCAATAGAATTGATATTGTAATTATTTGTTATAACCCTTCACATTCGGCTGTGATGCCCCTGTGGGCTAAGTAGGTGTTTGCGAGAGTCAGCGCTCATCTTCCTCATTAGAGAGCCGCACAGATCTCTGCTCACGCTTAATGTTTTCCTTAACTTAATCCAATTCTGCATAATTTCTCTGAGAATTCTGGCTGCAGGAAGATGTGTAACTAGGGATCGATTTGTATCTGGCGCCTATGAAGCAACTTTTTTTTTGTAAATTCATTGTAAAAAAATATCAACAAACCTGAAAAATTCAGCTTTAGATCGAACTTAGAAGCCGCATCTTAGCAGTCTCATGAAGGACACAAGACCTGGATTCCCCTTGGGATGACGTGAAGCCATCTTAGATCAACATTGGGGTCTATGGTCATCTAGATTCAGCTTAAAGTTCTCGAGTCGAAGACGCTAAAACCCAACATTACAGCACACGTCTGAAAAGTCACAAAACAATAGAGAAAGTGTTGCAGTTTTGGAAAACTGATCACGAATTGTGTGGTTTCGTTATGGCTTTCGTGAGGAATAAACATTGTGGGTTTATAGTAATTGCAGTAAGACCGAGATAAAGCACAAAGTTTGCGGCTTCATTCATCGATGGTAACTAAAAATTGGAGACGTGACGCCGGTGTCCTACTCTGATCTGATTTGTGGATTGCAAGAAGAAAAATTCAGAACTGATTTCTAGGAAAAGGTCGTGAAACTGTCAGCAGACGTTCTTTGCATACAAAATAAACGGATGACACATAGTTGGTAAAAACGGACACGTGGTCCCAGGGGTGGACATATCATTGGGGCAACTTGTGCAGACACACAAGGGCCAAGAGATGAGGGGCTTCTACCAGCTCCAAAGCAGATGTCATTGTGCATTATGAGGAGCTATCGGACTGCAAAGTTTCCATTTATTGTTCTTGCACAGTCGGCGTCCGCCAGCACATGACCCAACGATGGACGAAGTAGTTTAGGCAAAAAAAAACCTAACTTGTCTTAGGGAATTCAGTCTTATGGAAGTTTCCTGCCTCGGGCTATGTGCAGATGGAGGGTTTTTTGTAGATGTTCAAGAAATGAGAAGTTTTTTCGATCAGAAGTTTTGGGAGTTTTTCTTTATCTTGAATATTTCCTGAAGTGTTTTTGAAAAGTTGTTGAAGTGTTTTAAAAGTTTTTTTTTCTTGAAGTGTTTTTTGCAGCCTTCTGATTGGACAATGACTAGTTTGGAGAGGATTCCATCAGGATCTACTTTAAGGAGGTGACAGGCATTTTCTTTTTTTCCTGGAGACTTATTTTCAAAATCTAAAGTGAAATAAAAAAGAGCACAAAAAGCTCCTCGTGTGAACAGCGAAGAATATTAACTTTCACGTGAAGAGGAAAAGTCTTTCAAGTAGCTCTTAGGCAGTTTTTGTGTTTTTTTTAACGGCATCACTACAATAAAAAAAACCTCCAAACCCCATTTGCACATACTGTACCCCTAGAAGTAAATTTTCCACCAGAGAACATGTCTGTCATGTGACAGTTGATGAAACATGCCACAATCGGTCCTTCACCATTTGGTGAGGCCACAGAGGCCGCCATGACGGCCGCCATGATGGCCGCACTTCTGCTTTTGGTAGCGAATGTGAACCCACAGACTAAGTTTATGGGGTCTAATTCCAAAAAAGTATTGGTAACATAAAAACTTCACACAAATGTAACAAATGTATCAGTTCTTGGAATATATCGCCAAACTGGAACAGATCTAGAAGAGTAATCAGCCATTCACAAGAGGAAGGCATTCATTATTAATCAGCGTTTCCACTGCATGTTTAGCTCGCTCTGCTCTCTTCTCTATGGTCTATGTCACAGCACATGCATGCACTCGAAAACAGTGGGGAAAATTCACATTGTTTTTGCTTTTAATCCTGAGAATTGAAATCAGCATCTACCCGGGAGTCCAGATGGGCATCATTCCCCATGGGCCACCTCACACCACCAGAGACCCGAGAGCTGAGGTGGGCACCAATGCCCACTGGGTCACCAAACATCACCGGAATCACAGGAGTCCTGATGGGCACCAATCGCTCCTGGGCCGCCAGACATTACCAGAGACCCGGGAATCCAGGTGGGCACCAATCACCCCTAGGCCACCACACAACACCAGAGACCCAGATGTCCATTTGGGCATCAATCGCCCCTAGGCTACCAAACATCATCGGAGACCCGGGAGTCCAGGTGGGCACCAATCACCCCTGGGCCACCAAACATCACCAGAGACCCAGTTGTCCAGGTGGGCACCAATGCCCCTGGGCCACCTCACATCAGCGGAGACCCAGGAGTCCAGGTGGGCACCAATCGCCCCTGGGCCACCAAACATCAGCGGAGACCCAGGAGTCCAGGTGGGCACTAATCGCCCCTGGGCCACCTCACATCACTGGAGACCCGGGAGTCCAGGTGGGCACCAATCACCCCTAGGCCACCAAACATCACCGGAGACCCGGGAGTCCAAGTGGGCACCAATCGCCCCTGAGCCACCAAGCATCACCAGAGATCCAGTTGTCCAGGCGGGCACCAATCGCCCCTGGGCCACCTCACATCACCGGAGACCCAGGAGTCCAGGTGGGCACCAATCACCCCTGGGCCACCAAACATCACCGGAGACCCAGGAGTCCAGGTGGGCACCAATCGCCCCTGGGCCATCTCACATCACCGGAGACCCAGGAGTCCAGGTGGGCACCAATCGCCCCTGGGCCACCAAACATCACCGGAGACCCAGGAGTCCAGGTGAGCAACAATCCCCCCTGGGCCACCTCACACCGCCAGAGACATCTACACACATGATATAAAACTTGTATCCGTGTCCCTTCTTCTTATGTGATCGTCCTTTTATATCTTACAGGAACAGAATTATCCTCACTAAACACAACTGGCAACTTAACGAGTGCGTGGAAAGCTCCGTGTCCTGGCGCAGACACTCCATACTACCCACTGGTGCAATTTATTATAATTATTGAAAAAATAAAAGCAGAAACCAAATAATGAGTAAAAGAGGTAAAAACTGGATCCAGCTCGTTTTACCGCCATAGCTGAGGTTCCACAATGAATTTACCACTGACCCTGTGAGTAACACCATGGAAAGTTTTACAATAAAAAAGTTGTGTTTTGTCAACACTGTGAATCATCGCTGGGCGATCACCAAAACGGAATTTACTAAGACACCGGAAAGAATCACATTCACTGGTTTTACCTAGTTCAGTAATTAGGGTTCAAGAAGTTTTCTATCTGAAGGAGGAGAATGACGGCAAGTTCTGTTCATGATCTGTCCGGGTAGACTGTGCGGGTGAGTAGCAGAGCTCAGATATCCGCTACTCATTCTGATATCCACGATGTATGATCAGCAGCGGATCAACATGTAAAGTAAGTGCAGATAATACAAGACTTCTCCCGCGCATCCCCCCTACTCTGGAACTGTGTACCACAACATATCAGACTCTCACCTACCATGGAAACCTTCAAAAAGAACCTGAAGACCAACCTCTTCCGACAAGCCTACAACCTACAGTAACCACCGATCCACCAAACCGCTGCACGACCAGCTCTACCCTCACCCATCATATGTAGATTGTGAGCCCTCGCGGGCAGGGTCCTCTCTCTTCTGGACCAGTTGTAACTTGTATTTATTATTTATACCCCTCCTCACATGTAAAGCGCCATGGAATAAATGGCGCTATAATAATAAATAATCATAATAAACCGATTATTGTTCTTGCACAGTCGGCGTCCACCAGCACATGACCCAACGATGGACGAAGTAGTTTAGGCAAAAAACAAACAAACTTGTCTTAGGGAATTCAGTCTTATGGAAGTTTCCTGCCTCGGGCTATGTGCAGATGGAGGGTTTTTTGTAGATCTTCAAGAAATGAGAAGTTTTTCGATCAGAAGTTTTGGGAGTTTTTCTTTATCTTGAATATTTCCTGAAGCGTTTTTGAAAAGTTGTTGAAGTGTTTTAAAAGTTTTTTTTTTTCTTGAAGTGTTTTTTGCAGCCTTCTGATTGGACAATGACTAGTTTGGAGAGGATTCCATCAGGATCTACTTTAAGGAGGTGACAGGCATTTTCTTTTTTTCCTGGAGACTTTTATTTTCAAAATCTAAAGTGAAATAAAAAAGAGCACAAAAAGCTCCTCGTGTGAACAGCGAAGAATATTAACTTTCACGTGAAGAGGAAAAGTCTTTCAAGTAGCTCTTAGGCAGTTTTTGTGTTTTTTTAACGGCATCACTACAATAAAAAAAAACCTCCAAACCCCATTTGCACATACTGTACCCCTAGAAGTAAATTTTCCACCAGAGAACATGTCTGTCATGTGACAGTTGATGAAACATGCCACAATCGGTCCTTCACCATTTGAGTGAAGTTTGTGAGTGAGTTTCTTTGATGGCTTGTGACATCCATCTTCCTCTTGATCATATTCCAGAGGTTTTCACTGGGGTTCAGGTCTGGAGAAGGGGCTGCCATGACACGGTTTTGATGTGGGGTCTCTTACGTTTTGCCAGAGCTGTATGTAAAATATATAAATATGAAATTGTAGAATGACACCAGGACATCATTTTGTAACTTTTGCAGAACTATAAGAGCAGAATCTGAATATTCACTGTAAAGGCACAAAAAAATGTTTTTTCTACATTTGTTGCACTTTAAAATTTGCAAGTCTCCATATAATATCCGTTCCAGGGATGAGTTACTGAGACGCAAAACCACATTCATAGCGTCATGTCATCTCCATCATCTCAGTACGTATGAATTACAAAACTTTAACCCTTTACCACAGTGCATAACTGGTACAACTCTGTAGAGGTGAATTACAATCTCAGCTCTGCTACATTTGTATTTATCACTTTCAGGCAGCATTCTGCACGGATGGACGTACGTATAGATTGGAATGCCGCCCCCCACCATCTGCATCCCCGGAGATCCTGGACATGACTTGTTTGTCCTCTTTACCCCATTCTGCGGAAGCCCCCTTTACTCTGGCAATGCATACCCCTCGCCTACGTGCGGGATACGCTGTATACAGGCAGCCTGCGCTGTAGCTGTGGATGGGACTAGTGAGTGTGAGTCTTTTCCACGCCTTACAATGGTTAATTCTTGTAGGAGGGGTTGGACGAGCTCCTGGAGAACCACATTGATGTTCTGCTCAGAGTGAGAACCTGGCTGCTGCTGGATGGTCCTGCTCTCGCCCTGCTGGCTTATACCCACTGGATGCCCAGGTCCAGACCCCCAGACTCCACACATGGGGGTATGAGACAAGTCCCAGGATTAATGGGGATCATTACTGAGGACTTTAGCGCCTTCTCTTCAGGAGGTGCCATGCAGAATAAGCCTGGTCCGGGATGGTGGGCGCTGTGACTGGTGAGGGACGCCAGGACAGGTATGGTGAACCCTTCTATACTCTGCATATATTGCCCCATCCTCTGTATCGATCGCTGTCATTAGACGTGAAGGGAGGGCGACATTAAGAAGTGACCCCATAGCATGAGATTGTGGAGTCGCTCTCTCCTCAACGATTCCTCTAAATCCAGGTCCCTTGGGGCATCTGTCATGGTCCTTCCATGTTTGCCCTGGCATATATTACATTACACAAAGTCTCAGGAATGGGAACCTCATACATTAGTGTAATTCTGATACGAGGTTTGTACGGCGGCTTTTTTTTTACTTTTGATTGGAGTTCCTCTGTAATTTAATAAGTTGCAGTAAAATATCTAAAATTCACTAAGGTGAGTATTCGAGGTAGGACTCCCTGGTGTGTGACCCTATTCACTAGTAGGGTGATTTTTAGGTCTGTCCGAGGATCCTTGTGCGGTTTTATGGGAGTTCTGTCCCGGGAAGAATAAAGGAAACAATGTATCAGACTTTGTGTCAACATTTCTGATTGCTACAATGACACTTATTAGAGGTGAGGTCTTGTGTTCGGCCTCCATAGTCCTGTATGGAGCATTTTAGGATTAATCTTACAGCCAATATCTGGTTCTCATTACTGGATCTTTTCTGGGGGAGTCATGGACCCCCAGTAAGGAAGAGAAGTAATCCCTTATGGCTCATGGATATGACTGATCTTTACAATCTCCAGGTGATAAAGGATTGAAACAAGTGTATGGGGCCATCATCTGCCCTTAATGTATAGCATGCCCCGCCAGGAACAATACCACCGGGGGAGAATACACTGCAGTCATAAGGTGCACCATGTGGCAGCACACAGATGGGCCCAGGCTCTATAGTACAGGAAGGCTGCGTGCACCATTTACAGGCTGTGTGCACATGGCTCTGCCCGGCTCCAACAGTCTTTATGTTAGGGAATTGTATTATAAGCAATTGTCCATCTGCTCTAACATCGACTGCAGCATGTACCAGCAAACATGTCATTGGCAGCAGCTGGCGTCTGCAGGTCCAACTCCCCAGAGCCCTGAGGGTTCATTATAGGTCAGGTCCCTACTAAATTCAGATTTTTTTCTTCAATACATTCTGGGAAAAGTTTCTAGAACTTCCTCAAAGTAAAAATTTCAGTTACAGACTTTTCATGTTTTTTTTTTGTTTGCTGTTTTTCCTACTTTGAAGTCAATGAGAAAAAGACAACAATTCAGGAGGGTTCTGAGAAGTCGTAAAACTTTATGTGAAATGAACTTTGATACTTTTACCAAAACTGTACGTGACAACGACATGATTTGGTGCAAAACAGTAAAATTATGAAACTTTGCATTCTTTTAATAAATAGGACAATTGCATGAATAACAATTGCATAAAACAAGGGGCTCAGTTCATCTTTGCATTTGCGCCTTTTATGTCTAGTTTTTGGTGTTTTTGACTTGCACCTTATTCATTTTTTAACTTGTGCTTTTTTAAAGTCTGTTTTTCTTTTCTTTTCATGTTCGCCATTGTGGGAGATGCTTTTGTTTCCTTATGTTTGTCGCCAATTCATCACATATGACTTTTGAAAAAGTCAAAAAATTTTGGTGCAAATGCGCCAACAAAGTAACTTAAATTATTGTGGAAATTTTGTGACATTCTTGCAAATCAAGCAACTTTCTGCTCTAAAAAAGTGGTAAAAAAGAGAAGTAAAGAGAGTTTTTGCACAATATTCAGAAACTGCAGGCGCCATTTTGAATACTTTGGCACAAAAAACTCAACAAATTCTACAAGAAAAGAAATGAAAAGTGACTTTAAAGAAACTGAATCAATGAATCAGGTCCAAGGATTTTTTTCTCCAGAAACAGCGCCACTTCTATCCACAGGCTATCTCTGGTACTGCAACTGCAATGGGATTTCAGGAGCAGACACAAGCCATAGACAGAATTTTCTGTGTAATAACACATGACTTTAATAGCCCCTTTAGATTTCCTGCTAATTTTCCCTGGTAATAGTATTTTAATCAAATCTAACCACTGATCAATTGCTAATTTTCGACTCTAATTCCTAATGTGGCTCCATTCCGGTGCTTCTTTCTAAGTCCGGTGTGAATCGGCTCCAATAGTCTGGATGTTCTGTAAATAAGGCCGACGTGTCAGTGTTCGGGCCGCTCTATATATAGGCAGGAGGGCCGCTTGTGATTTTGGATTCTCAGACCTCTTCTATTATGGGGTTGAAGCACACGATGTTTCCGAATCGGTGTCTTCTCGATTCCGACTTTTCCAGCAGTTTTCTTGGGTTTGGATTTCTTGTTGTCTCGATTCCGACTTTTCCAGCAGTTTTATTGGGTTTGGATTTCTGGTTATCTCGATTCCGACTTTTCCAGCAGTTTTCTTGGGTTTGGATTTCTGGTTATCTCGATTCCGACTTTTCCAGCAGTTTTCTTGGGTTTGGATTTCTTGTTGTCTCGATTCCGACTTTTCCAGCAGTTTTCTTGGGTTTGGATTTCTGGTTGTCTCGATTCCGACTTTTCCAGCAGTTTTCTTGGGTTTGGATTTCTGGTTATCTCGATTCCGACTTTTCCAGCAGTTTTCTTGGGTTTGGATTTCTGGTTATCTCGATTCCGACTTTTCCAGCAGTTTTCTTGGGTTTGGATTTCTTGTTGTCTCGATTCCGACTTTTCCAGCAGTTTTCTTGGGTTTGGATTTCTGGTTGTCTCGATTCTGACTTTTCCAGCAGTTTTCTTGGGTTTGTATTTCTTGTTGTCTCGATTCCAACTTTTCCAGCAGTTTTCTTGGGTTTGTATTTCTTGTTGTCTCGATTCCGACTTTTCCAGCAGTTTTCTTGGGTTTGGATTTCTGGTTGTCGCAGATATGATATTAATGATATTGATCCCTGTGATCCATACAATGTATGTAATGAGTGAGGAGCGGAGACATCAATACGTGACATAAATGACAGCGGAGTATTGATCAGGGCAGAGTGGATCCGACTCATCGCGCTTCATCTCATCCCATAGGCTTCCCGTCAATCTCCGATGGCTGCAGCAGATGTAGCAGAGCTGAATGTGTCATTTCACTGTTACCCTCCGCTCATATGGATAGAAACACATTGCGGCATCACAAGGCAAACTCAGCTCTGCTGCGCCCGTCTTGGCATGAAGCTGCTGGCACTGGAATGGAAAGCTTATTATGAAAGTCTTTTAGGATGTTTCCCAATTGCTCCAGGATTAGGAGTAAACGTGTCTCTGAGAATGTAAAGTTCTGCAGGGAAGCGCGGCAGATAGATAATTCCACAGGAAATTCCCTGTTTTGGGAGCAGATTCTAGAGGGGATTTGACAATGTTGATTTGCTTTACATTTATCTCATCAGATAATTGTGAAGCGTAAAGGATTATAACATTTTATTTCTTATTCATAGGATAGATGACAACTTACCGATCATTGGGGTCCAATCCTGAGAACGGGGCACCGAAACCCGGGAAATGGACTCTCATCGTTCAGTAGAACGAAAGTCCCACAGACACTGATAGGAGCGGAGAGCAAGGTGCGCACATCTCCCCCATACAGATAGGGCTGTACAGTTCTCAGGATCAGTGAGGGTCCCTGCTGTCAGACCCCAGCAATCAGTGAGTGATCCCCTAAACTATGGAAAAAGATAGATACAATGAAATAGAGGAAGGCAGCACTCAAATTATGCAAAATGTGGCCTTTATTAGCCTATTCAGTGAGGTTTTGGTCTCATCACAGACCTCATCATCGCCACATGGGCTAATAAAAGTCCACTTTTTTTGCATAATGTATTAGTGCAGCCGCTCTCTGTTTTATTATGTTCCACTGAAGAAAATTGGTTCATGTCCGGGAGGATTTAGCGCCTTTTGCTGCATATTTAGTATTTTTGTGCTGCTTCATTATTTTATAGATAGATAATAGATGATAAATAGATAGATAGATATAATAGATAGTTAGATAAATGATAGGTAATATATAATAGATAGATAACAGATGATAGATAGATGATAATTACATAGATATAATAGATAGATAGATAGATAGATAATAGATAATTGATAGATAGATAGATAGATAATATATAATAGATAGATAGATGATAAATAGATAGATATGATAGATGTAATAGATAGTTAGATAAATGATAGGTAATAGATAATAGATAGATAATAGATAGAAAGATAATATATAATAGATAGATAGTAAATGATACATAGATAATATATATATATAGATTTCCCTTAAGCTCAGAAATCCAGTAGCCATACAGGGATCTGACTTATGAAATATGAGTTTGTCTTTTCCCAATGCCCTTCAGTTCAGCAGGTATTTACTCGGGGGTGGAGCTTATCTTCACTCGGGGGTGGAGCTTATCTTCATGGGCGTGGCTTAGCATATCTAGTGTGCTATAGATAGTGTGGCCGGTTTACTCCCAGTCCTTTACATGTAACACATTGTCTCCTCTATTGTCTCGTCCTTCTTTACAGGTTGCATCGTTCTATGGAGATGCTTTAATCCACTCTTCCAACAATGAACAATAGTACGGAGGTGGAGCTCTATAGCGGAGCCGTGTCCCCACCGAACAGTACGGACCTCAGGGACCTGAAGATATCGGTGTTTTTCTCCATAGTGTTCATGACGGTGGGGATCACATCCAACAGTCTCGCCATCGTCATCCTCTTGAAAGCCTACCAGAGGTTCAGGAAGAAGTCCAAGGCTTCCTTCCTCCTGTTTGCCAGTGGCTTGGTCTTCACCGACTTGTTCGGCCATCTCATTAATGGGACGATCGCTGTCTTTATCTACGCCTCCAATCGGGACTGGTCCAAGTTTGACCACGCGGACGTCCTGTGCAGCATTTTCGGAATGTGCATGGTATTTTTCGGCCTCTGCCCGCTATTACTTGGGAGCGTGATGGCGGTGGAGAGGTGTATCGGGGTCACCGAGCCCATCTTTCACTCCACCAAAATGACTTCGAGACACGCTAAGATGATCCTGGCGTTCGTCTGGCTTTTCGCCATCTTTGTGGCTTTGTTGCCGATTGTGACGTTAAGGTCCTATCACATCCAGGCCACCAGGACGTGGTGCTTTCTAAAGACTGAGAAGATTGAGGATTGGATGGATCAGTTCCATCTGCTGCTCTTTTCCTCTCTCGGGCTCCTTTCTTTGGCCATCTCATTCATGTGCAACGCCATGACTGGAATTACATTACTCAGATCCAAGCTGAAGAGCCAGCAGCACCGGCAGGGGAGGTCTCATCATCTGGAGATGATCATCCAGCTCCTGGCCATCATGTGCGTCTCGTGCATCTGCTGGACTCCGTTCCTGGTAAGTTCTAGAACACAGAACAAAACACTTTGCACATTGTCTTAAAGGGAATGTGTCATCACAAAATAACCTAAAGTTTCAATCGGGATTTTATGTCAAATATATTTTTGAAAAATGTTTGGCAGTTATTTTTTATATATCGCTTAGTTAATCTCTATATTTTAAGCAGGACTTTCTGACTCCCTACCCTCCCCTTTCCTTCCTGTGTCCCTCCCCACCACTGCCCCTTGTTTTTTAAACTCTTCTTACAACCCTTTTGGTCTGCAAAACCGCAGCCTTGTAGTGTTATTGTTGTGATTTATTACGAATGTTTTTTCTTTTTTTCTTCTTTTACTATTTCTGGAAACATTTACCCTTTTTTCCTTTCCTGTTGTATTATTGAAATTTTCTAAATAAAGACTATATACAAAAAAAAAAAAAAAATAGAAATCTTGCAATTTTCACATTGGGCCACTGGGGCTTTCAGATTTTAACTTCCTGGTGTTTCAGGAAATATACATGTACATTAGCTGCAATGTACAAGCTCTCACCCTGTCTGTTGTATAGAGCATCTAATGAGTGTGTGCAAAGTTTTGTGAATGGTGGATCCTGTGTTATGTACTGTATATAGAGGTGTTATCAGTCATTGTACAGGAGGGGGAGGTGAGCTGTGACATCACCTAATGTGAATGATGTATCCTGTGTTATCAGCTGTACATAGAGGTGTTATCAGTCATTATACAGGAGGGGGAGGAGGTGAGCTGTGACATCACCTATTGTGAATGGTGGATCCTGTGTTATCTACTGTATATAGAGGTGTTATCAGTCATTGTACAGGAGGAGGAGGTGAGCTGTGACATCACCTATTGTGAATGGTGGATCCTGTGTTATCTACTGTATAGAGAGGTGTTATCAGTCATTGTACAGGAGGAGGAGGTGAGCTGTGACATCACCTATTGTGAATGGTGGATCCTGTGTTATCTACTGTATATAGAGGTGTTATCAGTCATTGTACAGGAGGAGGTGAGCTGTGATATCACCTATTGTGAATGGTGGATCCTGTGTTATCTACTGTATAGAGAGGTGTTATCAGTCATTTTACAGGAGGAGGAGGTGAGCTGTGACATCACCTACTGTGAATGGTGGATCCTGTGTTATCTACTGTATAGAGAGGTGTTATCAGTCATTGTACAGGAGGAGGAGGTGAGCTGTGACATCACCTATTGTGAATGGTGGATCCTGTGTTATCTACTGTATATAGAGGTGTTATCAGTCATTGTACAGGAGGAGGAGGTGAGCTGTGACATAACACAGGATACACTATTCATAATAGGTATGTCACAGCTCACCTCCTCCCCCTCCTGTACCATGACTGATAACTCCTCTTTATACAGTAGATCATGAGAGGAAAAAATACAATGATTGATTACATTCTTGCTAACCCATGTTCTCCTCCTGCTGTCTCTTCCTCTCCTCCTGCAACTGCATGTTTTCCTCCTGCTGATGCATAGTCTCCTCCTGATGATGCATGGTCTCCTCCTGCTGACGCATGGTCTCCTCCTGGAGCTGCATCTTCTCCTCCTGCAGCTGCATGATCTCCTCCTGCAGCTATATAATCTCCTCCTGCAGCTGCGTGTTCTCCTCCTGCAGCTGTATAGTCTCCTCCTGCAGCTGCGTGTTCTCCTCCTGCAGCTGTATAGTCTCCTCCTGCAGCTGCATGGTCTCCTCCTCCAGCTGTATAGTCTCCTCCTGCAGCTGCATGTTCTCCTCCTGCAGCTGTATAGTCTCCTCCTGCAGCTGCATGGTCTCCCCTGCAGCTGCTTAGTCGACGCATGTTCTCCTGCTGACACATGTTCTCCTCCTGTGGACGCATGTTCTCCTCCTGCTGATGCATGGTCGCCTCCTGCAGCTGTATAGTCTCCTCCTGCAGCTGCATGTTCTCCTGCGGATGCATGGTCTCCTCCTGTGGACGCATGGTCTCCTCCTGCTGACGCATGGTCTCCTCCTGCAGACACATGGTCTCCTCCTGTGGACGCATGGTCTCCTCCTGCAGCTGTATAATCTCCTCCTGCAGCTGCATGTTCTCCTCCTGCAGCTGTATAGTCTCCTCCTGCAGATGCATGGTCTCCTCCTGCAGCTGTATAGTCTCCTGTTGTGAGTGGGCTTGGGATGAGTTCTGAGCAGAGGCTCCCTCTGGTGGTTACAAGCGGTGCTGGTCTGTCCAGTGAAGATTGTGAAGATTGTGAGGATTGGGAATCAGGTGTTACTGACTGGTCTTATATAAGGGAGTCACCTTCCCATCAGGGTTGCCGGTGATCAATTGTTCTGGTCTGAATCCTTGATTCCTGTTTCCTTTGTAGCCTGCTGTGTCGTGTCTGCATTTCCTGCTAACAGATAAGACATTTTCTTCTTTTTGTTTTTGTGCTTGATTTTTGCATTTTGTCCTGCACTTCTGTGGGGGCCTTCAGGGTCCCCTCCGGGGGCTTTTGCCCTCTCAGTTTAGTTCAGCCACTGATGTTTGTACTTTTGCTTTTTCCATTTTTTTCAGTGGCTGCTGTTTTGATTTTGTTACACCAGAGAACTAATTTAGGTGGTAGAGGTCGTGTGATCTCAGGTGTTTTTGAAATTAGTAGAGTTGGTGCTTTTCAGGGTTTTCTGGGATTGCAGTAAGTACCCTTCCTATCCTTTTCTATTTAGTTAGTTTGGGCCCCAACGTTTGCTCATACTATTTTCTGTCTGTGTCTGTATTTCTTCTTGTCTAACCGCCATTACATGTTTGGGGGCTTTCTATTATCTTTGGGGTTCTGCTCCGGGGCAGATAGCTTTCCTATTTCTATCTTTAGGTGTAGTTAGTTTCTCAGGCTGTGACGAGGCGTCTAGGACCAACGTAGGAACGCTCCACGGCTGCCTCTAGTTGTTGTGGTTAGTCAGGGTACTGCAATCTCATAGATTCCAACTGCTCTGGTTTATTGCCTTTTTTGCCTGCACTCCTTAGCTACCGAAACATAACAGTATCACCGGCCAAAAATTTAAAATTGTATGGTACTCACAGAAGGGAAAAAATTTGTGAAAGAAAAAAACGGTTGTCAGAGTTGTCAGAGATATTTTTCTGTTTGTTGCATTTATTTATTTTTTTTTCCCTCTGTATCTCTGGGTGCTGGGGAGGATTTTTTCTCTCAATGGAGTTTGCACAGTTGTCTGGCCGTGTGGATCAGCTTGCCACTGAGGTTCAGAGTATTGCTGCATATCTTGCTAGGTTGCCTGTTGTGGAACCTAGGATTCCCATGCCAGATTTGTTTTTAGGGGATCGAGCTAAGTTTCAGAATTTCAAAAATAATTGTAAATTGTTTTTTGCCTTAAAATCTAAGTCCTCAGGGAACGCAGCGCAGCAGGTTCAAATTGTCATCTCTCTCCTGCACGGCGATCCTCAGGATTGGGCTTTTTCCCTGACACCTGGGGATCCTGTTTTGAGTGATGTTGATGCATTTTTTCAGGCTTTGGGGTTATTGTACGATGAGCCTAATGTCACTGATCAAGCTGAAAAAGCCTTGTTGGCATTAAATCAGGGGTTTGATGACGCTGAGTTATACTGTCAGAGATTCCGTAGGTGGGCAGTCCTGACCAAGTGGAAGGACGACGCTTTGGCGGCCCTTTTTCGGAAGGGTCTGTCAGATAATGTAAAGGATGTTATGGTGGGATTCCCTGTCCCCTCTGGTCTCAATGATTCTATGTCATTAGCGATTCAAATTGACAGACGTTTGCGTGAGCGGAGAAGTATGCGTGGAATAATGTTGCCTTGTGAACCTGCTTCTGAACCCATGCAGTGTGATAGAGTGGTGTCAGGGGCACAGCGTCATGAGTTTCGAAAGCGCAATGGGTTATGCTTCTACTGTGGTGATGCCTCTCATGCTATTTCAGTCTGCCCTAAGCGGGGAAGACGTTTTGCACGCTCAGTTGTCTTGGGTAGTGTTCAGACTAAGTTTTTATTAACTGTCACTCTGATATGCTCTCTGTCCTCATTTTCTGCTCAGGCTTTCGTTGATTCTGGAGCAGCTATTAACCTGATGGATTATGATTTTGCTAAACGTTGTGGGTTTCCCTTGATACCCCTACAGAAGTCTATTCCCCTACTGGGGATCGATTCTACCCCTTTGGCTGAGAATAAACCTCAGTTCTCTACTCAGGTGATAATGAGGGTTGAACCTGATCATCAAGAGTGCTGCAATTTTTTGGTTCTGTATAATCTGCATGATATTATCGTACTGGGTTTCCCTTGGTTACAGTCTCATAATCCTGTTTTGGATTGGAAATCTGTGTCTGTAACCAGTTGGGGCTGCCAATGTGTTAATACCAACACTCCTGTTTTTTCTGCCTCCCCCCAGGCTCAGGATGTTCCTGACTTTTTGATTGATTTTTCTGATGTATTTAGCGAAAGTAAATCTGCATCCTTGCCTCCCCATAGGAGCTATGACTGCGCTATTGAATTAGTGCCTGGTAGTAAATTCCCTAAAGGTCGCCTTTTTAACTTGTCTGTACCTGAACATGACGCTATGCGGTCTTATATCAAGGAGTCATTGGAGAAGGGTCATATCAGACCATCCTCTTCACCCTTAGGTGCCGTTTTTTTCTTTGTGGCCAAAAAGGATGGTTCATTAAGGCCGTGTATTGATTATCGTCTTTTGAACAATATTACTGTGAAATATCAATACCCGTTACCCTTGATTTCTGACCTGTTTTCCAGGGTGAAAAACGCTACTTGGTTTACCAAGCTTGACCTCAGGGGGGCGTATAACCTTATTCGCATTAAGCACGGGGATGAATGGAAGACGGCATTCAATACCCTGGAGGGGCATTTTGAGTGCCTTGTGATGCCCTTTGGGCTCACTAATGCTCCTTCTGTCTTCCAGTCCTTCATGAATGACATTTTCAGGGATTTTGTGGATAAATTTCTGATTGTTTATTTGGATGATATCTTGATTTTTTCTAATGACTGGGACTCTCATGTGAAACATGTTCGAACTGTATTCCAGATTTTGAGAGAGAATGCTTTGTATGTGAAGGGATCAAAGTGTCTTTTTGGCGTACAGAGGATCTAATTTCTGGGATTCATTTTGTCCCCATCTGTTATTGAAATGGACCCGGTCAAGGTTCAGGCCATCTGTGATTGGGTCCAACCTACTTCATTAAAGGCTCTTCAAAGATTTTTGGGTTTTGCCAATTTTTATCGTAAATTTATTGGTAATTTCTCGGTTATTGTTAAACCATTAACTGATTTGACCAAAAAGGGTTCTGATGTGGTGAATTGGCCTCCTGAGGCAGTCTCTGCATTTCAGGAACTTAAGCAGAGATTCACTTCTGCTCCTGTTCTACGGCAGCCTGATGTTTCTCTGCCATTTCAGGTGGAGGTTGATGCCTCTGAAATTGGGGCAGGTGCCGTTTTGTCCCAAAAAGATCCAGAGACCTCTAAAAGTAACCCTTGTGCCTTTTTCTCTCGAAAATTTTCTCCTACTGAACGTAATTATGACGTGGGTAATCGGGAGTTATTGGCCATGAAGTGGGCTTTTGAAGAGTGGAGACATTGGCTGGAGGGAGCCAAACATCAGGTGGTGGTCCTTACTGACCATAAGAATCTGGTTTATCTGGAATCTGCCAAGCGACTCAATCCTAGACAGGCCAGGTGGGCCTTGTTTTTCACACGTTTTAATTTTGTGGTTTCCTTTCTTCCTGGCACTAAGAATGTTAAGGCGGATGCCCTCTCGAGGAGTTTCCTTGCGGACTCTCCTGAGTTATCTGATCCTTCTGTTATTTTGAAAGAGGGTGTAGTTCTTTCCGCCATCTCACCTAATTTGAGACTTGCTCTGGAGGGGTGTCAGGAGGATAGGCCCGAGCGCTGCCCTGTTGGAAAATTGTTTGTCCCGGACCAGTGGAAAAAGAGTGTGATGTCTGAGATTCATTGTTCCGCGTTGGCTGGGCATCCCGGAATTTTTGGTACCAGAGACTTGGTTAGTCGGTCCTTTTGGTGGCCTACCTTGTCTCGTGATGTCAGGGAATTTGTGCAGTCCTGCGGGACTTGCTCTCGCTCCAAGCCTTGCTCTCGCTCTAGTGGTTTGTTGATGCCATTGCCTGTGCCCAAGAGACCATGGACCCATATCTCTATGGATTTCATTTCCGACCTTCCTGTTTCTCAGAGAATGACCGCCATCTGGGTGATTTGTGATAGGTTTTCTAAGATGATACATCTTGTGCCATTACCTAAGTTGCCTTCCTCCTCTGAATTGGTGCCGTTGTTCCTTCAGCACGTGGTTCGTTTACACTGCATTCCTGAGAACATAGTGTCTGACAGAGGAGTCCAGTTTGTTTCCAGATTTTGGAGGACTTTTTGTTCTAAACTGGGTGTTCAATTGTCTTTCTCCTCGGCATTTCATCCTCAGACCAATGGTCAAACTGAGAGAACAAACCAGACATTGGAGACTTATCTAAGATGCTTTGTGTCTGCTGATCAGGATGACTGGGTCTCTTTTTTGCCTTTGGCTGAGTTTGCTCTTAATAATAGGGCTAGCTCTGCCACTTTGATGTCTCCGTTTTTCTGTAATTCTGGGTTTCACCCTCGATTTTCTTCAGGACAGACGGAGGCTTCTGTCTGTCCAGGTGTTGACTCTGTTGTGGAGCGTATGCAACAGATTTGGGACCAGGTAGTGGAGAGGTTGTCCCTCTCTCAGGAGAGGGCCCAGCGGTTTGCTAACCGGCATAGGACTGATGGTCCTCGGTTTAAAGTGGGTGACTTGGTCTGGTTGTCCTCAAAAAATATTCCTATGAGAGTAGCATCTCCTAAATTTAAGCCTAGGTTCATTGGACCTTATAAGATCATAGAGATTCTTAATCCTGTTTCTTTTCGTTTGCTTCTTCCAGGGACATTTAAGATCCATAACGTGTTCCACAAGTCCTTGTTGAAGAGGTTTGTTGAGCCAGTGGTTCCTGCTGCTGTGCCTCCTGACCCTGTTTTGGTTGAGGGCAATCTGGAGTATGTGGTTGAGAAAATATTAGATTCTCGTTTTTCTGGACGGAAACTCCAGTATTTGGTTAAGTGGAGAGGTTATGGTCAGGAAGACAATTCTTGGGTGTTTGCTTCGGACATCCATGCTAGGAGACTCATCCGTGCGTACCATAGAACTCATCCTGACCGACCTGGTTGCTCAAATGAGGGTTCGGTGACCCCTCCTCAAGGGGGGGGGTACTGTTGTGAGTGGGCTTGGGATGAGTTCTGAGCAGAGGCTCCCTCTGGTGGTTACAAGCGGTGCTGGTCTGTCCAGTGAAGATTGTGAAGATTGTGAGGATTGGGAATCAGGTGTTACTGACTGGTCTTATATAAGGGAGTCACCTTCCCATCAGGGTTGCCGGTGATCAATTGTTCTGGTCTGAATCCTTGATTCCTGTTTCCTTTGTAGCCTGCTGTGTCGTGTCTGCATCTCCTGCTAACAGATAAGACATTTTCTTCTTTTTGTTTTTGTGCTTGATTTTTGCATTTTGTCCTGCACTTCTGTGGGGGCCTTCAGGGTCCCCTCCGGGGGCTTTTGCCCTCTCAGTTTAGTTCAGCCACTGATGTTTGTACTTTTGCTTTTTCCATTTTTTTCAGTGGCTGCTGTTTTGATTTTGTTACACCAGAGAACTAATTTAGGTGGTAGAGGTCGTGTGATCTCAGGTGTTTTTGAAATTAGTAGAGTTGGTGCTTTTCAGGGTTTTCTGGGATTGCAGTAAGTACCCTTCCTATCCTTTTCTATTTAGTTAGTTTGGGCCCCAACGTTTGCTCATACTATTTTCTGTCTGTGTCTGTATTTCTTCTTGTCTAACCGCCATTACATGTTTGGGGGCTTTCTATTATCTTTGGGGTTCTGCTCCGGGGCAGATAGCTTTCCTATTTCTATCTTTAGGTGTAGTTAGTTTCTCAGGCTGTGACGAGGCGTCTAGGACCAACGTAGGAACGCTCCACGGCTGCCTCTAGTTGTTGTGGTTAGTCAGGGTACTGCAATCTCATAGATTCCAACTGCTCTGGTGTATTGCCTTTTTTGCCTGCACTCCTCAGCTAACGAAACATAACCGTCTCCTCCTGCAGCTGCATGATCTCCTCCTGCAGCTGTATAGTTTCCTCCTGCAGCTGCATGTTCTCCTGCTGAGGCATGTTCTCCTCCTGCGGACGCATGTTCTCCTCCTGCTGATGCATGGTCGCCTCCTGCAGCTGTATAGTCTCCTCCTGCAGCTGCATGGTCTCCTCTTGCAGCTGCATGTTCTACTGCAGCTGCATGTTCTCCTGCTGATGCATGTTCTCCTGCGGACGCATGGTATCCTCCTGTGGACGCATGGTCTCCTCCTGCTGACGCATGGTCTTCTCCTGCGGACGCATGGTCTCCTCCTGCTGACGCATGGTCTCCTCCTGCGGACGCATGGTCTCCTCCTGCGGACGCATGGTCTCCTCCTGCGGACGCATGGTCTCCTCCTGCGGACGCATGGTCTCCTCCTGCGGACGCATGGTCTCCTTCTGTGGACGCATGGTCTCCTCCTGTGGATGCATGTTCTCCTCCTGTGGACGCATGGTCTCCTGCTGACGCATGGTCTCCTCCTGTGGACGCATGGTCTCCTCCTATGGACGCATGGTCTCCTCCTGTGGACACATGGTCTCCTCCTGCTGACGCATGGTCTCCTCCTGCTGACGCATGGTCTCCTGCAGCAGTCCTGCTGTCTGACCGACACCTTGCTGCCCTGCAGACTGAGGAAGCCCAGCACCGTAATTAGCATATTATCTGACGGCCCAGCCATAGACTTTGCACCGGGGCCCGGGAGCTTCCAGTGGCCCCTGTGCTGTTATTTCCCATGTGGCCTCAGCAGGATTTGTGCCGGATTACTGGACTCTACATTTGCCTTATGCTCGTTCTTCTCCCACTGTGGAGAAAGCTCAGAGAATGTTGTTTCTACTTCTTCACGCAGGAAATCACCGTGTTTGGTGACACATCCCGTCCTGCGCTCGCCCACTCGACACACGAGGAGCGGGAAGTGTTTACTCTTGATACACAGATATCAATGTGTGAACACCGAGGACACAAACGTTTCTTAATGTTGACTTGTTTTACTCCCAAACTTGTCCCTTACTTCACTAGCACAGGACCACCTCTTCTGTCAAGGAAGCCCCCTAGAAGTCACGAGTGCTGATGAAGAGAACAACTCAGTGTTGAAACGTGCAGCCGGGATGGATCACCGGTAACGGAGCCTGAGCGGCATGACCAGCATGACCGGCATCCTCTCTTCCTTGGACGGCCATTGTCAGCAGCGCCCGGCCGTCTCCAGCATTTATTTTCTAGTTACACTTCAGTTCTTGAAATTTGTCTTCTGAATTAAAGCCAAAAAACAACAAATGCTTGAAATAATGCGCCAAAAAAGCACCAAAAACCTGCTTTTTAAGTTCTTTCATGTTGTGCGTTTTTAGCCTAAAAATCCACATAAAGTAACTGTGAGTGCAGCTGCTGCTTCTTTCTTCCACGTGGAAATAATCGGCACCGTTTGCGCTATAGACGCGTTTTTCTATTGAAATCAATAAGAAGTGAATTCACAGAGGGTTTGAAATTGTTTTTCTTGTGGAAACTGAAAAAAAGCTGTGTGTGCACAAGCCCTAACCCAGATGGATTGTGCTCAGGATTGCTCACAGATATTCTGCGCTGAAATGACATCCTGTCCTGTGCAGACGTCCCCTTAGGCTGAGTGCACACGGCGTCATTTAGATGTTGGCGTCGCCGCCGATCTTCCCCAGGTGACACTATCTGTTTGTGTCATTTGGGGAAATTTCAGTGTTTTATGCCTTTCTCTTCTGATCTCTATACCTGAGCTGTGACGTCTTCTCACTATCCAGATTCATCACACTTTTGCTGCTGCTTTCCTTTCCTCAGCTTTTATAGTGGCTGTGATAGTCCTTCCTGATAGGCTGCACTGTACCATGTGATGTACTGGCAGCAACAAATTATAGGTGGGGAGTTCTATGCCAGATTCTTCACTGGATGATGCAATCTTCTGCGATGTTTCAGGCCTCATTCACACCACAGACTTTTTACATATGAGAAAAATAGACCAATTATTCTGATCTGAGTTTTGTCCGAGTATCATCCGATTTACGTGGAGTGATAGAAAAACCCTTTCGCCACTCACTCTTTCCATTCTGACAGTCTGTGAGAATAGGACGGCACTCGGATGTCGGCTGACTGCGGCCTGATTTTTTCACCCATAGACTTTGCATAGACTTGCGGTCTGTGAAAAATCACGAACATGTGAACGGCGCCATAGACTATCACAAGTACGAGTGATATCCGTGAAAAACAGCGACAGCACTCGTACGTGAAAAACAGGACGTGTGAATTGAGGCCTAGAATTGCGATGACCCTTATAAGAAATTTGCATTTTTATCTTCAACTTGTTTTGCAATTTTTTAGTGCATAAAGTCTCTTTCCCCTAAGATGAACACAAAAAAATAAACAAAAAATCGGCGCAAATGCAACAATGTATCAGACCCAAAGTGTTTCCAACACAGAACAAATCTGGTGCAAATCGTGACAAAGGGTTTTTCTGCGCAGATTACACCACAATTGTGGCATATTTAGCTTGATGAATAAGCCACAATAATGGCGGTCAGCGTCTTCTGCAGTGATGTGAAGTATTTGGGATGTAAGAACCGAGTCCGATAAATTCCATCCAGTTGTAACTTCTTCTCGTGGAGCGAATGATTCCATGTTTGCTGCAGAAAAATTCCATAAATATAAAGGTGCTGGAAATAATGAGCGCAATGAGGCCACGCTGTACCTCTGAGCATCGGGGGGTGTGACTGGGGGCAGTCAGGGTCATACTGTACATGTGGTGGGAAATCTGCCGGCGAGCCCACGGAATAATGGGGTCACTCTGGGATGTGCGGCCGATCAAGATCCTAGTGATGGCATCGTAGTGTAGAGGGACTGGTACGTCAGCGTCCCAAATATCTCTGCAAATTACACCGGACCTGTCGCTTGTGCTGGTCATAAATATGTAATCTGTCTTACCCGGTGTAAATGCCACCGTTCTCCTGAATCCGGCGATGTTTTTCTTTTCTTTCTGCTCCTCTCCGTTCCTGAGATATCGTCCCATCTTTGCAGATCAATTTAGTCTTGTTGGACAAGTGGGCGTGATACTCAAGAAAAAATCTCACAGAAAGAGTTGAGAGTCCCGCCCACTTGTCTAAAAAAAAATACTAGTTTTATACACAGGGAGCAGGAGGCCATAACTCGGGAACGAAGAGGAGCAGGAAGAAGAGAAAAACATCGCCGGATTCAGGAGAACAGCGGCATTTACACCAGGTAGAAATATTACATGTTTATGACAAGTGACAGGAACACTTTAAGTTGTAGTTATAATGGATTAATATGTGAATTTGCAACTAGCGAGGCCTTAATGATGTGCTAAACACTGACTTACTAATGCTTCAGCTCACACACCATGATTTTGCTGCTCTATGTTGCCACAATTTGTGGAAAATCACGACCAATCCTATTTCTGAAAATTTCAGTAAAATTACAACAAAAGCGCTACAAAAAAAAGCGCTACAAAAAAAAGTGCTACAAAGACCTAACTAGCTGCAATTCACACGATTCATCACTGGATTTATGAGGAGCTCCCCCTGGTGGTGGCTACAGGCAGGAGGACTGTAATCATAAAACTCATGTTAATCTGATCCGGGGATTCCGGCTAAAGCCGGAGGCACTGAGGATTATTATAGGCTCCTTAGTATAATTCTCAAGATCTCTGCTTGCTGTCGGTGAATAGTTTGTGGTGAGTGCCTACATTCATCAAAGATTTGCTATTCACAGCTTATAATTATTGATTGTGATGGAATTCAGTACTGGTGACCTCGTGCAGAATGTACTGCAGTGTAAAGTATGGTGGAGGGAGAGCGCAGCTGATGCTTCAGTGATACAGGAGGTCATGACACCAGGCAGCCATCACTGATTAAATAGCACATTTACTACACGTGGTGATTACTGTATGAATATATATGTGTATATATATATATATATATATATATATATTTATATATATACAGTATGTATGACAATAATTGAAATAAGCAGCAACGAGAATTATGAAAAAAAATAGACATTAAATAGATGCAAAAACCACAAATAACAGGTAATAAAGTAAAAAGGTGAAAAAAATTGCAAATGGAAAATAAAACATAAGAAACAAATAAATAAGCAAAAATTGGGCACAAAATTAATCTAAAGCCGTATTCTGTCTGCACTAACGCATTGTGCGATCGATGATAATAAATCTTCATCACGCTGCGTATTTGATGGTGAATATAAAATTCGATTTTTAGGAATAAATCCATCGCTGGTTCGGCCAGGAGATCTTTGATCTTGTTTTTTATGGAATAGTCGGGGGAGGGAGAGTCTGTGAGATGCGGGAATCCGGGGAAGACGTCGTCCCACAATATACAGGTAACGTGCCGCGTAGCTGCCGTGTCCACGTCTTCAGGAAATCTCTCATCCATCTTATCCGCTAATGGCAGTGGTGGAGGTTTCATTATTATTTTTTTTTGCCCGCAGCTTTATCTCAGCCATTAAGTATTTCCAGACCTAAGTGCTGAATAAATAAAGGGTCAGACGCATTATTTAACCCCTTCCTACAAATGGGTTTCACTTTACATCCTGATGTGCCGCAGTGAGTAATTCAGGGTCCGGACGTGCGTTCTCCTGCGTCTCGTTAGCAGGCGCCGGG
>JARQOD010000009.1:72844656-72887597 GCA_033576555.1 Oophaga sylvatica
AAAAGAGTTTTATATCAATCTCTGTCCAATGGAGAATTAAAAAATAAAGTAAGAAAAAAAGTTTTTAAAATGTGAAAAATTAAAGTTTTAGCCTCCCCTTTTCTCCCCATTTTAAAAATAAAGATATAATAATAAAAAAAAAAATGTTTATATTGCACAAAGTTGTGTCTGTAAAAGGCTGATTTACCAAAACTAAAATTAGCTAACAGGTACAGTCCAGCTCATCGTTATTGGCACCCATGAAGTGTAAGTACATAATGTGCAATATCTCTTGTATAGAGCACTCACAGTGTTAAATATAAAAGAGCAAATGATGAACAATGATTTAAAACAAAAAACAATGGGAGGGAAAAATAGAAAAACCCAAAGCTGCTGTGACTCTGGTATTGGCCCTTTTGCAATAAATTAGTATGGAAACATATTGTGACTCGCCTGCGGTAAATTACAAATAAGAATCACCTCTGATTAATTGTCGGTTCCCGTGTGACATGAATTAGCCAATGAATGATGATTTTAGTGTTTGAACAAGCAACATGATCGGCCTTGTTCCATTGTCACAATGGTGAAGACAAAGGAGCTGTCTGAGGACATCAGAACTGCTATTATCAGCAAACACAAGACTTCCAAAGGGTATAAAGCCACCACCAAACACCTTTGGTTCCAAGTTTCAACAGTGCACAATGTTATTAAGAAGTTTGCCAAGCATGGAACGATCAAGAACCTACCTGAACGTGGGGCAAAGAGAAAAATTGACAAGAGATGTCATCAAAAGTTGGTGTGAATGGTGGAAAAACACAACGTCAAACATCCAAAGACCTGAAGGCCAACCTGGAACAGTCTGGGGTCATGGTTTTAACAAGTACCATACGCTGCACACTAAACCAAGCAGAGCTTTACGGTAAAGGCCAAGGAAGAAACCGTTGCTGAAGAAAATGCATAAAAAGAAATGACTGATCTTTGCCTTTTCCTTAAAAATCCACAATCCTAGAAAAATGTTCTGTGGACAGATGAAATAAAAATAGAGCTTTTTGGCAAATGCAAAATAACAGTTTACAGATGGCTCAATGAAGCTTAGAAGAAAAAGAACACCCTACCAACAGCTAAGCATGGTGGAGGATCCATAATGCTGTAGAGATACTTTGCTGCGTCTTGTCCTGGAGACCTTGACTTTATCACAAGAATCATGAAATCAGAGGATTATCAAGAGATTTAAGAGTGAAATGTCCTACCCAGTGTAAGAAAACTTGGTTTAGTCGAAGATCTTGGGTCCTCCAGTATGACAATGACCCAAAGCACACATCCAAAAGTACACAGTAATGGTTGAAAAAGAAAAAAAGAACTGTTTTAAAATGGCCATCAATAAGTCCTGACCGCAATCCCATTGAAATTCTTTGGGGTGAGATGAAAGCTGCCATTGGGAAAAAGAACCCTGCAAACAATCAAGAACGTGAACAAACTGCAAATGAAGCGTGGGAGAAACTACCAGCCGAGAATTGGAAGAAGCTTATGGATGGCTACAAGAAACGTTTGGAGGCTGTCATCAATGCCGAAGGGGGTGCAACCAAGTATTAATTAGGGGCGCCTTTATTGCTGCACATGATGTTTATTCTGTTTCTTCTTTGAAATTGCAACATGTAAGTTGAAAAACAATGTTTTATTGTTGTGTTACTTTGTAACACTAATTGAAACTTCATGAGGATATAACTTTGGTACATTTCCATTTATTTCTGAAGATATTGTAAAGTCTATGAAAAAAATGAAGGGACGCCAATAATGGTGAGAGGTTGGGAAGAGAAAAAAGTGTAAACACCGGAACTGTAAGTTTTTGGGTTTTCTCATCTCCCTAAAAGAATTCAATAAAAAGTGACCAAAATGTGTAAATACCCAAAAATACCCATCAATAAAGCTACATCTATCCACGCCTAAAACAAGCTGTCACACAGCTGCGTCCACGGAAAAATAAAAAACTTACAGGTCTCAGAAAATGACGGCACAAAGCTACATTTATCTTTTATAATGCTGATTTTTTTCACCACTTTAAAAAAACTATAGGAGTTTGGTAACGCCGTAATGATGCCGACCTACAGAATCATGTTACCAATTCATGTTTTACTATGCAGTGAAGACATAAAAGAAATTGGACTTGGACTTCCAGAAAAGTTGGCAAATCTCTCAGGTACCAAAAAACTTTTGAAAACCAGAACTTTCACTTTCCTGTGTGTGATGCCAGGATGCTTCATCTTAGACCAAGTCCCATCATTTACCGTAATTGCACATTTGTGAAGCTGAGAAAGTGTGGAAATATTAAAGAAACATGGACGCTACCTTCAGAAACGGCACTGCACCTGTCCACACCAGACACGAACTGCAGACCGGAGTGGCGCTGTTTTTGGAACACCATGTTTCTATAATCTGTGCAGCCCTTAAATAGTCTTAGAAGTTTACACAACTATTGCCAAAGTCCCCTGATGTTTCTGACCCCGGCCGCGATCTCTGCTGAGTGTGGATTTTATTACCTGAGACGTATTTAGTGTCTTTTTCAGATGTCCGACTGACACTATAAAATGATGTTATGAAGACCAAATGTTAAAAATAGACTGAGCCGCGCCGGCCACATTCTGTCCTTTGAAGCAACGTAATGACAATTGCGTAATAATCTTCTACATTCGCTGGATTTAATTCTGCGTCTCTGATGAGATCCAGAATACACGAGACTGAAATATAACCGCATGTGTCCTGTGTTCTTGTATGTGCACATCACACACATGTATCACCTTACATATAACACGCGGCATGGAAGCTCGCCCGGCAGGTTTGGTTTATATTAGCAAAATTCACAGATGAAATATTGCGAGAGAATAACAGAACAGAAATATAAATCACATCCAAAAAGGACAGAAAATCATGTGACAACATCTAAAAGTGAGCGAACAATCAGTGAGAAAATCAAAGCAGAATCCACGGGATTTGTATATATACTCAACTGTTCCATTTAAGTTAAATTTGAAAAAAAAAAATCTGCATCGACTTCTGCGCAACTTTGCACTTTGTGCTGACTTGTCATGCCAATTTTCAGGCTTTTTTTTCTGGATTTGTTGGGGAAAGTCGGCACGTTTGAACATACCCTAAGTACAGAAGTACAATCACACTAACTTATCACCTATTACATCCCCACTCTATAAAAGTAATGACTCTGCTGATTGATCAAAAATGTTCTGTCTGTTTATAGACTTCCCTGTGATTCAAATCCTATAAAGTCTCCCCAAAATCCATAAAGACCTGGCGCATCCTACTGGACGCCCTATGGTGTTGGGGAGATGCTCCATGTTTAATAATGTTGCTATCTTCCTGGACCGCCTACTACATGACTTTGGCAAAAATGCTCATTCCTATATAAAAGACAAAAGCAACTTTTTTTAAAGAAAATGTTGGCATCTTTTGATGTGACCTTCCTGTATACCGCTGTCAAGCGTGACAAAGGTCTTGTGCCAACAGAATCACTTACTTGGACATGGCACTGCTGATGTTCATCCTATTAAGAGATTACTTCCTTTTTGTTCATGATTAAAACCTGTAACACGGTGGGACAGCCATGGGGTCCAATATGATCCCCACATATGCCAACATCTATATGACTGTCTTTCAGGACCACCATATGTACAATTCTCAATTCTGAGGACATGTCAAAAGCTACTGGCGTTATATCGATGATGCATTTTTCCCATGGGAAGGTGATCTTGACCAACTATTTACCTTCAGAATAAACTTAATGGTATTTTACCAGATCTTCAGTTAACTCTGTCCAAAATTGTTGAGAATACTGCTCCTGGGCACCTTGATGTACAAAGTTGATGGTGCTTAGTGTAAATAAGGATCTCTTTGTTAAAAAATTCCAATAAAAACAGCCTTTTATATTTCCACCGTAATCATTTTCATAGAGTAGTTAACTCCTTACCATGTAGCCAACTGACTAGATTGAGAAGGATAGTCAGATGTGAGCAAACTGTGGTTACTAGGCTAGAAGAGATGTCTCAAAAATGTATAGGTAGAGGGTATCCAGTTAATGTGGCTTTAATATATAGGGATAAAACCAAGCTGACTTTTTGGTAAAACGATGGACCGATAATAAGGAAAACAGAATTAAGGAGAAGTCATCTCTTTATAGGGGAATTTGTGTCTCCTTGCTTTTTCCCTATAAATGTGGTGTGAACTTGAGAGATTAATTAGTCAAATCTGATTTAAGACCTAATAGAACAATGATAAGACAACACTGGACACTCTCACACTGGGCAAATTCACATGTCTGCATTGTGCATGCTGTAGTATTATGATTAAAGGGAATCTGTCAGTAGGATCATCCCTCCTAAGCTGTCTATATGAGCTGCAGTTAATAAAAAGCTGAATAAAATGACACCTTGATATCGATATCCGAGATCTGATATCTCATTCCAGAAAAATCCACATTTTCTTAATATGTAAATGAGCTGTTAAGATCAATGGGCCGAACATAGATCTCCCTGAGACTCTGCCTCCAGAGCTTATTGTAAATGAAAGGCGGAGTTACCAGTGTGAGACATGTAATGATTGACAGTCTGCTCTCCTGATCTACATGTCTCACACTGGTAATGCTCCCTTTACACTATGTTCTGGGAATCATCTTGAGATATGTGTGATTGTCTGTTCCATATCATGTATATTTCTATGTCCAATTCTAGTAATTTTCTGTGACATGTAAATATAAGGGGCGTTTCTTTATACACTGATTGGTGGGACCCTATATGCTACAGTATATAAACCTGGATTGTATTCTGTGTCTGTGATTAATAGAGACCTGCTACAGGTTGATATGTGACTGTATTTGGCAGGATAAAATAGCTTCTTGATACCTGGTTTAGATGCTGTCTATCATCCATATACTTGACTCTGCTGATCTTGTCTCAATCTACACAGCAAAGCTGACAAATGATCTACAGAAGCACAAAATGTTACCAAAACCTGCCAATAATGTTCTTTTTTACATAATATACAAGACAAATCCTGTGTTCAGTTAAATGTTTTACTGTCCGTCCATCACCTTCTCGTCAGCTCCTGACGATAGATTTGTGCAAAGATGTCACCGAATATTCCCTGAAACATCGGGGTAAATGAAGGGCAATCTGCTGTAGTGATCGCTAAAGTCAGATGCCAGCGCCGTCACAATTAGCAGTCATAACAGATCAGGCTTCACAGTCTAATCGCCGTTTAAACATTGTGTTTGATGTTCGGGACACAACGCCATGAAGCATCCGAGCTGCACCGCGTATCGCATCCTTCTCTTTAGCGGTCCCGCTGAATATGACGCATCCACAGGTCGTTCTGGAAGAAGCCGGATCATGTAAATAAGACATAAAAATGAATCTTTAATTGTGGTTATCAGTTTTACAAACATTTGGGTTTTAACCGTTCCGACCAATCATGGAAAGTGTGGTATGTAGTAACTTATTAAATGAGACTTCTACTGTTGAGTCCACAATTTATCATTCTCGCTTCCATGCCAATAACAAAAAAAGTGAAGCAAATTTGTGAAAAGTTTTGATTAAAAATGTCCTACTGTTTTATGCTCATATGCAGAATTTTATGTTTTCATGGTAACAGACTACAAAAAAAACCCTTCGATCTCTTCCATCTTTCCTGCATTTCTTGGTAAACAGCATCATGTGTGCGACAGCAAAAAGTGGTGAAGCAATGGAGGCGTATGACGGCGTAGGATATTGTATCAAAATGTTTTGGATATGTCATTGTCATTAAAGCCGGATGTAAATAAAACTATATTCTAATATTGGGGATGGGGAAGCACGGAGATAAGGTGAGGAACTCTGGGCGCCATCTAATGACGGTGGTCATGCAACATCTCGTTAGGATGGAATTCCGGAAGTAATGACGTTGGCAGCACAGCGGGAATAGAGGATGTGGGGGCTGAAGTCCCACTAGAGTTGTCCTGCCGCAGGAGTAATGCAGTGGTGGAGCGGGTGGCAGGTCCATCACAGATGAGGAGCGCGCTGATTGGTTTTCTGGGCCAAGTATTCTCGTGAGACAGTGAGGGAGCTGCAACATGAAGTGGCCACCGAGTGTCAGAGCAATGTGTCCGGTGAGGCCCGGAACTGAGACACTGTTGTTGAGGCTGTAAAGCAGAGCAAACCGTGCGGCAGATTGAGGAGAGGACAGTGCCTTGTAGCCACCAAGCCTCAGCCTCTTGGGAGTAAAGACTTCCAGGTTACGTCTGTCTCCACCATCTTCTCTTGTTGGCCTTCCGCAGTGGATACCTTTACCTTCACCAAAATACAACGGCTCTGCCACCCTCCGGATCTGACTACGCAGGGGCTGGATTGTGCTCCACAACCCTGAAGACACCGTGGTCTTAAGAGAAGCTGAGGTCGCTCTGCGGAAGATCTTCAATAGCGACTCTTTGTACAATTTCCCTGTTAAGGTTTTAGATGCATGGAAGCAAAAAAATGGCGAGAAACATGGAGATATTCTTAATTAATGGTGAAGATTTTCCTAAATGTCCAAGTCGAAAAGATTACAGACTTGGTCCACTGATTTAAAAAGGTGGGTGACTTTAAAAACAGCGCCACACATGTCCACAGGTTGTGCATGGTAATGCAGCTCAGCTTCATTAATTTCAATGGGGGTGAGCCGTGATACCAGACACAACCCATGAAAAACAGCCAGGTTTGTCTATGCCTTCCATATCAGATGGGTGCGGCCTGTCACCCATCACTTGTCGCCCCACAGTCTATGGAAGCACATAGTGTATGGAAAGGATCAGCACTGCTCCATACACTGAGTAGTGGCCGCTCTCGGTACTGCAGGTCAGCTCCCGTTGAAGTGAATGTGATCTGAGTTGCAGAGAACGGCCTATGCTCATCTGTGCTTTCCCTGCTCTGAACACGGTGTACGTCCAGCTGCCATTGGGGCTGTTGGCAGCTGGGTCAAAGGGTCGCTGGGTGTTGGACCACCACCCATCTGATATTGATGCAGGGAATTATGCTGGAGGTAGCAGTGGGCTCACGTGGTGTTTGACTGCTGCTTGCCAGGTATTGGCAGCCATTGTACATGGCCACCAGGTATTGTGCATGGCCACCAGGTATGTGCACGGCCACCAGGTATTGTGCACAGCCACCAGGTATTGTGCACGGCCACCAGGTATTGTGCACGGCCACCAGGTATTCTGCACGGCCACCAGGTATTGTGCATGTGTGTAGCCCTGGTGTTAGGCACACGCAGTACCCTGGAGAGTGTGTGGCGAGATAGCAGTTTAATGCTCAATACCCATTCACTCAACATACACTAGACACACCCTTAGGGTAGTGTAGTTACTTGTTAGGGAGTGGTCAGGGTGTATATTGGTTGAGTGATTTTAGAGTAGTCGGTTTCCTGTCTTCGGACGGAGCAGACGTGTGGAGTCTAGCTGGAACTAGGAGAGAGGAAGCAGTCCAGCCTGGTTCTTCATCAGTTCAGAAAGTGGAGGCTAGTACAGGTGAGCTAGTTCACCTCAGCCTAGTCAGAGCTGTACCTCACTTGAAGACACTGATTAAGAAAGAAGAGCTTAGTACAGAAATACTTCAGTCACCTGTCTCAAGGACAGTGAAAGGTTCAGAGACGTGCTCCTGCCTAGTGGATAACTGAGAGTCTGGAACTAACTCTAAAGGAAGAGAAGAAGGGAGTGATTACATGACTTTTTGCAAGTGTGAGTGTTTATGCTACCAGCGAGGACAAGGCGAAAGGCACAGTGGAAAGATTATTTGAAAAGTGCTTTTGGATTGAAGAAGTCCTGCACATTGCTACCGGTCACTGGGGACCGAAGGATCACTATTAGCTTCAAGCATAGTGGTAAGAAAACCAGAGATTTACCGGACCTTAGGTCGCGGCAAACAGCCCCAAATAGTTAGTACGTAACTGGGGTCAGGGGGAGTGAGGACCTTGAGCCTGATCAGCAAGACAGGAATTCAGCTCTCTCACAGGAAGGCTCCTACCACAAAACTGACTGGGCAGTACAGCTATGGAATAGCTGGAGTTATAGAGGGAACTACGCTTCAGGCTGGTTGTACTCATCGTGTTGAAAGTAAAGGAGGCCCCTAACTTGTCCAGCTGCTATCTCAAAATACATTCTCCTTGGATCAGCCTCCCTGGGACCTGCATGAACATCTTACAAGTAAAGGTATGGAAAGACGCTGACCGTGTGAGACTGTGTTTTTTATCTGCACCCGACTTCACTAACTTCATAGACTTTGAGGGACCAGTCCCACCTGTAGGGGACCTGACATCTAGCTGCCTCACCATCCCCTCAGAGCTCTACAGCAGCGCTGGTATAAATTACCAGAAGACTACAGGTGGCGTCACGAACTGTATATAAATCTATCCCCTGTAAATATTCCCCCAACATACGCCAGACCGCCAGGGCCACAGACCGAGCCACCGCTACCTGTGACAAACCCCATAGACTTCCATGGGCTCGGCTCTGAGTACCCCATTGCCCTGGTAACCCACAATTGTGGTGGCGGGTCGACACAAATGGCCACCAGGTATGTGCACGGCCACCAGGTATTGTGCACGGCCACCAGGTATGTGCACGGCCACCAGGTATTGTGCACAGCCACCAGGTATTGTGCACGGCCACCAGGTATTGTGCACGGCCACCAGGTATTCTGCACGGCCACCAGGTATTGTGCATGGCCACCAGGTATGTGCACAGCCACCAGGTATTCTGCACGGCCACCAGGTATTGTGCATGGCCACCTGGTATTGTGCACGGCCACCAGGTATTGTGCATGGCCACCAGGTATTGTGCATGGCCACCAGGTATGTGCACGGCCACCAGGTATTGTGCACAGCCACCAGGTATTGTGCATGGCCACTTGGTATTGTGCATGGCCACCAGGTATTGTGCACGGCCACCAGGTATTGTGCACGGCCACCAGGTATTGTACATGGCCACCTGGTATTGTGCATGGTCACCTGGTATTGTGCACGGCCACCAGGTATTGTGCACGGCCACCAGGTATTGTACATGGCCACCAGGTATTGTGCACAAGGTGTAATCTAATTAATAGGACAGGTGCAGATTCCCGATGCCGGGGGGAAAGACACTGGATTTCCTTTTTCAGAGGTTATTGATTTTATTATATGCACTGTATGCAATGAGCTCCTGAGCGCCCCCTGGTGGTGCCAAAGTTTATCTTTTCACTCTATGGCTTTTAACTATACAAAATGGTCTTCCTAGCAGTGCTGCAGCCGCCCCTGTGGTGAGCAGAACATCACCGCTGCACAAAAACTCATTTTATTTTGCAGACACTTCTTTTCAGGGATCAGAATAAACAGTTGCCACTTTGTATGGAGGCGCGCGGCTGCCTGTGCTGTGCATTATAGGGCCTCATTTTCTGGAGATGTCTCCTGCAGATAGGAGCCGGCATGCGGCGGGCCAATCATAGCGCTCACTGCGAGGAACAATATTTTGGTAAATTGCAGTCATTTTCGCACCTTTTGTCCTCTCCGTCTCTCGTTTTTACTGTTTACTTGGTTTTTGTTGTTTCTTTTCCTATTTTTTTGTTTTCGGGAGATTTTGCTCATATTTCTTTTTACCAGGAATACTTTTATCTGATGATGGCTCGTGAAGGACGACAATTTTATCTTTATATGGGAAATGAAACAAAGTTGTTCTAGAAGATCTCCTTGTCTTTTATGTTCCTCCATGAATCAGATTATGAGGAACAGACACAACAATACAAAGCGCAGAACTAAACTCCCCCTAAGAACATCAATCATTTCGTTATTTTTTTTATTAAAATCATGGCCGGCAGGTTTACATGACATAATGCAGGGCACAGACTCTGAAAACTATTATTTTGGGTAGACATGTATCTTTTTCTCTTCCAGAAAGCTCTAGAAATCTGGGCTGATTCATTTCTATATCTGGTGCAATAAAGAGATCCTGATTTCCTGCACATCTCATAAGATCCCAACAGTGGTGGCTGCGAGGAGCAAGAATTGTATCAGTGTTAGCACATAAACTGCATTATTAATCTCTTAGACCGGAGGAGGCTGATGAGCTTACTTTAAAAAGATCCATTTATAGAAATCTCATGCCCTTGTGCTTTTTTCACTCTATGCAAACACCGTATACTGACCTATAGTGTGTTTGAAATCCACAAAATGTCAATTTCTTTGAGTTTTATATATGGATTTTCCCCATAAAATGGCGTTATATGGGGCAAAAGAGGAGGGGGGGTGATTTACACTTTTATGTTTTTTCATATTTTTAAAAACTTTTTCATTTTTTACCTTATTTAATAGTCCTGTCAGTAGACTTAAAGCTGCGATCGTCCAATCGCCTGTGCTGCACATAGCAGAAATCACAATCTCCTATGAACGCAGGTCTCGAGCCGGTGTTCACAATAGGAACATAATGACAGGCATGTGCGTTTTTTGCAGACCGCCAGCTGTCATGAGAACACATCGGCGCCCCCTGACCACATGACAGGGGCGCCAAAGGGCGTCCCTAATGTCACGCTTTCGGACCATCATGCGTTAAATCCCGCTGTCAGAGATTGACAGCAGGATTTAACTGGTTAACAGCCACGGGTGGATGTGTTAAAGGCACATGATTAAATCAGCTGCCATGTGTGGGAAAAATGTGGGATCAGCGTCGGAGCCCGCATCAAAGTCAGAGACGCGACATGTGTTGTAAATAATATACGTCATATGTCATGAAGGGGTTAAAACATGACACCAAAAAGAGACAAAAATTTCACAATCATAAACGCAAAAAAACGCAACTTTTCTAATTTACTTACAAGGTGCAGAAATGCTGCAGAAAATCTGAAATATTAAAAATTCACCAAATACGGAGATTGAATACATCACGATCATCCATTCTCATGTGCATTTATGCAGTAAGTCCACCAGCCTCATTGGGTCCAAGATTTCTATTAATGATGTGTACAGGTTGGGTTGTGAAATCTGGTGACAGCTCTGCTTGAATGCTCCATCTGAGATTTGCATTTGTAACTTTGTATCAGAAGAGATTCTTCTACATGTATAAGCAGGGATGGAATCAGAAGCTGTGTGACATGTGAGTGTTATGGTTTCTTAGACACTCGGGGTGACATTACCTGAACGCTGCTTCTACCCTGTGCCCCATGTGATAAGGGAGAGACGTGCCGACTATGCCGGGCTCAAAGCCAAGGTTGTCACTTACTCAGCAGCGAGAGTCACCAGCTGGGGGGCACCTGGGTTGTATTGAAGGGGCTTCCTGAGATTACAATATTGATAGTTTATCTTTAAAATAGGTTCTGGCTAAGAGATTGGTGGAGACTGAATCCTGGCACCATCATCGATCAACTGATTGAAGGGTCTACTGGCGGCACAGTCAGAAGAGACCGCTGTGCTAGAGCCGTACATGGAGTCTCTCCGGCCAATAACTCCTCATAATGCACCATTCCACCAGCTTTGGACGTGGTATTGGCGCCTTTACTTCTTGGGCCCCGGTGCGGCTCCACAGGCTGCACCAATGATGTATGCAGCCCTGCAAGGATGCATGGTTCTACTACCAGTGCCACATCCCCTTAACAGTCCTGGAAAACCCCTTTAAGAATCCACATATTATGTCGTATTTATCTGCGGTAAATGACGCCGTGACTGATTATACATAGAGGCGCTGCGTCTCTCGATAGCTTCCTTTTTTTTAATTCTTGGGAAAACACTAATTCATTTACTAATAAACCATAAAAGAAAACCGGAAGAGTCGTCGGCGGGGTCAGGACACGTCTATCTGCTCTCTCCATCTTCGCCTCTCGCCCTTTAATTAGCTTGTGACGTTTCACTTTGACCATTGTTGACTCCGAGCCAGAAAAGATCTTAAGCAAAAAATGTATCGAAAGGCAAGAAGATGAAAAGAACGTAAACACTGCGATGTAGAGGTCGATACATCAACATTTCATGGGATGAAATTATCATAGAAGGTTCCACTTAATTAAGGAGCTGTAATATCCTGCAGATGTTTGATTTTCTTTTTCTTTAAATCAACGTCTAGAATTATCTCAAAAATGCAAATATGTAAGGAAAAATGTAGGATGATGCGTAGGAGCAAAAAGGGGAATTTAGGATGATTTTGCCCAGAAATGTTTCTTTAAAAAAAAAGCAATTTATAGTAATTAACTGTTAAAATGGAAGATTACGGAATTTCCAGGAAAATGATATTTCTCAGTTTCCTATGTAGAATTAACCAACCTGATTTCTCTGCAAGGCTGAAGTGCTGCACTGCGTGAGGCAAATGCTGGTCACACCAGACACTCACCCCAATACTGTAACGCTGCACATTTTAGAGTGGCCGTTTATTGTAAGATCACCATCTGGATAGGACGCACCTGTCAGGAGGATGGATCATCTCAGCAGAGGAGAAATGATCACTAACAGATTTAGACAAATTTGTGAATTATATTTTGTGTAAATAGAAAAAGTCTTAAATCTTTGAGTTCAGATCATAAAAATGGGAGAAAAGCAAAAGTGTTACATTTATATTTTTGTTTAGTGTATACAGTGGGGAAAATAAGTATTTGATACACTACCGATTTTGCAAGTTTTCCCACTACAAAGAATGGAGAGGTCTGTAATTTTTATCGTAGGTCACTTCACCTGTGAGGGACAGAATCTAAAAATAAAAACCAGAAAATCACATTATATGATATTTACATAATTAATAATGTATTTTATTGCATGAAATAAATATTTGATCACCGACCAGCCAGCAAGAGTTCTGGCTCTCACAGACCTGTTAGTTTTTCTGTAAGAAGCCACGGTGGCTCAGTGGTTAGCACTACTGCCTTACAGCAATGTGTCCTGGGTTCAAATCCCACCAAGGACAACATCTGCAAGGAGTTTGTATGTTCTCCCCGTGTTTGCGTGGGTTTCCTCTGGCTTCTCCCGTGTCCTCCCACATTCCAGAGACATACTGATAGGGAACTTAGATTGTGAGCCCCAATGGGGACTGCGATTATAATGTGTAAAACGCTGTGGAATTAATGGTGCTATATAAATGAGTAAAATAAATAAATAAAATAAATACTCTGCACTCATTACCTGTATTAATTGAACCTGTTTGACCTCGTAACCTGTATAAAAGACACCTGTCCACACACTCAATCACTCAATCACACTCCAACCTCTCCACCATGGCCAAGACCAAAGAGCCGTCTAAGGACACCAGGGACAAAATTGTAGACCTGCACAAAGCTGGGATGGGCTACAGGACAATAGGTAAGTAGCTTGATGAGAAGGCAACAACTGTTGGCAGAATTATTAGAAAATGGAAGAAACACAAGATGACTGTCAATCTTCCTCCGTCTGAGGCTCCATGACAGATTTTGCCTCGTGGGGTAAGGATGATTCTGAGAAAGGTCAGGAATCAGCCCAGAACTGAATGATAGGACCTGGTCAATGACCTGAACAGAGCTTGGACCATAGTCTCAAACATTACCGTTCACCAATGACCATCTGGATGATCCAGAGGAGGCACGGGAGAAGGTCATGTGGTCAGATGAGACCAAAATACAACTTTTTGGTATCAACTCCACTCACCGTGTTTGGAGGAACCTAGTTGTAGAGAGATCATTATACAGATCGCTGTACTGTCCCCTCATACATTTGTACATTGCAAGATAACATTTCTTTTCCCAAACGGAAGAACCCGCAGCCTGAGAACCATCTTCTGCCGTTCACACATTCACTTAACATCCATGGTTGATGATGATGATTACGGTTGATGCAGTTGATCTGGGAGCTGTGGTCCCTCTGGTCAGCCGCACGGTGCCACTGTGATGTGGTGAGTTGTAGCGTCATGAGTGGGTGCCGCCTAATCTATATATGGGATGTGTTTGGTGCATGGAGTGGGGTTGGGTGGGCGCCCATGGTTGTGTAACTGGAAGCTACTTTACCGGCACTTGTGTTATAGAGAGAGGACATCTGAGGGCACCAGAGTGCAAAATGCTAAGACACAGGTCTGACCCACTGGAGACATAGAATAATATAAAACACGGCGCTGGATGTACCTATGGGCTGAGATGGTTTCATGTCCAGATGTCTAACGAACATCTTCACTTTCCCTAATTGTGGTCTCCAATGATGAGGCCATGGGGAGGAAAAACAACCAAGTTAAAGAGAATTGCTTCACTAAGAGCAGTCAGGTGTAACACTTCCAGGCCTTTTCACGTCTTCTCCATTGCACATTACAATCAGGTTTTCTGCACCAGCATTTACAAGAACCTCAACCTCCTCTGTTCTAGCAAAGAGAGGTGCAGAAGAACCGTTAATCATCAACCAAGCCAGAGATTTAATGGCTGTCGAGTCACAAATCCTCATTGAACGAGTTTTTGTTGCTTTTTAGGCGTCTTCTAACTTTTCAACAATTTTTAAATAAAGTCATATTGTATCAAACCAGTGTAAAGTTATGAGAGGGTCTGAAAATATCTGCAACACCACCGAGGAACTGGACCAAATCCATTGTCACGATTCAGCCCAACACCAACAGAAATAGGTGAGAGCGTTGGAACCTCCTAATCCAGGACTGGGACAAGTGGCAATTTACAAAATTATTTGCAACATTTTGAGACATTTTTGGCACAAGGGAGATAATGTTGAGTGTTGTGTATCTATCAGTCAGTGACACATCTGAAAACATCGGGTTTTTTAATACGTGAAGCGGTAACGTTGCTTACCTTTACTAATGACTTGCTCTAACTAATAAGGTGTAACCAGTTGATTTACGAGACACTTTTACGCGCTCTTCCGTACTTTTAGATTAGACGTACCCGCGCTCAGCCTGAGGAGCTCATAATATTGGAAAGATGTAATAGATTGTAACCTGACATACGGCTGTTCCCCCATATACTCCGCCGTCTTTTTGGCTCCTAACGCTGTGGGATTTGACCACATGGGGTTGATTAAAAGAGTGTAAGTAGGACAAATTTACAGCCTGTTTTATGTATTAGGGCCTCACGGAAAGGACGTAATTTATACAAATGATGACAGAATGGCATTTATAAACGTATTTACCGAGGATTGAGAACGCTATTAAACCGTTGTGACCTTCTGGAAGCCGCGGACAAATCAGGAAAGCTGCCGTCTGCCTTTTACCCAATACATCTCCATCATGAATTAGTTTCTAATTTATTAATTAATTTTTCTGTGTTCCTTTTCTTAATATAATGAATGAATCTGTAGATTTTATGGATGAAAGCAATAGCAACCTATAAAGTGGGGTCCCAAAAATAGTGGCGACTAGTTGACAATTTGCCCCTAGAAAAATGAAATATTTCATAAACTTGAAGCATTTTGTGAATTTGGAATATTGGCATTCAGCAATTATAGCAAACTGTCGCATCAGGTCCTTAAAGTATCATACTGTTATTCCAGAATTCAGCAGCAAAAGTTGAAAAATGTTCCTACTCTTCATCCAGATTGTTACTCTCCTGTCCTGGCTCCGGCACCGGGCTCTGCTTCCTCCTTCCTCAGCGGTCAGCTACCTCTAGGCTTGTATACTTCATATTACTATGATGTCTTCACAAGTCCCTCTATGACCGGCTCTGGTGGCTGTGCGCTGCCTGAGTATTGTGGTAGCAAGCACTCGGTGCAACAATGTGCTTCCAGTAGTCTAGTCACACGTTCTACTCAGCACAGTCCCTGATTGTCTACTCAGCTCAGCTGTTCCCTAGTGCTGGCCGCACATCTAGATCTTCTACAGCACAGTCCCTGATTGTCTACTCAGCTCAGCTGTTCCCTAGTGCTGGCCGCACATCTACATCTTCTACAACAAGGTGTCTGATTGTCTACGCAGCTCTGCTGTTCCCTAGTGCTGGCCGCACATCTACATCTTCTACAAGAAGGTGTCTGATTGTCTACTCAGCTCTGCTGTTCCCTAGTGCTGGCCGCACATCTACATCTTCTACAAGAAGGTGTCTGATTGTCTACTCAGCTCAGCTGTTCCCTAGTGCTGGCCGCACATCTACATCTTCTACAAGAAGGTGTCTGATTGTCTACTCAGCTCAGCTGTTCCCTAGTGCTGGCCGCACACATCTCTAACAGTCTTCTAGCATCAGTGTCCTACTGACTCTTGTCTGATTTACGCAGCTCTGCTGTTCCCTAGTGCTGGCCGCACATCTACATCTTCTACAACAAGGTGTCTGATTGTCTACTCATCTCAGCTGTTCCCTAGTGCTGGCCGCACATCTACATCTTCTACAACAAGGTGTCTGATTGTCTACGCAGCTCTGCTGTTCCCTAGTGCTGGCCGCACATCTACATCTTCTACAACAAGGTGTCTGATTGTCTACTCATCTCAGCTGTTCCCTAGTGCTGGCCGCACATCTACATCTTCTACAACAAGGTGTCTGATTGTCTACGCAGCTCTGCTGTTCCCTAGTGCTGGCCGCACATCGAGATCTTCTACAACAAGGTGTCTGATTGTCTACTCATCTCAGCTGTTCAGTAGTGCTGGCCGCACATCTACATCTTCTACAACAAGGTGTCTGATTGTCTACGCAGCTCTGCTGTTCAGTAGTGCTGGCCGCACAACTAGATCTTCTACAAGAAGGTGTCTGATTGTCTACGCAGCTCTGCTGTTCCCTAGTGCTGGCCGCACATCTACATCTTCTACAAGAAGGTGTCTGATTGTCTACTCAGCTCAGCTGTTCCCTAGTGCTGGCCGCACATCTACATCTTCTACAACAAGGTGTCTGATTGTCTACTCAGCTCTGCTGTTCCCTAGTGCTGGCCGCACATCTACATCTTCTACAACAAGGTGTCTGATTGTCTACTCAGCTCTGCTGTTCCCTAGTGCTGGCCGCACATCTACATCTTCTACAACAAGGTGTCTGATTGTCTACGCAGCTCTGCTGTTCATTAGTGCTGGCCGCACAACTAGATCTTCTACAAGAAGGTGTCTGATTGTCTACGCAGCTCTGCTGTTCCTAGTGCTGGCCGCACATCTACATCTTCTACAACAAGGTGTCTGATTGTCTACTCATCTCAGCTGTTCAGTAGTGCTGGCCGCACAACTAGATCTTCTACAAGAAGGTGTCTGATTGTCTACGCAGCTCTGCTGTTCCCTAGTGCTGGCCGCACATCTACATCTTCTACAACAAGGTGTCTGATTGTCTACTCAGCTCTGCTGTTCCCTAGTGCTGGCCGCACATCTACATCTTCTACAACAAGGTGTCTGATTGTCTACGCAGCTCTGCTGTTCATTAGTGCTGGCCGCACATCTACATCTTCTACAACAAGGTGTCTGATTGTCTACTCAGCTCAGCTGTTCCCTAGTGCTGGCCGCACATCTACATCTTCTACAACAAGGTGTCTGATTGTCTACTCAGCTCAGCTGTTCCCTAGTGCTGGCCGCACATCTACATCTTCTACAACAAGGTGTCTGATTGTCTACACTCACTGTCCCTATGCTGCGCCCTTACATCGTTCTACACAGTGTCTGATTGTTACCTCTGCTGTTCCTAGTGCTGCCACATCTACATCTTCTACAACAAGGTGTCTGATTGTCTACTCATCTCAGCTGTTCCCTAGTGCTGGCCGCACATCTACATCTTCTACAACAAGGTGTCTGATTGTCTACGCAGCTCTGCTGTTCCTAGTGCTGCCGCACATCAGATCTTCTACAACAAGGTGTCTGATTGTCTACCACTCAGCTGTTCATAGTGCTGGCCGCACATCTACATCTTCTACAACAAGGTGTCTGATTGTCTACCATCTCAGCTGTTCAGTAGTGCTGGCCGCACATCTACATCTTCTACAACAAGGTGTCTGATTGTCTACGCAGCTCGCTGTTCCCTAGTGCTGGCCGCACATCTACATCTTCTACAACAAGGTGTCTGATTGTCTACTCATCTCAGCTGTTCCATAGTGCTGGCCGCACATCTACATCTTCTACAACAAGGTGTCTGATTGTCTACTCACTCTGCTGTTCATAGTGCTGGCCGCACATCTACATCTTCTACAACAAGGTGTCTGATTGTCTACTCATCTCAGCTGTTCCCTAGTGCTGGCCGCACATCTACATCTTCTACAACAAGGTGTCTGATTGTCTACTCAGCTCAGCTGTTCCCTAGTGCTGGCCGCACATCTACATCTTCTACAACAAGGTGTCTGATTGTCTACTCATCTCAGCTGTTCCCTAGTGCTGGCCGCACATCTACATCTTCTACAACAAGGTGTCTGATTGTCTACTCATCTCAGCTGTTCCCTAGTGCTGGCCGCACATCTACATCTTCTACAACAAGGTGTCTGATTGTCTACTGCAGCTCAGCTGTTCCCTAGTGCTGGCCGCACATCTACATCTTCTACAACAAGGTGTCTGATTGTCTACTCATCTCAGCTGTTCCCTAGTGCTGGCCGCACATCTACATCTTCTACAACAAGGTGTCTGATTGTCTACCAGCTCAGCTGTTCCCTAGTGCTGGCCGCACATCTACATCTTCTACAACAAGGTGTCTGATTGTCTACGCAGCTCATGCTGTTCCCTAGTGCTGGCCGCACATCTACATCTTCTACAACAAGGTGTCTGATTGTCTACTCATCTCAGCTGTTCCCTAGTGCTGGCCGCACATCTACATCTTCTACAACAAGGTGTCTGATTGTCTACTCAGCTCAGCTGTTCACTAGTGCTGGCCGCACATCTACATCTCTACAACAAGGTGTCTGATTGTCTACCAGCTCAGCAGTTCCCTTGTGCTGGCCGCACATCTACATCTTCTACAACAGGTTCTGATTGTCTAACTCATCTCAGCTGTTCCTATTGGCCGCACATCTAATCATGGCCAAAAGTTTTGAGAATGACGCAAAATTAATTTTACAAAGTCTACTGCTTCACTTTTTCAATGGCAATTTTCATATACTTCAGAATGTTATAAAGAGTGATCAGCTTAACAGCAATTACTTGCAAAGTCAATATTTGGCTAGAAAATGAACTTTATCCCCCAAAACACATTTCAACATCATTGCAGCCCTGCCTTAAAAGGACCAGCTAACCTCTTTCAGTGATTTCTCCATTAACACAGGTGTGGGTGTTGAGAGGACATGGCTGGAGATCAATCTGTCATGATTAAGTAAGAATGACACCACTGGACACTTTAAAAGGAGGCTGGTGCTTGGCATCATTGTTTCTCTTCTGTTAACCATGGTTATCTCTAAAGAAACACGTGCAGTCATCATTGCAATGCACAAAAATGGCCTAACAGGGAAGAGTATCGCAGCTAGAAAGATTGCACCTCAGTCAACAATCTATCGCATCATCAAGAACTTCAAGGAGAGAGGTTCCATTGTTGCCAAAAAGGCTTCAGGGCGCCCAAGAAAGACCAGCAAGCGCCAGGACCATCTCTTAAAAGTGTATCAGCTGCGGGATCGGGCTACCAGCAGTGCAGAGCTTGCTCAGGAATGGCAGCAGGCAGGTGTGAGTGCATCTGCACGCACTGTGAGGCGGAGACTCTTGGAGCAAGGCCTGGTCTCAAGGAGGGCAGCAAAGAAGCCACTTCTCTCCAGAAAAAACATCATGGACAGACTGATATTCTGCAAAAGGTACAGGCAGTGGACTGCTGAGGACTGGGGTAAAGTTATTTTCTCTGATGAATCCCCTTTTCGATTGTTTGGGACATCAGGAAAACGCCTCATTCGGAGAAGACAAGGTGAGCACTACCACCAGTCTTGTCTCATGCCAACTGTTAAGCATCCTGAAACCATTCATGTGTGGGGTTGCTTCTCAGCCAAGGGAATCGGCTCTCTCACAGTCTTGCCTAAAAACACAGCCATAAATAAAGAATTGTACCAGAATGTCCTCCAAGAGAAACTTCTCCCAACCCTCCAAGAGCAGTTTGGCGATCAACAATGTCTTTTCCAGCATGATGGAGCACCTTGCCATAAAGCAAAGGTGATAACTAAATGGCTCAGGGAACAAAGCATAGAGATTTTGGGTCCATGGCCTGGAAACTCCCCATATCTTAATCCCATTGAGAACTTGTGCTCAATCATCAAGAGACGGGTGGACAAACAAAAACCTAAAAATTCTGACAAAATGAAAGCATTGATTGTGCAAGAATGGACTGCTATCAGTCAGGATTTGGTCCAGAAGTTGATTGAGAGCATGCCAGGGAGAATTGCAGAGGTCCTGAAGAAGAAGGGTCAACACTGCAAATATTGACTTGCTGCATTAACTCATTCTAACTGTCAATATAAGCTTTTGTTACTCATATGTTTACAATTATTATATTTCTGTCTGTGATAAAAACATCTGTCAAACACACATAAAAACCAGAGGGCAGCAGATCATGTGAAAATATAATATTTGTGTCATTCTCAAAACTTTTGGCCATGACTGTACATCTTCTACAACAAGGTGTCTGATTGTCTACTCATCTCAGCTGTTCAAGTAGTGCTGGCCGCACAACTAGATCTTCTACAAGAAGGTGTCTGATTGTCTACGCAGCTCTGCTGTTCCCTAGTGCTGGCCGCACATCTACATCTTCTACAACAAGGTGTCTGATTGTCTACTCAGCTCAGCTGTTCCCTAGTGCTGGCCGCACATCTAGATCTTCTACAGCACAGTCCCTGATTGTCTACTCAGCTCAGCTGTTCCCTAGTGCTGGCCGCACATCTACATCTTCTACAAGAAGGTGTCTGATTGTCTACTCAGCTCTGCTGTTCCCTAGTGCTGGCCGCACATCTACATCTTCTACAACAAGGTGTCTGATTGTCTACTCAGCTCAGCTGTTCAGTAGTGCTGGCCGCACATCTACATCTTCTACAACAAGGTGTCTGATTGTCTACTCAGCTCAGCTGTTCCCTAGTGCTGGCCGCACATCTACATCTTCTACAAGAAGGTGTCTGATTGTCTACTCAGCTCTGCTGTTCCCTAGTGCTGGCCGCACATCTACATCTTCTACAACAAGGTGTCTGATTGTCTACGCAGCTCTGCTGTTCCTAGTGCTGGCCGCACATCTACATCTTCTACAAGAAGGTGTCTGATTGTCTACTCAGCTCTGCTGTTCCCTAGTGCTGGCCGCACATCTACATCTTCTACAACAAGGTGTCTGATTGTCTACTCAGCTCAGCTGTTCAGTAGTGCTGGCCGCACATCTAGATCTTCTACAACTAGGTGCCTGATTGTCTACTCAGCTCAGCTGTTCCCTAGTGCTGGCCGCACATCTAGATCTTCTACAACTAGGTGCCTGATTGTCTACTCATCTCAGCTGTTCAGTAGTGCTGGCCGTACAACTAGATCTTCTACAAGAAGGTGTCTGATTGTCTACTCAGCTCAGCTGCTCCCTAGTGTTAGCCGCACATCGAGATCTTCTACAACAAGGTGCCTGATTGTCTACTCATCTCAGCTGTTCAGTAGTGCTGGCCGTACAATTAGATCTTCTACAAGAAGGTGTCTGATTGTCTACTCAGCTCAGCTGCTCTCTAGTGTTAGCCGCACAACTAGATCTTCTACAACAAGGTGCCTGATTGTCTGCTGTGCATGTGCCCTAACCACACATCCAGATCTGCTACAAAAAAGGAACTTGATTTTACTCTCAGCTCTGCTGATCAAGTGTGCTACCTGCACATACAGATCTGCTGCAACAAAGCAACCAATTATCTGCTCAGCTTTGCTGCTCCTGAGGGCTATGCGTGCATCCAGTGCTGTTACAGCAAGATGCTTAATTGTCTGCTCAACTCCTGAGTGCTATACTCACACTCAACTCTGCTGCATCAAGCTGCCTGACTACGCATCACTATTGTTTTAAGATTGCATTTGCACACTGAGCTCTGCTGCATCGAGCACTTCATGCACCACTAATCCATGTGCCGTCCGGCATATTGAGCTCCATTGGTCCTCATTGTTCCATGTGTCATTTACCAAGTCCAGCTCCTCAGTATGAATGCCTCGGGTCCCTGCTGCTCCCCCGGACCTACAGTTTAGAGAATCCCGCACCCCAGACGAGTCGATAACTCTCTAGAACACTAGCTGTCCTCACTAGTGTTGAGCATTCCGATACCGCAAGTATCGAGTATCGGCCGATATTCGCGTTATCGGAATTCCGATACTTAATTCCGATACTTTTTCCATATCGTATACCGGAATCGGAAGTTCCCATAATTCTTTGAGAGGCAATGTGATTTTAGTCAGCCAATGAGGAATCCTACGAAGTGTGGGCACATCCTGTAATGCTGCGGTCATCTTAACTAATGGCATGGCTGTGATTGGCTGCTGAAATGATGTCAGAATGCACTATAAAAGGCGCCGCCGCCATTTTAGCGTCACTGTGCTGTGAACTCAGTTAGGGACAGAACGCTACTCTGCTGACTCTGAGGGACAGTTAGATATTGCGATTTTGTGTACTACTGTGCTTGAGGCAGGCTAGTTTACCAACCGCTGTGTAAAGCTTCATTTTGCCAGTGTTGTTTTAACAGCTCTGTGCAAGGTGTGTGTGGTGACAGTGCAGGTGACGCTGCAGTTTGCTCTGCATCCACCGCTGTTTGTAGGCATCTGCACGTGTCACTGACTCTTTTTTTTTTTATTTTATTTAGTGGAATTGGTGCAGCTCCATTATATTAGAAAAAAATCAAATCTATTAGTGTGACGTGCTTCCATCCGTATACAATACATTGGTTGCAAACACTATAGAAGTACAGAAAGGAGCTTTTCACAGATAGTGAATAGTTGTGTTTCAGTGTTCACTTCAGTCTGTGTTTTTTACTTTTTTGAGTGCAGATCACGCTCCAGTTACTTGTTCAAGCACTGCTGCTTGTACTCTGCTGAGCGTGTCTCAGTGGCTCATCCTTTTCATTTATCTCCAATTGGTTCTGCTACATTCCATTTAAAATAAATCTAATCTATTAGTGTGACGCGCTTCCATCCGTATACAATACATTGGTTGCAAACACTATAGAAGTACAGAAAGGAGCTTTTCACAGATAGTGAATAGTTGTGTTTCAGTGTTCACTGCAGTCTGTGAGCTTTTCATTTTTTGAGTGCAGATTACGCTCCAGTTTGTTCTTCAACCACTGCCGGTTGTACTCTGCTGAGCGTGTGTCACTGCCTCATCCTTCACATTTTTCTCTAATTGGTGCTGCTCCATTTTAGTGGAAAAAAATCTAATCTATTAGTGTGACGCGCTTCCATCCGTATACAATACATTGGTTGCAAACACTATAGAAGTACACAAAGGAGCTTTTCACAGATAGTGAATAGTTGTGTTTCAGTGTTCACTGTAGTCTGTGAGCTTTTCATTTTGTGAGTGCAGATTACGCTCCAGTTTGTACTTCAACCACTGCCGGTTGTAGTCTGCTGAGCGTGTGTCACTGCCTCATCCTTCACATTTTTCTCTAATTGGTGCTGCTCCATTTTAGTGGAAAAAAATCTAATCTATTAGTGTGACGCGCTTCCATCCGTATACAATACATTGGTTGCAAACACTATAGAAGTACACAAAGGAGCTTTTCACAGATAGTGAATAGTTGTGTTTCAGTGTTCACTGTAGTCTGTGAGCTTTTCATTTTGTGAGTGCAGATTACGCTCCAGTTTGTACTTCAACCACTGCCGGTTGTAGTCTGCTGAGCGTGTGTCACTGCCTCATCCTTCACATTTTTCTCTAATTGGTGCTGCTCCATTTTAGTGGAAAAAAATCTAATCTATTAGTGTGACACGCTTCCATCCGTATACAATACATTGGTTGCAAACACTATAGAAGTACACAAAGGAGCTTTTCACAGATAGTGAATAGTTGTGTTTCAGTGTTCACTGTAGTCTGTGAGCTTTTCATTTTGTGAGTGCAGATTACGCTCCAGTTTGTACTTCAACCACTGCTGGTTGTAGTCTGCTGAGCGTGTGTCACTGCCTCATCCTTCACATTTTTCTCTAATTGGTGCTGCTCCATTTTAGTGGAAAAAAATCTAATCTATTAGTGTGACGCGCTTCCATCCGTATACAATACATTGGTTGCAAACACTATAGAAGTACACAAAGGAGCTTTTCACAGATAGTGAATAGTTGTGTTTCAGTGTTCACTGTAGTCTGTGAGCTTTTCATTTTGTGAGTGCAGATTACGCTCCAGTTTGTACTTCAACCACTGCCGGTTGTAGTCTGCTGAGCGTGTGTCACTGCCTCATCCTTCACATTTTTCTCTAATTGGTGCTGCTCCATTTTAGTGGAAAAAAATCTAATCTATTAGTGTGACGCGCTTCCATCCGTATACAATACATTGGTTGCAAACACTATAGAAGTACACAAAGGAGCTTTTCACAGATAGTGAATAGTTGTGTTTCAGTGTTCACTGTAGTCTGTGAGCTTTTCATTTTGTGAGTGCAGATTACGCTCCAGTTTGTACTTCAACCACTGCCGGTTGTAGTCTGCTGAGCGTGTGTCACTGCCTCATCCTTCACATTTTTCTCTAATTGGTGCTGCTCCATTTTAGTGGAAAAAAATCTAATCTATTAGTGTGACGCGCTTCCATCCGTATACAATACATTGGTTGCAAACACTATAGAAGTACACAAAGGAGCTTTTCACAGATAGTGAATAGTTGTGTTTCAGTGTTCACTGTAGTCTGTGAGCTTTTCATTTTGTGAGTGCAGATTACGCTCCAGTTTGTACTTCAACCACTGCCGGTTGTAGTCTGCTGAGCGTGTGTCACTGCCTCATCCTTCACATTTTTCTCTAATTGGTGCTGCTCCATTTTAGTGGAAAAAAATCTAATCTATTAGTGTGACGCGCTTCCATCCGTATACAATACATTGGTTGCAAACACTATAGAAGTACACAAAGGAGCTTTTCACAGATAGTGAATAGTTGTGTTTCAGTGTTCACTGTAGTCTGTGAGCTTTTCATTTTGTGAGTGCAGATTACGCTCCAGTTTGTACTTCAACCACTGCCGGTTGTAGTCTGCTGAGCGTGTGTCACTGCCTCATCCTTCACATTTTTCTCTAATTGGTGCTGCTCCATTTTAGTGGAAAAAAATCTAATCTATTAGTGTGACGCGCTTCCATCCGTATACAATACATTGGTTGCAAACACTATAGAAGTACACAAAGGGGCCTTTCACAGATACTGAACAGTTGTCTGCAGGGTTCACTGTAGTCTGTGAGGAATAACCACACTTAGGCCTTAACTTTTCTGACTTTCTTTATCAATCTACCAAGATGAAGAAGTCAGTGAGTAAGGCACGTGGTCGTGGTCGAGGCCGTGGATTTGCAGCAGGGAGAGGACGTGGGGATTCTGTGGCTGCTGCCGCACCCAGTGACACAGCATCCACCAGTTTTCCCCGTGAGCGTTCCTTTATGCGCACTTTTGTAGGAGCTCAGCGTACCCCCCTGCTGCGTGAAGAACAAATTGAAGCCGTTGTTGGTTGGATGGCAGCCAATGCATCGACTTCAATACCTTCCACCTCCTCTCAGGACAACCATCAGTCTCTTCACCGCCTGCCAAATTGCCCAGGCAGTCAGAGAGCTCTGTACAGGAGCCAGCTGAGTCTCTGCTTCTGTTCTCAGAATCTGTTGGCTTGGAAACAGGGGCCCAGCCAAGCAGCATTCTGGAATGTGAAGAAGAGGCAGTATGCAGTGATGCGCAACAGCTGTGTCTCTCTGAATCTGAAGAGGCGGGTGAGCCAGTGCCGATGGTCAGCACACCGCAGAACGCATCTGATGATGATGAGACTCAGTTGCCAGTTTCTGTTGAGCATGGTGCTGGCCAGACCACCCAACAACAGCAGGTGTTGGAAGAGGGTAGTGGTGGAGATGATGAGGTCCAAGACCCAACATGGCGTGAGGAACAGGAAGGTGGTGGGAGCAGCTCTGAGGAAGAGATTGCACCAACGGTCCAAACAGTAGGGAGAGGTAGGCTGCAGACTCGCTTGCCTGTAGCCTCCAGTTTGGCACCCGTTCGGAGCAGTTCTCTTACAACAGCCAAACCGGGCGCTCCCAGGACTTGCTCTGCGTGGTCCTTTTTTGATACAGTTGCAGATGATATTTGCTATGTAAAATGCAAGCTGTGTAATCAAAAAATTAAAAGAGGTAAAAGTGTTAGTAACCTTAATACAACAAATATGTGGAAACATGTGCGGTCAAAGCACTTTGTTGAGTTACAAAGACACACTGGAGATGTAGGCCAACCTACAGCAGCACCTACATCTTCAGCTCCTGTTGGAGCCTCTTCCTCCAGTTCACACACAGCTGGTAAGGCTTCCTCAAAGGATCGCCATGGAAGAACCTCTGTCACTGTTGTCCAGAGACACAGTGTTATTCCACCCACAGCTGCAAGTTCCCTGTCATCCTCACACACCCAGGCCACAAAACAGCCATCGGTAGCACAGGCATGGGATAAAAGACGGCCATACTCGGCAAACCATCCACGAGCACAGGCTCTGAATGCTGGCATTGCAAAACTCCTGTCCCTTGAAATGCTGTCATTCAGGCTGGTGGAGACTGACAGTTTCCGTGAATTAATGGCATTGGCAGTCCCACAATACAATGTGCCCAGCCGATTTTATTTCAGCAGGCAAGCCGTCCCTGGTCTGCAAAAGCATGTTGAGGCAAAAATTAAACATGCGCTACTAAACGCCGTCAGTAGCAAGGTCCACCTGACCACCGATGTGTGGACCAGTACCCATGGCCAGGGACGATACCTTTCACTCACTGCCCATTGGGTGAATGTTGTGGAGCCGGGTACAGATCTTGCGAGTGACGCTGTACGTGTTCTGCCAACTCCAAGGATTGCCGGAATCAAGTCTGTCCACATTGACTCCTCCTCCTACTCCAGTTCCTCAGAATCATCGCTGCAGGAGCCGTCACGGTCTACCTCCACATGGATCCGTGGACGCTTACCTGATGCGACCGATATGAGCACAGCCTTGGCCAAACGGCAACAGGCCGTTCTGAAATTAATTCCCATGGGGAATCGAAGCCACACAGCGCAGGAGGTCTGGAATGCCATCAAGCAGGAGAGCGACGTGTGGTTTTTGCCAGCGAATCTCCAGCCAGGCTTGGTAGTGTGTGACAATGGCCGAAATCTGGTGGCAGCTCTGGGCCTTGGCAACCTCACTCACATACCATGTCTGGCACATGTGCTCAACTTGGTCGTGCAGAGTTTTTTGAGGGACTATCCGGATCTTGATGCACTGCTGCACAAGGTCCGCCTAGAGTGCGCTCACTTGCGACGTTCCAGCATGGCCAGATCGCGCATTGCAGCTCTGCAACGCAGATTGCGCCTTCCTGAACATCGCATCATATGTGACGTATCCACCAGGTGGAATTCAACGTTACATATGTTGGAGCGGTTGTGTGAGCAGCAGCCAGCAGTTATGGAGTATCAGCTGCATCAGGCGCAATCAACACGCAATTTGCGCCGTCCACACTTCACCATTAATGAGTGGGCCACTATGAAGGACATGTGCCACGTTTTGCGTGCGTTTGATGAGTCAACGCGGATGGCGAGTGCAGATGATGCACTAGTCAGCCTGACTGTCCCCCTTATCTGCCTGCTTCAAAAAACACTGCAAGCAATAAGGGATGAGGTTTTGGAAGAGGTGGAGGATGAGGAGTCACAAATTCCATCACCTTCTGGAAAGTCAGCGCAACGTGGTTCCTCACAAAGGGCTGGGCAGGGCTCACTTTGTGAGGAGGATGAGGAGGAGGAGTCAATGGAGGAGGAAGACATCGCTCCAGAGGGAGGTACACAACGCTCTAGTCAGTATGTAGAGCGAGGGTGGGGTGATGCAGAGCAGGCAGAGATAACGCCTCTTGCAGAGGACAGCGTTTCTTTGCCAGTTGGGAGTCTGCAGCACATGGTTGATTTCATGCTGCAGTGCCTAAGAAACGACCGCCGCATCGCCCACATTCTCACGACGTCTGATTATTGGGTGTACACCCTCCTAGACCCTCGCTACCGGGACAACGTCAAAAGCCTCATCACACCGTTGAACCGGGAGCGTAAAATGCGGGAGTACCAAGACACACTGGTGCAATCCCTAATGTTCTACCTTACTGCCGAGAGCACTGCTGCTGCTACTGCTTTACAAAGCAGCTCTGTGCGTCGAGGCAGTGTAGAGAGCTCTGCAACAAGAGGGAGCACACGCAGTGCCTCTGCACAGGGAAAGACCAGTATGTTAAAAATGTGGCAAAGTTTTGTGGCAGCGCCACAAATGTCTACACCATCCGAGAGGGCTCCAGTCAGCGGGAGGCAACGTATCCGTCAGATGGTGACAGACTACTTGGCTTTGCCTCTCAGTGTACTCCCAGATGGCTCTTCCCCATTCAAGTTTTGGGTCTCTAAGCTGGATACATGGCCAGAGCTTAGCCAGTATGCATTGGAGGTGCTGGCTTGCCCTGCTGCCAGTGTATTATCGGAGCGCGTCTTTAGTGCTGCAGGTGGTGTACTAACAGACCGTCGCATGCGACTATCCTCCGATAATGTAGACCGGCTTACTTTTCTGAAAATGAACAAGGCATGGATCTCGGCAGAATTTGTCTGTCCGTTTTCAGATTAAATAACTGGTTCGCAACGTTATCCATGTCTCCTGTTATGTTCATCTTTCTACCACCTGAACTCTACTCCCTGGGCTCCAACACTGCCAGTTGCTGCTCAGAAGTGTCGTGTCCACAGAACAAAACACAAGCTCTACTGTTAGTGGGTTCAGTAACGCCAGCTGTTCCCCTGCTGTGTCAACGGCAAGAAGTCTCCTGTTCCCGACACATGGACAGAAAAACACATGACCAACATGCTCCAAATAGGGAAGAGCCGTCACCCTGCTTGTTATGCTGAAAACATGAAATTGTGAAGTTTTGCAGGCCTAGAATGATAAATTTTTATGACAAATATGGACAAATAATAATTTGTCATCACAGCGCATATCTGCACATGTCTATTAGAAATGGTAACAAAAAATAAAACATAGTCTACTCTTCACATTTTGAAATTAATGCATAAAAGTACATTTCAGACTTATGAATTAATGCTTTTTAAGGAACTTTATCTGTACCTGTAAGATAATGCAGTCAATGGATGTACGAATCATTAAATCCTCATCATCATCATCACGAGTTTTATTTATGACAGACATTATAAAATACACATACTGATGCCAACTGTAACTTCAAACACCATATATGAAATGGCCAGCATGTAAACATGGTAATAATGTCCAATAATAAATTATTACATCTAGAAAGTGCATCATGCATACTGACAATAGGTAGTTATACCTGCAAGTGCTGTTGAAACAACCACAAGAGATATAAATTAATACTGGTATATAGGTATCACAGTGCATAGTTACTCATGGACAATGTTGATGTAATACTGTATCTCAATTAAGTCAGCGTCAACCATTAGGCTTGTTAGTCTTGTACATTGTTAAAGAGGGAACGTAATTTTTTTGTTTGTCATAGGTGGAGTATTACACATTAAATTATTACTGCTGTATTTTTTTTTGCGTCCCTAGTGCGCAATAACGCAGCCTAACCTCACATTTGATAGTCAGCTAATTGCCACACGCTACCCTACCTACGCGTGACAGTAGGAAGGTAGTGTTGACGGATAAAGCTTTGCGCAACCAGACATTCTTTTACCCTCTTCAACACTCTACAAGCAAAAAATGCATGATTTCAGCCGCAGACTTTATTGACGTACAGTATAACATCGGCATTACCCATCAGAGGCTGTCCACTGTCTGATACAGACATAGAATATACCTTTGCTATCCGTAGCCTTTGTTTCACCTACACTTGCAGGCACACACTTAAATTGTGACAAACAATGCCTAATGTTTTTTTAAATGGTTATTTTTTATTGTACATTATTGTGTCATCAATCACATTGATGAGTCCATGCTGGACATGTCATACATGCTATAGAAAGTTACGATTTTATGAACTTAAATAATTGAAATGTCTGTGACTGTCACATAAAAATTTGCGATGATGATGATGAGTGACTATTACAAAATCCATTGTCTTCACTATGTTATGGTTTAACATAGCGTTCCTTAAGCATTATTCATAAAAAAAAAAATGTACTTTTATTCTTAAATTTACAACACTATATTTTGTTACCAATTTTTTGGGTGTTGTGTTGTTCCATTTATTTTTGGCATGTGCATATATGCGTTTATATTTGTATTTTCTTTATTTTTCCTTCTTGAAATTAGAAAACATGTGTATCTTTGTACCGTGTTAGCCAGTAGATAGAAAAATATTTAGACTTCAGAGTCAGCAGTGGTTGATACCTTTTAATGGATAACTGAAAAGATGGAAACAAATTGCAAGCTTTCAAGGCTACTCACGTCTCTTCATCAGGGAAAGACTAACTAAAAAAATTAAGCATCACATATTTCTATACACAACAGGACACAGGAATAGTGCAATAGGTAAGACAAGTAAGTGACGTGTATCAGAACTGTCATTATCTCACAGGGATGAACATAAATATTGGAACAGTTCCTAGATAAGGATAGAAAGTTTGATTGCCCTCTCATTGGCGTATTTTTTTGGGTTTTCATGACCCTGGAAGGGCATAGACGCAGATTCCTTAATTGATATAGAATGACATAAATCCATGTGATCTATTCATTCCATCACTAACAGTGTCAAAGGTCATGATGAGCTTATATTCTGAAACCTTTGTACGTTTCTCATATTTGAAGTTATATTTTAATACCAGTAATTCCATATCCATGATGCTATGACCGGGCAAACAAAAGTCTTTTGCCACAGGTAAATTCATTAATTTATCTGTGATTGTGTGGCGCTGATAATTCATCCTTGTTCTCCTTTTTGTTGCCGGTCTCCCCTCACTTGTCCCTCCCTCACTTGTCTTAGCTATTCCTGTGTCCTGTTGTGTGTAGAAATATGTGATTCTTCATTTTTGGCTTTACTTTTAGCCTGATGAAGACACCTGAGTAGTCTCGAAAGCTTTGAATTTGTTACCATATTTTTCAGTTAGCCATTAAACGTTATCAACCACAGAGGACTGTCAAGTATAAATATTTTTCTATTCTTGTAATTGAAATTTATCATTTTATTGTTGTAGTAAAAGTTCATTTATTCTTGTTTGAAGTACATACATTTGCAATGGCCACGTAACAAGGCAATAACTCAATATTTTGTGCCTACACCCTCCTTGACCCTGGGCTTCAACAGCGCCAGTTGCTGCTCAGAAGTGTTAGATGCACAGATGAAAACAATCGCTGATGTGTTTGTGGGTTCAGTAACGCCTGCTGTTCCCCTGCTGTGTGTCTGGCAAAAATTACTGCTGCTAACTACAACTTCAACTTCAAACGTCTCATACTAGGCCTCTGCCTACACCCTCCTTGACCCTGGGCTTCAACAGCGCCAGTTGCTGCTCAGAAGTGTTAGATGCACAGATGAAAACAATCGCTGATTGTTTTGTGGGGTTCAGTAACGCCTGCTGTTCCCCTGCTGTGTGTCTGGCAAAAATTACTGCTGCTAACTACAACTTCAACTTCAAACGTCTCATACTAGGCCTCTGCCTACACCCTCCTTGACCCTGGGCTTCAACAGCGCCAGTTGCTGCTCAGAAGTGTTAGATGCACAGATGAAAACAATCGCTGATGTGTTTGTGGGGTTCAGTAACGCCTGCTGTTCCCCTGCTGTGTGTCCGGCAAAAATTACTGCTAGCTACCTAATCATGGTGAAAAAAACATGACATCTCAAAGTGTGTAGTGCTACACATAGATATGAGGCTACACCATGATTTCTAAGCTGTAAACATTTGAAACGTCAACTTTCAAACCATAAAATGATTTGTCTTTGTCACAAATCTGTAACAAAATAATTGTGACATATTATTACAGATATGCACATGTCGAAAACAAATGCAAACACAAAAGCCTACTTATGCTATAGGATACTGATGGTCAACCTTGTCACTCCATAGCTTAGACAAATCCAACTCACATCATGATGACTCAAATACTGCAATGTTGGAAGTGCATAATGTGGGTTGAACTTTGACAACTGCTGCAGTGCGAAGGTTATACTTCAGTGTTCTTGCCTTTGAAATAAAAGCATACAAGTAAATATAATATCCAATGTTGATTAAGGGACGTGATGTACACCTGTAATATTGTGCAAACAATGCATGTAGGAATAGTCCTCTTCAACATTACTTATATTTGTGTCATTTTAAAAAATACAATTTGATTAGAAAGTTAACAGCCCATATCATAAAGGTCCTTCATGTAAACATGATAATCGCTAACAAAAATCATGCATTACCTTGGTAAAGTCAATAGTGCATAGTCACAATAGCAAAATATATACCTGTAAGTGGTGCTGAAAGAACGACAACTGATAGAATAGGTGAATGATATCTATTTATCAGACTGAATAGCGACACCTGTACAATGTCGATATAATACTGTACCTTAACAAAACAGCTGTGTCACACCTCACACACATTTTTCTTGTAGCTTGTTATGTGATAGGGCACATGCGTGTATGTTTCATCATAGGTGCATGTTTACTGAGTAAAGCAGTCATGACAACGCCTTTGTGTTGTCGGTACGCTTGCGATGATGAACGATGCGCACCGTGAATGTTAGTCTGCGTCATAAGACGCACAGACGCTCCAATACCCAACGCGTCACAGCAGGAAGCCAGTCTGTGCGTCCAAACAAAGGCGCAAGCATACATGCACGTACCCTTTTATAAAGCTATATAAAAAAAAGGATGTAGTAGTAACGCACACTTTATTGAGGTACAGTATTACATCGCCATTCACCATCTGTGGCTATGCAGTGTCATCTATATATACCTTATCTATCCGTTGTCATGCTTGCAAGTCCACAGTCAGGCATAAATAGCTGTTTTCACTATGCACTTTTTAAAGGTTTTTTTGTTAATATAAATGATTGCCACATATTATCAGTATTACATGATGGAAATTTTAGATATTTTAAAAACTTTTTAGTGATATTATTCAGCAAATGAAAATGGTGTACATACTGTTACTTATCCATCATTAATGGATTCTGATATGTACTTGTATGCTTTTATTTAAAACCGTATAGCAGATTATTTAACCGATTTTTATTGTGGTTTGCATTGCTTTTCAACATGTTAATGTATGCGTTTATGTTTGTCAATTATTAATTTACATATATTTTTTAAAGTAAAATCATCATCTTATGGTACTAAAGGTTATATTTCTCTTGTTTGGAGTATAGACATTTTAATTGACACGTAACAAGGAAAATACTTGATCTAGTATTTAAACATCCTCCTTGACCCTGGGCTCCAACACCGCCAGTTGTTGCTTGGAAGTGCTGTTAGCACAGTCTACACTTGCTCCTGTGTTACTGGGGTTCAGTAATGTCAGCTGTTCCCCTGCTGTGTGAACGGCAAAAAGTCCTGCTGCCTCCACCATGTTCTCTTCTCATCCCTGGGTTACAACACCGCCAGTTGTTTCTCGGAAGTGCTGTTAGCACAGTCTACACTTGCTCCGTGTTACTGGGGTTCAGTAATGTCAGCTGTTCCCCTGCTGTGTGAACGGCAAAAAGTCCTGCTGCCTCCACCATGTTCTCTTCTCATCCCTGGGTTACAACACCGCCAGTTGTTTCTCGGAAGTGCTGTTAGCACAGTCTACACTTGCTCCCGTGTTACTGGGGTTCAGTAATGTCAGCTGTTCCCCTGCTGTGTGAACGGCAAAAAGTCCTGCTGCCTCCACCTGTCTCTTCTCATCCCTGTTCTCTTCTATCCCTGGGTTACAACACCGCCAGTTGTTTCTCGGAAGTGCTGTTAGCACAGTCTACACTTGCTCCTGTGTTACTGGGGTTCAGTAATGTCAGCTGTTCCCCTGCTGTGTGAACGGCAAAAAGTCCTGCTGCCTCCACCATGTTCTTCCACTTTCTTTCATCCCTGGGTTACAACACCGCCAGTTGTTTCTCGGAAGTGCTGTTAGCACAGTCTACACTTGCTCCTGTGTTACTGGGGTTCAGTAATGTCAGCTGTTCCCCTGCTGTGTGAACGGCAAAAAGTCCTGCTGCCTCCACCATGTTCTCTTCTCATCCCTGGGTTACAACACCGCCAGTTGTTTCTCGGAAGTGCTGTTAGCACAGTCTACACTTGCTCCTGTGTTACTGGGGTTCAGTAATGTCAGCTGTTCCCCTGCTGTGTGAACGGCAAAAAGTCCTGCTGCTCCACATGTCTCTTCATCCCTGTTCTCTTTCTCATCCCTGGGTTACAACACCGCCAGTTGTTTCTCGGAAGTGCTGTTAGCACAGTCTACACTTGCTCCTGTGTTACTGGGGTTCAGTAATGTCAGCTGTTCCCCTGCTGTGTGAACGGCAAAAAGTCCTGCTGCCTCCACCATGTTCTCTTCTCATCCCTGGGTTACAACACCGCCAGTTGTTTCTCGGAAGTGCTGTTAGCACAGTCTACACTTGCTCCTGTGTTACTGGGGTTCAGTAATGTCAGCTGTTCCCCTGCTGTGTGAACGGCAAAAAGTCCTGCTGCCTCCACCATGTTCTCTTCCTGTTCTTCTCATCCCTGGGTTACAACACCGCCAGTTTGTTTCTCGGAAGTGCTGTTAGCACAGTCTACACTTGCTCCTGTGTTACTGGGGTTCAGTAATGTCAGCTGTTCCCCTGCTGTGTGAACGGCAAAAAGTCCTGCTGCCTCCACATGTTCTCTTCCTCCTGTTCTCTTCTCATCCCTGGGTTACAACACCGCCAGTTGTTTCTCGGAAGTGCTGTTAGCACAGTCTACACTTGCTCCTGTGTTACTGGGGTTCAGTAATGTCAGCTGTTCCCCTGCTGTGTGAACGGCAAAAAGTCCTGCTGCCTCCACCATGTTCTCTTCTCATCCCTGGGTTACAACACCGCCAGTTGTTTCTCGGAAGTGCTGTTAGCACAGTCTACACTTGCTCCTGTGTTACTGGGGTTCAGTAATGTCAGCTGTTCCCCTGCTGTGTGAACGGCAAAAAGTCCTGCTGCCTCCACCTGTTCTCTTCTCATCCCTGGGTTACAACACCGCCAGTTGTTTCTCGGAAGTGCTGTTAGCACAGTCTACACTTGCTCCTGTGTTACTGGGGTTCAGTAATGTCAGCTGTTCCCCTGCTGTGTGAACGGCAAAAGTCCTGCTGCCTCCACCATGTTCTCTTCTCATCCCTGGGTTACAACACCGCCAGTTGTTTCTCGGAAGTGCTGTTAGCACAGTCTACACTTGCTCCTGTGTTACTGGGGTTCAGTAATGTCAGCTGTTCCCCTGCTGTGTGAACGGCAAAAAGTCCTGCTGCCTCCACCATGTTCTCTTCTCATCCCTGGGTTACAACACCGCCAGTTGTTTCTCGGAAGTGCTGTTAGCACAGTCTACACTTGCTCCTGTGTTACTGGGGTTCAGTAATGTCAGCTGTTCCCCTGCTGTGTGAACGGCAAAAAGTCCTGCTGCTCCACCCTGTTTCTTCTCTATCCCTGGGTTACAACACCGCCAGTTGTTTCTCGGAAGTGCTGTTAGCACAGTCTACACTTGCTCCTGTGTTACTGGGGTTCAGTAATGTCAGCTGTTCCCCTGCTGTGTGAACGGCAAAAAGTCCTGCTGCCTCCACCATGTTCTCTTCTCATCCCTGGGTTACAACACCGCCAGTTGTTTCTCGGAAGTGCTGTTAGCACAGTCTACACTTGCTCCTGTGTTACTGGGGTTCAGTAATGTCAGCTGTTCCCCTGCTGTGTGAACGGCAAAAAGTCCTGCTGCCTCCACCCATGTTCTCTTCTCATCCTGGGTTACAACACCGCCAGTTGTTTCTCGAAGTGCTGTTAGCACAGTCTACACTTGCTCCTGTGTTACTGGGGTTCAGTAATGTCAGCTGTTCCCCTGCTGTGTGAACGGCAAAAAGTCCTGCTGCCTCCACCATGTTCTCTTCTCATCCCTGGGTTACAACACCGCCAGTTGTTTCTCGGAAGTGCTGTTAGCACAGTCTACACTTGCTCCTGTGTTACTGGGGTTCAGTAATGTCAGCTGTTCCCCTGCTGTGTGAACGGCAAAAGTCCTGCTGCCTCCACCTGTTCTCTTCTCATCCCTGGGTTACAACACCGCCAGTTGTTTCTCGGAAGTGCTGTTAGCACAGTCTACACTTGCTCCTGTGTTACTGGGGTTCAGTAATGTCAGCTGTTCCCCTGCTGTGTGAACGGCAAAAAGTCCTGCTGCCTCCACCATGTTCTCTTCTCATCCCTGGGTTACAACACCGCCAGTTGTTTCTCGGAAGTGCTGTTAGCACAGTCTACACTTGCTCCTGTGTTACTGGGGTTCAGTAATGTCAGCTGTTCCCCTGCTGTGTGAACGGCAAAAGTCCTGCTGCCTCCACCTGTTCTCTTCTCATCCCTGGGTTACAACCGCCAGTTGTTTCTCGGAAGTGCTGTTAGCACAGTCTACACTTGCTCCTGTGTTACTGGGGTTCAGTAATGTCAGCTGTTCCCCTGCTGTGTGAACGGCAAACAGTCCTGCTGCCTCCACCATGTTCTCTTCTCATCCCTGGGTTACAACACCGCCAGTTGTTTCTCGGAAGTGCTGTTAGCACAGTCTACACTTGCTCCTGTGTTACTGGGGTTCAGTAATGTCAGCTGTTCCCCTGCTGTGTGAACGGCAAAAGTCCTGCTGCCTCCACCTGTTCTCTTCTCATCCTGGGTTACAACACCGCCAGTTGTTTCTCGGAAGTGCTGTTAGCACAGTCTACACTTGCTCCTGTGTTACTGGGGTTCAGTAATGTCAGCTGTTCCCCTGCTGTGTGAACGGCAAAAAGTCCTGCTGCCTCCACCATGTTGTCTTCTCATCCCTGGGTTACAACACCGCCAGTTGTTTCTCGGAAGTGCTGTTAGCACAGTCTACACTTGCTCCTGTGTTACTGGGGTTCAGTAATGTCAGCTGTTCCCCTGCTGTGTGAACGGCAAAAAGTCCTGCTGCCTCCACCATGTTCTCTTCTCATCCCTGGGTTACAACACCGCCAGTTGTTTCTCGGAAGTGCTGTTAGCACAGTCTACACTTGCTCCCGTGTTACTGGGGTTCAGTAATGTCAGCTGTTCCCCTGCTGTGTGAACGGCAAAAAGTCCTGCTGCTCCACATGTTTCTTCTCATCCCTGTTCTCTTCTCATCCCTGGGTTACAACACCGCCAGTTGTTTCTCGGAAGTGCTGTTAGCACAGTCTACACTTGCTCCGTGTTACTGGGGTTCAGTAATATCAGCTGTTCCCCTGCTGTGTGAACGGCAAAAAGTCCTGCTGCCTCCACCATGTTCTCTTCTCATCCCTGGGTTACAACACCGCCAGTTGTTTCTCGGAAGTGCTGTTAGCACAGTCTACACTTGCTCCTGTGTTACTGGGGTTCAGTAATGTCAGCTGTTCCCCTGCTGTGTGAACGGCAAAAAGTCCTGCTGCCTCCACCATGTTCTCTTCTCATCCCTGGGTTACAACACCGCCAGTTGTTTCTCGGAAGTGCTGTTAGCACAGTCTACACTTGCTCCCGTGTTACTGGGGTTCAGTAATGTCAGCTGTTCCCCTGCTGTGTGAACGGCAAACAGTCCTGCTGCCTCACTTTAATTTCCATGGGTACCTTCTGCTACCCATCCGGGTTCCAGTACCGTCAGCTGGTTCTCCGCAGTACCTTTGGCCTAGGTGCCTCCATGTCGGTATCCGAGTTCCAGCAACGTCTGCTGGTCCTTGGTAGTGCTTTGGAGCACAGGTACCTCCTGCTTAGTAACCCTGTCCCAGTAACGTCAGCTGGTCCTCGGTTGTGCCATTGGCTCTTTTCCTTCTGCTGACCCTCCGGGTTCCAGCACAGTCACTGGTCCTCGTTACTTTCATTGGCTCTTGTACCTTCTGCTACCCATCCGGGTTCCAGTACCGTCAGCTGGTTCTCCGCAGTGCCTTTGGCCTAGGGTGCCTCCATGTCCCGGTATCCGAGTTCCAGCAACGTCTGCTGGTCCTTGGTAGTGCTTTAGGAGCACAGGTACCTCCTGCTTAGTAACCGTGTCCCAGTAACGTCAGCTGGTCCTCGGTTGTGCCATTGGCTCTTTTCCTTCTGCTGACCCTCCGGGTTCCAGCACAGTCAGCTGGTCCTCGTTACTTTCATTGGCTCTTGTACCTTCTGCTACCCATCCGGGTTCCAGTACCGTCAGCTGGTTCTCCGCAGTGCCTTTGGCCTAGGTGCCTCCATGTCGGTATCCGAGTTCCAGCAACATCTGCTGGTCCTTGGTAGTGCTTTGGAGCACAGGTACCTCCTGCTTAGTAACCGTGTCCCAGTAACGTCAGCTGGTCCTCGGTTGTGCCATTGGCTCTTTTCCTTCTGCTGACCCTCCGGGTTCCAGCACAGTCAGCTGGTCCTCGTTACTTCCATTGGCTTTTGTACCATCACCAACAGGACAAAGAAGGTTAAGACAAACTACAAGATACAGAACAAGAGACAGAAGAACAATAAGCAGAAGATCAAAAAGCAGAAGAACATTAAGTATAAGACCAAAATGAAGAGCAAAATATATGCTCTAAATTCTAAGCAGAAGAAGACTAAGCAGTGTATGGGGGTGAGTCCGTTCCTCCTCGTGGTGCCCCTGGAAAATGCCTGATGCTGCTGCAGGCTAAACTGAACGCGGACAAATACTGTTGTAATTAAAATCTTTCGTGACAGCAAGAACGGAAGGATGAAAATTCAGAGTTTTACAGATTACAAGTACAGGAATGTCTGTCACAAATAAGAATATGATGAAAAGGATGAATAGGAAGAAGATGAAGAAGTAGAATATGAAGAATAATAACTGTTTAATAAGAACAATATAAGTAATGTTAACAAAAAGATGAATAGCAAGAAGTTTTAGAAGATTAAGAAGGTGAAGATGAAGAATAATTTGATGAGAAAGATGATGCTGCTGAAAATTATGAAGGAGAAAGTGTGTGAAAAGTTAAAAAGGTGAAGACCATGGAAGTTGTGAAACAGACATATTTGACAAAATAGAAAAAAGGTTAACAACATTGTCAATTTGTTCGTCAATCCGAACGTATTTCCTAAAAAAAAAAATTAATGCTATTCCATTGGATTGGGTCAAACATCTATGCCTTTAATGTCTCCTCAACCTCCCCCAATACATTCTACATTACTCTTTCTTGTTTTCCTTCATGTACAATTAACCAACAAGGCAAGAATGGGTTTTTTTTAATTTCGATATTTTGTTCCCATAGACTTACATGGGACTTCCGGTATCGGTATCGGGTATCGCCGATATTTTAGTGATATCGGCGATACCATTCCGATTCCGATACTTTAGGATATCGGAAAGTATCGCTCAACTCTAGTCCTCACCGATGACGGGACAATGTCAGAAGGAAAAAGCTATTGGGAAGTTTTCAGCTTTTACAAGACTGAAAAACTGATTTCTAAACCAAAAGTCAAGAAGAGCGACAGACATTGAGGAACGAGGATCTTGGAGATGCAGGAATCCATTATCACCTCGCTTGGACCAGACTAATATCGCAGGGCGTGATGCGAATATTTGCACGAAGGAATTTTTGGAGACGACTTAAAAATAAAAAGAATAAGACAAATTATGTTAAGAATTTACTACATCCATTTACTAACTTATGAGTCAGAATCCTGGCTCCATCTGCCCTAAAAAAAACTGTCCCCGACGTCTTGCACTTCATTCATTAAAGTGGATTTCCTGGACTTTAATATTCGTGATTTGTGATGATCGGATCGTTAAAAGTCGAATTTGGCAGATTTTCTTGAATTCAGACAGGAGATGCGATCCTTATCAAATGTCATCACTGTGAGTAGGAATAGATGTGTCTCTCGTGAAAAATGAATAATTCATCTCCGCTCACTTGTGTCTCTACCTGGACCTCCGCGCGGGTCCTCCAGCCTGGGAGCTGAGGTAACGAGACAGGTGAGATTTTAGGTATTCATTCATTCAGGTCAGAGAAATGGCGTCCGGCCTCCTCGCTCATCTCCACTCCTGATCTGTCGCTACCCATGAAAGAGAATGATAGAGAGCACGCAGTACCATTCACGGCCACTACACAATACACGGCACTGTGGCCCCGCCGTGGCCCCTTTGAACGGATGATGAAAAAATTTGATATTGATGACCAATTCCTAAATGCTGTAGGATCTTATTGTAGCAGATTATTAGCATCCTGAACAATACATCATACTTCTTATAATTACAGAGAGAAGGCAATGTGATAACGATCACCCAGAATATTGATTGGGGTTTACTCTTAATAATCCTCTAAATCCATACATTCTGTGATTCCTCACTGCGGACAATGACTATCGACTTCCTTCTCATGTCAGTAAAAGATACAGAGGTCACCATGCAGTATGGAGTCTAAATACAAGAATTACTCCCTCATTTATATAAACCCATCAGAAACCATTAGAGCGATCAATTAATATTTGCGGAATGAATGATACAATTTATGAGCAAAACAGCGATCAATAAAATCCAGGCCCCGATTCATCAAGATGGGTATGTTGCAGGACAGTACGGAGGAAGATGCACCAAGTTCCTTATGAATTTGGTGCCAAAATGGCGATTACTGAACTCCTTTACACGGGAGAAATAAGCGAAGAAGAAAAAAATGAACTTCTCAAAAAAAATCAACAGAACAGAAAAATTTGATATTGATGACCAATCCTAAATGCTGTAGGATCTTATTGTAGCAGATTATTAGCATCCTGAACAATACATCATACTTCTTTAATTACAGAGAGAAGGCAATGTGATAACGATCACCCAGAATATTGATTGGGGTTTACTCTTAATAATCCTCTAAATCCATACATTCTGTGATTCCTCACTGCGGACAATGACTATCGACTTCCTTCTCATGTCAGTAAAAGATACAGAGGTCACCATGCAGTATGGAGTCTAAACTACAAGAATTACTCCCTCATTTATATAAACCCATCAGAAACCATTAGAGCGATCAATTAATATTTGCGGAATGAATGATAAAAATTTATGAGCAAAACAGCGATCAATAAAATCCAGGCCCCGATTCATCAAGATGGGTATGTTGCAGGACAGTACGGAGGAAGATGCACCAAGTTCCTTATGAATTTGGTGCCAAATGGCGATTACTGAACTCCTTTACACGGAGAAATAAGCGAAGAAGAAAAAAATGAACTTCTCAAAAAAATCAACAGAACTGAAAGCTGAAAAAAATGCACAAAAAGAAAAAGAAAGATTGGTGACACCAGTGAGGTGGGAAGTAGATAAGTGCTCCCATGTGTATTGCTTTGTTTAATGGTATGAACTGCAAATTTCCCATCTTTCCAGTGCTCCTGAATACTCCCATGTGTATTGCTTTGTTTAATGGTATGAACTGCAAATTTCCCCATCTTTCCAGTGCTCCTGAATACTCCCATGTGTATTGCTTTGTTTAATGGTTTTGAACTGCAAATTTCCCCATTTTTCCAGTGCTCCTGAATACTCCCATGTGTATTGCTTTGTTTTAATGGTATGAACTGCAAATTTCCCCATCTTTCCAGTGCTCCTGAATACTCCCATATGTATTGCTTTGTTTAATGATATTGATTTGCTCACCCATCTTGTTTACATAATTGTACTCCATTCTTCTTATCTTCACCACACATCTGAATGGTCTGTGTAACCCCCCCCCCCTTTTTTATGACCTTTCCTTAACTCTGTGCATTTGGCCTGAGCAGTCCCAGCCCACTTCCTAATCACACCTGATTGCCCTTAGCTGCATATTTATTCAGTGCAATGGGTCTGCTCCAGACTTTAGTCTGCTCCACATATTTCAAATCCCCTATTTCAAATTACAGATTTCTAATTACACTACTGTGAATTAGACTAGAATTGGACTGGAATTTGGCTGCAAGGTAATAGAATATACAACCACTATGTTTCAGTTTCTTTTCACTTTCACCCCCATCCTCCTTTCTTTCTTTCTTCCTATCCCCTGTAATCCCCCCACCTAGTAAGGAATTAGTCATTTCCCCCTCCATTCTCCCCACCCTTCTCACCTCCTCAGAACTGTTTCCTCCACATACAATCCTTTTTACCAAGACACACACTGCCACATCATGTCTTATCCTGCTCTCACTTTCTAACGCTCTGTCTGCTACTCCTCATCGCTGGCGATGTATCCCCAAATCCTGGCCCCCTCAACACATCCCCACTCTCATTTCTAACACCCTGCCACGATCCTCCACACGTTTCTGCAACCATGATAACCTCATACCTATCTATCCACACCCCCCCCCCGGTCCCACTACCCGGAGCACTATGGAACGCACGCTCCGTCTGCAATAAACTGTCATTTATCCACGACCTCTTTATCACCAACAAACTCTCCTTCCTTGGCATCACTGAAACCTGGCTCACCTCCTCTGACTCAGCCTCTCCAGCTGCGCTTTCCTATGGCGGATTCCATCTCTCTCACACCCTCGCCCCAGCAACAAACGTGGTGGAGGGGTTGGCTTACTCCTGTCTGATACCTGCTCCTTTACCCCTATTCAACTTCCACCCTCCGCTGCTATTCCCTCGTTCGAGGTGCACTCCGTCCGCATCTATTCCCCCTCCAACCTCCAACTGGCTTCATCTACGCCCCCGGAACTAGCCATCTCCACCTTTCTCGACCACTTCACCACTGGCTATTCCATTTCCTCTCTGCTGACATCCCCACCATCATCATGGGCGATTTCAACATCCCCATTGACACTTCCACCCCGGCTGCCTCTAAACTTCTACCGCTCACGGCTTCCCTCGGCCTCACTCAATGGTCCTCTGCGGCCACTCACAAAGATGGTCACACGCTGGACCTTATCTTCACCCATCTCTGTTCCCTCACTAATCTCACTAACTCCCCACTCCCCCTGTCTGACCACAACCTACTGACATTCTCTTCC
>JARQOD010000009.1:72887697-72949804 GCA_033576555.1 Oophaga sylvatica
TTTTTTTTTTTTGTTTTTTTTCCTTTCCTCTTCTCCTTCCAGCACTTCTGCCTTAAAAGATCTGGAAGATGGAGGCCCGCATAAAGGAACTTTGCGGAGTGACTGATACAATCCTTTCAGATGTACAGACTTTAAAAACCCGTTTTGCAAGCCTACAGGACCTCACTAATCATAATTTGCAAGTGTTTGGACAGACTACCCAGGAATTGCGAGCCAGGATTGAGGCTCTAGAGGAACGAGCCCAGGCTCCTGCCATAACCCCAAGTTCTGGGATCCCCAAATTACCTCCTTTTCGTTTTGGCGGTGAACGTGAGAAAATCAGGGGATTTATTAATCAATGCAATTTATTTTTCTCTGCACATGCTTCACAATTTCCCACTGAACGATCCAAAGTGCTTACTATAATCATGTTGCTTACCAATAAGGCTTTGATGTGGGCAAACCCTCTGATTGAGACTGAGGATGATTGTTTGAATCACCTTGATGCTTTTATTTCAGCCATGGGGCAGGTGTTTGATGACCCCAATCGAGGTGCAACAGCTGAAGCAGCCATGTTAACTTTGCGCCAAGGTAAGCGTTCAGTAGCCGAATATGCCCTGGATTTCAGGAGATGGGCTCTTGATACCACTTGGGACACTTCCGCTAAAAAATCTATTTTTCGGAAAGGGTTGTCTCCACTGATTAAGGATGAACTTGCTCGTGCCAACCCTCCCACTGCGTTAGGTGACTTTATTAACTATTGTATCCGTATTGATGCTCGTCTGACTGAACGCAGACAAGAGAGATGGTTCGAAAATAATCGCACTAACCTTTTACTACCTCCCTCCTCAGCTAAGGAACCTTTGAGTAGGATCACAAGGGAACCAGAACCTGAACCCATGCAGGTGGACTCTTTACAAAGACGGGTTAGTGATGCACGCAAAGAACATCGTATAAAGGAAAATCTATGTTTCTACTGTGGTAAGTCAGGGCACTTCATTATAAACTGCCCCAGCCGTTCTCGTAAGACTACTGCAGCAGTCCATTCACTGTGAGTGTTGCGAGAGGAGCTCTGTCATGTCCGAGCCTCAGGCTCCAGAGAGATCTGCTGCAAGAGATCTTGATTTCTCGGACTTAAACTCTGTTAGTTCTGGGGACGATGACGGTATAAATGCTGCAATTTTTCAAGTTTCCTCAGCGGTGTCCCAGCTGAGTTGTAAAAGAAACAATTCTCATTGCTTCCTTTCCATCAAACTCTGGGTTGACTCAGTCTGGGTGTCTAGCTCTGCTATGATCGACTCAGGAGCAAGTGGAAATTTTATGGATATCTCCTTTGCTCTGAAACAGGGGATACGTTCAGTGAAGAAGGCTACTCCAGTACAGATGGAGACTGTGGATGGCTCTCTACTGACTTCTGGACCAGTGGATCAAGAAACAGAGCCTTTGAGGGTCCTTATGGGTAAAGATCATCAGGAGAAAATGTCTTTTATGCTTATCTCTTCTCCCCACTTTCCCATTATTCTAGGGCTACCATGGCTGCAGGCGCAGAATCCTACGATTAACTGGGAGACCAAGGAATTACACTTTCCGGAGAAACAGATGAGTCAAGGAGTTTCAGCTTGCTCTGTTCCTAAAGGAACCATGTCAGTCCCTGAACTACCAGCTGTATACCAGGACTATGTGGATTTATGTGACAAGAAGAACGCTGATCAGCTTCCTCCTCACCGTCCATATGATTGTCCAATTGAATTATTGCCTGGAGCCGAGATACCTTTTGGGAAGATCTACCCCCTAGCGGGCCCGAGCTAAAAGCTTTGAAGGAATATATAGACGAAAATTTAGCCAAGGGCTTCATACGCCCCTCTTCATCTCCCGCAGGTGCACCCATCTTCTTTGTGAAGAAGAAAGATGGATCTCTGAGACCCTGCATAGACTATAGGGAACTCAATAAGGTTACTATTAGAAACCGTTATCCATTGCCTTTAATCCCTGAATTGTTGGAGAGAGTGCGGCATGCCAAAATTTTCTCTAAACTGGATCTCCGTGGGGCCTATAACTTGGTCCGTATTAGACCTGGGGATGAATGGAAGACTGCTTTCAGGTCACGCTATGGACACTTTGAATATCTAGTTATGCCTTTTGGTCTGAGTACCGCCCCAGCCACTTTCCAACACTTCGTGAATGATATCTTCAGGGATCTCCTAGATACATTTGTGGTGATTTATCTGGATGATATTCTAATTTTTTCTAACTCCACAGAGGAACATCATGGACATGTGAGAATGGTCTTAGAACGCCTAAGACAAAACCATCTCTACATCAAGCTTGAAAAATGTGAATTCCATAGGACCGAAATTCAATTTCTGGGGTATGTACTATCTACGCAAGGGATTAGTATGGATGGAAGCAAGACCCAAGCCATCAAGGATTGGCCAATTCCTAGAAATGTGAAGGAGGTGCAGCGTTTCATCGGGTTTGCCAACTTCTATAGACGTTTCATTAAGAATTTTTCTGAGGTAGTGTCACCTATCACCCAACTTACCCGGAAACAGTCTAGGTTCTCCTGGACCCCGCAAGCTCAGGAAGCATTTTCCTGTTTAAAGGATAAATTTACCACCGCACCTATCTTAGTACATCCCAACCCCGAGCTTGCCTTCATAATAGAGGTGAATGCTTCAGACTGTGCCGTTGGAGCTATACTCTCTCAGAGAACAGGTGAGAAGAATGTCTTGCATCCCTGTGCCTTCTTTTCCCAGCAGTTGTCTTCGGCTGAGAGGAACTACGATGTGGGCAATAGAGAATTGTTGGCCATTATTGCCGCCTTCAAGGAATGGAGACACCTTCTTCAGGGAGCTGCACAGCAAATAGTCGTCCTGACAGACCATCTTAACCTTGAATTTATCAGGTCGGTTAAGTGCCTGACTCCTCGCCAGGCTCGCTGGAATCTTTTCCTAAACCAATTTAATTTTGTCATTTCTTATAGACCAGGATCGCGCAATGGAAAGGCTGATGCACTCTCTAGGATTCATTCAGCAGAGACACGTCCACTTACTCCTCCTAAGACTATTCTTCCTGACTCTAGATTCCTGGGAGTGATTCATAATCAAGACCTACTTAAGGACATCAAGGAAGCATACCATGCAGATTCTTTGTTGGCTCAACCCCCAAGGGACGTAAGTCTTGTCTTCAAGAATGGTGTGTGGATTCAGGGACAACGTCTGTATATACCTGAAACAGTCAGATTGAGAGTATTGCAACTCATCCACGATTCCAAGATAGCCGGGCATAGGGGAATTCTAAAGACACAAGAATTTCTTTCTCGTTTCTTTTGGTGGCCCACTTACAGGAAAGATGTCTTAAACTATGTCACTTCATGTGAAGTCTGTGCAAGATGCAAAACACCTCGCTCCTCACCAACTGGTCTGTTGCAACCTCTTCCCACCCCGTCCCGCCCGTGGGGATCCATTTCTATGGACTTCATTGTGGAGTTACCAACCTCTCAAGGGAAGAACACCATTCTAGTGGTGGTTGACCGTCTAACAAAGGCAGCTCATTTTATCCCTTGTGTCGGCTTACCCACTGCAAAACAGACATCAGACTTGATGATTAAGAATGTGTTTCGCTTATATGGAGTACCGGATGAGGTCATTTCGGATCGAGGGGTGCAATTCACTTCAAGGTTTTGGCAAAATTTCTGTGCAGCATTGGACATTAAAGTAAACCTTTCTTCTGCTTTTCATCCCCAGACTAATGGACAGACAGAACGAACCAATCAGACCCTGGAGCAGTATCTCCGCTGTTTTATCTGCCACCTACAGGATGATTGGGTGGATCTACTTCCACTGGCTGAGTTCTCTTATAACAACTCTCAGAGCGCCTCCACTAAGCAGTCTCCTTTTTACTCCAATCTAGGTTATCATCCTAACATTCTTCCTCGATTTCCCATAGATACGCCCTTGCCGGCAGTGGCTGAAAGAATCACTTCTTTACAAAAGAATATGGATCTTCTAAAGGAAAATCTAGAATTGGCTCAGGAAAGGTACAAGAAAGCAGCAGATAAATTTCGTAAACCTGCACCAGCTTTCAAGGTAGGAGATTTGGTCTGGCTGTCAACCAGAAATCTTAAATTAAAGATTCCATCGTCTAAATTGGGACATAAGTACATTGGACCTTATAAGATCAATAAGATTATAAGTGCTGTTGCTTGTCGTCTTCAACTGCCCAGAACTATGAGAATCCACCCTGTCTTTCATGTATCCCTACTAAAGGCTGCAACACCCAATACGTTTCCTGGACGTTCTTCTCCTTGCCCTGACCCAGTGCTGGTCGATGGTCAGGAAGAATTTATGGTGGAAAGGATTCTAGATTCCAGGTTGTACAGAAATCAGTTGCAATATTTGATTAAATGGCAGGGCTACCCAGTGGAGGACAACTCATGGGAACCAGTCAATAATGTAAATGCTCCTCGCCTGCTCCGCCAGTTTCATCAGAGGTACCCTGACAAACCTGGTCTGAGGTCATCCGGAGGTTGTCCCTAAGGGGGGAGTAATGTAAGGTTCTTTGTCTCTGTTGACATGTTCCTTGAAACTCAGTTTTCCGTCGGCCATTTTGCTTTCTGTCTTTCTGCAGCTCTTGCCCTCAGTTAATATGGAGTTTCCAGTTTTCATGTTCCCGCCCTGATTCTTCCCTCTTGCTTCTTAAGCAGCCTCAGCTGAACAATCAGTGCTCCTGAATCAAGCCTCAGTCAGTCTGTGACCTGACTCCTGGAAGCCTTGGACTTGTACTCCAGCTATTCCCTACTGAGGAACCTTGGAACACTTTTGGACTCTGGAAACCTGCTGTTTGGTGAATCCATGTTTGCAGAGGAATTACGGTACAGAGAAGAGATCCTGAACCTGCTTTGGAGATTTATTGTAGTGCTTGAAGTTACTCTGGCCTGCTGTGTCTCCTGACTCTGTTCCTGCAAACTGTGTGAACTTTTCAGCATGCTTGTATGAAGTAATACAAGTCATTTCATTTCAACCTATGTCTCCTGTTTTTCCTCGCACCCAAGCACAAGACGCTATAGGAACTGTACACTATACATGACAAGTGGTTTCGTTACTTTGAGATATTGGCCCTTAGTGGTAGAGTAGTTTCCTTACTCAGGGATATTGGCTCTTGGTTGTAGAGTGGTTTCCTTACTCTGTTATATTTGCCCTTGCTTGCAGAGTGGTTTTCCTGCTCAGGGATACTGGCCCTTGGTGGTTGAGTGGTTTCCTTCCTTTGGGATATTGGCCCTTGGTGGTAGAGTTGTTTCCTTACTGATGGATAATGGTCCTTGGTGGTAGAGTTGTTTCCTTACTGAAATATAATGGCTCTTGGTGGTAGAGTGGTTTCCTTATTTGAGGATATTGGCCCTTGGTGGTTGAGTGGTTTCTTCACTTTGAGATATTGGCCCTTGGTGGTAGAGTGGTTTCCTTACTCAGGGATATTGGCTCTTGGTTGTAGAGTGGTTTCCTTACTCTGGGATAATGGCCCTTGGTGGTTGAGTGGTTTCCTTACTTTGAGATATTGGCCCTTGGTGATTCAGTGGTTTCCTTACTTTGAGGTATTGGCTCTTGGTGGTAGAGGGGTTTCCTTACTCTGGGATAATGGCCCTTGGTGGTTGAGTGGTTTCCTTCCTTTAGGATATTGGCCCTTGATGGTAGAGTTGTTTCCTTATTTGGGGATATTGGCCCTTGGTGGTAGAGTGGTTTCCTTATTTGGGGATATTGGCCCTTGGTGGTAGAGTGGTTTCCTTATTTGGGGATATTGGCCCTTGGTGGTAGAGTGGTTTCCTTACTCAGGAATACTGGCCCTTGGTGGTAGAGTGGTTTCCCTTTTCCTTTTGGGGTATATGGCCCTTGGTGGTAGAGTGGTTTTCTTACTCTGTTATATTGGCCCTTGGTTGCAGAGTGGTTTTCTTGCTCAGGGATACTGGCCCTTGGTGGTAGAGTGGTTTCCTTCCTTTGGGTTATATTGGCCCTTGGTTGTAGAGTGGTTTCCTTCCTTTGGGATATATTGGCTCTTGGTGGTAGAGTGGTTTCCTTATTTGGGGATATTGGCCCTTGGTGGTAGAGTGGTTTCCTTATTTGGGGATATTGGCCCTTGGTGGTAGAGTGGTTTCCTTACTCAGGAATACTGGCCCTTGGTGGTAGAGTGGTTTCCTTACTCTGTTATATTGACCCTTGGTTGTAGAGTGGTTTCCTTTTTCCTTTGGGAATATTGGCCCTTGGTGGTAGAGTGGTTTTCCTTCCTTTGGGATATTGGCCCTTGGTTGTAGAGTGGTTTCCTGTCCTTTGGGATTTATATTGGCCCTTGGTGGATAATAGAGTGGTTTCCTTTTATACCTTGTGTTATATTTTGGCCCTTTTGGTTTGGCGAGAGTCGTTTTCCTCTCTGCTCAGGGATACTGTCCCTTGGTGGTAGAGTGGTTTCCTTACTCTGTTATATTGGCCCTTGGTGGTAGAGTGGTTTCCTTACTCTGTTATATTGGCCCTTGGTGGTAGAGTGGTTTCCTTACTCTGTTATATTGGCCCTTGGTGGTAGAGTGGTTTCCTTACTCTGTTATATCGGCCCTTGGTTGTAGAGTGGTTTCCTTACTCTGTTATATTGGCCCTTGGTTGTAGAGTGGTTTCCTTACTCTGTTATATTGGTCCTTGGTGGTTTTTATGTTAGGTGGGTTTTCCTTACTCTGTTATATTGGCCCTTGGTTGTAGAGTGGTTTCCTTACTCTGTTATATTGGCCCTTGGTTGTAGAGTGGTTTCCTTACTCTGTTATATTGGTCCTTGGTGGCAGAGTGGTTTCTTTACTCAGGGTTATTGGAAGCAATGGAAGCAGACACTGGAGATAGTTTAATAACAACTTTACTCACACAGAGGCATTGAGCTTAGTAGTTGCAGAGTCTTACATAGGGAAACAAGGAATAAAGTTAGTATTTACTATGGAAATTTTGCGCTCGAGACACTTTACAAGCGTCTCTGTAAATCTCCTCTGTGCTTATGACTTGCTCCAGCACAGTCTCTGTGTCACTCTCTATGTGGCACTGCACACCCTCACTCTTGCTCTCCTATCAGCCCCTCTCTCGGTCCCGTCTTGTCACCAACGCATTGCTGCAGCTTGTCTGACAGTCTCAGGCTCTTCAGCAGCACATTGTCACAGTCAGTCCCTCACTTACAGGAACTGGTCTCCTCATTGTATCTGTGGTTACAAACTTCTTCACTCGCAGGCAGCAGCCCACAGGTCATCTCTTCACTCATGGTTCCTTATCTGGCGGACGCACTCTTCATTGACAGGAATAAACCTCTTTGCTCTCCTCTGGGGTGACATCTTTTACTATCTCTCAGTAATGGCGATACTTTGTGGAAGGTGGGCTCATATTCCACATATTCCACACCTGTGACAAACTACGAAGACTCTAGTGCAGGCTCATGGAGTACTACTCACCCTAACTTCTAGCTCTGATGCAGACACATCTGCAGGGCTCCACAGCTCGCCTTCTCTCCTCCTGCCTGTGTGACCTCCACTGGTGGGAAACAGGAAGGTTTGATTGCACCTGCCTTTTCTTTCAGAGGACGTGGAAGAGTTTATGGTGTTGACCCCGCGCCATCCTCTGATACAGCCATGTTACTTGCAACTAACAAGTGCATTAAAGGGGTTTTCTCGTTTCAGTGGTTTTCTGTTGAGCATTATTATTGGCACTCCTCACATATTACAGTCATTCGCTCGCATTACTCATGCCACGTTCCTCCAGGTGCTGCACAAATGTTGCAACCCCACATCTCACATGGCGGCAATAAACATGTTTATGTATAAAAAGAGACTCCAAGTGTGTGAAGTGCTCCTTTAAAATGTTTCACTACAGTCTGCTCCATCTGCTCGTGTGGCAAGTTGTGTTTGAAGAAAAGCTGGAGTGTAAAGTTCACGCGCCGGCCCGCAGCCGTCATGCGCCTCGTATCTGCCATCTGCGCTCTCCGTCTTTGGGCAGCACTTAGCAGAAAGTTAATATACATTCTAAGGTTTCCATCCTGAATTGATTAAAATATTCTTTCCTAAAGCGTTTTCACCCAGCGTCTCCAGAGCAGAAAGCTTTTTATTTTCAGATGTGATGTTTTCTCTTTTTTTTTTTTGCATGGAGATGTCTTTTTAATTGGTTTTATTCCTTTTCAGCCAGTTTAATTTTACAACACCCCGAGGGCGAATGGTCAAACGAAATAACCTCAATGGCGGAAAGAAGACAGAACGTAATTAGCTATCGAACAATTCAAATAGCAGCCATGTAAATCATGAGCGCCATGGATCCGACACAGATCGCCATCTACGTGGCCGAGGGCAGCAGCTCGCCTCACCGCTTCCGCTAAGGAACTTATTTCCATGTTTCTTTGCTCGGAGTCTAATCAGTGCTGGCACCACAGTTAACGGTGGCAGAAAGCATCAGTTGCATGTGTCTGCTGCTCCTGACGGGAAATCTCCGTCACTTTATTGTTCATTTATTGAAGTTTTTGTTTGGACTGTTTCTTATTGAGATAAATTGGACATCTGATGGCATGTCAACATCAGTTTGTACCACCCTTTCCCCAAAAAACTGTCGATGACTGAAGCAGCCCTTTATATATATCTTTAAAGTTGAAGAAATTCTAGTTGTGCCATCTCAAGAGTCACTTACTGGGCGTCAGCGTAAGGGGCAATGTTTGGACCCCAGGAGTCCTCAGTGGGCTGTATTGTCATGGGTGTATCGCCACAAGGATCGTCGCGATTACACACTCTGACTTCTCACAGCTTGAGTTGCTGTTTCTTTGTGTTTGGTAATGAGGGAGTTAATTTTACCTAGCTCTTTGCTAAGACTAGGTCCAGCCTCGCCCGGCTGCTTTTGATTATGTTCTAATTAGATTCCTTCATATACCTGCCAGTCTGCTTGTTAGATGCCGGTGAAAGCCTTTATGTAGTCTAGCAGACTGGATCGGTTCTGAGAATACTTAAGCTAAGAGCTCCTTAGTTGTTTTTACTCTTATAGCTTATAGTTTATCTCTGAGACCTTAGGTGTTCCTACTGTGTGTGAGTGTTGTATGTAAGACTTTATTTACTTTATTTCTTGTCTTTCTTGTATGTCTTTCTGTTCATTAACCGTTACCTGTTCATTCCCTTTGGTGGTAATCAGGGTCCTTCTTAGGACTAGATTACAGTTGGCAGGGATTGATAGGAGACAGGGTTTACGCTGGTGGCCTGGACCTCTGTACCTTTAACAGTACCTCCAGGTAGAGGGATTAGTTAGGACCCCAGTTTAGGGTCAGCATAGACCCCGGTCACCCTCTAGCCGGAGACAGCGTATAACGGATTCCGTATTGACCCACTGGACTTTCTGTCAGGTAATTCTATGTTATCATATATCTATGCGCATGTTATATTGTATGTTGCCCTTTTGATATAGATTACTGTCATCACATATATATATATCTGCTATACAGCGTGATATTTTCACCGGCCATACTAAAGATTCTCTCCAGCTGTCATGGATCCAGTAGCCCAGCTGGCCCGGCAGTTGCAGGGGTTGTCCATGGAGTTTGCAGACATTAAGTCCAAGGTTTTGTTCCCCCCGGAGCAAACCAGATCTGAACCTAAGGTTGCTCTCCCGGACAGGTTCACTGGTGGGCGGGACAAATTTTTTACTTTCTGGGAGGCATGTAAATTGTACTTTCGGCTGCGGCCTCGGTCATCTGGGAGTGAAGAGCAGAGGGTGGGAATTGTTATCTCGCTCTTACAAGGGGACCCTCAATCTTGGGCGTTCTCTATTCCTCCAGGCTCCCCAGATCTCCAGTCAGTGGATCGATTTTTTACTGCCCTGGGTCTGGTATATGATGATCCGGATCGAGTCTCCCTTGCTGAAACAAGGTTACGTAAAATACGGCAAGGAAATCGTCCAGCGGAGGAATATTCTTCTGAGTTCCGTAGATGGGCAACAGATACTCAGTGGAATGACCCAGCTCTTAGGAGCCAGTTTTGTCAAGGGTTGTCTGACAAATTAAAAGATGTGTTGGCTCAGTATGATTCTCCTCCATCACTGGAGGCTGCTATGGCCCTCGCTATTCGCATGGATAGACGAATTCGGGGAAGACGCGAGGTAACTCCGCCTCCCGTGATGACTCCACCTACTACTAAAGTCCCTTATACTGAGGTTCCCCTGGTCTGTTCTGAGGAACCCATGCAGTTGGGAGGGACATCTTTTGTAGGAGGGAATTGGCGGTGCACCGCAAGACTAGAAGGTGTTTCTTTTGCGGGAGAGAGGGACATTTTGTTGGGGGGTGTCCATCCCGGGCCTCTTTGAGCAAAGGAGTTAACCTGGGAGTGTGTATTTCGTCCCCAAATCCCTCTCAGTTTCTCGTGCCTGCGGAGGTGGTGATTGGTACTAGAACTGAGAGGATTTCTGTTTTTCTTGATAGTGGGTCCGGGGCTAATCTGGTGGACGCTCGGTTTGCCCAGGTGCATGGTATGCAACTGAGTGTATTGGCCAAACCGGTCCCTATAGTCTCTATTGATTCTAGACCTCTCGGTCAAGGTAGCTTGGTACAAGCTGTTCATAACATAGATCTTCGAGTAGGGGCAAGACATAAAGAGCAATTGTCTTGTTATGTGTTGGAGGGTCTACCTACTCCTATTGTGTTGGGACTTCCTTGGTTGGCTAAACATAACCCAGTGATTGATTGGCAATCCGGAAAGATAAGCCAGTGGAGTGAATTTTGCAGGAATAACTGCATGAGCACGGTCATCGGTGCGGTTGTGCCTAGGACTTTGTCTCCTTTTCTGGAGGACTTTGGGGAGATGTTCTCAGAGGAGGGGTGTAAAGAGTTACCTCCTCATCGCGCATATGACTGCTCAATAAAGTTGCTTCCTGATGCCTTATCTCGTACTTTCCCAGGGGCCGGGAAGACGGATGATCCGGTTCCTATTCCTCAGGAGGGAGTTGTAGTGTCAGCTGTATGCTCTGAGCTTGAGGGGGAGGTATTGGGGGCTCAGGGGGACGCCCCGGTGGGACTTCCAGGGAGACTGATAGTTCCAGATCGGTTAAGACTGAAGGTTACGGGAACCGTTACAAACGGATGGCTGATAGGGGGAGAGTTTCTGGTCTAGATCTGAAGGTGAACGATCTAGTTTGGTTGTCTACCAGGAATATAAAACTTAAAGTTTCCTCCTGGAGGTTGGGTCCCAGATTCATCGGGCCGTACAGGATCAGTTCCATAATTAATCCTGTGGCATTTCGTCTGGACCTCCCTCCTACGTTTAAAATTCATAATGTGTTTCACAAGTCATTACTTAAAAAGTATGTGGCACCAGTCATACCGTCACCTCTACCTCCGCCTTCAGTGGTGGTCAATGATAACGTGGAATTTCATGGGTCGAAAATCATTGACTCACGTCTCAGTCGCCGATCCCTTCAGTACTTGGTTCATTGGAGGGGGTATGGTCCTGTGGAGAGGACGTGGGTCCCTGCGTCTGATGTTAAGCAGATCGATTGGTTCGGACCTTTCACACAACTCACCCGGGCAGACCTGGCCCTGAGGGTCCGGAGTCCCCTCGTAGAGGGGGGGGTACTGTCATGGGTGTATCGCCACAAGGATCGTCGCGATTACACACTCTGACTTCTCACAGCTGAGTTGCTGTTTCTTTGTGTTTGGTAATGAGGGAGTTAATTTTACCTAGCTCTTTGCTAAGACTAGGTCCAGCCTCGCCCGGCTGCTTTTGATTATGTTCTAATTAGATTCCTTCATATACCTGCCAGTCTGCTTGTTAGATGCCGGTGAAAGCCTTTATGTAGTCTAGCAGACTGGATCGGTTCTGAGAATTCTTAAGCTAAGAGCTCCTTAGTTGTTTTTACTCTTATAGCTTATAGTTTATCTCTGAGACCTTAGGTGTTCCTACTGTGTGTGAGTGTTGTATGTAAGACTTTATTTACTTTATTTCTTGTCTTTCTTGTATGTCTTTCTGTTCATTAACCGTTACCTGTTCATTCCCTTTGGTGGTAATCAGGGTCCTTCTTAGGACTAGATTACAGTTGGCAGGGATTGATAGGAGACAGGGTTTACGCTGGTGGCCTGGACCTCTGTACCTTTAACAGTACCTCCAGGTAGAGGGATTAGTTAGGACCCCAGTTTAGGGTCAGCATAGACCCCAGTAACCCTCTAGCCGGAGACAGCGTATAACGGATTCCGTATTGACCCACTGGACTTTCTGTCAGGTAATTCTATGTTATCATATATCTATGCGCATGTTATATTGTATGTTGCCCTTTTGATATAGATTACTGTCATCACATATATATATATATCTGCTATACAGCGTGATATGTATATGGATGTGTAGGGGCAAAGTCTGGGGAAATCCCCGGTCATAATGTTCTGGAGATTATAAACTAAAAAACAATATTTCAAAGAAAATGGTGCCTCAATAAAGCCATCATCCAGTTCTCACATTCAGTACCTACCATTGAGTACAAGAGTAACAGTGCGCCAAAGTATCAAACCACCACAGGAATAAAAGGTTTCATGAAAAGTGAGATTACAACGTGATATGTGAGTATTTGGATGGACAAAATTTAAGTGCCCCAGGGAAATTTCTCTTTTTGCCCCTATTATATGGCTTCAGATATCCTGATCTTCACTCATCCATACTGTTGCAGGATGTTCACACGGGTGTGGTTGATATGGAGGAAAAATCAAGTGTCTATATGGCCAAAATTTCCTTGCAAAACTATTGGCACATACAAAAGGAAATAAGAATAATTTGCTTACAGTCGACATTTGACCCTCATAACTAGATTTGGCAGCCACTATTTTTGGATAAATAAAAGTCTCATTATCATCACTCAGTATCCAAACTATGCAAACCCACGGTGAAGTTGACCAATATTTCATCATCCACTTCCACTTACAATTGTCTTTCTAAATCATTTTTATGCAAATCCCGTTAATAAAGTTGGAAGACCCCCAGTTGAAACTACAGCTCCCAGTGTCGTTAGCTTTATTTAAAACAGATGGTTCACTGAGGTTCATTGCTTTTTTTTGTCCTGGGAAACAGATTCTAAGTATTTCTATTTAAAAAAATATATATATTTTGAAATGTGAGCGTGATAACAACATGGTCGGTTAAAATGTTTTTACAATGAATTCTAGTCGATCATTTTCTTGAATGAAGAAATGGTACCAAAATGTTGTAAGAAAGAACAAGCTGTGGAGAATGAACCTGAAAGAAACTGCTCTGAAGACTTCATTTTGAGATGACCCTAAAGCCCCAAACGTCCAGCAGAAGACAACCCTATTTGAAGCTAACTTTTGGGGCCAGTGGAGAAAGACCCCATCATCAGCTGACTTTAGAATTCCCAAGAACTTAGCAAACGATATCCTCATTTTGAGCCGTAGAGGTCCAAAAGAAGACAAGATATTATGAGCTGACTTTGAATCCCTAAACATCCAGAAGAAAACAACTTCATTTTGAGATGACATTGAAGCCACAAATATTTGGCAGAAGACAATCCCATGTTGAGCTTACTTCAGATCCTTGGCAGTCAAGCAACATGAAGCACCATTTTGAGCTAATTTTGATGCCCTAAACATCCAGTTACATGCAACCCAATTTTCAATTTCCTTTGCAGAGTCAAAGATCCCAGAGAAGTCAACCCCATGTTGAGATGACTTTGCAGCTCCAAACATTCAGCAGAAAGCAGCCATATTTGGAGCTATATTTCGAGACCAAAAGATCAAACAGAAATCAAATCCATTTCTAGTTGAAGTTTTCACCTCAAAGGTCCAGCAACAAACAATTCCATTTCTACCTTTGGAGGCACAAAAGTTCAACACAAGACAACACTGTTTTGAGCTGACTTTGGAACCACAAGGGTCTAACACAAAAACAACCCTATTTCTCATTGATTTCAGAGCTCCAAAGATCCATCAGAAGACAGCCTCATCTAGAGCCAAGTACCTGCCATAAGAACCATGTTTTATAAATTGTCTCACAAGAAGCTTCGCTCTAACTGATTACATGTTTTACATGTGCAAGTAGCTATGCATAAGTTCTGTATAATCAGAGGGTGTCTTCAAGAATCCTCTCTTGTGATAGATCCAAGAAACTCTAAACCGACTCTACCCCATATTGATGTGGTCATCCTCCATTGTCGATCTCCAGGCCAATCCTTATCCTTCGGTCCATGTTCTACCTGCAGTCATATTACACTTGGCAATTATCCCTTAGATCCAAGATTTTAGGTCAGATCATGTTGGAAATCATTATACATAAACCTAACCTTACAAGGAAATTGAACCTCATGTGCCTATGAAAATGCTCAACCAATGGCATTTTCCTGATAAGCCGCACATTTTGGTGCAACATATTGTTTAGCGATGCATTCCACAGTCCTTCCAGATTGAGATATTTAAAGAACCATCGCAACGCATAAACAGCTGCCTTTCATATGCTTCAACATTTCTTTTGTTCTTCATTTACTCAGAAGCTTTGATCTGAACTTTTAGGTCACCATAGTCTATATGAATATCCAGGAAAGGATTTCCAATTATTTCCATTGCTTTTCTGGCCAAATACCTTGGCGAGAGCGGTAATATTTTACATCGTGAATAGAATGCTTGGAGTAAACTATTGATTGTATCTAATTTTAGGAATAGTTCTGAGAAGACCTCCAAATGAACGCTAAGAACCCAAGACTCCAGAGCAGCCAAGGACAGAGTTCATATAAGGTATCACAGGAAAAACCCAAATTCTCAACCTTGTACGCAAGATTTCATCTCCATCTAAATAAAACAGATAAGAGGGGTCCTTGAGGTATTGACAAAAATAAGCCCCCAGAAAAGCCTACTGTTTGGTTCCTCATCCCCATCACTTTTGTGACCTTTAGGCCAATTCTTAAACCCAGAAGTAGATCATCTGGAGATGGTAAGTAAGATCAGACCAACCAAAGATGGACCCAAGAGCGCACATGCCATTGAGGCAAGGTATCGAGCTGTTATAGGACATTTGGAGAGAGAGAGGACCCACTGGTCTTACGTCCTTTAGGCAAGAAATATTTAAGGACTTACCTCTTTAGAGAAACTTTATTCCTAGGAAGCATGAAGTAGAATCGTCCCTAAGATTTATAGCTACACAATCAGGACCCATTTTGATTTTTGCTCTCTTTTTTACACACCACTGAGTGGACCTTTCCCTACAAACCCCAATAGCTGCTACATGGACTGCCTCTATGGTATCTATGATGTTGAAGGAGACATGAAGTTCCTTCCTTTTTTGCCTCTAAAAGAGGTTCTGCAGCAGTTGAAATGAGGTTTTTGTAAAAGCTGTGCCCTGCAGTTACAGAATTTTTCCCCAATTCCTACAGAACTTCTTTAAAAAGAGAAAGGAGGTTGCTGAAACTTGTCATTAGGTTTTGGAAATGTTGTTATGTAGCTGGGGTTTTGCATTAATTAAGATGCCAACGGCCATGTACATTGCCGAGAAAAGCCCAAAAGACTAATCTGGTGGCAGGAGGCAGATCCGCACTGCATAGATAAGGTTGGGTTCATGCTTGCGTTAGGAGTTGTTTTTCTTTCCTGTTCCAAAACTCTCAAAGTAAAATGGTCTGTCCCAAGATGGACAGAGTGATACAACGCATTATTTATTATGGGGTTCATTTGGCTTCCGTTCCAATAGGTTATCAGACATTTTAGGTACAATTGATGGAATTTGTCACATAGCCTCCTAAATAAGCTCCAAAGCAAGTGTGAACCAAGCCTGAGGCTGAGAGCCGTGCACCTTCCTTTACCGCGCACGCGCCACTTCTGATGGACTCATCTCCTCTACTCCACTTGGAAATTTACAAATCCTTTCGCCACCTAAGGCCAAAAATGGCCAGTTTTGATGCAGACATGTTTGGAACATCTCCATCACGTCAATATTCATCTCTCTGAATATTTATCTACTTATTTAGAACTAAAAAGAGTTGAATAATGATGAATCCTCAGTCACCGATGATGCGGAAGGTTTCTGTCTCTATCTACATTGATTTCCATTGTACAAATTGATTTCCAGTTTTCTCTCCTTCGCTGGTGTATTAATTACTGGTAATTACCGTCGTGGTGCTGACAGCTGCTGTCCCAAGTGGTAAATAGAACTAAAAGTTCACGAGAAAGTTGTCATTATGTCATAAAAGATGGATGTTTGCACAAAGTTGTGTGTTCATGATCTTACAGTGCACAGCTGACTTCTCCACCCTTCAACACGTTTGTGTATTTCTATAGTTCAATAGATCCATAATTCCGTGCAGATTCATATTCTTGTGATACCTGGCTCCAAATCCCCTGTATAGACCTAGTTCACGTCTATGGTTACCTTTGCATCTTTTTTTATTGCATTGCACATTTTATGCCGAAAGAAACAAATGGTTTTTGCTGAACATTTTCCAACCATTTTATACACCAAAAAAGAGCATGAACCGCACCTCCAAAAACATACATTGATCAAATGCCGCTAGGCAAAAATTTATATATAAGTGAACATGAGGTTCTTAGTTTAACATTCTGATCACAATGTGTGCCGGCCATTGTTGCTTTGGTTTTTTGCTGATGCAGTGGCGCAGTCTGGAGACCGGGTTGTCCGCCCTGCCGGTGCATTGCTGCTGTGGCGGTGGTCGGCACACGCCTCTTCTCCATTTGGGTGATAGGGATGTGTAGCCCAGCTGTGACTGGAGCCACATGTTACCCTGGAGGATGCACGAAAGGTAAATCCATGATAACCTATAAGCACACAACACTTCACATTTTCCCTGGTTCCACCAGAGGGAGCCCTTGAGACGACAGTAGTGAGATGAAGGCAGTCTAGCTGAGAATTAGCTAGTCGTTGGTTTTACCTCAGAGTGTCAGATCTTGTCAGAGCGTGTTGCAGAGCAGACAAGCTAGTTACCTCAGACGAGTAGAGAGGGAAAGACTAGCCAAAGAAAGACTTATCTGACAGCCTGAGGACTTCAGGAACTATTCAGCTTACATCGTGGAGTCCAGTAGCAGTGGAAGGGATTGCCACTTAGTCTGGTCAAAGTTGAGTCCACTGAGAGTGCTTCAGTAGCGTTTCAGTAAGTAAGCGTGCCGACGCTTGGAGAGCGGTGAAGACAAAGAAAGCTGACACCTACTGCTGCCTGTGCTTATGTTAAAGGTTTGAGTAGGACGACAGGCAAGTGGAAAAGGGAAAGAGAGAGTGACCGAGGTCAACCAGCATTGATAGCTTACCTCCACTCTGCACCACCGGACACCGGGTCCGCGCTTACCAGCATATGCACGACTGGTAGGAGACACCGGAGACCCTGGACTTCAAGTCGCAGGGGCCCAGCAGTGCTGATACGTAATCGAGGTTAGGAAGACGGGGGTCTGGCAGGTACCGCCACAAAGACACTGTTCTGTCCACAAGAAGACCTCACCACTAGGTCAGCCGGGCGTAGCTGAAAACACGGAGTTAAGCTTTGTTTTATGCAAGTCAGAAACTCACACACATTAAAGGCGTAAGGAGGCCCTACACCTACTCAGTGGATTACTGGACGTGCATCCTCCACCCTGACGGCTTCCCGGGACGTGCCTGCAAATATCACCAGTAAAGGTACAGAAAGAGACTTGCTTGTGTGTGTCTGCATTATTGCTCCTGCACCCCAACACCGCCATATACTCTGAGGAATCAGTCTCGCCTGTGGGAGACTTAACACCTTGCTGCCTCAAACCCTCAGAGGACCTACCTTGCAGCGCTGGTCACCCTGACCAGGAACCACAGGTGGCGTCACGAACATTCTATCATCCCCTGTAAATATCCCTCTTTAGTGAGCGCCCAGGGCAACGGACCGAGCTGCGCTACTCGTGACATCCCCCAGTGAAGTGAACGGGCTCGGTGCCGAGTACCCCAAAGCCCTGGTACGTGCGACTCAGGGACGCACTACGAGGTTTTCCGTGACGTGGCAGTGGGCTTCATACAGTCTGATCACAATGCTACACTAAGAACCTCATGTTCAGTTACATATAATTTCTAACTTTTCTGCAGCTGAATCCACACACGTGACCGCAGATTGTGCTTCAGTTTTTGGTGCAGATTTGGTGCAATTTAAACCATTGCAAAAAGAGGAAATAAATTGACATGAAGAAACTTTAAAATATGTGATAAAAAGACAATTTCTCCATGGATTCCTAAACAGAAAAAAAGTAATAGGAATGTAAAATAAAGCTGATTTTAGGTGCGGAAAATCCACAGCAGATACAACGTATGAACCCAGTGGCTCATGGGCACCAAATTGAACGTTTGCACTAAAATATTGTCCTCCACTGTTGAGGCCCAAAACTGCCACGAGGAGTCCGACTATCACAAACAGCTCGTACGTCACCTCCAACCACTTCTGGCCTCAAAAACCCTTTCCTGCCCAGCAAATAAACTGCAGACAGATCCTCAACCTCCACCTGTGAAATGAGCAGTAGGATACCCTGCTGAAATGATTATTTCCATAGAGGCGGGCGATACGGATCCTCTGACTGCCTCATCACTTCTGCCCCTCCGAACCTAAACTACCCCACTAAGACCCCATCCTCGGCCTCACCCCTGGTAGTCCCTTGACTACTAACTTGTTCCTCTCTTAAAAGTCCACTATCCCTCAACACATCACATGCAACCAAACTATTTGTTTTGTTCACCAATTCACAGCTGTAACAGCGATAACTTTTTATTTTTCCCTTAACGTCACAGTATAAGGTGTTGTTTTTTTACAAGACCAGCTCAAGGGTTTTTTTTTAAAGATTTATTTTGCCAAACGCATATGTAGACGTTACATTTATATTACCTTTTCACTGGGGAAAAAAAGAAAAGCATGTCATTTTTACCGATGGCAATAATGATCTATTCACTATATTGCACTTGTATCGTGTATTGCTTGTTTTAAAAAATGTATTAAAAATGTGGTCATTAATTTGTCATTAATTTAATAAGGGAAAAATATCTCTGACTTTTCTTTTTACCCCTAATATACAGGTATATAGAGAAACATATATGTACCAGTACATCATGTATGTAATGAAGAAGCATACGGTTTAGCTCTTTGAGCAGAGAAAATCCTTTATAGCAGCGCCGCTGCCTGCCATGCTACAGGTTCTCAGTTTGAATCCTGGGAAACACCAGGATCCCTCCATCAATATTCTGCAAGAGAGAAAACAAATAGATGTGTGCTGTTTGTCTGCCCTCGTTTTATTTCAGGGAGGAGAAAACTTTTGATGCAACTTTGGTTTCTTTATCCATACATTATTGTAACGTTTTAAGGTTGGAGCCTGACACTGTGTACAGCTGTTAACTTGAAGAGAGGCGTTTTTTTCCATGTGGATTGCTTGACGTGCTGCCGATCCTGACCACAACGGGAAAAACAACCTGAAACCCACAGGAATCTTGGACATATTCCAACATCTTCTGTTGAAACCATTTCATTTCTTGAAGCATGAAATAGTCATAAGGTAGTGATTTCGGTAAAACAGGTGTGGATGACAAATCGATATATAACTTGAGCCGAGTTATGGCATTTAGTAAGCACAAAAGTACAGGAGGAGCCCAAAAAGTGGATACATGGCATCCGACGACTTTACAATGCTTGATAGACAACATTAACTGGAGATGTTACTATAAAAGTGACCCATTATACAAAAAAAAAACTAAAAACAACCCTGGAATTACAGCTGTGGCTTCACCACATCTCCCAAACAATGGTCAAAAAGTCATTTAAAATGGAAACCCAAAATGAAATCAATAAACTACATCTAGTCCCCCCCAAAATAAACTAACACAGCTCCATTGACAGTAAAACAAAACAAGGTACGGATCTCAGAATATAGAGATATAAAAACATTTTTAAGTGTTTTTATCATACAAAAGTGGTAAATAATAAACATGTATATAAATTTATCAAGTATTAATATCCACACTTTTATCAGACGTTCTAAACTGCAGCGTTATAGGTCGCATATATCAAATGTGAACAAAAATATAAAAATGGGCAATAAATAACTATTTGCACGGTAAGGAATTGTGTAAATGATTAAACTATGTGTATAACTACAAATGTGTTGATACAGGAATAAATATTGTCTCTAATGTGACCAACCTTAGAATTGATTTTGTTATAAGAGAGAAATAATCCAGTTTCTTTCACAGTTATGTCCATGATTCCCATCAGATAAACGCCTTAGCTGCTACAAATGTCAGTTTATGAGACTGCGGCAAAACTGTTGCAAAATAAATGATTGCAAAATGGAGGCTGAGTTATTGGTCACTAAAGTTGGAAACAAGGGATATAACACAGAGGAATTACGAAAGACACAAAAGGAAATTATGGAAACAAAGAGGGAAAATTATTGGGAGAAAAATTACAGCCACAAAATAATAACAAAAAAAATAAAAATTTGCAACTACGTATTCCAATTATAACCCAATGCAATGAGAAGACAGGAATCTTCAGAAATATATTAAAAAAACACCTCTGGAGCGTGCTACATAATGATAAAATAATTGGAGACCTCGTTACCGCAAAGACCCTCATTTATTTACAGGAAAGCAAATAATATAGAGAATTTGGTCGTCTCTAATAATAACTGTAACAGAAATACGATACAATTCTCTACCCAGACCGGCTTTAGAAATACAAGGTGTGCCGCGTGCTGAAAACTACATGTAATATACAAGAATATAGTAACAATGAAGGGAATTTAAATGTCGTAATAAAGGAATATATAACGCAGCACCGACAGCGTTATTTATTGTATGGAGTCCATGTCACAAGAAATACATTGGAAGAACCAAACGCTCATGTATAAAAGAATACATGAACACGTGAACAATATAACAAAAATTAAAAAGGACATCCATTATCAAAACATCATACTACCGAACGCGGAGGGAGAGTTACAGGATCAATAGTTTGGGGTATACAAACAGTAAAACGTGTCCGGAGAGGAGCGGATAATATTGCACAAATGTCGCGCAGTGAAATGCGGTGGATTTCTTAATTGGAAACATTGGCACCGAATAACGAAATTGAATTGTTTTCAATGAAGAAATTCAACTGACTTTTCGTGTTGTTCCTATATTCAGTACCTGTATATAAGAAGTTATCTTACAGACCATCAGGCCCCCTGACGTAGGAACACGCATTTTCTGTAACGCATAGGATCTTTTTTGGTTTGATCTTTTTTCACTCTTGGACGTCACTTTACACGGTACTCAGGAGGGAATTTTTCTAAGTTTTCTAAGCGTGCGCTTACTGTCGGGACGACCGCGCTTCTCACCATTCAACTCCACAGTATATCTAACTGGGGTCATGGACAAAGTGGACGAACCATTTTATCTAGGAGGAAAAACTGGATTATTTCTCTTCTATAAAGAAAACCTATTCTAAGGTTGGAAGAACCAGAGATGAGAACTCATCACGTTTGCTGGGATATGGAAAGCTGAGAATACCAAAGCCGGTGGGTGCCGAATCCCGCTGGTGGAGCACAGCAAAACATGTAGACGAAGAGGAACTGGTGCACATCCACCCGGTAAAAATGAAAAAGACTTAATTAGAACATCTTAGAAAAAGTGACTCCAATCAAAAAGACATGTTAAAAAACTGACGCATTTCTGGCTCAACAAATCCCTTTAATCATGGATATTAGTTTTACCGTGAGGTTGTGCCGCACCACTTCCTTTACTTCTATATTCTAAGGCTGCTACACATTGGAGACAAAATTTATTCCTGCATCAAATAGTCATATACGTTGTTTAATCATTTACAGCAGGGGTGGGGAACGTCCGGCCCGCGGGCCGTATACGGCCCGCCATATCATCTGGTCCGGCCCGCCGGCCCGGCAGGCAGCAGACACTTTTTCAATTAAGTTTTGGGGTCTGCGCCACCTGCAGGCCTCTCGCAGTGCGGCGCACCGGAACCCCCACCCGTGTTCCTGGTGAGCGGAAGCAGAAGATCCATCTCTGCTTCCCCCCCACAGTGACTGTGCGATCCTCCCGCCCCTCTCCTGCACGCCGCCTATTGTGGGTAAGTGTGTGCACATAGCAGGGCCGGGCAAGTGCCGGGCCCTGAGCAGGCGGGGGGGGGCCCACTCGCTGTCGCGCCCGTTAGCGGTGCCAGTGCCTGCCTGCCAGTTCTGTATGTGTGATGGTGGTGGGGGGAGGCAGGCAGTGATGGTGGTGAGGAAGAATGATGATGATGGGGAGACGATGATGATGATGGGCAGGCATTGATGATGGGGAGGCAATGATAATAATGGGGAGGTGATGATGATGGGCAGGCATTGATGATGGGGAGGCAATGATAATAATGGGGAGGTGATGATGATGATGGGCAGGCATTGATGATGGGGAGGCAATGATAATAATGGGGAGGTGATGATGATGATGGGCAGGCATTGATGATGGGGAGGCAATGATAATGATGGGGAGGCGATGATGATGATGGGCAGGCATTGATGATGGGGAGGCAATGATAATAATGGGGAGGCGATGATGATGATGGGCAGGCATTGATGATGGGGAGGCAATGATAATAATGGGGAGGTGATGATGATGATGGGCAGGCATTGATGATGGGGAGGCAATGATAATGATGGGGAGGCGATGATGATGATGGGCAGGCATTGATGATGGGGAGGCAATGATAATAATGGGGAGGCGATGATGATGATGGGCAGGCATTGATGATGGGGAGGCAATGATAATAATGGGGAGGTGATGATGATGATGGGCAGGCATTGATGATGGGGAGACAATGATAATGATGGGGAGGCGATGATGATGGGCAGGCATTGATGATGATGGGGAAGCAATGATGATGATAATGGGGAGTCTTTCCACAGAGCCTTTTCCTGAGCCGTAACAGGGCAGAACGCAGCACAGCGCAGAGGAGAGCTCCATATTTTGTATGGAGCATTATATGGGGACCAGTATCCTGTATGGAGCATTATATGGGGACCAGTATCCAGAACATTATATGGGGACCAGTATCCTGTATGGAGCATTATTTAGGGTCCAGTATTCTGTATGGAGCATTATATAGGCCGGGGATGGGGGGTGACATCCTGCATGGGGTATTATATGGGTGATGAGGGGGGAGACTGTGGTGCCCATAATATTGTATGGAGGACTGTACTGTCCAATCTGTACTGTGCGCTGCGAGGATTTGGCGGTTTTTGAGCTATTGTACAATTTACAATAGATATCACTCATGTAATGGAAGAAGTGAAGTATTTGGCATTGTACTGTACCCATATTTCTCTGCAGTATCTGTGCATCATGAATTGTGGTCTGTGTTAAAGGGGCCCATTGAGGCTCTTTCGCCCGGGGCCCATAATAACCTGGAGCCGGCACTGCTAATGGGGACATGTGCTGACTAATGGGGACATTTTCCTACCTAATGGGGACATTTGCCTGCCTATTGGGGACCTATGCTGCCTAATGGGGACATTTGCCTGTGTAATGGGGACCTATGCTGCCTAATGGTGACCTGTGCTGCCTAATGGGGACCTATGCTGCCTAATGGGGACCTTTTTTCAAATACCTCCATGACGGAAACCATAATGCTGCTGGGAGAAATAAAGTTCAGCGGGGCAGTGGGGTTCAATCTTCAGGCGCCAAGCAAGATTCAAACGCTATTAACCTATATCTGCAGGTTAAGAGCGTTTTACAGGTGATAGGTTCCCTTGAAATTATTTTGCTCAGTTATGCTTTTTATTTTTCAAATAGGTTCCGGTAGTGGTGCAACAAAATGGCCAGTGTAAAGAAAAGAAAAGTTGAAGAGAAGTCATTCCAGCCATCACATTAGGTAGGAGTTATTTAAATGTTTGAATAAATATAGTTGGCTAATGTTTAAGTTTATTAATGAGTGATGAGCGAGTACACTCGTTGCTCGGGCTTTCCTGAGCATGCTCGGGTGTCCTCCGAGTATTTTGGCATGCTCGGAGATTTAGTTTTCGTTGCCTCAGCTCCCTGATTTGCACCTGCTGGACAGCCTGAATACATGTGAGGAATGCTTGTTTGTTAAGGAATCCCCACATGTATTCAGGCTGTCCAGCAGCTGCAAATCATGCAAATGCGTCGACAGAAACTAAATCTCCGAGCACGCCAAAATACTCAGAGGACACCTGAGCATGCTTGGGAAAACCCGAGAAACGAGTATAGTAGCTCATCATTATTAATAATTTGATGCGGCCCCCGAACACTTTTATAAAATTCCAAATGGCCCTCGGCAGAAAAAAGGTTCCCCACCCCTGATTTACAGAGTTTGTTACTGTACAAGTAGCGATTATCTAATTTTATATAAACTTGGCATCACCATAATCGTGTCATCCCACAGAATAAATGCTTCATGTCATTTCTCACACTGTAAAAGCAAAACTCCAAAATAATTGCAGAATTGTTGATTTCAATCAGTTTTCAAGAAAAAAAATCTGAGAACAAATTTTCACGTTACGTTCCTACAATGGAGCCTTTTCAGAATGCAGCTTGACCCACAAAGAACGAGCGCTCCGATGTCTACCCCAACTAACCGTGTACCGAACAACTAAAAAGTTGTGTCTCAAGGAATCGCAGTGATGAAAAAGGAAAATAAACTAGGGTCCGGTTTATCATGGCTTTTGCACATTTTTTGCAACTGTATTTCAGTACCTAATGAGGTACAAAATCTTTCTAAATGTTTTGCACAGTTGAAGATTAATATGCAACATTTTAAAGCTACTAAAACTTTTTATGCAACTTTTGCTTCTTAAAAGTTGCAAAAGTACAAAAGATAAAAAGAAAATTATCTTTGAATTTGTGCCAAAATTCATCAAATATCATGTTCCACTTTGATGATTTGGGCACAAAAACCTCCGCCTGTGCAAAAATAAAGAGAAAAAGTTTTGTGTTTTGGACACTTTTGTGGCTTACTACACAAATGGGCGTGGCTTTGTAGAAAAGGGGAGTGGCATAGAGTTAGCAAATCAGCACTAATTTCCCCAAATAATGATGAGGAAAATATACTGACGTCATTATCACTGGGTGGGGACAACGAGACTTTCGTTTGTGGGTGGTGGGGTCAAGCCACACCTGAAAGGGGCCTTATTTTTACGTTTTCGTTAGATCCACTGGTTTGTTCCAACCAATGATCAAAATTGACATGGAAATGATTTTCTTCTGGGTTTGTATTTTTAATAAAAATAAGAAATTCTTCTTGATGAATGCTCAACAATAAATAATTTTCCTGTGTTCACTCATTACATTTCACAGCGGTTTAATTCATGTCGGACTCTGCCAAGAACAGGGACTTGATTGCTCCGAGCATCTATAAGAAAGTCTGCAGGTTTCTCGGGCAAACCACAAGATTCTCCGCGAGGTCTGGAGTGAGTTACATTGTGAGTAATGAAGCTCAACAACATCCCCAGGCGAGGAAGGGGTTAAAAGCCACAAGGAAAAAAAATAAAAACTGAGTGTAATTTTAGAGCTCATGAAGCGGAGCAGAAATAATTCTTGGACACAATCTCCTATTTGTCTTTGGAGAAGGCTCTGGCCCGAGCAGGAATAATATTCCATAAAGTTTCACAGTAAGACACAGATGAACAATCACGATATGAGAAAAATCACGCTATCTGGCTAAGGACGGGTTATTGGCACAAAAACTCAACTTGTTCTTGTAATTCTGTTTCTTTCTGTCTATTTATTTTTTTTAAAAAGTCTAAATCAAAAAGATATACCACGCACATATCAGGAATAAGCTCTGCTGTTCCTGGGTTGTGTCCAAACATTCGGCTGTGCTGCAGCAACTGATTGCCAACTCATCTCTGCTATTCCTGGGTGCACTCCGCACACTCAGCCCTGCTACAAAAAGGTACATGACTGCCAACTCATCTCTGCTGTTCCTGGGTGCTCTCCGCACACTCGGCCCTGCTACAAAAAGGTACATGACTGCCAACTCATTTCTGCTGTTCCTGGGTGCTCTCCGCACACTCGGCTCTGCTACAAAAAGGTACATGACTGCCAACTCATCTCTGCTGTTCCTGGGTGCTCTTCGCACACTCGGCTCTGCTACAAAAAGGTACATGACTGCCAACTCATCTCTGCTGTTCCTGGGTGCTCTCCGCACACTCGGCTCTGCTACAAAAAGGTACATGACTGGCAACTCATCTCTGCTGTTCCTGGGTGCTCTCCGCACACTCGGTTCTGCTACAAAAAGGTGCCTGACTGCCAACTCATCTCTGCTAATCCTGGGTGCTCTCCGCACACTCAGCTCTGCTACAAAAAGGTACATGACTGCCAACTCATCTCTGCTGTTCCTGGGTGCTCTCCGCACACTCAGCCCTGCTACAAAAAGGTACATGACTGCCAACTCATCTCTGCTGTTCCTGGGTGCTCTCTGCACACTCGGCTCTGCTACAAAAAGGTACATGACTGCCAACTCATCTCTGCTGTTCCTGGGTGCTCTCCGCACACTCAGCCCTGCTACAAAAAGGTGCCCGACTGCCAACTCATCTCTGCTAATCCTGGGTGCTCTCCGCACACTCGGTTCTGCTCAAAAAGGTACATGACTGCCAACTCATATCTGCTGTTCCTGGGTGCTCTCCGCACACTCGGTTCTGCTACAAAAAGGTGCCTGACTGCCAACTCATCTATGCTAATCCTGGGTGCTCTCCGCACACTCAGCCCTGCTACAAAAAGGTACATGACTGCCAACTCATCTCTGCTGTTCCTGGGTGCTCTCTGCACACTCGGCTCTGCTACAAAAAGGTACATGACTGCCAACTCATCTCTGCTGTTCCTGGGTGCTCTCCGCACACTCGGCTCTGCTACAAAAAGGTACATGACTGCCAACTCATCTCTGCTGTTCCTGGGTGCTCTCCGCACACTCGGTTCTGCTCAAAAAGGTACATGACTGCCAACTCATATCTGCTGTTCCTGGGTGCTCTCCGCACACTCGGCTCTGTTACAAAAAGGTGCCTGACTGCCAACTCATCTCTGCTGTTCCTGGGTGCTTTTCGCACACTCGGGTCTGCTCAAAAAGGTGCCTGAGTGCCAACTCATCTCTGCTGTTCCTGGGTGCTCTCCGCACACTCGGTTCTGCTTAAAAAGGTGCCTGACTGCCAACTTAGCTCTGCTGTTCCTGGGTGCTGTCTGCAGACTCAGTGCTGCAACAAAAAGGTGCCTGACTGGCACTCTACTGTTAGTGGGTGCTGTCCACGTACTCATCTATGCAAGGTAGGAGACAAAAAGTTCAGAACAGAATACATTATCAAGACATGTCAATTAAAGTCCTCTGCCTTAATTCATAGGATTTTGGTCATACCCATATGGACACTCCTCAATGTTATTAAATATAAGAAAACATGGAGTAACCATCCAAGATTTCCCTGTATACAGAGATACATAAGATTCTGTCTGCAGTCACCACTAGGGGGAGCTCCCTGTATACAGAGATACATGATAAGATTCTGTCTGCAGCCACCACTAGGGGAGCTCCCTGTATACAGAGATACATGATAAGATTCTGTCTGCAGCCACCACTAGGGGAGCTCCCTGTATGCAGAGATACATGATAAGATTCTGTCTGCAGCCACCACTAGGGGGAGCTCCCTGTATACAGAGATACATGATAAGATCCTGTCTGCAGCCACCACTAGGAGGAGCTCCCTGTATACCGAGATACATGATAAGATCCTGTCTGCAGTCACCACTAGGGGGAGCTCCCTGTATATAGAGATACATGATAAGATTCTGTCTGCAGTCACCACTAGGGGGAGCTCCCTGTATACAGAGATACATGATAAGATCCTGTCTGCAGCCACCACTAGGAGGAGCTCCTTGTATACAGAGATACATGATAAGATTCTGTCTGCAGCCACCACTAGGAGGAGCTCCCTGTATACAGAGATACATGATAAGATTCTGTCTCCAGCCACCACTAGGGGGAGCTCCCTGTATACAGAGATACATGATAAGATCCTGTCTGCAGCCACCACTAGGAGGAGCTCCCTGTATACAGAGATACATGATAAGATCCTCTCTGCAGCCACCACTAGGAGGAGCTCCCTGTATACACAGATAAATGATAAGATCCTGTCTGCAGCCACCACTAGGGGGAGCTCCCTGTATACAGAGATACATGATAAGATTCTGTCTGCAGCCACCACTAGGGGGAGCTCCCTGTATACAGAGATACATGATAAGATTCTGTCTGCAGCCACCACTAGGGGGAGCTCTCTGTATACAGAGATACATAAGATTCTGTCTGCAGCCACCACTAGGGGGAGCTCCCTGTATACAGAGATACATGATAAGATTCTGTCTGCAGCCACCACTAGGGGGAGCTCTCTGTATACAGAGATACATAAGATTCTGTCTGCAGCCACCACTAGGAGGAGCTCCCTGTATACAGAGATACATGATAAGATCCTGTCTGCACCCACCTGTAAGGTTCTGTATATCTGTTTCTGAAACTCAGTTGTTCGTCGGCCATTTTGCTTTCTGTTTTGCTGCAGCTATCTTGCCCTCAGTTAAAATGGAGTTTTCCAGCTTGCATGTTCCCGCCCTGATTCTCTCCGTTTGCTTCTTAAACAGCCACACCTGAGCAATCAGTGCTTCAGAATCTGGCCTGCAGTGAACCTGTGACTTGACTCCTGAAGCCTTGGACCTTGTACTCCAGCCATTTCTACTGAGAAACTCTGGAGCTCTTGTGGACTCTGAACTCTGCTCTTGAAAGCCTCACGGTTGCATGGACTTGCGGTAACATAGAAGAAGATCTGAATCTGTTGTGGAGAGTTATTGATGAACTTAGATTACTTTGGTCTGCTGTGTCTCCTGCTTCTGTGTTTGCAACCTGTGTGTTTATTTTTGCCAATTTGTATGAAGCAATACAAGACTTTCTTTTTTCAACCTGTGTCTCAAGTATTTTCATCGCACCCAAGCACAAGACGCTATATGAACTGTATCACATACATTACAAGATTCTGAAGCCAAACGTTAGTGTCTGCTGGGTCTGGAAAGGCTTGTCTGCTGTACTGTGGATATCGGATGTCCGGTTGTACTTTCTGTGATAACAGTGGTTGTGACTTCTCACAACCATTCCAGGTGAGCAATTCCCTTAAGTTTTTTTTCTGCAGAGTTATCACAGGTAAACACTATTGTTTTTTTTTTCTCTTCTCTTTTGTCTGCTGAAACTCTGGATATCAGATGTCTGGTTGAAAGCTTTCTGTGATGATAGTGGTTGTGACTTCTCACAACCATTCCAGGTGAGCAGTTCCCTTAAAGTTTTTTCTTTCTTCAGTGTTGCCACAGGTGAACACTATTGTTTTTTTTTTTCTCTCCTCTTCTTCCAGTATCCTGTCTTAAAAGATCTGGAAAATGGAGGCCCGCATAAAGGAACTTTGTGGAGTGACTGATAATATCCTTGCAGATTTGCAGAATATAAAGACCCGTCTTACAAATCTTCAGGACCTAAATAATCACAATTTGCAAGTGGTTGGACAGACTACTCAGGATTTGCGAGCCAGGATTGAGGTTCTGGAGGGGCAAGTCCAGGCTCCTGCCATGGCCCCGAGTTCTGGGATTCCCAAGTTGCCCCCTTTTCGTTTTGGTGGTGAACGTGAAAAATTCAGGGGATTTGTTAATCAATGTAATCTTTTTTTTTCTGCACATGCTTCACAATTTCCTACTGAACGATCTAAGGTGCTTACTATAATTATGTTGCTTACCAACAAGGCTTTGATATGGGCAAACCCTCTGATTGAGACTGAGGATGATTGTTTGAATCACCTTGATGACTTTATTTCAGCCATGGGGCAGGTGTTTGATGACCCCAATCGAGGTGCAACAGCTGAAGCAGCCATGTTAGCTTTGCGCCAAGGTAAGCACTCAGTAGCTGAATATGCCTTGGATTTCAGGAGATGGGCCCTTGATACCACCTGGGACAATTCCGCCAAAAAATCTATTTTTCGAAAGGGGTTATCCCCACTAATTAAGGATGAACTTGCTCGTGCCGACCCTCCCACTGCGTTAGGTGACTTTATTAACTACTGCATCCGTATTGATACTCGTTTAACTGAACGCAGGCAAGAGAGATGGTTCGAGAGCAATCGTACTAACCTTTTCCTACCTTCCTCTCCAGCTAAGGAACCTTTGAATAGGATTACACGGGAACCTGAACCTGAACCCATGCAGGTAGACTCTTTGCTACGACGGGTTAGTGATGCACGCAAGGAACATCGTTTTAAGGAGAATCTATGTTTTTACTGTGGTAAGTCAGGGCACTTTATTATTAACTGTCCCAGCCGTTCTCGCAAGACTACTGCAGCACTCATTCATTGTGAGTGTTGCGAGAGGGGATCTGTCAGGTCCGAGCCTCAGGCTCCAGAGATAGCTGCCGCAGCAGATCTTGATTTCTCGGACTTAAACTCCGTTACCTCTGAGGACGTTGACTGTGTAAATGCTGCCATCTTTCAAGTTTCCTCAGCGGTTGTCCCAGCTGAGTTGTAAGAAAAACAATTCTCACTGTTTTCTTTCCATCAAACTCTGGGTTGACTCAGCCTGGGTGTCTAGCTCTGCCATGATCGACTCAGGTGCAAGTGGAAATTTTATGGATGTCTCCTTTGCTCTAAAACAGGGAATACGTTCAGTGAAGAAGGCTGCTCCCGTACAGATGGAAACTGTGGATGGCTCCCTGCTGACCTCTGGACCAGTGGATCAGGAAACAGAGCCTTTAAAGGTTCTTATGGGTAAAGATCATCAAGAGAAACTGTCCTTTATGCTTATCTCTTCTCCTCACTTTCCCATTATTCTAGGGCTACCATGGCTGCAGGCTCAGAATCCTACCATTAACTGGGAGACCAAGGAATTACACTTCCCAGAGAAACAGATGAGTCAAAAAATTTCAGCTTGCTCTGTTCCTAAAGGAACCATGTCAGTCCCTGAATTACCAGCTGTATACCAGGACTATGTGGATTTATGTGACAAGAAGAACGCTGACCAGCTTCCTCCTCACCGTCCATATGATTGTCCAATTGAATTATTGCCTGGAGCAGAGATACCTTTTGGTAAGATCTACCCCCTGGCGGGGCCCGAGCTGAAGGCTTTAAAAGAGTACATAGACGAAAATCTAGCCAAGGGCTTCATACGCCCCTCTTCATCTCCTGCAGGGGCACCCATATTCTTTGTAAAGAAGAAAGATGGATCCCTGAGACCATGCGTAGACTATAGGGAACTTAATAAGGTTACTATTAGAAACCGTTATCCATTGCCTTTAATCCCTGAGTTATTGGAGAGAGTGCGACATGCTAAAATTTTTTCTAAACTAGATCTTCGTGGGGCCTATAACTTAGTCCGTATTAGACCTGGGGATGAATGGAAGACTGCATTCAGGTCACGCTATGGACACTTTGAATATCTGGTTATGCCTTTTGGTCTGAGTACCGCCCCAGCCACTTTCCAACACTTGGTGAATGACATCTTCAGGGATCTCCTAGATACATTCGTGGTAATTTATTTGGATGATATTTTAATTTTTTCTAACTCCACAGAGGAACATCATGGACATGTGAGAATGGTCTTGGAACGTCTAAGACAAAATCATCTTTACATCAAGCTTGAAAAGTGTGAATTCCATAAGACCGAAATTCAATTTCTGGGGTATGTACTGTCTACACAAGGAATTAGTATGGATGGAAGTAAAACCCAAGCCATCAATGATTGGCCAAGTCCTAGAAATGTGAAGGAGGTACAGCGCTTCATCGGGTTTGCAAACTTCTATAGACGTTTCATTAGAAATTTCTCTGAGGTAGTGTCACCTATCACCCAACTTACCCGGAAAGAGTCTAAGTTCTCCTGGACTCCCAAGCCCAGGAAGCATTTTCCCGTCTAAAAGATAAATTTACCACTGCACCTATTCTAGTACATCCCAACCCAGAGCTTGCCTTCATAATAGAGGTGGATGCTTCAGACTGTGCCGTGGGAGCTATACTCTCTCAGAGAACAGGTGAGAAGAATGTCTTGCATCCCTGTGCCTTCTTTTCCCAGCAGTTGTCTTCGGCTGAGAAGAACTACGATGTGGGCAATAGAGAGTTGTTGGCCATTATTGCCGCCTTCAAAGAATGGAGACACCTTCTGCAAGGAGCTGCACAGCAAATAGTCGTTCTGACAGATCATCGTAATCTTGAGTTTATCAGGTCGGCTAAGTGCCTGACTCCTCGCCAGGCTCGCTGGAATCTTTTCTTAAACCAATTTAATTTTATTATTTCTTATAGACCAGGATCGCGCAATGGAAAGGCTGATGCGCTCTCTAGGATTTACTCAGCAGAGACACGTCCAATTACTCCTCCTAAGACTATTCTTCCTGACTCTAGATTCCTAGGAGTGATTCATCATCAAGACCTAATTAAAGACATCAAGGAAGCATACCATGCGGATTTCTTTTTGGCTCAACCCCCAAGGGACGTAAGTCTTGTCTTTAAGAATGGTGTGTGGATTCTGGGACAACGTCTGTATATACCTGAAACAGTCAGATTGAGAGTATTGCAACTCATTCATGATTCCAAAATAGCCGGGCATAGAGGAATTCTAAAGACACAGGAATTTCTTTCTCGTTTCTTTTGGTGGCCCACTTGTAGGAAGGATGTTTTGGATTATGTCACTTCGTGTGAGGTTTGTGCAAGATGAAAAACACCTCGCTCTTCACCAACTGGTCTGTTACAGCCTCTTCCCACCCCGTCCCGCCCGTGGGGATCCATTTCTATGGACTTCATTGTCGAATTACCAACCTCTCAAGGGAAGAACACTATTCTAGTGGTGGTTGATCGTTTAACAAAGGCAGCTCATTTTATCCCTTGTGTCGGCTTACCCACTGCAAAACAGACATCAGATTTGATGATTAAAGATGTGTTTCGTTTACATGGAGTACCGGATGAGGTTATTTCGGATCGAGGGGTGCAATTCACTTCTAGGTTTTGGCAAAATTTCTGTGCAGCATTGGACATTAAAGTAAACCTTTCTTCTGCTTTTCATCCCCAGACTAATGGACAAACCGAACGAACCAATCAAACCCTGGAGCAGTATCTCCGCTGTTTTATCTGCCACCTACAGGATGATTGGGTGGATCTACTTCCATTGGCTGAGTTCTCTTACAACAACTCTCAGAGTGCCTCCACTAAACAGTCTCCTTTTTTCTCTAATTTAGGTTATCATCCTAATATTCTACCACGATTTCCCATAGAGACGCCTTTGCCAGCAGTGGCTGAAAGAGTCACGACTTTACAGAAGAATATGGATCTTCTAAAGGAGAATCTGGAATCGGCTCAGGAAAGGTACAAGAAGGCAGCAGATAAATTTCGTAAACCTGCACCAGCTTTTAAGGTAGGAGACCTGGTCTGGCTGTCAACCAGAAATCTTAAGTTAAGGATTCCATCATCTAAGTTGGGACATAAGTACATTGGACCCTATAAAATCAGTAAGATTATAAGTGCCGTTGCTTGTCGTCTTCAATTGCCCAGAACTATGAGAATCCACCCTGTCTTTCATGTATCCCTACTAAAGGCTGCAACACCCAATACGTTTCCTGGACGTTCTTCTCCTTGCCCTGACCCAGTGCTAGTCGATGGTCAGGAAGAATTTGTGGTGGAAAGGATTTTAGATTCCAGGTTGTATAGAAATCAGTTACAATATCTGATCAAATGGCAGGGCTACCCAGTGGAGGACAACTCATGGGAGCCAGTCAATAACGTTAATGCTCCTCGCTTGCTCCGTCAGTTTCATCAGAGGTACCCACATAAGCCTGGTCTGAGGTCATCCGGAGGTTGCCCCTAAGGGGGAGTAATGTAAGGTTCTGTATATCTGTTTCTGAAACTCAGTTGTTCGTCGGCCATTTTGCTTTCTGTTTTGCTGCAGCTATCTTGCCCTCAGTTAAAATGGAGTTTTCCAGCTTGCATGTTCCCGCCCTGATTCTCTCCGTTTGCTTCTTAAACAGCCACACCTGAGCAATCAGTGCTTCAGAATCTGGCCTGCAGTGAACCTGTGTTCTGACTCCTGAAGCCTTGGACTTTGTACTCCAGCCATTTCTACTGAGAAACTCTGGAGCTCTTGTGGACTCTGAACTCTGCTCTTGAAAGCCTCACGGTTGCATGGACTTGCGGTAACATAGAAGAAGATCTGAATCTGTTGTGGAGAGTTATTGATGAACTTAGATTACTTTGGTCTGCTGTGTCTCCTGCTTCTGTGTTTGCAACCTGTGTGTTTATTTTTGCCAATTTGTATGAAGCAATACAAGACTTTCTTTTTTCAACCTGTGTCTCAAGTATTTTCATCGCACCCAAGCACAAGACGCTATATGAACTGTATCACATACATTACACCACCACTAGGGGGAGCTCTCTGTATACAGAGATACATAAGATTCTGTCTGCAGCCACCACTAGGGGGAGCTCCCTGTATACACAGATACATGATAAAATTCTGCATGACTCTGAATTCAGTAATGTAAAATTACTTAAAAAGCACCAATAAGTAAGATGTGAAGTAAAGGAAAATAGCACTCACCTCTTTAATCCTTTGCCACTCTACGGCTGCTGCAGGTCATTGTTTACTTTGCTGCAGTGATTGCATACTGTAAATCTACCTGACCACTGCAGCCAATGTCTGGTCTGCTGATCCCTGCAAGAATGATACAAGACTGATGAGGCCAGTGATTGACTGCAGCAGCCATATGATGCATGAGATGGAAGTATGCAGGAATCAGCAGGGGGCATCCTCAGCAGTGGATCTATGGATATAACCTTAACCAACTCTACGCAGGGCTGACATGGTGATTGCACAAGTTGTCACGATCCATTTTTGGATTTGTGGCAGCTCTGGTTCCACTCAGTTTAAAACTTTTTTCCTTTTGGACCATCGGTGGGTTAATGTCAGCTTTTTTCCCCGCTGGTAATCTGGTGTTACTGCAGTGCTACTGGGTAAGCTGATGTGGGTGGTGACCACTCCCAACATCCTTTAAAAGGTCACATGATGCATCAGCTGACTGTTGGTCATACAGTTCCTTTCTGGAGACCACCCTAGCAGGAGCAGCTCTCTGGTGTCAGCCAAGTCTGGTGTTTGGAGTCCAGTTGCTGTTGTTATCTGCGGTGTGGAGCTTAGCAGCGGTGTACATAACCTAAGTGTGGTGTTTTTTTAAACTTGTCTCTTTGGTGTCTGTCACTTTCCCTGTGTGTATTATCTGCAGAGGTGAGGCTAGTGGTCCTTGCCGGCCAGTGCACTAGCCAGGGCAGTAATAGGTGACAACTAGGGACGAGGTATCCTGATGACGGTGGGGGGGAAGGACCCGCATAGGGCGTTAGGGGAGTGCAGGGACAGGCTCAGGTTTGCGCTCAGGTGGTTACCATTCCTCATTCTCTATTGTTAGGGCCCTCCTCTCACCTTTTCCATCCCGTTGATTGTGAGTTGTGTCGTCCGCTGACTGACCACCCATAGAGTCATGTCACATTGTGACACAGGTAGACGTTTTGGTAGTGACATTACATATCTTGCGACGAACCATCCACCTTCGTGTCCACCATACGCCCAGAACAGCAGAATACGTCCTGTTAAATGCAAATCCCCCAATGCTGCTCGAGATAATGTTTAACGTGCTGGAGACCATCCAGACACATCCCCTGCAGTGGGATTAGTCAGGGAGCTGGTGAGAAGCCCCATAAATGTGTCACCCACTTATCGCTCTCTATAAATACTGCTTCCTAATCATGACTTTAAATGGACTTTTCATGCAGAGTGTTGCTGATCAGCGGCAGATTCATCGCGTGTCCCTGGGTTTTGTCCCAGGGTTTTGATTCTAAAGAGGCTGAATGATGGAAAATGTCTCTTTCAGAGGATGAAGATGGTGTAATAGAGTGCCGCAGCTATCGTGCTGGTTGCAATACCAGTGTCTTAAGGGTCCATTGACCACCTCAAACACCAGAGCCTCAGCGCGATTGCTACCCTTCCCCTATAGTTACTGATTAAGTAATAGAAATATCTGTCTGGGCATGCTGAGGGTTGTAGTCTGCCTAGGTAGCCAGATAAATTATTTAGATTAAAGGAATTGTCCAGAGTTACAAAAGCAAAGCAACAGCGCCACACCTGCCCGTGGTGATGTCTGGTGTTGCAGCTCAGCCCCATTGAAGTTTATAGATCTTTTCTGTAATACCACACATAACCTGTGGACAGGGGTGGCGCTATTTTTTAAACAAGCCATTTGCAGATCTTTTCATACTCCTACCACATGACTTGCTATGATGAAGGCAGACTTTATTGCTTTTTAATACTGCTGTGACATCTGGACGAGCGCCTTTATGAGCTCACGGGACACACTAATCATTTTACTTTTCTTATTGTGTCATTATTACTTACATGAAATTTTCAATTAAAACCCCTAAGAAATGCAAAAAATGCTACCAGATGTTTTGTCCTTTTCGCAAATATTATGAAAGCCTCGCTTTTTGTTGCAGCTTCTTTTCTTGCTGCCATTTATTGTAGTGTTTGCGGAAAGCGCCATATGGCAGTATGAATTAAATAAAATAACTTCAAAGGGGTTGTCCACAAAAAAGATACTGATGAACTATCAGATCAGTGGAGGTAAAACACTTAGCACCCCCAACTATTTGTTGCTATTAGTCCCTGCAACGACCGAATGTACACGGTGTACAGAGCCAAAACAGCTCAGCTCCGCGCACTGTGTAGTGGCCGTTTTTGGTACTGCAGCTCAGCTCTTATTGAAGTGATTGTGATCTGAGCTGCAGTACCGTGAACAACCACTATAGAGTGCACAGCGCTGTGCCGTTCCGGATTCATACGGTGTATATCCAGTAGCTGCAGGGGCTGATAACAGCTGATCAGTGGGTGGACCGGCTGTCGGACCCCCACCAATCTGATATTGATGAACTATCCTGCGGTTTGTGTTTTGGTTTATCGCACTCCTAATTTTAGTTTCAGGATATGGGGACTATGATATAGATGAAGAATCAATATGTGGTAGTTGGGGCTCCGGCTCCTGGCACCTATCATTGGGACAGGCCTTAAATATCAGAATAGTGGGGATCTGATTCCTGTCCTGTCCTATCCTCTCACTAGCTGTCAGCTAAATGAGCCTGCACCACATGTTCTTCACTGCTTACCATGCACATTTGTGTGTAGCTATCCAGGGTATCGCAGCTTATTGCTACTCACTACCATAAATTCAGATGAAATTGCGTTTTGCAGTTATGTCTGGAAGTGCACTGGGGCGTGACGATGCACTTACAGCTTCTCAGTCTCGTGCTATATTCAGTACATAGTAGAATCCTAACCTGGCTCATTGACAGGTCTGTGGCCAGTGAACCAGAGCAAACGACCTGCCAATCATTCAGGGAAGAGTGCTGCTACTTATGGAATACAGCATAGGTTAATGAGCTGTAAGTGCATCGTCACGCCCCAATGCACTTCTAGCCAGAATGTCAAAATGTGATTTCTCCGGCTGGAGCAGCACTTTAAGGTCATAAAGGGATCTAGTAGCTTATTTTTTAAAGTGCTACACTGCTATATAAATATTTTGGGTGGGTTACAGTTTATGACAGATTCCCTTTAAGGATACACCTTCAATATTATAACCCCTACAGCCCCTTTAAGTAGGCGTACATGAGGCTTGCTTAGCATTATGCCATTTTCCTTGATTTGTGACATTAGATCATTCCGATCTACATAACACATCCGTGTACAGAACCTCGCATCATTCATCACCTCCTTATAAAGTGATTTATTATTATCCTGGAATTTAATCCTGAAAGTTTAACAAATAAATCTGTATCTATATACTCTACATCAAAATAATAGAGACAAGCGGCACCATTAATCACCGACACTTATCTCAGCTCAGTGTCACACATTGTGCTTAACTAATCGTACAGAAATGTGCTGCTGCACTGCAGTACTATAACTCCCAGCATGTCCCATCAGCAGAACTGTGCTTTACCAAGCATTTCATTCTAGGTATCATCAGGGGTCTCCCATGGTCATTTATTGATTGCAGACCCTATGGATCTCTCGAGACATTTCTGCAATGTACAATTCTGCAGCACGTATTCCCAGAACTCTGTGCTGTTCCATCCCTCAGTTATTCCTCTGGGAAATGTATAAATGAATCCTCAGCTGGGTGTTGTTCTTCTTTTCAATGGGGTTTATCCTTACAGAACAGTGACAAATGGAATAATAACATCTGGTTCCTCATCTATTTATACACTTCTAAGAGGGATAACACAATGCACAATTCTAAGAAAATAATGCAAATAATATAGAGGGACGACACAATGCAGAATTATAAAAAAATATTGCTAATCCTCATTCAAGTGCATAGAAGAGAGCTGCATTACCAGAGAAAACCCACTTTTCTAATTCTGGAGAATTCCTTTAAGAGACATGTAAGACGTGCAGTAACTATCTGTGCGGTTTATATAAAGGGTCACATGGCGGAAATAAATCCAGCGCCTGAAACCGCGGTGGTCTGACGAGTATTTACCCGAGTGACAGCCACTTCAGCCCAATCACATAATCCACCAGGCAGCACATGGCGTGTATATATTTGTGTCCAAACATCCTGTTATTAAAGAGACCTTCCCTGGAATCCTTCTCGCCACCGACTTCCATGATATTCCAGTAATCACTGGGAATTACTGGCATCTGGAAGACAGGATCAGGTCTCACCTCCTACACTCCAGAGAATACCAAGCGCCAAGGCACGACCCATAACCACCACATAGGTCATTAGTCAGCGGAGACTCGCTAGTGCATGACGAGAGTCTGGACCGATTACTGTACAGAGTATAAAAAAATATCTTAAAGGGATTTTTCGAGCCAAAGCAGAATTTCTGCAGCCATCGTGACAGTGTGCACATTGCACGCAGTGCGGTTACCCTCTATCTCCAGCTGGAGTGTGCGGTCACGTGGCCTGATGGCTAGACTCTCATCTGCTTCTCTCAAAAGAATATTAAAAGAGGAGTCTCTGATCGGCACGTGACCACAAGTGTCCAAATCTGCAATTCACTAATGCTGGAGATAGAGGGGAATCCTGACAGTGTGTGCATTGCACACTGCCACGATTCAGAAAACTGCAGTCACACAGACTGACTGCAGAAATTTCTTATGAGCTCGGAAAACCCCTTTAATTGGGTGCGCACACTTCAGAAAAAGCACCGCTCCACAGCTCGTGCTAGATATTGTAGAAGAGAATAGGCTGCACTAACACGCACGACCTGTGGCCAGATGTGGCGCTGTTTGTGAAAAGGAAGCAGCCATGTTTCTCCAATCCTATATGAGTGAGAGATTCACTCCACATTCATGGAGCAATGTGATTATTATACTTATATTGCGCTTTGTTTAGGATGCCGCTTATCTCTGGTGTCATAGAGTTTGCCAGGAAGGATTTACTGTATATCTGCGGTAACATTGGCAGACGGGCTGAGGCGTCGCTGTGTGCAGCACTTACTCCTAACTGTTATTTATACATAACTTATTGAGATATTTGCTCATAAAAGGGAATCGGAGATTTAATGACGGACGGTTAATCTCGCACTTCAGATCGGAGCTGAACCAAAACAAAAAAAAGAACCACAGTGCCAAATGGGAGCAGCAGTCGTCAGGTCTGGGTAAATACTAGGCCTCATTTATCAAGACCGCCTTCATTGCCCATAGCAACCAATCAGAGTGCAACTTTCATTTGTTAAACAGCTTTTGGAAAATGAAAGCTGCACTGTGATAGGTTGCTATGGGCAACGAAAGCAGTTTTGATAAATGAGGCCTAGTATTTACCCAGACCTGACGACTGCTGCTCCCAGTTTTTTCTTCAAACAAGGCCATTAGATGTAGTAACAAGCAATGAACGTATCTTATTATCAGGCCGCTCACATGAGCATCATGAGAATCTATAGAAGAGGAGAAAGGTAAAGAATTCACAGAAAGTCAAAAGTTGCTCAATTTGTGAACTCCTCTCCTTCTCTTCCGGCGTGATTGGCAAATTAGTGGAGAAGGAGAGGTGACCTGCGGGGGACACAGTCAGCAGGACAGAAGAGGACTGGGGGTGTGGAAGTTGTGGAGACACGGGGGTCGGCGGGCGCTCCGAATCCGCTAGCCGAAACCGCATGGACCAGGGATCATCCTGACGAATGCCCGTGTTCCTTATAATGTGGGTATAACGCTGCTCAGACAACTCAGGGTGAGGGTAAAACAGTGCGGCAATGCTTTATTAAACCAGAAAACAGGCAGATAACACGGAGAACAGTCCCAGCACCGGACCCAAGATGGTGCTCATGACAGAGTCTCACCCATCTGCTGACTCGACGGGATAATGGCAGCTGTTACTTCAGATCTTCCAGGCTCGGCCACCCCACCTGTGGCACACACAGAGAGGAGGTAACGACAAGGGTAGGAAGATGACAGTCCATTGAGTCCATACAAGGTACAAGGCCAGTTGATCAAATGACCACAATCTGGCTTCTTCAAACATCTCCATGGAGCTAGCGACCGGCGGGTCCCAATCCTGGCTTTCTCCAAACATATCCACGGTTCAGCGATGGTCAATGGAGCAGATCTGTAGTCTTCCAACTGGAGCGAAAACCCATGGATTGTTTCCTGTAGAATGATAGATTCATGTCCCTCATGATGGTGCCATAATGAATTGGCTGCTGTCCTGTCTTTGGTCCTTTTGCATGTATGGATGTCTTGGCAGAATCTCTGGCTGTCTCACTCCAGCTCTTTAGATTTAACAAGTGTAGTTCAGTCCAGCATCACAGATCAGGCCGGAGTCACACTGGCGACAAAATCGGACGACTGCAATGCGATGAAATATCGCATTGCAGTCGGACCTATGTTAATCTATGGAGCAGCTCCCAGTATCAGATTTTTTGTGGTCCGTTTTAAACGTCCGTGTGCAATCGCAGCATGCTGCCACTGTCACCGATTGTGGGTCGACTATCGCCAATGCAAGTCTATGGGAGCGATGAAAAATCTGATTACAAACGGACCACACTGTGTGACTTGCGATGAAATCGCATCGGTGTCCTTTAGAAAAGCCGGCAATTCATCCCCGGCTATACTGTAAAATCACACTGACAGCTTTACTAAAGACTAGAAAGAATAGATATATACACATAGAACACATATATAATATATACATGTCATTGTGACATGTACATATACATATATTTATAGTTCCTAGACTTCTACATACTGTAATAGCCGCTAATTCAATTGCCGGGTTTTGTGAAATCACAGAAGCCGACATGAAATGATACATTGTTTCCACACATTTAACCATGTAATTTCATGTATTTTTATATATGTTTGAAACATACAATTACATGAGTGTATTTGTGCAAAATTTCAGACATGTAGGGGTTAATTAAAGGTGTAATTTCGTTGAAAAAAAATGCGTGGGCTCCCGCTGTATTTTCTCCACCAGACAGACAAAGCAAAGCGAGTGGGGGCAGATAATAATAGCCCAGGGAGGGTGCATTTTTTTTGTGCCCCCCCTGGCTACTAACATCTGCCCCCAGACACCCCAGAAAGGGCAAATCTATAATTAGATTCGCCCTTTCTGGCACTTTGCCCGTCTATTCCCATTGCCCTGTAGCGGTGGCGAATGGGTTAATCTCACCTTATTGTCACCTTGCAATTGAAAGGTGACCTTAAGGCAGGTTAATAATTGATAGCTGTCAATTAGACAACTATCAATTATTAATCCTATTGAAGTAAATAAAAAAACACACACACTTTAAGAATAAATAATTTTAATGAAATAAAAACACATTTTTTTGACCATATTTTATTTTACACTTAATCCGTGCGAAGCCATTGATCTCCTAAAATAAAGAAAAAGAAATTGGTAAGTATAATTTTGCTTTTTTATTTTATTTTTATTACAGGAAATGGTTTTAGCAGGAAAATAAAATATGGTCAAAAACTGTGTGATTATTTCATTAAACTTATTTTTTATTAAAGTGTGTGTGTTTGATTTTTCTTTCATACAATAGGATTAATAATTGATAGTTGCCTAATTGACAGCTATCAATTATTAACCTGGCTTAAAGTGACCTTTCAATTGCAAGGTCATTTTAACCCCTTATTAACCCATTCGCCACCGCTACAGGGCAATGGGAATAGACGGGCAAAGTGCCAGAAAGGGCGAATCTATTTATAGATTTGCCCTTTCTGGGGTGTCTGGGGGCAGATGTTAGTAGCCAGGGGGGGCACAAAAAAAATGTACCCTCCCTAGGCTATTATTATCTGCCCCCACTCGCTTTGCTTTGTCTGTCTGGTGGAGAAAATACAGCGGGAGCCCACGCATTTTTTTTCAACGAATTTACACCTTTAATTAACCCCTACATGTCTGAAATTTAGCACACATATACTCATGTAATTGTATGTTTCAAAAATATATATAAATACATGAAATTACATGGTTAAATGTGTGGAAACAATGTATCATTTCATGTCGGCTTCTGTGATTTCACTGAAGCCGGCAATTGAATTAGCGGCTATACAGTATGTAGAAGTGTAAGAATTATAAATATATGTGTATATATATATGTCACAATGACATATATATATATATATATATATATATATATATGTGCTCTATGTGTATATATCTATTCTTTCTTTTGGCATTTAAATACTATTCTTTTAGATCCATTATATGTCAGTTTTGCAAGCCTGCGAGAAAATCTCGCAAGTCGGATGAAAATCGGATGTTACAAGGTACACGCACATGCGATTAAATCGCATCTTTGAAGGAAAATCGGATGCCAGAAGGATGTGTGATGTTTTTATTTTGATCCGATTGTCGACCGTCTAAAACGGACCGATTTTTTGTGGTTGTGTGTGACTCCGGCCTAAGGGGAAGAACGGTGATGAGATCAAGTAGCATTACTTAAGGTACTGCCACACTTAGCGATCTGGTTAGCGATCTCAATAACGACGCAAGCTAATGAGATCGTTGGTGTGATCTCTTTTAGGTCGCTAGTAGCTGCCAAACAGGAGATCTCATAAACGACTCATCAGCGGTCAGCGATCTCTTTAACGACTTTGGCGGTCGTTAGGATCTGTCAGCATGTACTGAGCGCTTCTGATTCATAGGAATTTCCAGCATCGCTCCTGCTCTCTGCGTCCTGCTAGCCTGCTTTGCAACTTCTGCGATCCTCTCTGTGACGCAAAAGAGAACTTACAGATATTGCGATCCACTCCGTGACGCTAAACACCATATGCGTCACAAACGAGGTCGCTCGTCGTTCGCAAAGGGTGCCAAACACAGCGATATAGGCTCACCAGCGGGACGCCAACGATCAAAAAACGGTCCAGAACGCTAGTGAACGATCAGCGACATCACAGCAGGGGCCACATCGCTGCTACATGCCACACACAACGAGGTCGCTAACGAGATCGCTAAATAGTGACGTTTTAGTGATCTCGTTAGTGATCTCGTTTGCGATCTCGCTTAAGGGTATGCCACACTAAACAACATCGCTAACGGGATCGCTAAAAAACGTCACTATTTAGCGATCCCGTTAGCGATGTTGTTGTGTGCGGCAGCTGCCAGCGACGAGCTTCCTGCTGTGATCTCGCTCGTCGCTGGAATCGTTCCGGACCCTATTTTCGTCGCTGGCGCCCCGCTGGGTAAGTATATATCGCTAAGTGTGGCACCTTTTTTAGCGATTTAGCGGTACTTTTGTACCGCTAAAGTCGTTAAGGAGATCGCTAACCGCGATAGCATCCTAACGACATCGCTAAAATAGGTAGCTACTAGCGATATAGAAACAATCCCGCTAGCGATCTCATTAGTATGCGACGCTAACGAGATCGCTAGCGGGATTGTGTAGTGTGGCAGTACCTTTAAGGGTATGCCACACTAAACAACATCGCTAACGGGATCGCTAAAAAACGTCACTATTTAGCGATCCCGTTAGCGATGTTGTTGTGTGAGGCATCAGCCAGCGACGAGCTTCCTGCTGTGATCTCGCTCGTCGCTGGAATCGTTCCGGACCCTATTTTCGTCGCTGGCGCCCCGCTGGGTAAGTATATATCGCTAAGTGTGGCACCTTTTTTAGCGATTTAGCGGTACTTTTGTACCGCTAAAGTCATTAAGGAGATCGCTAACCGCGATAGCGTCCTAACGACATCGCTAAAATAGGTAGCCACTAGCGATATAGAAACAATCCCGCTAGCGATCTCATTAGTATGCGACGCTAACGAGATCGCTAGCGGGATTGTGTAGTGTGGCAGTACCTTTAGTGTGGCATACCCTTTAATTATTTACTCTATTTGCATAGTTTTTCCCCTGCTGCTTTCAGAGTCAACAAACAGACTCCATAACACAATGCATAATTAGCATAGCAGCAAACATCACTAGTCATCAAAGATAAGAGCACACTATGTTATATGAAATATCAGTTTACAAGTCAATATTACAGGCTAAAGGGTATGCCACACTAAACAATATCGCTAACGGGATCGCTAAAAAAGTCACTATTTAGCTATCCCGTTAGCGATGTTGTTCAGTGCGGCAGCTTCCAGCGACGAGCTTCCTGCTGTGATCTCGCTCGTCGCTGGAATCGCTCCGGACCCTATTTTCTCGTCGGCGCTCCCGCTGGGTAAGTATCTAATCGCTGTGTGGCACCTTTTCTTAGCGATTTAGCGGTACTTTTGTACCGCTAAAGTCGTTAAGAAGATCGCTAACGGCGATAGCGTCGTTAACTATATCGCTAAATGTGGCCGCATTTAGCGATATAGAAACAATCCCGCGAGCGATCGCATTAGTATGCGTCGTTATCGTGATCGCTAGCGGGATTGTTTAGTGTGGCAGTACCTTTACACAAGCAAAAGTATAGATAACAGCATATTCTTCTTGGTTTGCTAAAAATAGTCATCTGGGTGATTAAGATATAATCCAGTTTCTTCACAGAAGTATATTCTAAAATTCTAATTTTTACCACACTGGGGACCAATGGAAAACTAAAAAAAGGAGTGAAAACCCGTTTTAATGGCCACAACACTTTCGGGGCTAGTCTTTAAAAAAATGTGCATTTTTTTGTTACTTTAACTCTTTATCTTAGATTATATGCAGTAAAAAAAAATTAAAAGAGGTATTGCCATCTCTAAGGTCCTATCCCAATATGTAGTATGTGTAATGATGTTAATATTAGCAAATACCTTCAATTAGCAATGTAGCATAGTTCCTCTGATTTGCTATGTCGTTTACCCCATGTGCAGGGCGCTGCAGTAGCTTAGATATCCATGGCTAGGGCCACTTAAATAGTGACAGTCAGTATGTTAGCTGCTAGTGGTCGTAACCATGGATACCTAAGCTACTGCACATGGGGTAAGTGACATAGCTAATTAGAAGAACTATATTACATTTCTAATTGGAGGAATTTGCTAACATTATTTTTTTTTACAACTACTGCCTAATGGTATAGGATCTTGGAGATGGGAATACTCATTTAATTTAATAATATTTACTTTAAAATGACCAAATTTAATTTTCTCACACCGTCAAGGTATAGCTTTTTGGCAGAAAATCCTAGTGACTATGCACTAAACCTGCCCATTTTGGCTTGATTGACATGCCCGAGAACAGTACACGTCTGTCCAGAATTGCGTGCGTCGTTGTCCTCTTGCTCTGGGGCATGTACAGTTAAACTCGGTGTGGGTGCACTTACTTGAGGCTAGTGGCGCATGCGCAGTGTAGATGGCACCTTTAACCTCATTAATCACAATGCAAACCTAAAGAGCTCTGCTACATTTGTAATGTCCTCTGTAGGTGAACTGCATGTCACGTATTCACCATATTGCAAAATAATTCTGGAGAGCATCTTAGCAATTCATTTTCAGCTCTCATTAAGGATATGCTATCCAGTGATGGTCAGAAGACATCAAAGAAACTTAATACCCCAGAAGATAAAGCCTTAAGCCTTTAATAGAGCGCTCCAGTCCGAGCCATCCATCTAATGACTCCACCGTCTTCTAATGAAGTCCGGGATATGAGCAGTTGTGCAGCCGATCAGCCGGTAATGGAGACAGATGGAAACACTGCTGAGCGGGATAGTGACTCGTTACTGACAGCTCCTGCTAGATGAGCTCTATATTAATTGCTCAACGCTACAAGAAAACACAAAGTGCATTAATGTTGTATCACCCAACACAAATTGTCTGCAGAACTGAACCATTACATTTGTTGCACTGACATGCGGAGTGTAGGAAGGAGGGTAGATGTAAGTGACAATATAAATAGTAAAGCAGCTGTGCGGGCCTGACTCCACAACCAAAGGGTACGGGAGTCCCGTAATGGGACATAAACACCAAGACCCGCTTCAGGGAGTAAGTAGAACGGGTGGTTACAGAAAAGATTTAGTTGATTAATATACCGTATTACTGGCGGATAGATGTAAAGTTGTAAATTAGATTAAACAAAAAAAAAAGTATATATGTGTACATATAACTAACCCTTATTAACCTTACTAAGTCACAGCGCAAGAAGCGGAGGAGGGCAAAGGTTCGTAACTGCTCGTTGGGCCAACTCGCCTGTCGATCGCGGACAGGAGCTCGGCGCGAGCCGCCCGTTACGAAATGTAATTGCCTTTCTCTGCTTATGTAATTAATAAACTGTGACCGACCTGTTCAACCCACCTAGGACTGTGTGTGTTTCATTACGGGATTGGAGGGCGGGGGGAAGGCACTGGTTACGACACACAGGTCTCCACAGTCTGGGTTACATGCGAATCCCTCAACAATGAGCTGCTTCTTATTGATCTGACAAGAGAGCTTGTAACTCTTGTCTTTTAAATGTACAGGGTAACAAGAAGCCTGTAAAAGCAAATTGGTGCAATTTTCAATTAAACCCAATAGCAAAATGTAGTTAAATACATGAAATAAAGTAAAAAAAAGTCCCCAAAGTTAGACAACGCCATTAGAATATTTGGAACTAATGATGTCATTACAGGTTACATCTTTTATGTCAGAGCTCTTAAGCCAATGAGGCCACTAGTTTAAAAGGTATAAGTTTACTACAAAAGTCCGATTAAAATTTAATTACGGAAGTCCAATTTGTTTTTTTACATTCTAATTTGTTATTATACACATATTATTGCATCTGAGAAAGTTCTTAACAAGTTCTAAGAAAGTTCAACTTCCTTTGCCCCTGCTGGTATTAGGTGGTACTGCAGCTTTATAGGGTACAGTACTATTAGCAGTGGACGACCTACCTGTGCTGTAGAAATAACATTCACATACTATAGATCTATCTACAAATTAGATTGTGAGCTTTTCTTCATTAATGACTGATATAAGTAACTGATGTGATACAAAGAATATGATGAGAGATCATAATGATGTTGATGATGATAACTCCCAAAGCTATAGTAAAGGATTTCCTGTTATATAGAGAGTGCTGGGAAGAGTGCAGTCATCTAGTAGACAGCAATGATGTCTCCATACAATCGGAGTCTATAAACTCCTAATGTAGGTCTTACAGGCCCCGATCTGGCTGTAATAAATATCCACTGGACATCAGTTTGTGTCCTGGGAGTATCTCAGCTAAAGTACATTGATGGATGAAGACGGTAAAACATAGTGCTTGTTATTAAACTCAGTAGGCTGCAACCTGCTGAATAAATTTACTTTCTATAAGCTCAAAAAAGATGTGCGGGAAGCAAAATTACAAATGGTTACTACAAATTCTGTTTCTGAGCAATGATTGCTGCTTCATGTTATAATTACATTCAGTTGTTCCACTCACTCTCAGAATAACTTGATTAGCATTAATTAATATAATACTGCTCCCTGTACAGAAGTGTATACCTAATATAAGAACGAGGATAAAACTACTATAATACTGCTCACTATGTACAGGAATATAACTACTATAATACTGCCCCCTATGTACAAGAATATAACTACTATAATACTGCTCCTATGTACAAGAATATAACTACTATAATACTGCTCCCTATGTACAAGAATATAACTACTATAATACTGCTCCTATGTATAAGAATATAACTACTATAATACTGCCCCAAATGTACAAGAATATAACTACTATAATACTGCCCCTATGTACAAGAATATAACTACTATAATACTGCCCCTATGTACAGGAATATAACTACTATAATACTGCCCCTATGTACAAGAATATAACTACTATAATACTGCCCCTATGTACAGGAATATAACTACTATAATACTGCCCCCTATGTACAAGAATATAACTACTATAATACTGCTCCCTATGTACAAGAATATAACTACTATAATACTGCTCCTATGTATAAGAATATAACTACTATAATACTGCCCCAAATGTACAAGAATATAACTACTATAATACTGCCCCTATGTACAAGAATATAACTACTATAATACTGCCCCTATGTACAGGAATATAACTACTATAATACTGCCCCCTATGTACAAGAATATAACTACTATAATACTGCTCCTATGTACAAGAATATAACTACTATAATACTGCTCCCTATGTACAAGAATATAACTACTATAATACTGCTCCTATGTATAAGAATATAACTACTATAATACTGCCCCAAATGTACAAGAATATAACTACTATAATACTGCCCCTATGTACAAGAATATAACTACTATAATACTGCCCCAAATGTACAAGAATATAACTACTATAATACTGCCCCTATGTACAAGAATATAACTACTATAATACTGCCCCTATGTACAAGAATATAACTACTATAATACTGCTCCTATGTACAAGAATATAACTACTATAATACTGCTCCTATGTACAAGAATACAACTACTATAATACTGCCCTCTATGTACAAGAATATAACTACTATAATACTGCCCTCTATGTATAAGAATATAACTACTATAATACTGCCCCAAATGTACAAGAATATAACTACTATAATACTGCCCCTATGTACAAGAATATAACTACTATAATACTGCCCCAAATGTACAAGAATATAACTACTATAATACTGCCCCTATGTACAAGAATATAACTACTATAATACTGCTCCTATGTACAAGAATATAACTACTATAATACTGCTCCTATGTACAAGAATATAACTACTATAATACTGCTCCCTATGTACAAGAATATAACTACTATAATACTGCTCCTATGTACAAGAATATAACTACTATAATACTGCTCCTATGTACAAGAATATAACTACTATAATACTGCTCCTATGTACAAGAATATAACTACTATAATACTGCTCCTATGTACAAGAATATAACTACTATAATACTGCCCCTATGTGCAAGAATATAACTACTATAATACTGCCCCTATGTACAAGAATATAACTACTATAATACTGCCCCTATGTACAAGAATATAACTACTATAATACTGCCCCTATGTACAAGAATATAACTACTATAATACTGCCCCTATGTACAAGAATATAACTACTATAATACTGCCTCTATGTACAAGAATATAACTACTATAATACTGCCCCTATGTACAAGAATATAACTACCATAATACTGCCTCCTATGTACAAGAATATAACTACTATCACTGAATTTGGATCCATTTTCCCTTTTGTATAGTACAACATGTCTCACTAGTAATAGTTATAGGAAAGATGTATATCTTTGTACCGTGTTAGCCAGTAGATAGAAAAATATTTAGACTTGAGAGTCCTCAGTGGTTGATACCTTTTAATGGCTAACTGAAAAGATGGTAACAAATTGCAAGCTTTCGAGACTACTCTGGTCTCTTCATCAGGCAAAGACTAAAACAAAAACTGAAGAATCACATATATATATATATATATATATACACAAGAGGACACAGGAATAGTGCAATAGGTAAGACAAGTGACGTGAAGCAGAACTGTCATTATGGCAGAGGGATGAACATAAATATTGGAACAGATCATAGATAAGGAGAGAGTTTTATTGCCCTCTGATTGGGGTCTGGTATTGTGTTTTGATGCCCCTAGAAGGTCAGAGACGCAGATTCCTTAATTGATATAGAATGACATGAATCCATGTGACACGTTCATTCCAGCACTCAGAGTGTCAAAGGTCATCATAAGTTTGTATTCCCAAACTTTTCTATCTTTCTCAGATTTGAAGTTAGATTTTAATACCAGTAATTCCATATTCATTATGCTATGACCGGGCATACAAAAGTGTTTTGCCACAGGTAAATCCATTCTTTTTTCTCTTATCATGTGGCGATGAGAATTCATCCTTGTTCTCAGTTTTTGCCCGGTCTCCCCCACATACAGACCCCCAGTTGGACATTTAGTACATATAATTAGGTACACCACATTAGATGTGATGCAGCTGAAAGTACCTGGTATCTTGTAGTCCCAATGGGAGTTGGGGATCTTTATCTTGTCTGTGGTCATTATAGATGCACATGTTTTACACTTCTTCTGTTTGCAAGGAAAGGTTCCTGCAGCTGTTGGGGAGGACAGGGAACTTCTGACAATGATGCTTCTTAGATTTGGGGGCTGCCTAAAACATAGTAGTGGGGGGTCTGGAAATATGGATTGTAATCGGGCATCTTTTTGTAGTAAAGGTTGTAGTTTCCGTGCAGCTCCCCTTAGCACCTCCAGATTTGGATTGTAGGTGACCACTAGAGGCACCCGGTTATTTTCTTCTTTAGTTTTGTAATGTAGCAGGTGATTCCTTGATATTCTGGTGGCTCTTGTAATTTGGTTTTCAATTGTTCTTGGATGGTAGCCCTGGTTCAAAAAAGTCTTTCTGAGGCGACCAAGGTGTTCATCTCTATCCATGGGGTTGGAACATATACGGTTGTATCTGATGGCTTGGCTGTAGACTATAGAGTTTTTTATGTGTTTTGGATGGAAACTGTCCCATTTAAGGTATGTTGGACGGTCGATTGGCTTCTGATACAGGGATGTCTCTATTTCATTGTCCTTCAGTTTAATGATGGTGTCTAAAAAGTTAATTTCAGTGCTGGAGTAGTTGAGTGTTAAGTTGATGGTTGGATGAAATTGGTTGAACTGTTCATGGAACGTCTTTAGCTGTTGTTCAGACTCCGTCCAGATGATTAAAATGTCATCAATGTAGCGGTAGTAGGCCCGAGGCCTGATGGGACATGAGGACAAAAAGTCGCTTTCAAGCTTGGCCATGAAAAGGTTTGCATACTGTGGAGCCATTTTACTTCCCATAGCTGTGCCAGTCTCCTGAAGATAGATCTTGTTGTCAAATTCAAAGTAATTGTGGGTGAGGATAAATTTTGTGAGTTTCACCACAGAATCAGCATCATTCCCGGTGTTTCCCATGAAGACTTTGCAGGCATTTAATCCATCCTGGTGTGGGATATTAGAGTACAAAGATTCCACGTCCATGGTGGCCAGGATGGGCCAGGACGCCAGGACGGGCCTACTACCGCTACATTGATGACATTTTAATCATCTGGACGGAGTCTGAACAACAGCTAAAGACGTTCCATGAACAGTTCAACCAATTTCATCCAACCATCAACTTAACACTCAACTACTCCAGCACTGAAATTAACTTTTTAGACACCACCATTAAGCTAAAGAACAATGAAATAGAGACATCCCTGTATCAGAAGCCAATCGACCGTCCAACATACCTTAAATGGGATAGTTTCCATCCAAAACACATAAAAAACTCTATAGTCTACAGCCAAGCCATCAGATACAACCGTATATGTTCCAACCCCATGGATAGAGATGAACACCTTGGTCGCCTCAGAAAGACTTTTTTGAACCAGGGCTACCATCCAAGAACAATTGAAAACCAAATTACAAGAGCCACCAGAATATCAAGGAATCACCTGCTACATTACAAAACTAAAGAAGAAAATAACCGGGTGCCTCTAGTGGTCACCTACAATCCAAATCTGGAGATGCTAAGGGGAGCTGCACGGAAACTACAACCTTTACTACAAAAAGATGCCCGATTACAATCCATATTTCCAGACCCCCCACTACTATGTTTTAGGCAGCCCCAAATCTAAGAAGCATCATTGTCAGAAGCTCCCTGTCCTCCCCAACAGCTGCAGGAACCTTTCCTTGCAAACAGAAGAAGTGTAAAACATGTGCATCTATAATGACCACGGACAAGATAAAGATCCCCAACTCACATCAGGACTACAAGATACCAGGTACTTTCAGCTGCATCACATCTAATGTGGTGTACCTAATTATATGTACTAAATGTCCAACTGGGGGTCTGTATGTGGGGGAGACTGGGCAAAAACTGAGAACAAGGATGAATTCTCATCGCCACACGATAAGAGAAAAAAGAATGGATTTACCTGTGGCAAAACACTTTTGTATGCCCGGTCATAGCATAATGGATATGGAATTACTGGTATTAAAATCTAACTTCAAATCTGAGAAAGATAGAAAGGTTTGGGAATACAAACTTATGATGACCTTTGACACTCTGAGTGCTGGAATGAACGTGTCACATGGATTCATGTCATTCTATATCAATTAAGGAATCTGCGTCTCTGACCTTCTAGGGGCATCAAAACACAACACCAGACCCCAATCAGAGGGTAATAAAACTCTCTCCTTATCTATGATCTGTTCCAATATTTATGTTCATCCCTCTGCCATAATGACAGTTCTGCTTCACGTCACTTGTCTTACCTATTGCATTATTCCTGTGTCCTCTTGTGTATATATATATATATGTGATTCTTCAGTTTTTGTTTTAGTCTTTGCCTGATGAAGAGACCTGAGTAGTCTCGAAAGCTTGCAATTTGTTACCATCTTTTCAGTTAGCCATTAAAAGGTATCAACCACCGAGGACTCTCAAGTCTAAATATTTTTCTAGTAATAGCGGTTTAGTTGCATATTTTCATTGTTACTCTACAGGTCGTCAGTGCAAATTCTAATGCAAATCAGACGTTTCCCATCAAAAATTGTGACATGTTGAATTTTCAACCTTAAAGCTATATGTGTCTAGAGGTAATTTTGTGTATGTAACGTGTTTAGAATCAGCGATATAATGATGAAATAATTACCTTGTGCCGTGATGTTTCTATAAACTTGCAGGATCCCCAGAGCTCGGTGTGACAAAGTGATCCAGTGTGAGCTGCTGGGAAGGTTTTACTCCTGGAACTTCACTGAAATTATCAAATAGACTTCATCCCACACGCAATACTTGTGTTTTTACCAAAATTCCACCAAATCGCCAAGTTTATATTTTTTTATTAGTTTTGGTCATATTCCAACAAAAATATATAACTTAATATTTCAAGCAATGATTTATACAAATGAAAATCAGGTAAAACAGTGAATCTGTGACATAAGTGTCAGATGGATGACAAAACGGCTGTAAAGAAGCTTTTCAGGAATATCTATTGATTACCTATCCTGACCAGTGTCTACAGCTTGCTGATCCAGCCTGATCGCCAGATCCCCTGATACCTTCCTTGTCTGTGATCAGTGGAGGTCCTCCACCTTATCTGTGCCAATCAGTCCCGGGGTTTGGACCTTTTTAATCACACTTTTAGGCTATCAATGAATAGTTCTGGAAAATCCCTTTAATGATGTCTGGTGTTTGTGAATCATATACACTCTAAAATAACATGACTTTTAGGTATTTGTGTATAAAATATCTACATATAAAATGACATCTTTCAGTCTCCACTTAAAGGTAGCGCTTCATTAGAAAATTTGGATCCATGGGTAAATTCTGTGTTATGCTGAGTACAGGGCTTAACGAGGTGGCGCATGACACAAAGTTGCCAAAAAAAATAAGAAAAAAATCTCTGATTTATGCCCCAGCTCCTCAGGCCCCACCCTGGGCATAACACAGTGTAGCCCACTAAATACTCCTTTAAGACCGCAATCAATAGGCAAGAGGAAGAAACAAGTCACACCAGAGACTTTTTTAAGAACACAGACAGGATCAAGATGCATCATGTGACTCACTTCTTTACAGCAGTGCTGGAAAGCTGGAGAGCTGTTCCGAGTGTGGGGGCGGCTTTATTCTGCTGAATGGATAGGTGGGCTAATGGATTTCAAGTCAAGGAAACATTCCCTTTAATGACAAGTTTAAACTCAGATGCCCTTGAATTTTTTTTTTAGGCTGATCCACACAGTACAGTTTTGCTGCAGTTTTTTATTTTACTTTTTGTATTTTTAGGCAAAACTGGGATTTAAAATAACAACAAAAAAAGAGGAGCCATATAAAACTTTTCTGTATGCTGCCCCCTCCACCCCTTCCTTCCACACACATTGAAACTTTATGACTTACTCCTGTTGTTGGCTACAAAAATGACAAGAAAATGACGCCAATATGACGCTGTGTAATAAAAGAGAAATGATTGAAACATCATCTGATCAGCGCTCAATATTAACAAGTAAAATCCCTTTTGTTAAAGTAGAAAATAAATGCATCGTCAAATATGGACATCTCTGGGGGCAATTTATTTTTTTACTCAACTGCAAGTATTTTGGGCCTAAATTAATTTTTGCAAATAAGTTTCACTTATAGATTTTGCAAAATTCGGCTTTTATCAGGCTGTGCACAATGCTGGCTGCTGAGCGAGTTAACTGAGAATACATCAGTGAGCTGTTATATAACTCTTTCTGTCATTTTCTGAATGCCTGATGAAGCGGAAGAGAAACGCGCGCTGGAGTGGTGTGAGGAGGCGGGGTGTGCCTTTCTCGTCAGTTTTATATCTTCAGCTCTTTCATGGGTTCATTGAAATCCTACAGCTCCCCATGGTGGGATTTTGACACTGTGCAATATTCATTCAACATTAATTTGTCTTCTTTGTCACTGGACACTTATATTTCATATTTATTATTATATTATGTATTTAGGAATTGTCATGCACAGTTCACTTTATATATTCATGCTGATGATGTATTATCCTGTCCCCTTGATCGTGGCACATCCTTCCCCCTCTTATTAAACCCTTTTATCTTGTCTTTTGTGTTCTATATCTTTTTTAACGTATTATTCTTTTTTTTTAATAAAGTGGTTTATTTGACGTCATTGCCTATTTTTTTTAATACAATTTGTTGGTTTATCATTTTCTGAACTCCTCTCTTCGGATTTACGACAAAGTTTAGCCGAGCTTTGAAGTGGTCATAAATCAGCAGAAAAGAGCTCAGAAAAAGACAAAAGAGTTACAAATTGCCGGTCAGAAGGCGCTCACTGATGGATCCTCCGTTAACTTATTCTGCATTCAGCAATATTCAAGGAAACAAAGAGCCTATAAAAGCCAAATGGGGCAAATTTTTTAAAGGAGACCAAATTGCAAAAATAATTTGTAGCCCGAAATACATGCATTTACGGTAAGTAAAAAATAATCTGTCACCGATCGTCATGGGCTTTACTGCAACCTGTATAGTTTTCAACCACAACATTCAGCTGTGTTTTTACTAGCCCTGAAATTACTAGCCCCATATCCTGCACCACATGCATCCATGGGTTGGGCTGCTATTACACCTGAGCGTCACTGAAGTGAATGGAGCGGAGCTGCAATACCATTCACAACCTGTGGACAGGTGTGGTGCTGTTTTTGGATGAAGGCGACCATGTTTTTCTAGTCCTGGACAACCCCTTTAATTCTGGGTTCTCCTCTGCTGCATAGACAGTTGTTGGTGGTTATATACACTCAGTGTGCCGGTGTGGACATGCCCTTTAAGAAGCATGTACATTAGTGGTCGCGGTGGTCACACGTGGTGCCTGCGGTTCTCGCTCACAGGTCAGAAGTGCAGTCTATTCATCGAGACATATGTACAAATATAAACTTGGGTTCGTGGAATTAGTGGCTCCTCCGCATTATAAAATTATCATCACAGTCATGTGCGCAGCAGTAATTAAACTTGATTGTAAATGTTGGGTTTTCACGTTAAAGACGTCCTTGTTTCGCATCTCCGATCGCTCCCCAGACATCAAAGACAAACTCGTCAGGAAAAGCAAAGTCTCCGAGGGCTTCATCTAAGGCCACCGCAAACTCATCCGGATTATTCTTGTCCCGTCCGGCTTCCACCATGGTCGCAGCTGAGGAGGAAAAGAAAAAAAAAACACATTAGAAAATACATAGAATATGTACAAAACATAAAAAGGGAAAGTAAAAAGTTATAAACACTCAAATCTCACGCTTCATTATTGCACTTGTGCACGTTTTTTGTCTTTCTTTTTTCTTTTCCGGCTTTTTGTTTTGCTCGTATTTTGAACTCTTATGTCCAATACTTGTTTGTCTGTTTTTTTTCTGTTTTTTGTAATCCAGATAATTCACGGACAATTCAATATTTCTCACTTTTTAAAAAGTTGCAAAATTTGGGCTCAAATGTATTCCAGGACCCCCACCACCTAGAGTGATTTTTTTTTCCATACGCCAAAAATTTTGGCACAAATATAAGAGTTGCCATTAAACATTTTAACAGATTGTTTAAAAAGGAGCAAACAAAGATAAAAGACAAAAATAAAGAGCATTTTTGGTAGTGCGCCAAATTTATAAACGCCCATGCGTTATATTAAAGAACTCGGTGCTACAAATGGCAACAAATACCACAAGGCAAAAAAGGAAAGTGACTTAAAATATAGAACAAATGATGAATCGAGCCCTTCATTTAATGTTTATTGTTTTCTTATTTTTTTTCATGATACGCTGGCCACTAGGTGGCAGTGTTTTGTTGCATTTTACTGCAGCCAATCAGTCCATATTACGGTACAAATACAGTAGATAGCGCATTTATTAGTGATGTACGCAATGATTGTTGTCTAGTGAAGCCACAATCCCTGTGAAATGTGTCGTCTAAACCAAACTTTGCAGAAGAAAGACCAGGGATGACCTCGCTTGTATTGATATCCATTAATCTTACAGGAAAAACATGATTTGGTAGAGGTAATACGAACGCCACCATAATGACGAGACGGCAGAACTCATATAGAGGATAAGGTGCCCCCGAGTTTCCAGAAATAGTGAAGAGGCGTAAAATACTGATATGTAGGTACGAGCGATAACTATGTAATAAGCAATGATATAACTAAAGTCCTGTGCGCCATAGCACACCACAACAGGAACACTGAAGAGCCACATAATACGCCCAGCAAGCAGTATATGTCATACTGAGGTGTATCGCCATCATTCATACAGCTGTACAGAACCTACATAGTCCCCCCATACATCGCCCATGTAGTGCCACCTTACAAAGATCACTCGATATCAGTGTACACAGGCCACGTAATACCACTATATACAGCCCATATAATGCCAATATACAGTCCTTGTAATACTGCCATGCACAACGCAAAAAATGCCACTATATACAGCCCATGTAATACCACCACATATAGGGAATGTAGTTCTACCATACACGACCTGTGTAATACTGTCATATACAGAACAAATAATGCCACCACACACAACTCATGTAATACCACCACATATAGGCAATGTAATACTACCATACACGGCCTGTGTAATACTGCCATATACAGAACAAATAATGCCACTATATACAGCCCATGTAATACCACCACATATAGGCAATGTAATACTACCATACACGGCCTGTGTAATACTGCCATATACAGAACAAATAATGCCACTATATACAGCCCATGTAATACCACCACATATAGGCAATGTAATACTACCATACACGGCCTGTGTAATACTGCCATATACAGAACAAATAATGCCACTATATACAGCCCATGTAATACAACCACATATAGCATGTATACTACCATACACGGCCTGTGTAATACTGCCATATACAGAACAAATAATGCCACTATATACAGCCCATAATCCCACAATATAGGCAATGTAATACTACTATGCATGGGCTGTGTAATACTGTCATATAAAGAACAAATAATGCCACTATATACAGCCCATGTAATACCACACATATAGCAATGTAATACTACTATGCATGGCCTGTGTAATACTGTCATATAAGAACAAAAATGCCACTGTATACAGTCCATGTAATCCACCACATACAGGCAATGTACTCCACTGTACACAGTCCATGTAATACCACCACATATAGGCATTGGAATACCATGCTCCCTTGCTCCAACATTCGGTGCCGCAGCCGCCAGGAGAGCAGCTTCCCGAGTGCAGATTTAATATGGAGGTCAATGTGTGCACAGTATGCAGTTCACTCACAAGCTCCCCCTAGTGGCGTCCGCAGGCGCCTAGAATTTGTTCCTTGCTGTACATGCAGGGGATTTGGAGCTCTGCATTAGAAATAAAAGCCGGGACCCCAAAGTCTCTGAGTCTCGGCAGATGCAGCGATCGCTGACGACGTTACATACGGAGAAGACGCTCCTCTACGACAATTCTCAGCTGTTCAGAGTAAATGTATGATGAAATCACAATCTCCTGGCATCACCGATCTGTAAGTGCAGCAACATCGCAATAAATGAAGACGTTTTAGAAAACAGCAGATTATAAAGAGATTATTCCCAGAAATAGCATTCGACGTCTTCGATTCGCTCCTCATTAGCTGCTTAATGTCACCTGTTCCCGTCTTAAGTGATCTTGGGACCAAGACGAGTTCAATGCTGAATGTGAGATGGTGACCGCAGTAATGTCATTACGCCAGGACAGATAGCGCCGTGTTAGTCATTGACCCGGGCACCGATGACACCGGGCGGGCAGAAGACACTGCAGATCATTAAAAGTAGCAACTACCGAAGAATCAGCCGCAAAGACGCCACAGACAAGAAGAAAGTCCCACCGGGAAGGTTTCCACTGTGAAACTCATAGCGCAGAGCGCAGGTGGCAGCATCACTGATGTTTTATTATTTTAACCCCAAACATGTGCACTGTCCGCATTGTACAAAGTCACTTTATGGGGGGATACATTTGGCTCCTGCATGTGCAGCCATCCACCACTAGGTGGCAGAGCAGTACTGCTCTTGTTATAAGATGAGAAGCCATGCGCTATTATACATAGTGATCAGCGCTGATAATCCAGCAGGGGTGCAAGTCATATTAACAACTGCAGGACATTTACCCAAAGTGTATTTTAATACGCACCTTTTTTATTATTATGCAAAATAGAAGTGAAAATAGTGTATTATATTACAACAAATAATGTCCCGAACCAACCCCACTGGGGGAACTCATACAGATGGGGAAATTAGAATGTGAGCCCCAATGGGGACAGTGCCGATAATGTCTGTGAAGCGCTGCGGAATCAATGGCGCTATATAAATGAGTAAAATAAATAACTACAAACATCCCAAGAGAAAAACAGAGACAAGTGTCTAGGAATCACTTATCCTTCATGAATCTGCATGCTCAGCCCATCCGAGCGTGCATGTATGCAGAGACAGGACATTAGTGCCACTTGTCACGCTGCACAGGGCCGTACAGACAATGTAGGCCCATAGGATCCCTTTTCTACCATTTGTAGACGGATTCTGATCCATCGGGTGAAAACTATAGAGTCGAGGCGAGAGGTGGCGTGGAGTTTCTTCAGATAGGAGGGTTTTTGGTCCATGAGCACAGAAATATGAGTCTGAAGCAGCGTTGTGAAAATTGCAAGATTTCTAATTTTGTTTGACATGAACATAAAATCCATTGTCAAAATCAAAAGAAATCCATGTAATAGGAAATCCTAAACCTGAAACTATAGATCATTGCCTGATTTCAGCTCCGTCTTCAGCCTGACAGCGCGAATGGTTTCTCTCTGACGCAGCAAATGGCAACACAAACACAAGACATTCTCCTTCCAGCCTGAAATCCTTTCCATGTGTGAGATGTGGTGACCTGGAGCCAAGATTCGTACATGGTCTGGTTTCAGGTGGTCTCTGCGGCTGACACAACGCTCGCCCATCAGGAACTCATCTAGCAATCCCTCCGGTTGGCCTCGAAAGCAGCGTTTCAGGTAGAAACCACCATCCCGGAGCCAAACTCTGGGGTTAATCTGTGACATATTTGATGGCGGTGCGGGCGGACTCTGTTTATGTCTTCTGTTCAGATTGGAAGGAAAGTTTTCTGTGACCTTTACTCAATGTTCGCAATCGGGATCATTTGTCAAGTTCAAAAGTCGGATTTGATTTGTGATCCGCTCGGTGCCATGTGCTTCTCTTGGCCCGAATTCCTATAATGTACTCGTAAAACCCGACTTGCTGCGGGCTATAAAATCGAGGTATTTGCAAGGAAAATAAATAGAATTTTCCTCGTCTTCGTCTGAATTTTACGATTCCTAAGCTCAGTATTTCGCCTCCTAAAACCATATAGTAATAATATACGTAGAGCAATTCCCGGAGCTGAACGCGGTCCCATGGAGAGGGGCGACGGTAATAAGAACGGGATTATGGAGACCTTTGAATCTCATTGCTCCGAGATGAAAGCGGAAGACTCACCCAGCTCAATATCGCGGATGCCCATGTAGCTCTCCAGAAGGTCGTCCACTTTTTTGATTGCCTTTTCTTCAAATGCAGTCGGCTAAAAGGTAAAAAAGGCAACAGACTGTGAGGGCAGAAAATGGATGATATCATCTTGGCTTCCAAAATAAGAGGTGGTCGGAAGTCAAGACGGGTGAAGTGCAATTCTGTAATTCCCTATAGCAAAAAATGCATAAAATAGAAAAACAAATGGCGAGGCTGACCACGAGCGCTCATCGAAGATCTGTCTACTACTGCATGTAGATGTGCATTAAGAAGGGGCTCGGGACTTGGTTTGTTCATTCCCTTTGCAAAAAATTGCGCATTATTGGCCTTAAAGGGGTTTTCCGCTCTGCTTTAAAAGTTACCAGTGGGATGGGATGGGAAGCCATACTTATCCAAAAATCCTTCCCACCATAGCACTGCCACTCAAACAGTCTCCGATGGATCGGAAGAGAGGACGACATGATCACCTGTCACCTGGTCCTATAGTCCACCAGTAGCCCAGTGATCAGGTCACAGGTGGCCGTGACATCATTGCTCCCGGCTCCAGCAGGCACTATAAGGAGGGCAGTGCTGGATGGATTCGGGGGGGAAGTATGGATTCTTTTCCTTTCTCACTCTCTCTGTAAAACATCAAGGTGTATGAAAGGACAGGAGGGGGATGCAGCTGCAGCCAGAGCTTCTCTCTCTCTGTGAGACATCGTGCTGTAAGGAAGGGGAGGTGGGTGTGCAGTTGCAGCTCCTCACCAGTAATTCAATGAAACAGCATGCTGTGAGAGGGGAGAAAGAGCAGCCGGAGGGAAACATTTAATGCACCTCTTCATACCAGGAGGAGGCAGGGGAGCAAATGAGCAGAAAAAGAAAGCACATAGGTAATAAAGATTATTATTATTATTATATTAGGAAGCAGGCATTTTCCTGGACTGACTGTAGACAACGTTAATCCCACTCTTTATATTTTATTACTGAGGGTCCAGAGCGATCGTCCTCAGAGGCTGAATTCACGGTGCAGACTGTGCTCCCAGATTATCTCCTGCATCTGAACTAGCAGAGGACATTACTTTTCTCACAGACACTGAACACAGTGACCTAGAAAAGCAACACCGAAACTGCAGAAAATCCTCATAATCCGACACATCAGTTGTCATAATAATGGCGGATTATCGGAATGTTACTGTGAAAGATACACTGAACGTCACAACACGACTCTTCTAGAGGGAATGTCAAACCTTTCATGGATAGATAGATAGATAGATAGATAGATAGATAGATAGATAGATAGATAGATAGATGATAGACAGACAGACAGACAGACAGACAGACAGACAGACAGACAGACAGACAGACAGATAGAAAAAAAGGAGATAGCACTCCAATAAATGATGAAAAAGTCGACTTTATTAGCCCATATGGTGTGGCAACGTTTCGGCCAAAACGTTGCCACATCATATGGGCTATAATAAAGTCGACTTTTTTCATCATTTATTGGAGTGCTACCTCCTTTTTTTCTTTTTAATTTACAGTATCTATCTATTATCTATCTATTATCTATCTAATATCTATCTATAGATTATAGATAGATAATAGATAGATATAAGATAGATAATAGATAGATAATATAGGTAATAGATGATAGATAAATAATAGATAGATATGAGATAGATATAA
>JARQOD010000009.1:72949904-72974724 GCA_033576555.1 Oophaga sylvatica
CTTCCCAAAAGTTGCAAGATGAAATGTTTTTGAAACAAAGTAGCTGCGTTATCCTAATACAGTCCACTTTTTTATAGTTTTGAACAGATAGGCTATGTTCACACATTGCGTTTTTCATCGTTTTTTTTTTTTATGCGTTTTTAATGCAAATTTTCAGCTGCATTTTACAGTCCCAACAAAGTCTGTGAGATGTCAGAAATCTCCTGCACGCAGTTTGGGTTTTTTTGTCCTCAGTATTTTGTGCAATATCTTGGGTTTCGCAAAATGCAACATGTCACTTCTTTCAGTATTTTTTCAGCTTTTTTTTCAGTATCTTTCACCTGTGCAAAAAATGCTGAAAACACACAGGTATCAGTTTTTGCTGCGTTTTTGGTAACAAAACCTGAAAAAGTTTAATCAGATTTTTTTTATGCACTAAACTTTATCAGCAAACACAAGACAAATGTACAATGGGAAAAAAGGAGCAAAGAACTGCACCAAAAACGCAGCAAAAAATGCAAGAAAAACGCTGCAAAAATCACAACAAAAACTAAGCAAAACCTTCTTTTTTGAAGCAAGTTTCTCACTGCCATGGGCTTTGCCTGCAGAAAAAACGCAAACTGTGAACATAGCCTTATAAAATAAAGATTCCCTCTAGTAGCTGCAGGGACTTAAAACCTCCGTCCTTTATATTCATGACGTTTATTTGGTGTCGGAGCGGCAGAACTTGTATTTGTCGAGGACGTCAAACATGGAAAGTTTCTGTCTACCATGAGCCGGAGGTCGACTGTAAATGAGACAGATAGCAACATCCCTGCACTGTGTGTAGTTGTGGCCGAGTGGTTAAGGCGATGGACTCAAAATCCATTGGGGTTTCCCCGTGCAGGTTCAAATCCTTCCAGCTACGCTCCTGCAGTTTTGTCTTTGGGACGCCCCTGAGAATAATGTTCCTCCAGCTATTAGAGGAAATACTGACTTTATATCTATTCAAAATTATAAAAAAAGAAAAACGAATTAGAAAACTTAGATATTGTCTTTCAAAAACAGCGCCACCCCTGTCCACAGGTTGATTGTGGTATTGCAGCATATCCCCACTGACTTCAATAGAAACAAGCTGCACTGCCACACAGCACCAAAAGATACGCTGTTTTTCTCATCCTGTATAGCTCCTTTATTCCGGTGTCTCTACAGCTCCAAACCACTAAAATGTGGGTACAATGAAGGGGATTTAAAATTCTCTCTACCACAGTTTTGCCCATTTGTCACAACAGGTATCTGTGCAAAAATGTTGTGACTTTTTGCTCAATCACATTTCTGGAAGGTTAATGGCGTCACTATGCTAAAGTCCATCGCTCTCGCTGCACTGACTCCTCTCTACGCATGATTCGTTTTTAGAGCAGAGCCTCCTTTGTCTGCAGCCTCCTGACTCCATGGAGACTTCACAAACCAAATCTTATCACTGCCAAGGAACAAGGACAACAAAAAACTCCTGAGAAATCTCAAATCACAGCAATAAGCCAGTAGATAGCCAAGATAAGTGTCTGCCGCTAGTTTGGGTGGGGAATTTAAGAATTAGGCAGGTTTAAACCAATCATATTGCACCACTGGAAATTTAGGAAAATCTGAGTACTGATGCCTCCATCTGCTGATGACTTCTTGCCTACATGTAATGTGGTCTCCAGTAGATATTCTGAACCTGCCTTTCATGTAGGACAGGCAGGTATATGCATAGTAATCATGGGTCAAACAGAAAAAAATCCATATTGGGCCCCTCACCCTATTGGGGAGACACAGAAGCTATGTGATGCTTCTGGTCACATAGGATGCTGGTGCCAGGCTGCTCTGTGTCCAACACTTCTTGATCTTGACTCTGGGGCCCTTTGAACTGATGAGCCTGATGGCAGCTTTCTCCATTGGAGGGGCCCCATTGAGGACAGGTAGCCAAGCCCCAGTCATTGGAGCTGGGAGGACTGACAGTATATGATTGTGGAGAAGAGCAATTCAATCTGCGCTGCCCTGAACCGGTGTCCTGCGGTGGCATCCTGAGCCTTTGGCACTTATAGACCCCATGACATCATGGCATTGTGTAAGTCTAATTGATTAGGCTCAGGATGCAACACTGAGGACGCCAGGTGAAAACATCAAGACCGTACGCCAGGGGACCGGCCGCCAGGGAGGACCGGATGCCAGGGAGGACTGGATGCCAGGGAAGACAGGCCACCAGGGAGGACAGGCCCCAAGGGACAACCAGATGCCAAGGAGGACCGGCCACCAGGGAGGAGCGGATGCCAGGGAGGACCGGATGCCAGGGAAGACAGGCCACCAGGGAGGACAAGCCCCAAGGGACAACCAGATGCCAAGGAGTACCGGCCATCAGGGAGGACCGGATGCCAGGGAGGACCGGATGCCAGGAAGACAGGCCACCAGGGAGGACAGGCCCCAAGGGACAACCAGATGCCAAGGAGGGCCGGCCATCAGGGAGGACCGGATGCCAGGGAGGACCAGATGCCAGGGAAGACAGGCCACCAGGGAGGACAGGCCCCAAGGGACAACCAGATGCCAAGGAGGACCGGCCTCCAGGGAGGATCGGACACCAGGGAGGACCGGATGCCAGGGAGGACAGGCCCCAAGGGACAACCAGATGCCAAGGAGGACCGGCCACCAGGGAGGACCGGATGCCAGGGAGGACCGGATGCCAGGGAGGACAGGCCCCAAGGGACAACCAGATGCCAAGGAGGACCGGCCACCAGGGAGTACCGGATGCCAGGGAGGACAGGCCCCAAGGGACAACCAGATGCCAAGGAGGACCGGCCACCAGGGAGGACCGGATGCCAGGGAGGACCGGATGCCAGGGAGGACTGGCCACCTGATCAGGGCAGCAGGAATCAAACTGCTCATCTCTAATAGATAGAACAATAAAGTCTGTGGAGATACATTATAAGAAAAGTGCATCTGATAAAAGCAACTTGCTGATGGTTTTCTGATAACATATGATTTCTTTTGTTTTTTGTATCCTAACCAAAAAATGTAAGAATAATAAAAGAACAGGATGTAATAAGTTATTATAAGGATTCATTGCAAAAACTGGGGTGGCTCCACGCTGCGCATTGCTAATTCTACATTGTCTATATCTTTTCCCACTTATCCTGCAACTGTTCACTCAAGAATAGAGGTGGGCGTCGGGCCCCTCCACTATAGGGCCCAGGGAGGCTACAATGCCTGATAATGTAACAATCCAGCCCTTGATATGAAATTTGCAGAGTATGTAAATGCGGCAGAATATATTGAGATTATGTAAGGAAAGGCGAAGCGTCATGTTTACATAGAGGTCGACGTGTACAAGGAAGTTCACAGGTAAAGACGAAACCTGGAAGTCACAGTTCACACCTCGGATATTGTCTGAGCGCCAGCCATGCTGATATTTACAATGGAAACACTGGAGCGATCACGCGGGAGGGGAACGTACCGGTGACTGATGATTGTACACCGATCCACGTCACAAGAATTGCATATTCCATGTAGAAATTGGAATAATTAGGGTGGGAGCCCCCTTTATTGTCACATTGCCATCATCTGCTTGTGTATCAGCCTGATTACACATGGACGGCACCGATTCTGTACTCGCCTCCATTTCCCGTACGTGGAAGAAGCATTTATATTACAATTTGATAAAAGAGGCGTCACGTGTCCCACGAATACCACCAAACACGAGCCCTTAATCTGTCCAGTATGTTATCCAAATGCCTGAAGTGTGAAGGCTAAAAATCCACTGACAACCGGACCTACACTGGGACTGACAACCAGACACCACTGAGCTAAGACTGACAACCAGACACCACTGAGCTAAGACTGACAACCAGACACCACTAAGCTAAGACTGACAACCAGACACCACTGAGCTAAGACTGACAACCAGACACCACTGAGCTAAGACTGACAACCAGACAGCACTGAGCTAAGACTGACAACCAGACACCACTGAGCTAAGACTGACAACCAGACACCCACTGAGCTAAGACTGACAACCAGACACCACTGAGCTAAGACTGACAACCAGACACCACGGAGCTAAGACTGACAACCAGACACCACTGAGCTAAGACTGACAACCAGACACCACTGAGCTAAGACTGACAACCAGACACCACTGAGCTAAGACTGACAACCAGACACCACTGAGCTAAGACTGACAACCAGACACCACTGAGCTAAGACTGACAACCAGACACCACTGAGCTAAGACTGACAACCAGACACCACTGAGCTAATGTGTAGCCCTGGTGGTAGGCACACGCAGTACCCTGGAGAGTGTATGGCGAGACGGCAGTTCAATGCTCAATATTCATTCACTCGACACACACTAGACACACCCCTAGGGTAGTGGAGTATACTCTAGAGGGAGTGGTCAAGGTAATAGGTGTTAGAGTGATTAGTCTAGTTCCTGTCTTTGGACAGTGAGGACGTGTGGAGTAGAGTCTAGACCTCTTTGTGAGAAGACGTTTGGAGGGAGGAAAGAGTCTAGCCTGCTTATTCACCAGTTCATATCGTGGAGTCTGGTATAGGTGTTTGGAATACACCTTAGTCTAGTCAGAGCTGTATCACCTTCTCAACACACACTGAGGAAGGAAGAAGTATTAGCACGGAAAGTCTTCAGCATCCCTGTCTAGAGGACGGTATCAGGTTCAGAGACGTGCTCCTGCCTGTGATAACTGAGCATCTGTGGCTAACTTCATTGGAAGGAAAAGGAAAGAAGTGACTGCTCGACCCTTGGCTAGTTTTGAGTGCTTATGTTACCAGCGTGGACAAGGCGAAAGGCAAGTGGATTTATAGGATTAGTGCTACAGGATTGCAGAAGTCCAGCACGTTGCAACCGGTCACTGGGGACCGAAGGGTCACTGTTGTTTCAGGCACGGTGACAGGAAAACCAGGAATCTACGGACCCTAGGTCGCGGCAGACAAGCCCCTTATAGTCAGTACGTAACTGGGGTCAGGGGGAGTGAAGACTTTGGAGTTCTGCAGGACCACGTAAGAATTCAGCTCCTTCATAGGAAGGCCCCTAACACTAAGCTGACTGGGCAGGTACAGCTTTGGATAAGCTGGAGAATTGAGGGAACTACGCTTCATGCTAGTTGCACTCGTCATATTGGAGATAAAGGAGGCCCCTAACTTGTCCAGCTGCCGTCTCAAGATACACTCTCCTTGGATCAGCCTCCCTGGGACCTGCCTTATCATCTTGCAAGTAAAGGTATGGAAAGACGCTGACCGTGTGAGACTGTGTTCTTTAACCGCACTCGACTTCACTACTCACATAGACTTTGAGGGACCAGTCCCACCTGTAGGGGACCCGACATCTAGCTGCCTCACCATCCCCTCAGAGATCTACAGCAGCGCTGGTACTAATTACCAGAATACTACAGGTGGCGTCACGAACTGTACATAAATCAATCCCCTGTAAATATATCCCCCCAACATACGCCAGACCGCCCGGGCCACAGACCGAGCCACAGCTACCTGTGACAAGAATCCCCATAGACTTCTACGGGCTCGGCTCTGAGTACCCCATTGCCCTGGTAACCCACAATTGTGGTGGCGGGTCGACACAACTTTGGCGTCACGAACAGGATGCGAAACTCGCGAAATTGCGAGCCCTGTGTGCCTAAGGACTTGTTTTTGTGAAAAAGGACTGTTTGCACTTTTGGCGCCAAAATCGCCATTTTTGTCGCCATATTCGCGCCCTCAGGCGTTGGAGAAGAAGGTGGGCGTACCTTCGTGGGCGTCTACCCCCCAGTGGCGCGAAGAAAATGCCTGCCCTCTCAAAGTGCTATTACAACATGCGGTCCTGCCCTACAGCAAAGGAGGTCCGCCTCCTCTTCACCTTCCCTGCGAGGAGGAGGAGACGCAAACCCCACCTCCACGGAAGAGACCGGATGTCTCCGCAGAAAGAAGAAAGAATCTTCTGGAACATGATGGAGGCAGGACGTGTGCAGCCGAGTGGGGCAGCGGAGGAAGGCAGGCCCCGTGCCCCCGCCAAGCTGCCATCGGCATCGGAGTCTTATGCGATCCTGCACCTGCAACAGGCGTTGCTGGAGATCCAGGAGGAGAACGCACTCCTAAAGAAGATGTTCCAACCTGGACTGGAGGAGATTGAGAGACGCCGATGTAACCTGCTGAAGTGGCAACTAACAAACACGGCGTCCTCTCCCCTCAATGAACCCCCGATTCCAAAAACCGAAGAGTCTGCTGCCCAAGGCGAAGGAGCAACCGGAGGCTGCCCCCGAAAGTACCGTTCCCGATCCCACTGGTGAAGCGGTGGAAGCGGAGGAGGTTGAGGAGGTACAGCCAACCCCGGGAACGCCCGCCCGGCCAGGAGGCCGCAGCAGATTATCGGTCCCCGGCAGGGACACCGGAGGGGTCCTGTCCGTCACTACCAGATGTGGACGGGGACGAAATGGCGCGCCTGGATGACGTCGCCTACACCGCCCAGTGGGAACAAGAATGGCGGAGTCGTGAGGAGAAGAAGAGGCGTCAGCAGGAGGAAGAGCGGGGAAACTCAGAAGAACCGCCAGCGACAATATGCCGAGCTGATTGCTGACAAGGGACTGTCCGTCGCGACAAAGGTACCTTACGGGAACCGCGGCGGCAGGGGTGTGTGGCTGAGTTCCAGCTCCGGAAGGGCTGGGGCTTTATCCGTGAACCGGGCCTCTACCCAGCGGTCTTCGTCAGCAGGCGTGACGTGGAATCTCACCTGCCGCAAGGCCATCCCGGGAGGGACTTAGCAAACGGAGATATAGTCACCTATACGCGGCATTGGGGATTGAAGGGGTGGTATGCCCTTAACGTCGCCATCGTCCGCGACCCCGTCCCAGACGCAGGTACCGTCACCATTACCGCAGCGTCCCCGTTTCCAGTTCAAGCAGCATCCGGCCGTTCCCCAGCATCGCCCCCTGTAAAGTCATCGCAACTAGCGACCCAAAGTTCATCGCAAGTTAAAGCCACCTCCACATCGCCACATGCGACCCAGTCCAGATCGCAAACCCTGACGCGGTCTATATCGTTGACTGTGATGGAGACGCAATCGGTGTCACGCGGAGAGAGTATACCCGTTGCGCCCCTAGAGGTTCGCACCAGAACTGTCGCGACCCAGACCCTGATCGCAGCACATGATTTGCTGGTCTTGGGATCTAGGGCTCATTGCATCATTCCAGCCCCCGGGGTGAAAGATGTAGTGGAAGGTGTATTATTAGAAGATGAATAAATAGTAAAGAGTTGGTGAGATCCCTATCGGATCTACCACAAGTAAAAAGCAAGAAGTTTAAAATGTTTTGAAAAAGTTTTGCACAGGTTATATATAGTGAATATATATTTCTAATTATAGAATGCCCGGCTGGGTAATTGGTAAATGATAGATGATAAATGATAAACAGTTGCACTTTTATAATGCGATTTAATATAATATGTCTTTCTTTATAAATGGACTTTTGAGGTTAAGGACTATGCTAACCCAGAACTTTCTTGTACATAGTTGCGCTTCGGTGCCCTATCTTGGTTTTACAAAAACCATCCATAACTACCTCTGAAAAACAAAACCCGTATGGTGTGGCACTGAGTGAGGTCTGCAATCGGACGTCCTGCAGCCCACCCAGGACCCACGTTGAAGGTTTGGTGCGGGTCCTTCACAAGTATATTGTATATTTATTTATTGAATGCTATTTGATACTATTTGTATTTTTCTATAAAAGTTTGTAACGTTCAAGGTGTTCTCACCTCCCGGATGGGAAGATGTTATTGTTATTGTTATTGCATAAACAAAATGTCTTTTGTATTTCACAGCCCGGGAGTGCTGTCGTTTACCATGGGGGAATGTGTAGCCCTGGTGGTAGGCACACGCAGTACCCTGGAGAGTGTATGGCGAGACGGCAGTTCAATGCTCAATATTCATTCACTCGACACACACTAGACACACCCCTAGGGTAGTGGAGTATACTCTAGAGGGAGTGGTCAAGGTAGTAGGTGTTAGAGTGATGAGTCTAGTTCCTGTCTTTGGACAGTGAGGACGTGTGGAGTAGAGTCTAGACCTCTTTGTGAGAAGACGTTTGGAGGGAGGAAAGAGTCTAGCCTGCTTATTCACCAGTTCATATCGTGGAGTCTGGTTAGGTGTTTGGAATACACCTTAGTCTAGTCAGAGCTGTATCACCTTCTCAACACACACTGAGGAAGGAAGAAGTATTAGCACGGAAAGTCTTCAGCATCCCTGTCTAGAGGACGGTATCAGGTTCAGACGTGCTCCTGCCTGTGATAACTGAGCATCTGTGGCTAACTTCATTGGAAGGAAAAGGAAAGAAGGACTGCTCGACCCTTGGCTAGTTTTGAGTGCTTATGTTACCAGCGTGGACAAGGCGAAAGGCAAGTGGATTTATAGGATTAGTGCTACAGGATTGCAGAAGTCCAGCACGTTGCAACCGGTCACTGGGGACCGAAGGGTCACTGTTGTTTCAGGCACGGTGACAGGAAAACCAGGAATCTACCGGACCCTAGGTCGCGGCAGACAAGCCCCTTATAGTCAGTACGTAACTGGGGTCAGGGGGAGTGAAGACTTTGGAGTTCTGCAGGACCACGTAAGAATTCAGCTCCTTCATAGGAAGGCCCCTAACACTAAGCTGACTGGGCAGGTACAGCTTTGGATAAGCTGGAGAATTGAGGGAACTACGCTTCATGCTAGTTGCACTCGTCATATTGGAGATAAAGGAGGCCCCTAACTTGTCCAGCTGCCGTCTCAAGATACACTCTCCTTGGATCAGCCTCCCTGGGACCTGCCTTATCATCTTGCAAGTAAAGGTATGGAAAGACGCTGACCGTGTGAGACTGTGTTCTTTAACCGCACTCGACTTCACTACTCACATAGACTTTGAGGGACCAGTCCCACCTGTAGGGGACCCGACATCTAGCTGCCTCACCATCCCCTCAGAGATCTACAGCAGCGCTGGTACTAATTACCAGAATACTACAGGTGGCGTCACGAACTGTACATAAATCAATCCCCTGTAAATATATCCCCCCAACATACGCCAGACCGCCCGGGCCACAGACCGAGCCACAGCTACCTGTGACAAGAATCCCCATAGACTTCTACGGGCTCGGCTCTGAGTACCCCATTGCCCTGGTAACCCACAATTGTGGTGGCGGGTCGACACACTAAGACTGACAACCAGACACCAGTACACTGAGAATGACAACAGGGCGCTGCTGCACTGAGAAAGAGAACCAGATGACACTGCACTGATACTGACAAACGGACGTCACTGCACTGGTACTGCCATCGGACACCGCTGCACTGAGAACGAGAACCAGATGCCGCTGCACTGATACTGGCAAACGGATGACACCGCACTGACACTGCCATCGGGTGCCGCTGCACTGAGAATGAGAACTGGACGTCACTGCACTGAGAAGAGAACCAGATGCCGCTGCACTGAGAAGAGAACCAGATGCCGCTGCACTGAGAAGAGAACCAGATGCCGCTGCACTGAGAAGAGAACCAGATGCCGCTGCACTGAAAGAGAACCAGATGCCGCTGCACTGATACTGACAAACGGATGACACTGCACTGACACTGCCATCGGGTGCCGCTGCACTGAGAATGAGAACTGGACGTCACTGCACTGAGAAGAGAACCAGATGCCGCTGCACTGAGAATGAGAACTGGACGTCACTGCACTGAGAAGAGAACCAGATGCCGCTGCACTGAGAAGAGAACCAGATGCCGCTGCACTGAGAAGAGAACCAGATGCCGCTGCACTGATACTGACAAACGGATGACACTGCACTGATACTGACAAGGGACACTGAAAATAAGAACCGTACATCACTGCATTGAAAATAAGAACCGGACACCACTACTCTGAGACTGACAACTGGACGTCACTGAACTAAGACTGACAACCAGACACCAGTCCGCTGACAATGACAACTAGATGTCACTGCACTGAGACTGACAAACAGATGCCACTGCACTGAGAATGAGAACCAGATGCCACTGCTTTGAAAATGACAACCAGGTGTCACTCAGTCACCTTATCATATACTTCTAGGGTGGGAAAGCAATAACTGGAGCCTGGTAGCGGCTTGATTCGGTCCAAAGGTCAACAAGGAGGAGTCTGCAGCCCATCACTCACTGGCGTCTCTGACGTCTGGATCAAACTGGCAGCAGCGTCCGAATAATGGAACAGTGCAGACTCTTTTGTCTTTTTTTAACAGGTTTTGACTATTTGCAGAATCTGTTTTGAATATCGACCATCAATTTATATTTGGTCTCAATCTTACAACCAATAGAACAGTTTTCCTTCAGTCAGAACCAATATACACAAGATGATATAATCAATGTCATGGGAGGCCAGGATTTATGGACTATACTGTCAGCCCATCCACACAAGAAACGGCTGATAGCAGAGAGCAATAGAGAATCACCAGCAAAGCAAACGCTTATGTTAGAACTTGTGTTTAAATTTAGGAACATTGAAGGTTTTTTTTGGTTTGTCCATAATGTGCCGGGAAATACTGAAAATTACATGTTAGTGACACTACAATCTAAGGGGAGCGTCAGCCCAGATGACCAATTTTCTGCAATTTTCCTTGGTATTCTTTAAAAGCTCATAATGCAGCCCCACTCTCCTCCGCTCGCCCAAAAAAAGCAAAACTCTAGGATGAAGACTAAAAAAGTTCACACGATACTGATGCCGTATCTTAAGGCTATTGGTATATAAGTCCTGGACAAATCTGTCAGTCATCTCGATGGAGATTAACCCCATGACTTCTGAACCAATAACTCCAGTTGTTGTTGGCATCTTATAGGTTGCATTAGAAGGTTCGGAATCTGAATCCAACATACAAAACTATTAGGTTTGCAAATAACGGCAGCCAAAAACCCCGTCATTATTAGTGGCCGTGTGTCAATGGTGGCCAATGTCAGACATGAAGCGCTACACGATCCAACACTGTCTGGTCCGCCATACTGTGCGCTCTCCAGGCCCCCATCCTCCTCACCCCAGTATGTGGAGATCACATTTCCTTGGAAGGAGATAACGCTTTGTCTCTGGAGAGCAGCCCTACACTGGGACATGTTGCAGCTTTCAGTGAGCGCTTCAAATGCGTTACTATTATATAGAAGAAAAAAAAAGTTTTGGCACCGTGTGAGGACTCATTCAGACATCCGTGGATCTTGGTCCGATCACGGACTGCAATACATGGACTGGCTGCATCTCTCCCAACCCGAACACGTATGAAGCTGTGACGCTCAGGTCGTGAGAGCCGCGGCCAATCCGTGCATTGCAGTCCACCATCGGACCGATTTGCACAGACGTCTGCATGAGCCCTTAGCCAATTGACCACAGATTGATTGATTGATTGCTGTCAGTAAGCGAAGCAGAATAATGATCTTGTAGATATCAGACCTTTTAATGGCTGCACAAATACAATAAGTGAAGAAGCCGACACGAAACGCGCGTTGGGGTCATTTACACCAGGTTGTGTATGGTCACGCTTTGTACTTATTATTTCTGAGATCTGTAGAACAGGGCCTGTGACAGTTTGTATTGTACAATATTATCTATGACTCCTTCTGATTTATAACACTGTCTACATGAATTTTACAGTCACCCATTGCTCTGCTGTTTACTGTGTCTCTGCTCGGTCCATTCTTTAGCTACTTGTTTCCTAGCCACAAAGTCTTTATTCCACCTTAATATCTGCATTGTTTCTTCCAATCAATAAGGAGCTTGTTTTGCTCTGATATATTTGATCACTATTGATGAATCGCATTGGAGATTTTGTTTATTAGGCTAAGTTCACACTAGGCATTTTTTGTTGCGTTTTTTTTATGTACGTTTCAGCTGCATTTTACAGTACCAGCAAAGCCTATGAGATTTCACAAATCTCCTGCACACACATTGTTTTTTTTGTCATCAGTATTTTGTACTTTCCATGGTTTTTTTGGACATAGAGCATGTCACTTCTTTCAGCGTTTTTTCAGCATTTTTCACCAAAAAATACTGACAAAATGCACCCAAAACTCAGGGATCAGGTTTTGCTGCTTTTTTGTGCCAAAACGTGATTCTATAGAATAGGACTTTTTTTTCAAACACTAAACTTTATCAGTATGCCAAAACCGCCACAACAAACGCACAAAAAACACATCAAAAACACTGCAAAAAAAGCAAGAAAAAACAAGGAAAACATGTTTTTTTTCCTGCAGCTTCTTTCCTGCCAAGAGATCAGGTTTTCCTGCAGAAAAAATACGCTGAAAAAGCACCCAGTGTGAACTTACCCTTAAGATCATTCTGCTACCTTATTATTGAACTGGTATACAACATTTGTTTATCAACAGTCATTTGTATAGCATGTTCTGTTTCCGGTAGTGTGACGCTCATTGTCACTTCTTCCTTTTTTATTCACTTTTTTATAGATGAATGTTTCAATAAAGGTATATTTTTATAAAGTATAATTAACGCGTTTTGCTTGCATTTTCTTTTGATTGGGATATATATTCTATCTGGAAGTACATTTTATAGTAGTTTAGTTTTTGGCTACCCAACTATGCAGAGTGACTGTACTTTGTACTTTTCGTGTAGATTACCGTATATATAAAATGTTACTTGACGGTGGACATCACTTGGCCTATAGGCAGATACATCCCAGGCCGGCAGCTCATGCAGAACAGTTCCATAAGAATCAGTCCTTGTGGAGATAATTAGTAAAGTCAATAATTTCCAAATTTCTCTTTTACTTCCCAAGCGGCTGTTAAATCTTAACCATTAACTCCTTGTGTATTTACTGCACCGTCTTGTGCTGCAGATAATATTGTTCCTTCCTAGTCTCAGCTTCTAGAATTTTACTGTAACACATATTTTTCCAGCCCATGTATAGCATCCCATAGGGATATGACGCGTCTGTTCCCCATCAGTGACCTCCGAACTGCAGCAACACAGAGCAATCCGGTTCCCAGCAATGAAACCGCACACTATGGGGGAATTGTAGTGAGACAGGAGGGACGACTCGCAGAATAAAGCAGAAGACGATCTTATTCTGTGGGACATATAAACGGCAATACCAAAAACGGCATTTCATAGAAAATCCAGCTCAGTAAATAGTCACTTTCTGAAATCCACACCTAAAAAACCCTAAAAAATGAAATTATTGCACCTTGTGAATAACTACCATTTCATAATGTCCCACTTTTTCTAAATAGTGCAAAAGCGATGCACCCGAGGGTGCATTTTTCCAGTCAGCCGGACCCTGTGAACAGCCACCATCCTTGTTGATGTGAATCTGCGGTTGACCTGGCTTTGTATGGAGTTGTCACTTGCTCACTGTATGGTACTGAGAATTGTATGGCGGTATTTACTGTGGCACCGTTACTTAGGCACTTTACGACATATTATTTTTGCAGCGTATAGCGTTGGCAATGTTATATTACACAAGTACCAACAGTGCTGTGGGTATAATAGGAATGCATAAGTCCGCCTGAGAATGCCTCCAAACTGATTTTCCATGTTTAGGCGGAGCTTACTTAAACCCCTCCTCTTTTCTGTTAAGGACCGCCCTGAATTAGCCAGGATTGTTAATTAACAATCAAAATAGTCCCCATAAATTCTGTTGGTATTTATGATATAGCATTCCTATTTACGCAACTGTAAAAAAGTATTTTTGGCCTCAATGAAGAACTATAACAGGGCCCATCTGTTATTACATCCAGTGTCTAATGTGGAAGGGAGATATCTGAGTCTTAGTGAGTCCAATAGTTAAGCCCCTGTATATTTGACATTTTGTGTCATATGAATATGATGCACTGCACTGTAGGGGTATGTGTACACAGGGTGTCTGTACAAGGGGGCAAGAAATGGTACCGCAATGGGCACAATTTAAACCCCAAAGGGTCAGTGCTGTTTCTGAGTAATCAATTTTAGCATCCTGCTACCGGCTACCCTCTGTCAGTCTCTGTAGTCTTGGTGTTATGTTTCTTCCCTGAAAACTAGACTTCAAGACACATGACCACGGCAGCCATTTATTGTGAAGTTCATGTTATGAAAAATTACAAAAACATATAAATAGGACTGTTTGTTGGGGTCCTCCTGCCACTGTGTTAGTTTAATTGTAAAGTGCTGCAGAGTATGTTGGAGCTATCTAAATAGAAATTATTATTATTATTATTATTATTATTATTATTATTATTACATTAAAGAAGCAGAAGTGATCTCAGAGATTGTGGTCACACTGAAACATCTGATTGTGAAAGGTCACTCTATTGTATAAGACCAGATGAGGGTATTTTGTATTTGGGCTCAGGCGAGTCATGAGTTGACTAAAATTAGGGTATGGTCACATAACATTTCAGCCACACGTTCATGACTCCATTATAGCTTCCGTTTGAACCTCTGAAAAATGGGATTTCAATGTGCCCTTGTTGTAGTCATGGACTTCAGTTATCAGACAGGGCAGAACATGCAACTTTAAAGTCTGTTTGTGCTTTTTTCGGCCAGATCCATCTTCAATAAACTTTAATAGGAAGCTGTAATCTGATCCCTCAGTGAGCTTACAGTCCCTCTTATTTTGAAAAAGATGGATTTTAGTTGTATTTCAGAATGAATTATGGGTACAAGACACAGGAGGAAGAGAAGAAGAAACTCATAAGTGGAGAAAGAACAGATTCCTCAGATTAGATACAGTACATTATAAATTTCCATATGTTCAGTTGTACTATTGATTTATGTAAATTTTTTTGACACAAGAACATAACTAGAAATCAGGTGTAAAGACCTTTTACCAATCACAGCACGACTCGGTTACTGGTATTTCCCGGTGACCTGGCTCTAGTATTACAACACGGCAGCAGCTAATATTAGGTTAGCAAATCTGAATATTAAATCAGTGTAAAACAGGTTTCTTCTATTTAGAGCAATGATAACGTCAATATCCTAATTTCACACCCGAAACTAAAGTAGCGGTGATTAGTCTACAGGTGAGTCCCATAGATCTGCATGAATCATCAACGCTTATTTCAGCGCAGTACGTCTCATCCACGGTCCGGGAAACTCGCCAGAGTCATCACTGTAATCTGTGTTCTCTGGGGTAATTAATGACAATGCTTTTATTTTACGACCACATTCACACTTTGTGGTGAGGAGTAATTAGGTCTCCATGTTGCCTTCCAGGGGCATAGATATGGGGTGCGCGTGTGCTCAGAATGATGGCCTTAGCCAGGGTGAAGCAGAAGACAGCTGCAACCTCCCACCACCATCATCCCATATAAACATAGTGAAAAAACGCATCTCCATCATTGTTTTTGGATTTTTTTCTCTACAAAATTATTGTGCGGCAAAAATAATCTATCAACACAATTCCCCAGTTCAGTACGATTCCGGCGACACCAAACGTTTTAATGTTTCAAAAATAAATCAGAACTTTGCAAAAAATTATTTTGTTTGTTTCTAGATTCTGAGAACCGTCACTTTTTTATTCTTCCGTCGATGTTTTTTGCATGTTGAGCTTTATCTTTTATTGCTATAATGTTGTTTTGATCCATTTTTTTATTGCATTCTTTTTTATTTGTTATTGTTTTCAATTGTTCTTCTCTTCTTTTTGATTCAGCCTTCGTCTTAAGATATAAATATTCTGATGTTTTTTTTTAGATTTTATAATCTTTTTTACACGGAGCCTGCAATCACTTAATCACTGATATAATATGTTGCAGTGCTATGGCTGGCCTCTGTAGGAGATCTCACATGGCAGACACCAGATCCTACAGTCGGCCCCCTGGCTTCCATGACAATCCATCAAATCCCTGTAACTGAGTCATGCTGAGGGCCGATGACTATCAGAACTTGCGCCTCTCCGTTCCTGAGTATGCCCTTCTCTTCCCTGTATATTAATCTGGTCTTGTTAGCCAAGTGGGTGTTGCCCTGAGGAAGACCCTTGTAGCGGAGAGCTGATGACCACACCCACTTGGCTAAAATTTAGATTTAAATAAACAAAAGAGGACTCCATATCTCAGGAACGGAGAGGAGCAGGAACAAAAGAAAAACATCGCCGGATTCAGGAGAACAGCGGCATTTACCCCAGGTATAAAAAAACATATCTTATGACAAGTGACAAGTTCTATTTAAAGGACCTGCGAGCTCCTCTGTGCTTATTTCATGGGGTGGAACCTAGTGACAGGTCGTCTTTAATACCAATTGTGTCTGGCATTGCTCCTTAATCCCTTCCAGTATTAGCTTTCAGGCTGTGTGTTCAGTGCTGCGTGTGAACCTGCAGAGAACAATGGCCTCGGGTAGACCACAATGTCCCATCACCTGGCCGATGGCCGCACACCGGTGACATCACTTCATAAACCTCCAGCTCCACAGGTAAAGCATCTCACCTGTGCTCACCTGCAGAGTTTTTTAAAGAGACAGGATCATTTTATTTACTGTCTCTTTTCGTCATTGTCTATGTACCATTTTTTGGGAGTAAAAACCTGTTTTTAGGCATTTTTATGTTTGCGACAAATTCATTACGGCTCACACTAGTTTTTTCAGTCCTTTTCATTTTTTTTCAGTTTACTCGAACAATGTGGCCGTGATATTTTAGGACCTCCCCATTACTTGACTATCCCCTCTCCAGTCCATCCTTAATGTAGCAGCCAGGGTCATCCATCTGGCTAATCGGTACTCGGACGCGTCCGCTCTTCGCCAGTCCTTACACTGGCTGCCCATTCATTATAGGATCCAATTCAAAGTACTGGTTCTCACCCACAAAGCTCTCCACAGTGCAGCACCCCCCTACATCTCCTCCCTCATTTCTATCTATCACCCTGCCCGTCCTCTCTACAGTGCAGCACCCCTACATCTCCTCCCTCATTTCTATCTATCACCCTGCCCGTCCTCTCCACAGTGCAGCACCCCCCTACATCTCCTCCCTCATTTCTATCTATCACCCTGCCCGTCCTCTCCACAGTGCAGCACCCCCCTACATCTCCTCCCTCATTTCTATCTATCACCTGCCCGTCCTCTCCACAGTGCAGCACCCCCTTACATCTCCTCCCTCATTTCTATCTATCACCCTACCCGTCCTCTCCACAGTGCAGCACCCCCCTACATCTCCTCCCTCATTTCTATCTATCACCCTGCCCATCCTCTCCACAGTGCAGCACCCCCCTACATCTCCTCCCTCATTTCTATCTATCACCCTGCCCATCCTCTCCACAGTGCAGCACCCCCTACATCTCCTCCCTCATTTCTATCTATCACCCTGCCCATCCTCTCCACAGTGCAGCACCCCCCTACATCTCCTCCCTCATTTCTATCTATCACCCTGCCCATCCTCTCCACAGTGCAGCACCCCCCTACATCTCCTCCCTCCTTTCTACCTATCACCCTACCCGTCCTCTCCACAGTGCAGCACCCCACTACTGTACATCTCCTCCCTCATTTCTATCTATCACCTGCCCGTCCTCTCCACAGTGCAGCACCCCCTTACATCTCCTCCCTCATTTCTATCTATCACCCTACCTGTCCTCTCCACAGTGCAGCACCCCCCTACATCTCCTCCCTCATTTCTATCTATCACCCTGCCCATCCTCTCCACAGTGCAGCACCCCCCTACATCTCCTCCCTCATTTCTATCTATCACCCTGCCCATCCTCTCCACAGTGCAGCACCCCACTACTGTACATCTCCTCCCTCATTTCTATCTATCGGCCTAACCGACTGCTGCGTTCTGCAAACGACTTTCGACTAACCTCTGCACTAATCCGTACCTCCCACTCCCGACTCCAAGACTTCTCCCGCACTGCGCCAATCCTCTGGAATGCTCTACCCCAAGAAATTAGGACTATCCACAATTTGCATGGTTTCAGGCGCTCCCTCAAAACACATTTGTTCAGAGCGGCCTATCACGTTCACTAATCAAAGTCATTCTTTGTGTAAGTGTGTGTGTGTAGCCCATTCACTATCTCCATCCATCCCTCAGTCCCTCAAGATGGCTGGACCATCATTGTAAATGCACCATTGTATATACACACCTGTACTTTGTATCTCCCCCACCTCATTGTAGATTGTAAGCTCTCACGAGCAGGGGCGTTTATTTTGCTTTAATTATTGTATTGTTAACGTTGTTACTTATGACTTGTGTTTTGAAACTGTTAAAATGTAAAGCGCTGCGGAATATGATGGCGCTATATAAATAAATAAAGATTATTATAGGACAATTCATCATTTGCAAATTTTCGAAATGTTGCAAAATTTTTGCACAACTGTATTACGATGGGTTAAAAAACAGAAGCCGTCAGTCTTTTTTTTTGAGCAGTTCTAGGCTATCATCATTTTAAATGTCATTAAAGGGGCGTGATCACATTTTACACAATAAAGGCGCACATAATGCAAAAGAGCAAAAAAAGCATCTGTGCATTTGCACCAAATTCCTCAAGCATCCTGCGCCACTTTGATGAATTTGACTTAAAGTCTGCAAGTGCAAGAAGTAACAAAAGTCAAAAAAAGACTTGAAGAAAAAAAAAAAGATTTGGGTCGTGCGTGGTTATTAAAGGGGGATTTCTATGCATTTTTGGATCCATTCTACCCTGTTTTCAGGAGCTCTGCTTGCTGTTATAGGAACCTTCATGGTTCATGATTTACTACCAGTGATTACAGATCGGTCTGGTCTTGTCTACGAGTTTGTTACAGTTACATGACTTCGGAATGTCTGAATATTCTTGGGCGTTGTTAACCCCTGATTCACCGGCCTCCCTTCCCCATCCCGCCGCTGTGTCACTTGGATGAAATTACCGCCGCACATAACATCATGTATAACATAATATTATGTGCAAAATTATCTATAAATGGTGGTCAATATAACTAGTACTAGCCCCAATGAACCCCTTCATCCATCTCTATCACTCTCCCTCAATTTCCCTCCTGGAGTCATGTGACCCTTCCTTAAAGGGGGATTGAAAGGCTCTCAAACTTGTGTCAACGTGCGATTACCGTCAGGAATCCAGGCTGATAGTCGCGAGCATCGGTCACCATAATGTCTGCAGCGTCCATCATCATCTCACTTCTCGATACATATGTGAGAGGCATTGGATAATCCCTTTACAAAGGACCTGTCACTTGGCATAAATGTATATTTTTTACCTGGTGTAAATGCCGCTGTTCTCCTGAATCCTAAACATGCATTTCTTCGGGGAATGTGATACTTATAGGGCTGCTGGCAATTTTCAGCCTATGCCTCTGTGTTCCCAGCTTTGTAGGTAAATTACGTCCCATTCATGGGTATTATACCACTAGCTATATGTGCATGCATTGCTTACATTACTGTGCTCTCAGCAGGGGCTTTTTGTCCCCTGAGCCCCACAGTGGAGAATAGTTTGCACAGGTATTGTCTGCCTCCTTTTGTATCTTTGCCCATGAGGCTTTATATTCATCTCTTGGTTGACACCTGGTCGTTATCACTTTCGGTGGTGGTTATTGATTGCCCTCATCCATTTACACATTGTATTTAATATTTATATGGGTCTTGTTCTCTTGTGTGTCTTTTTGTACTTAATAAAATTGTACTTTTTAGTAGTGGACTTGTCTCTTTCTCCTTTTCTTGCTCATATCTATTTTAAGTCCGTACTACATTCATAAATATGGGGATATTCAGCACACTGGTGTATGACTCTTTATAATGCAATATTGGAGATTTTTTTGTGTTCTCCTGAATCCGGCGATGTTTTTCTTTTGTTTCTGCGCCTCTCCATACCAGAGATATGGTCTCCTCTTCCATCTATATATATTTAGTCTTATTATCCAACTGGGCGTGGTTCTCAGCTCCTCTCTGTGGGAGCCTTATTAAGGACCACACCCCATTGGCTAATAAGACTAGATTTACAAGCAGAGAACAGGAGACCATATCTCAGGAATGGAGAGGAGCAGGAACAAAAGAAAAACATCTCCGGATTCAGGAGAACAGCGGCATTTACACCATATTTATGGCAAGTAGCAGGTCCTCTTTAATCTATGAATCAGGCGGGGACTTTGCTGCCTGGTTGTCAGAGCGGTGTCCTGTCACAAGCCATACACATGTGTATCCATTGCACGGCTGAGACACATTTGTAAGCACTGGAAGCAAACAATGAAGGTTACTATGAAATGACAGCAAGCAGAGATATTACAAATATTAGGAATTAATTGTTAACCTTTTCATTAATCAACACATATTTTGTAGATTACTAGTTTAATAAATCTTTGCAGTAGTTTTTTTTGCAAGGTGAGTAACAAACTTTTTAGCAAAGTTTAATGTCTTTCCCTTTAAGCTCAGACCCCCTCCTTCCCGCCCCACCCCATCCCATCGCTTCCCATCCCTTCAGGCGCAGATACAAGCTGCACCCAGCAAGCGGAATTTACCTGTAACATTCTACACTCCCATACAAAGCAATTGCAAAACCTCGTGGCCTCACAGCTCAGGAAAGTGGCCGCCATTAACGGTCCTCAGGCCTGACAACTGGTAATGGTGACGGTCACAACTTTACAATCTCACACTCCACCCAACATCCATTGTGGTTGTCACCCCAACATTAGTTGTGATTGTCACTCAGCTTTACTTGGAGTTGTCACCCCAGCTTTAGTTGTGGTTGTCACCTGGCTTTAGTTGTGGTTGTCACCTGGCTTTAGTTGTAGTTGTCACCCCAGCTTTAGTTATGGTTGTCACCCGGCTTTAGTTGTAGCTGTCACCCCAGTTTTAGTTGTCACCCCAGCATTAGTTGTGGTTGTCACCCCAGCTTTAGCTGTAGTTGTCACTTGGGGCTTAGTTGTGGTTGTCACCCCAGCATTAGTTGTGGTTGTCATCCCAGCTTTAGCTGTAGTTGTCACTTGGGGTTTAGTTGTGGTTGTCACCCCAGCATTAGTTGTGGTTGTCACCCCACCACTATTGTAATTGTAACCACAGCATTAGTTGTGGTTGTCACCCACTTTAGTTGTGGTTGTCCCCAGGTTTAGTTGTGGTTGTCATCCAGCTTTAGCTGTGATTGTCCCCCGGCTTTAGTTTGGGGTTGTCTCCCTGCATTAGTTGTGGTTGTCCCCCGGCTTTAGTTGTGGTTGTTGTCACAGCATTAGTTGTGGTTGTCACCCCAGTGTTAGTTGGGTTGTCACCTCAGCTTTAGCTGGAGTTGTCACTTGGGTTTAGTTGTAGTTGTCACCCCAGCATTAGTTGTGGTTGTCACCCCAGCTTTAGCTGTATTGTCACTTGGGGTTTAGTTGTGGTTGTCACCCCAGCATTAGTTGTGGTTGTCACCCAGCTTTAGCTGTAGTTGTCACCCAGCACTGGTTGTCACTCCAGCTTTAGCTGTAGTTGTCACTTGGGTTTAGTTATAGTTGTCACCCCAGCACTAGCTGCAGTTGTCACCTCAGCATTAGTTGTGGTTGTCACCCCAGCATTAGTTGTGGTTGTCACACCAACATTAGTTTTGGTTGTGAACCCAGCTTTACTTGTCATTGTCACCCCAGTATTAGTTGTGGTTGTCACCCCAGCGTTAGTTGTGATTGTCACCTCAGCTTTAGCTGTAGTTGTCACTTGGGTTTGTTGTGGCTGTCACCCCAGCATTAGTTGTGGTTATCACCCCAGCACTAGTTGTAATTGTAACCACAGCATTAGTTGTGGTTGTCACCCAGCTTTAGTTGTGGTTGTCCCCAGGTTTAGTTGTGGTTGTCATCCAGCTTTAGCTGTGGTTGTCCCCCGTTTAGTTGTGGTTGTCCCCCGCTTTTGTTGTGGTTGTCCCCCGGCTTTAGTTGTGGTTGCTGTCCCAGCATTAGTTATGGTTGTCACCCCAGTGTTAGTTGTGGTTGTCACCTCAGCTTTAGCTGGAGTTGTCACTTGGGTTTAGTTGAAGTTGTCACCCCAGCATTAGTTGTGGTTGTCCCCCGGCTTTAGTTGTGGTTGTCACCCCAGCATTAGTTGTGGTCGTCCCCCTGGTTTAGTTGTGGTTGTCCCCTGGCTTTAGCTGTGGTTGTCCCCAGGCTTTAGTTGTGGATATCCCCCGGCTTTAGTTGTGGTTCTCGCCCCAGCGTTAGTTGTGGTTGTCACCTCAGCTTTAGCTGTAGCTGTCTCTTGGGTTTAGTTGTGGCTGTCACCCGAGCATTATTTTGTGGTTGTCACCCCAGCACCATTGTAATTGTAACCACAGCATTAGTTGTGGTCGTCCTCCGGGTTTAGTTGTGGTTGTCCCCTGGCTTTAGATGTGGTTGTCCCCAGGCTTTAGTTGTGGATATCCCCCGGCTTTAGTTGTGGTTGTCGCCCCAGCATTAGTTGTGGTTGTCACCCCATCGTTAGTTGTGGTTGTCACCTCAGCTTTAGCTGTAGTTGTCACTTGGGTTTAGTTGTAAGTTGTCACCCCAGCATTAGTTGTGGTTTGTCACCTCAGCTTTAGCTGTAGTTGTCACTTGGGTTTAGTTTGTGGTTGTCACCCCAGCATTAGTTGTGGTTGTCACCTCAGCTTTAGCTGTAGTTGTCACTTGAGTTTAGTTTGTAGTTGTCACCCCAGCATTACTTGTGGTAGTCCCCCGGCTTTAGCTGTGGTTGTCCCCAGGCTTTAGTTGTAGTTGTCACCCCAGCATTAGTTGTGGTCGTCCCCCGCTTTAGCTGTGGTTGTCCCCAGGCTTTAGTTGTGGATATCCCCCGGATTTAGTTGTGGTTGTCACCCCATTGTTAGTTGTGGTCGTCCCCCGGCTTTAGTTGTGGTTGTCCCCTGGCTTTAGCTGTAGTTATCACTTGGGTTTAGTTGCAGTTGTCACCCCAGCATTAGTTGTGGATACCCCCAGCCTTAGTTTTGGATATCTCCTCATCAGATTTCCCAGACTCCTGATCAGTTCTACCTAATGCAATGGGAAGTGGGAAGATGAGTGTAGAAAAGCTGGGTTACAAACCCCAGGAAAACGGAAAACGTCTCTCACCAGCTGCTCCAGAAACAGAAATTACTTTTTTTTTAGGTTATTTGTTTTTGCTTTTTTCATTTTCCAGATTTTTGGCAGGAAATGATGATTCTGATTGCTCGCTCATTACAAACCAGCAATTTAGAGGGAGTTTCATCCATAGATTGTACAGTGGGACGTTATGTCCGTCTGCACTAGACTTTGTGTCTGTTCCTTACAGTGTTAAGAGCTTTGCTTGCAGTAAGTGAATAGAACTGTTCATCCGGGGATCTCACTACACACTAGGTCCAGGGGCTCTCCCAGAACGAGCTCTCATATACTTGATAGGCAGCAAAAATACCATGACTAGTTTTCAGCCCCATAGCAAGGCGGTGAGATCAGGGGCTGAGGTGCACTGTCCCGCTGTTAGCAGCAGCGGCTGGATGTATACTGGATGTATAGAGTGCACGGAGCCGGGGCAGCACAGCGCCCCACACTGTGTAGTGGGCCCTTCTCGGGCGCAGCTCTGCTCCTTTGAAGTAATGTGACCAAACGCAGTACTGGGAACAGCCCCACATAGTGGAGGGCGTGGGCTTCCAACCCTAGATTGTGTTAACGTTCAAGGGGGAAGTGCAAACCGGTAAAGGGGGGGTGCCACGTGGGGGACCCCAGCAATCTGGATTAAAGCCCGGTTTAAGACACAGTGTTACTTAATTTTTTTAAATTTTTTTTAAAAAACCCCAAAATACCTGATGGGTTTCGGCCACCACTGGGCCCCCCACTAACCTGAAAAGAATACAGCTTAAAATTTAATTGCTAAAAAACTTCCCTTCACTCGGCCAAAATTTTCTTTTTCCTCCTTACCCCGATCGCCCCTATACAATCCACCCTGTGGCCCCCAAAAAATCAAACCCCAAAAAAAATGATACCAAGGGGTGGCATGAAAAGCGTTTAAAAAACCCAAAAGCCTAAATGCTGGATTACACTAGTGTCCGTACCTGCAGGCCCCCCCGACGGGCATTTTGTACCTGTTGATGACCCCCGCCGCCCTGATAAGGGCCCCCCGTTTGGGGCAGCTGCCCGGAAGGGTGAGCCCGCAATGAAACCGGTGACCTAACCCAGTCCTCGGAGGACTAAATAGTATGAGCAATGACCCTGGACCACCCCTTGCCCCTGAGGGCACCACAAAAACTTACCTCTTCCGGGGGATCGGAAGGCTTCGGCAATCTTTGGCGTACAATTCCTTGACATGGTGAACCCCCGACCTGCCTGGGGGGTGCCATGGCTATTGGGTTTGGGGAAAACGAGTTTGGGGCAGGCCACCGCGGGGGGTGGGAGACCGGCGCAACATTGGCGTTTGGGAGAGTCTTTCGCGCGCTGCCTCGCTGTCCGTTTTTCCCCCTTCCCTACTTTCCCAACGGAGGAACCTCCTTGGCTTGTTTTTCTTCCTCCCTCTCAGTCCCCGAGGGACTGGCAGAACAGGGGCGGAGGATGTGCGGGAAAGAATTAAAGCCCCCCGACTCCCGGGCCGCCCCCCCCACACCGCCCCCCGCTGTCCTCTTTGGGCCCCCGGTCCTGACTCAGCTAGTGCATTCCAGTAGACGCTTCCTGCTTCTCTGGAAAAAGAAAGGGCAAACCTCCTCCTCCTCGCCGCCCTCCCCATCCGCACTCTGCTGCTCTCGCCCCTGCTCCCCCAGGCAGCTCTCCCTCTGCACCCCTCCCCCCCCCCAGTCACTTCTCCTCTGTCACCTCCTCCTCACATCTTTACTTCAACCTGGGTGCCCTTTAAACCCCCCACCCAAAAAAAAGACGGAAACCCGGCGACACTTCTCTAACCAAACAACAAGAAAAGATTGGGAATGGGGGATCCGTGTTATCAGTTTAATAGAGGTGTTTTCAGTCATTGGTAAGGGGAGGCGGGCCCCCAGGCC
>JARQOD010000009.1:72974824-73026418 GCA_033576555.1 Oophaga sylvatica
ATCTATGCAATGGCGAATCTGCGGAGTGATTCATGTGGCGTCCAAATCGCTGCAACCACAGACGGGACTAATAATCCAGGCTTGATAATGTATGATGGCGGCACTACATTGCATAACTCCAGGAGCTGTGATCTGCTCACCCTCTGTGTACAGTGATAGGGATCTGATCGCAGCGGCTGTCCGGACAGAACAGTGATCGCCGCACCGGAACGACATGAGGTCAAGCGACCATTAGTTGGGGCTGATCGAAGCTTAGTCGACACCCTCGTCCAGATGTGCGGGACCTTCGGACAAGCGTCAGAAGCCAAAATCAACTGCAGGAAGCCGGAAGTCATGCTCTTCGGAGACTGGCGACCAGGGCTGTGGAGTCGGTAAGCCAAACCACCGACTCCGACTCCACTGGTCACTACTGAGCATGTGCAGAAAGTGCAGCGCAGATTCATCTCCACTAAAAGCCGAGATCCTGAGATCAGGAACAGAACAGACATTTATAGGACATTTCAGAAGTTTCCCAAATTATTCTGGAACATTTACAGCATATCCTGCATTGTACTACTGCACCCAATTTATTATAGATTTTAGGAGTTGGAGTCGGTTCATTTATACCGACTGCACTAAAATGGACTCCAACTCCACCGCCCTGCTGGCCGCTGCCTCTCTGCCTCCTTCCCCTTTAACATCCAGCCAGATTTCATCAAGGTTCTTAGAGTGTGGTTTGCGAAAGAAAGAGCGGCCCTCAAGGCATGGGAAGAATGCTCGGCCAAAGTCAAAGGACTGGACTGAGAAGCCTCAGACGTCTCACTTGTGAGGGCAAAGCGCTGGCCCTGTGTATCGGGGTACTGCTCGTGGTGCAGGACAAAGCCCAGGACTGGCCCCATCATGTCACCATGTGTAGGGTCGTTACCAAGACAGTTTTCACTTCGTCTGGGGTTCCACAATAGACAGAATACAGTGATCCGCCATGTACAAGGAACCTCTAAGGGTGGGAATGGCATACCGGACATACCCATCCTCCTGCGGACCTCCATTGTTTGTGACTGTGGCCGCCGAACCCTGCGAGGTAAGAGAGCTTGACCCGGCAGATCCAGTTAGAAAAAACTTTTTGACAGTTAGGGTGATCAATGAGTGGAACAGGCTGCCACGAGAGGTGGTGAGTTCTCCTTCAATGGAAGTCTTCAAACAGAGGCTGGACAGACATCTGTCTGGGATGATTTAGAGAATCCTGCTTTGAGCAGGGGGTTGGACCAGATGGCCCAGGAGGTCCCTTCCAACTCTACCATTCTATGATTCTATGTCTCGCTTCTTCCTGCTTCCTATTTGGAGGGGCTGGGACAAGTGGGACCGCTCGTACCCCTGCAACAGGACGACGCTATGGTTCTACGAAGACGTCTGCTCTGTGGGAGAACACCAGCTGGAGGGACTCAAGCCCGATCCATAGAAGCCAAAGACCACCCACACACTCATCAGATCCAACGACTAACAAAATAGAATATCCCAGGACTCCATACTGACACGTGGAAAACCATGTTGACTAATGTTGTCGGACCGGCTGACTAACGGGAACAAGGACTTGTCATGGATGGCGATACAGGGTGGCTGCCAGTCCGACATTTATGTACACAAGAAAGCCGTGCAAGACCCGGTACTGTCCAAGGTGCCCCTTCATGGAGGAAACATCTGCGCACGTCTTTTGGGATTGCCGTTGTCACACTCTCTGTTGGGTGCCCTGGAGGATAACCTGGGAAATGCTGTCCCCAGAGCAAGCCTACTCTACCGTTCGGTGCTTTACGGACTCGTCCCTGGGGTTCATACTGTCGGAGCTATCCAGGAGGCATAGTGCCTTATGAACTATTTTAAAGGATGTGAAGGAACAGGCTGATCTTAAGGAGGGAGAACGTGTCCATCCGGAACTGCCGTAGCTGATCCACAGCCAGCTCAGATATATACTATCTTCAACGGTCCGGATGAGGACGGCAAGAATTAGGCAGCCCTCTCCACCCCCTCTTCCCACAATGTGTGTTATCCTTCAGTAAAGCTCCAGGCCTGTGATATCCCCCCACCCATATTGTGCCCCCATGGCGGCTGATGCAATATGTTGCATGTAGATTGGGTGGGGTGCGGTGCAGCGTATGGGCTCACCTGTACAGTGCAGCAAACCCCCATGAACGGGCAGCAAGGAGGCTCAGTGACTATCGCTGAAGCTATGCAAAACTGGGGTCCCAGATCCATACTCCATCGAATACATCATCTGTGGGAGTTTGTATATCTCCCCCCATGCTTGTGTAGGTTTCCTCCCACATTGCCCAAAGACATAGTGATTGAAGTCTAGACGAGGCATAAGACTTAGAGATCTGATCTGCGGGATGCGATTCTCAGCCATAACTCAGAAACACTGCGCCCCAACCACGACGTCCGTCAACAAGACTTCAAAAAGGTAGAAGGAAGAACAGTCATTTGTCCAAAGCAAAAAAAAAAAAAATGTACAAGAAACCTCAGAAGGGGCAGAAGGGCCTGTGACCTGCCGGCTCTGCTGGACGTCCCACTGCTTCCTCCGGCGTCTCTGGAGGACTGGATGGCCAGGACTATCCTCCAGCTCATCAGCACATGATGGAGAATATGCCAGGGCTCCCGGACATCACAGCCGGTGTAGAGCACTATCGACCTGAGGTCACTACCGGTGTAGAGCACTACCGACCCGAGGTCACAACCGGTGTAGAGCACTACCGAACAGAGGTGACATCCGGTGTAGAGCACTACCGACCCGAGGTGACATCCGGTGTAGAGCACTACCGACCCGAGGTCACATCCGGTGTAGAGCACTACCGAACAGAGGTCACATCCGGTGTAGAGCACTACCGAACAGAGGTCACATCCGGTGTAGAGCACTACCGAACAGAGGTCACATCCGGTGTAGAGCACTACCGAACAGAGGTCACATCCGGTGTAGAGCACTACCGACCCGAGGTCACAACCGGTGTAGAGCACTACCGACCAGAGGTCACAACCGGTGTAGAGCACTATCGACCAGAGGTCACAACCGGTGTAGAGCACTACCGACCCGAGGTCACAACCGGTGTAGAGCACTACCGACCCGAGGTCACAACTGGTGTAGAGCACTATCAGCCCGAGGTCACATCCGGTGTAGAGCACTACCGACCCGAGGTCACATCCGGTGTAGAGCACTACCGACCCATGGTCACATCCGGTGTAGAGCACTACCGACCCATGGTCACATCCGGTGTAGAGCACTACCGACCCGACCGAGTCCATCTAGAGCCGTCAACGTGTAGAGCACTACACCCGAGGTCACATCCGGTGTAGAGCACTACCGACCCATGGTCACATCCGGTGTAGAGCACTACCGACCCAGGTCACATCCGGTGTAGAGCACTACCGACCCATGGTCACATCCGGTGTAGAGCACTACCGACCCGAGGTCACACCGATGTAGAGCACTACCGACCCGAGGTCACAACCGGTGTAGAGCACTACCGACCCGACCGAGATCACATCTAGAGCCGAGGTCACAGAAGGAAGCCACAATCCGCCATAAACACATCAGTGTCCTGTAAAGCAGATCTCACCACATTTAACCTGTTATTCACCAGTGCAGGAAGCCCAGCGAGCGCCCGGGCAGCAAAAAATTACATGAAACTCATAATGTTCCTCTCCACGGAAATCTTTAGTAAAAGGCGAAAGATTTATTTGATCTGAAGAGAAACCAGAGTATAGAGAGGAGAGCGGCCGGCGTCACCCGGGCCTGCGCTGCGCTCATCACACCCGCGGAGAGGACGGCTCCTGGGTGGATTGTGGGGGCCACGTTCTCCGGCCCCCGGACACAATGTATCTGATCTGTCACTGAACTTTACTACAAAAACTAACGGAAACAACGAGAAAACATTACAATTCTGAGGACTGGTCAGGTGCATTCTGGGAGATATGCAAATCACAGCAGAAGGCGGGGCCTCACACTAGGAGGGGGAAGGATTTTGCAGAGAACTCTGAATTTTCCAAGTTTTATTTTTTTTTGCTTTCTTTCCCTGAATCGCGGCTTCTTCGTTCCTCCATTCCCGTTACTGGGAGTTTTGGAGACCGTTCTTACAGTCCAGGACACGGCGTGACCTCGGCAGGGGATGAGATGAGCGATTTTTTTCCGTTTCCAATCTCACTCAGATAGTCCATCATGGAAGAAAACGTCCACAAATAAACCTTCATCATTAGAGACCTTCAACTCTTTACAATAACTGATGCAAATTGTCTCTGTAGAGAGGAGCAGAACTCTAGCGCCACCTATAGGAAGTAGCAATCCTAGACGTCAATGTCGGCCCTGTACCGAGCCTCGTCACATGACTTAGGATAAAACCCAAACAAGAATCTCAATCTGCAGACACTGTGTTTCAGGGCACTGCCCCACATCAGTGCAAAGAGTGAGATCGGGTTTGGCGATGTGTAAATAACACATATATTACCTAAGCGAACAACAACAACACTTACATACACAACTAATGGACTTTTGTAACATACCGATTACAGACCAGTTTCCCCTTTACCCAAATACCAACATTCTTTTTCTTCCATTTCTCTCATCACAAACCTTGACCAAGGAAGCGGCCACTAGATCACTTGATCTTAACAACCGCCGACACGCTGTTGAACGACACTGAGAAATAAGTGTATAGCGCCCCCCAGCGTCAGAAAATCTCGGGGGTAGCTGAGACCCCGGAGAACATGATTCGGGTCGGTTTTTACTGTCCCCAGTCACATGATCACCATTATTCACCAAATAACGGCGCTCACACACAGAAAAAAAAAGTCCGGTTTTCATTAATTTCGCTCTCTGAAATGATCTAGCATACCAGAGGAGAGAGAAATGGGGTCCCCCGAGCCCCCCGGATCCTCCTGCTCTGTCCCCGGCCCTCCACATCATCTTCCCTGAAGAAAATGGCGGTGCGTGTGCAGTGCGCCCGCTGAGATTTGGCGGCCGGTACCCAGCAACAAGATTAGATTTTTTCCTATTAGATCATTATGATCACAGTGATCAAAATAAAAAAATAGTAAATCACCCCCCTTTATCACCCTCTTAGCTAAAAATAATAAAATACAATTTTTAAAAATGTTTTCATTCTTTACATTTAGGTTTGGGGTTGTGGTTAGGGGTGTGTTGGGATTAACGTTGGGGTTGTGACTGTGGTGTTGGGGTTAGGGTTGGAGTTAGAATTGGGGGGTTTCCACTGTTTAGGCACATCAGGGGCTCTCCAGACGCAACATGGTGTCGTCAATGATTCCAGCAAATTTTGCATTCAAAAAGTCAGACGGCGCTCCTTCCTTTCTGAGCCCTACCGTGCGCCCAAACAGTGGCTTTCCCCCACATACGGGGTATCAGCGTACTCAGGAGAAATTGCACAACTAATTTTGGGGTCCATTTTCTCCCTTGTGAAAATAAAAAAGTTTGGGTCTAATGTAATTTTTTGGGGAAAAAAGTTAAATGTTCATGTTTTCCTTCCACGTTGCTTTAGTTCCTGTGAAGCACCTGAAGGGTTAATAATCTTCTTGAATGTGGTTTTGAGCACCATGAGGGGTGCAGTTTTTAGAATGGTGTCACTTTTCGGTATTTTGTTATATTGAACCCCCCAAACTCACTTCAAATATAAGGTGGTCCCTAAAAAATGGTTTTGTAAATTTTGCTGGAAAAATGAGAAATTGCTGGTCAACCTTTAACCCTTATAACTTCCTAACAAAAAAAATTATGTTTCCAAAATTGTGCTGATGTAAAGTAGACATGCGGGAAATGTTATTTATTAACTATTTTATGTGACACATCTCTCTGCACAAAACTTTCACAATTTTTGCCAAATTTTCTTTTTTTTTCATAAATAAACGCAAGTTATATCGGAGAAATTTTGCCACTAACATGAAGGAGAAAATGTCACGAATAAGTAATGACAGAGTCCGTGGGAGATGAAGTGACAGCGGTCAGAAGTGTGAATGTCACCCCGGTCATCTGCTTCTTCACCAGTGCAGGAAGCCCAGCGAGCGCCGGGCAGCAAAAAATTACATGAAACTCATAATTGTTCCTCTCCACGGAAATCTTTAGTAAAAGGCGAAAGATTTATTCGATCTGAAGAGAAACCAGAGTATAGAGAGGAGAGCGGCCGGCGTCACCCGGGGCCTGCGCTGCGCTCATCACACCCGCGGAGAGGACGGCTCCTGGGTGGATTGTGGGGGCCACGTTCTCCGGCCCCCGGACACAATGTATCTGATCTGTACTGAACTTTACTACAAAAACTAACGGAAAAATATGAGAAAACGTTACAATTCTGAGAGCGGGTCAGGTGCATCCTGGGAGATATGCAAATCACAGCAGGAGGCGGGGCCTCACACGGGGGAGGATTCTTCCCCTGTGTCCTCCCACAAGCCCCAGAGCGGCATTTATAGGGTTACTGCAGTGACAGAGACCCCAGGATCCTGCATGTTCTCAGGGCAGAGCTTTATGTGTGGGAGGGCTTGGGGGGCTCCAGATTGGGGATCCTGTCCCGGCAGTGGATTCTCCATCACAAGGTGAACATTGCCGAAAACGAGATCAGAGACCACGTGACTGCGGCGGATCATCAGGAACCCAGAACGGCCGATACATAGTGGGGCCGGCGCCATCCGAGACGAGGGGACGAACCTGACATGGGGGACCGCGCCGTACTGTATAGAAAATGACAATATCTGAAGCGCTATAAGTGATAGTCTGCAGGGGTCTATAGAGGAATAATGAGATATCAGTGATAGTCTGCAGGGTCTATAGAGGTATAATGAGATATCAGTGATAGTCTGCAGGGTGTATAGAGGTATAATGAGATATAAGTGATAGTCTGCAGGGGTCTATAGAGGTATAATGATATATCAGTGATAGTCTGCAGGGGTCTATAGAGGTATAATGAGATATCAGTGATAGTCTGCAGGGGTGTATAGAGGTATAATGATATATAAGTGATAGTCTGCAGGGGTCTATAGAGGTATAATGAGATATAAGTGATAGTCTGCAGGGGTCTATAGAGGTATAATGAGATATAAGTGATAGTCTGCAGAGGTCTATAGAGGTATAATGAGATATAAGTGATAGTCTGCAGGGGTCTATAGAGGTATAATGAGATATAAGTGATAGTCTGCAGGGGTCTATAGAGGTATAATGAGATATAAGTGATAGTCTGCAGGGGTCTATAGAGGTATAATGAGATATAAGTGATAGTCTGCAGGGGTCTATAGAGGTATAATGAGATATAAGTGATAGTCTGCAGGGGTCTATAGAGGTATAATGAGATATAAGTGATAGTCTGCAGGGGTCTATAGAGGTATAATGAGATATAAGTGATAGTCTGCAGGGGTCTATAGAGGTATAATGAGATATAAGTGATAGTCTGCAGGGGTCTATAGAGGTATAATGAGATATAAGTGATAGTCTGCAGGGGTCTATAGAGGAATAATGAGATATCAGTGATAGTCTGCAGGGGTGTATAGAGGTATAATGAGATATCAGTGATAGTCTGCAGGGGTGTATAGAGGTATAATGAGATATAAGTGATAGTCTGCAGGGGTCTATAGAGGTATAATGAGATATAAGTGATAGTCTGCAGGGGTCTATAGAGGTATAATGAGATATAAGTGATAGTCTGCAGGGGTCTATAGAGGAATAATGAGATATAAGTGATAGTCTGCAGGGGTCTATAGAGGTATAATGATATATAAGTGATAGTCTGCAGGGGTCTATAGAGGTATAATGAGATATCAGTGATAGTCTGCAGGGGTCTATAGAGGTATAATGAGATATCAGTGATAGTCTGCAGGGGTCTATAGAGGTATGAGATATCAGTGATAGTCTGCAGGGGTCTATAGAGGTATAATGAGATATCAGTGATAGTCTGCAGGGGTCTATAGAGGAATAATGAGATATAAGTGATAGTCTGCAGGGGTCTATAGAGGTATAATGAGATATAAGTGATAGTCTGCAGGGGTCTATAGAGGTATAATGAGATATAAGTGATAGTCTGCAGGGTCTATAGAGGTATAATGAGATATAAGTGATAGTCTGCAGGGGTCTATAGAGGTATGAGATATAAGTGATAGTCTGCAGGGGTCTATAGAGGTATAATGAGATATAAGTGATAGTCTGCAGGGGTCTATAGAGGTATAATGAGATATCAGTGATAGTCTGCAGGGGTCTATAGAGGTATGAGATATCAGTGATAGTCTGCAGGGGTCTATAGAGGTATAATGAGATATAAGTGATAGTCTGCAGGGGTCTATAGAGGTATAATGAGATATAAGTGATAGTCTGCAGGGGTCTATAGAGGTATAATGAGATATAAGTGATAGTCTGCAGGGGTCTATAGAGGTATAATGAGATATCAGTGATAGTCTGCAGGGGTCTATAGAGGTATAATGAGATATAAGTGATAGTCTGCAGGGGTCTATAGAGGTATAATGAGATATAAGTGATAGTCTGCAGGGGTCTATAGAGGTATAATGAGATATAAGAGATAGTCTGCAGGGGTCTATAGAGGTATAATGAGATATAAGTGATAGTCTGCAGGGGTCTATAGAGGTATAATGAGATATAAGTGATAGTCTGCAGGGGTCTATAGAGGTATAATGAGATATAAGTGATAGTCTGCAGGGGTCTATAGAGGTATAATGAGATATAAGTGATAGTCTGCAGGGGTCTATAGAGGTATAATGAGATATCAGTGATAGTCTGCAGGGGTCTATAGAGGTATAATGAGATATCAGTGATAGTCTGCAGGGGTCTATAGAGGTATAATGAGATATAAGTGATAGTCTGCAGGGGTCTATAGAGGTATAATGAGATATAAGTGATAGTCTGCAGGGGTCTATAGAGGTATAATGAGATATCAGTGATAGTCTGCAGGGTCTATAGAGGTATAATGAATATAAGTGATAGTCTGCAGGGGTCTATAGAGGTATAATGAGATATAAGTGATAGTCTGCAGGGGTCTATAGAGGTATAATGATATATAAGTGATAGTCTGCAGGGGTCTATAGAGGTATAATGATATATAAGTGATAGTCTGCAGGGGTCTATAGAGGTATAATGAGATATAAGTGATAGTCTGCAGGGGTGTATAGAGGTATAATGATATATAAGTGACAGTCTGCAGGGGTCTATAGAGGTATAATGAGATATCAGTGATAGTCTGCAGGGGTCTATAGAGGAATAATGAGATATAAGTGATAGTCTGCAGGGGTTATAGAGGTATAATGATATATAAGTGACAGTCTGCAGGGGTCTATAGAGGTATAATGAGATATCAGTGATAGTCTGCAGGGGTCTATAGAGGAATAATGAGATATAAGTGATAGTCTGCAGGGGTCTATAGAGGTATAATGAATATAAGTGATAGTCTGCAGGGGTCTATAGAGGAATAATGAGATATAAGTGATAGTCTGCAGGGGTGTATAGAGGAATAATGAGATATAAGTGATAGTCTGCAGGGGTGTATAGAGGTATAATGATATATAAGTGACAGTCTGCAGGGGTCTCGGGTGTCACCTCCCCATGTCACAGCGCTCCACACGTTATTGTCTGCTGCCCTCTTGTGGACAATTATACACACTGCGCTTTCCCATGTATCAGCCACTGCCGTCCCGCAGACGATCGTCATTTATCTCCATAGTTATTTCTGGGATTTATTCTATATGATCGGCACAGAACGGAGCGGATCTCACTGGATTCTGTCAGTTATCACAGATATGCAGATTAGAAGACACAGAAGGGGCCCCTGTGCGGGGTTATGGGCCCCCTGCAGCCCAATAGCTCATCATAATGCACGATCCTATCTGCTGTAGAGCTGGTAGTGGCCCTATTGCCACAGGGGAACGGGCCACAGGTTCACACCCCTCCCCGATCCATGGAAAGTCATAAATCACGGAGGAGCAAACCACAGTCTGAGATAAGACCTGCCGACCCGACCAAGAGTGTGAGAGCGCCACGTGGTTATCTGCAGGAGAGCGATATACTGCACACCGGAGATTATAACCGTACACCGCGTGTAACGCCATCAGCGCGGACACCGGAGATTATAACCGTACACGCGTGTAACGCCATCAGCGCGGACACGAGATTATAACCGTACACCGCGTGTAACGCCATCAGCGCGGACACCGAGATTAAACCGTACACCGCGTGTAACGCCATCAGCGCGGACACCGGACGATTAAACCGTACACCGCGTGTAACGCCATCAGCGCGGACACCGGAGATTATACGACCCGGTTAACCCACCCTGCCCGATATAAAGTATACGCCATCAGCGCGGACACCGGAGATTATAACCGTACACCGCGTGTAACGCCATCAGCGCGGACACCGGAGATTATAACCGTACACCGCGTGTAACGCCATCAGCGCGACACCGGAGATTATAACCGTACACCGCGTGTAACGCCATCAGCGCGGACACCGGAGATTATAACCGTACACCGCGTGTAACGCCATCAGCGCGGACACCGGAGATTATAACCGTACACCGCGTGTAACGCCATCAGCGCGGACACCGGAGATTATAACCGTACACCGCGTGTAACGCCATCAGCGCGGACACCGGAGATTATAACCGTACACCGCGTGTAACGCCATCAGCGCGGACACCGGAGATTATAACCGTACACCGCGTGTAACGCCATCAGCGCGGACACCGGAGATTATAACCGTACACCGCGTGTAACGCCATCAGCGCGGACACCGGAGATTATAACCGTACACCGCGTGTAACGCCATCAGCGCATGACACCGGAGATTATAACCGTACACCGCGTATAACGCCATCAGCGCGGACACCGGAGATTATAACCGTACACCGCGTGTAACGCCATCAGCGCGGACACCGGAGATTATAACCGTACACCGCTGTAACGCCATCAGCGCGGACACCGAGATTATAACCGTACACGCGTGTAACGCCATCAGCGCGGACACCGGAGATTATAACCGTACACCGCGTGTAACGCCATCAGCGCGGACACCGGGGATTATAACCGTACACCGGTGTAACGCCATCAGCGCGGACACCGGAGATTATAACCGTACACCGCGTGTAACCCATCAGCGCGGACACCGGAGATTATAACCGTACACCGCGGTAACGCCATCAGCGCTGACACCGGAGATTATAACCGTACACCGCGTATCCATCAGCCGGACACCGAGATATACACCACATATCGCTGCTCACCTTCATACTGCACCTCCATGTGCATGGACTGCAGCGCCCCAGCAGCGGATCCACTATGGCCGGATGAGGCGTCTGTACAATGTCCTGTAGGGAGAAATCACAATCCGGGTTCAGCCGGGCACAGAGCGCAGATGTCCCCCAGAGATGTAATCAGGTTCACGCGTCATGAGGTTTGGAGTCAGCAGCTCTTTCATGAATGTGCTCGCAGCTCCGCAGGTTTCAGAGCGTCACCCGCAGATTCCCCTAAGGCCGGCGTCACACACAACGACAAAAATCGGTCCGTTTTAGACGGTCGATTGTCGGATCAAATGCAAACATCACACATCCTTCTGGCTCGATTTTCCTTCAAAGATGCGATTAGTGCATGTGTTGTACCTTGTAACATCCGATTTTCATCCGACTTGCGAGAATTTCTCACAGGCTTAAAACTGACATATAATGGATCCAAAAGAATAGTATTTCAATCACAAAAAAAGAATAGATATATACACATAGAACACATATATATATATATATACATGTCATTGTAACACATACATATATACATATATTTATATTTCCTAGACTTCTACATACTGTTATAGCCGCTAATTCAATTGCCGGCTTCTGTGAAATCACAGAAGCCGACATGAAATGATACATTGTTTCCACACAGTTAACCATGTCATTTCCTGTATTTTGATATTTGTTTAGAACTTACAATTACATGAGTGTATTTGTGCAAAATTTCAGACATGTAGGGGTTAATTAAAGGTGTAATTTCGTTGAAAAAAAAATGCGTGGGCTCCCGCTGTATTTTCTCCACCAGACAGACAAAGCAAAGCGAGTGGGGGCAGATAATAACAGCCTAGGGAGGGTACATTTTTTGTGCCCCCCCTGGCTACTAACATCTGCCCCCAGACACCCCAGAAAGGGCAAATCTATAATTAGATTCGCCCTTTCTGGCACTTTGCCCGTCTATTCCCATTGCCCTGTAGCGGTGGCGAATGGGTTAATAATCTCACCTTACTGTCACCTTAGTATTGAAAGGTGACCTTAAGGCAGGTTAATAATTGAGAGCTGTCAATTAGACAACTATCAATTATTAATCCTATTGAAGTAAATTAAAAAAACACAGACACATTAATAAAAATTAATTTTAATGAAATAAAAACACATTTTTTTGACCATATTTTATTTTACACTTAATCCGTGCGAAGCCATTGATCTCCTAAAATAAAGATAAAAAAATAAAAAAACATTATTCTTACCTATTCCGCTGATCTGTCACGTCCCACGCTGTAATCCTTCACAAAGGGTTAACTAGCTTTGAGCCAAGCAGTGCAAGTAATCCTGCATGCTCAGCTCAAAGCTCCTGAATGAATAAGTTCCTCTCCTGGCGACAGGAGAGGATGTGTTTAATGAATGAAGCTTAATTGATTGTGTCCACTTTCCCTTTAGGTCAGGTCACTAAAGTTAAATTGCCAATAAATCAATTAAGCTCCATTCATGAATCTATTCCTCTACTTTCACTGGGAGAGGAACTTATTCATTCATGGGGTTAGAGCTAGTAGACAGAATTATCTCCCTGCTAACTGTAACCTCTTAACCCTTTCTGATGGATTACAGCGTGGGACCTGACTGTACATCGGATTGGTAAGTATAATTTTGCTTTTTTATTTTATTTTTATTACAGGAAATGGTTTTAGCAGGAAAATAAAATATGGTAAAAAACTGTGTGATTATTTCATTAAACTTATTTTTTATTAAACTGTGTGTGTTTGATTTTTCTTTCATACAATAGGATTAATAATTGATAGTTGTCTAATTGACAGCTCTCAATTATTAACCTGCCTTAAGGTCACCTTTCAATACTAAGGTGACAGTAAGGTGAGATTATTAACCCATTCGCCACCGCTACAGGGCAATGGGAATAGATGGGCAAAGTGCCAGAAAGGGCGAATCTAATTATAGATTTGCCCTTTCTGGGGTGTCTGGGGGCAAATGTTAGTAGCCAGGGGGGGCACAAAAAATGTACCCTCCCTAGGCTATTATTATCTGCCCCCACTCGCTTTGGTTTGTCTGTCTGGTGGAGAAAATACAGCGGGAGCCCACGCATTTTTTTTCAACGAAATTTCACCTTTAATTAACCCCTACATGTCTGAAATTTTGCACAAATACACTCATGTAATTGTAAGTTCTAAACAAATATCAAAATACAGGAAATGACATGGTTAACTGTGTGGAAACAATGTATCATTTCATGTCGGCTTCTGTGATTTCACAGAAGCCGGCAATTGAATTTGCGGCTATTACAGTATGTAGAAGTCTAGGAACTATAAATATATGTATATATACATGTCACAATTACATATATATATATATATATATATATATATATATATATATATATGTATTCTATGTGTGTATATCTATTCTTTCTAGTCTTTATTAAAGCTGTCAGTGTGATTTTACAGTATAGCCTGGGATGAATTGCCGGCTTTTCTAAAGGACACCGATGCGATTTCATCACAAGTCACACAGTGTGGTCCGTTTGTAATCCGATTTTTCATCGCTCCCATAGACTTGCATTGGCGATTGTCGACCGCAATCGGTGACAATCGCAGCATGCTGCGATTGTACACGGACGTTTAAAACGGACCACAAAAAATCTGATACTGGGAGCTGCTCCATAGATCAACATAGGTCCGACTGCAATGCGATTTTTCATCGCATTGCAGTCGTCCGATTCTGTCGCCAGTGTGACGCCGGCCTAACATCCATCTACAGTCGTCTCCCTCCTTCTATCCCTAGAGTCACACAGCACGCCCGGCGACACCCGACGACACCCTCACACCGGGCGATGCTACATGGGGCAGCACGACACCCGACTACACCCTCACACCGGGCGATGCTACATGGGGCAGTACGACACCCGACTACACCCTCACACAGGGCGATGCTACATGGGGCAGTACGACACCCGACTACACCCTCACACAGGGCGATGCTACATGGGGCAGCACGACACCCGACTACACCCTCACACCGGGCGATGCTACATGGGGCAGCACGACACCCGACTACACCCTCACACAGGGCGATGCTACATGGGCAGCACGACACCCGACTACACCCTCGCACCGGGCGATGCTACATGGGGCAGCACGACACCCGACTACACCCTCACACCGGGCGATGCTACATGGGGCAGTACGACGCCCGCGACACCCGACTACACCCTCACACCGGGCGATGCTACATGGGGCAGCACGACACCCGACTACATCCTCGCACCGGGCGATGCTACATGGGGCAGCACGACACCCGACTACACCCTCACACCGGGCGATGCTACATGGGGCAGCACGACACCCGACTACACCCTCACACAGGGCGATGCTACATGGGGCAGCACGACACCCGACTACACCCTCGCACCGGGCGATGCTACATGGGGCAGCACGACACCCGACTACACCCTCACACCGGGCGATGCTACATGGGCAGTACGACGCCCGGCGACACCCGACTACACCCTCACACCGGGCGATGCTACATGGGGCAGTACACGCCCGGCGACACCCGACTACACCCTCACACCGGGCGATGCTACATGGGGCAGCACGACACCCGACTACATCCTCGCACCGGGCGATGCTACATGGGGCAGCACGACACCCGACTACACCCTCACACCGGGCGATGCTACATGGGGCAGCACGACACCCGACTACACCCTCACACAGGGCGATGCTACATGGGGCAGCACGACACCCGACTACACCCTCGCACCGGGCGATGCTACATGGGGCAGCACGACACCCGACTACACCCTCACACCGGGCGATGCTACATGGGCAGTACGACGCCCGGCGACACCCGACTACACCCTCACACCGGGCGATGCTACATGGGGCAGCACGACACCCGACTACATCCTCGCACCGGGCGATGCTACATGGGCAGCACGACACCCGACTACACCCTCACACCGGGCGATGCTACATGGGGCAGTACGACGCCCGGCAACACCCGACTACACACCCTCACGCAGGGCGATGCTACATGGGGCAGCACGACACCCGACTACACCCTCACACCGGGCGATGCTACATGGGGCAGCACGACACCCGACTACACCCTCACACCGGGCGATGCTACAGTGGGCAGTACGACGCCTGGCGACACCCGACTACACACCTCACACTGGGCGATGCTACATGGGGCAGTACAACGCCCGGCGACACCCAACTACACCGGGCGATGCTACATGGGGCAGTACGACGCCCAGCGACACCCGACTACACCCTCACACCGGGCGATGCTACATGGGGCAGCACAACACCCGACTACACCCTCGCACCGGGCGATGCTACATGGGGCAGCACGACACCCGACTACACCCTCACACCGGGCGATGCTACATGGGGCAGTATGACGCCCGGCAACACCCGACTACACCCTCACGCCGGGCGATGCTACATGGGGCAGCACGACACCCGACTACACCCTCACACCGGGCGATGCTACATGGGGCAGCACGACACCCGACTACACCCTCACACCGGGCGATGCTACATGGGGCAGTACGACGCCCGGCGACACCCGACTACACCCTCACACCGGGCGATGCTACATGGGGCAGTACAACGCCCGGCGACACCCGGCGATGCTACATGGGGCAGTACGACGCCCAGCGACACCCGACTACACCCTCACACCGGGCGATGCTACATGGGGCAGTACGACGCCCGGCGACACCCGACTACACCCTCACACCGGGCGATGCTACATGGGGCAGCACGACACCCGACTACACCCTCGCACCGGGCGATGCTACATGGGGCAGCACGACACCCGACTACACCCTCACACCGGGCGATGCTACATGGGGCAGTACGACGCCCGGCAACACCCGACTACACCCTCACGCCGGGCGATGCTACATGGGGCAGCACGACACCCGACTACACCCTCACACCGGGCGATGCTACATGGGGCAGCACGACACCCGACTACACCCTTACACCGGCGATGCTACATGGGGCAGTACGATGCCCGGCGACACCCGACTACACCCTCACACCGGGCGATGCTACATGGGGCAGTACGACGCCCGGCGATACCGGTGATACTTTCTCGCATCAACACCCGGCACGGCCGCCCGCTCTAGGACCAGAGTGCGCGGTGGAATAGAAATACATAGAAATACATGCAGCCGCACACTCGGCTCCGAGAGCGGGTGGCCGTGCCGGGTGTTGATGCGAGAAAGTCGTGCAACTTACTCGCATCAAACTCGCCAGTGTGACGCCGGCCTAAAAGCAAAAGTCGCATTAACAAAAATTAAGTGCAGAAAAAGCTGCAAAGGGAAAATACTGAAAGAATTGACAATCTGCCATTAGAGAAAGAAAACGTGCCACGGGTCAAACAACGCAAAGGGAAAAAAGTAACGTGTGCTGAGGGTTCGGTGCTAATGTAAAATGCTGCGGGTCTTATCCCCCCAAAAAGTAGATGGAAAACGCATCCAAATCACTGTCTGAGCCCAGCAGCAACATGAAGACGAGCTCAGTCCGCTGCACGTATCCTGTGTGGTGCACAGAGCAGGTTCCCAATATGTTTTGGGCCTTTTCACGTGCCCACTTACTTTGTCGCACGCCCATTTCCCTTTTCCACTCCACGCGCCCACTTCCTTTTTCACGCGCCCACTTCCCCTTCTTCACGCACCCACTTCCCTTTTCACGCACCCACTTCCTTTTTCACACACCAACATCCTTTTTCACACAACCACTTCCTTTTTCACACACCCACTTCCTTTTTCACACACCCACTTCCTTTTCTCGAGCACCCACTTCCTTTTCTCGAGCACCCACTTCCTTTTTCACCTGCCCACTTCCTTTTTTGGAGCACCCAATTCCTTTTTCACGCGCCCACTTCCTTTTTTCGAGCACCCACTTCCTTTTTCATGCGCCTGCTACCTTTCTCGTCTTTTGACCGCAGTCTGTTGAGGTCGGGGGACCCACGGCCGGTGCGGACATCTTGGTCTCTACTCGGACCGTGTTTCACAGGCGTCTGAATTTGCGTTTCATCTGACAATCAGAGTCCGGACACAGGTCCGGTCTGTTTCAGGAAACTTGCAGTGGGTTCGTACTCCGACCATGAACAGTGGACCTGTGTAACGGGTCAGCCTCCATGTCAGTCCTCCGCAGAGGCCAGACCGGTAGTATTGCTGGCATCCTGGTGCCTCTGAATTTTAGAAGGCCTCCAGCGTGACACAAATCATGGCGTCACAGGGGCCGTGTCATGTGAGGACGGTCGCTGGGCCCAGGCCGGCCACCACGGAGAACCAACGTGGATGACGATTTAGGGCCCCACAAATCAAGCTGCTTAGCTCTGGGAGACGTTGGAGGGGTTAATATTGGGTCAACGTTTACCTGCACGACGCGGAGGGTCTGTAGAGACAGGTGCTGAGCTTTTGGGGAGGCACAGGGTAAGAGGGCGATCAGACCCTTGTACACTTGGCTCTGGTACTCGGGGTTCCCATGAGCCAGCAGCTCCAGTAAGACCTGCGCCTGCTCCTGAGTCGCCTCCATCTTGGCACTTGCGAGACATTCAGCGACAGCACGCACTCCTGCCGGGAGGTGAAGGATGGGTTACAGGGATCTCTCCGGGGAGGAGAGGAGTGATCGTGACCGGATCTCCGCACTCACCGTAACTCTCACAGATCAGCTCTTTGTATTTGTGTCCGGATCTGGCCAAAATCTGCAGGATCCCGAGCGCCTCCATCTTGTGCTCTTCATTTAACTGCTTCAAGCCCAAGATTTCAAGTAGCGTGAGAGTCCCCCCGACCTCCACAAACTCCACCTTGTAACGACCGCTGCGGGGGAAAACGGGAAGAGGTGAGGCTTTCCAAGAATGAATACAGACCCCCTCCTGTGTGTCCAGAGGCCGAAGACTCATCCGGCCCCATTAAAGCTTTGTAAGGCCACGTTCAAACGGTCAGTATTCGGTCACAGCGCAGGAACGACAGCGCCGGAACGACAGCGCAGAAACAAGAACGCAGAAACGAGAGCGAAGGAACGACAGCGCAGAACAGCGAAGGAACGAGAAAGCAGAATGGAACCAGGAACGAGAGCGCCGGAACGAAGCGCAGGAACGAGAACGCAGGAACGACAGCGCAGAAACGGGAACGCAGAACGATGCGAGGAACGACAGCGCAGGAACGAACGCATGACGAGAGCGAAGAACGAGAACGCAGAAATGAGAGCGAAGGAACGACAGCGCAGGAACGAGAACGCATGAACGACAGCGACGGAACGACAGCGCAGAACGACCAGACGAGAGGAAGGAACGACAGCGCAGGAACGAGAACGCATGAACGAGAGCGCCGGAACGACAGCGCCGAACGAGAACGCAGAAACGAGAACGCAGAAACGAGAGGAAGGAACGCAGCGCAGAACGAGAGCGAAGGAACGACAGCGCAGGAACGAGAACGCAGAAATGAGAACGCAGGAACGAGAGCGCCGGAACGAGAACGCAGAAACAGGCGGAACGACAGAAAGAGAACGCAGGAACGAGAGCGCAGGAACGACAGCGCGGAACGAGAACGCATGAACGAGAGCGGAACGACAGCGCCGGAACGAGAACGAGAACGAGAACGCAGAAACGACAGCGCCGGAACGACAGCGCCGGAACGAACGCAGAAACGAGAACGCAGAAACGAAGCGACGGAACGACAGCGCAGGAAAGAACGAAGAACGCAGGAACGACAGCGCAGGAACGACAGCGCCGGAACAAACGCAGAGAACGAGAACGCAGAAATGAGAACGCAGGAACGAGAGCGCCGGAACGACAGCGCCGGAACGAGAACGCAGAAACGAGAACGCAGAAACGAGAGCGAAGGAACGACAGCGCCGGAACGAGAGTGCAGGAATGACAGCGCGGAACGAGAACGCATGAACGAGAGCGCCGGAACGAGAACGCAGGAATGACAGCGCCGGAACAACAGCGCAGGAACAAGAACGCAGGAACAAGACGCAGGAACGGAGCGCAGGAACGATGCAGCCAGGAACGAGAGCGCAGAACGAGAACGCAGGAACGAGAGCGAGGAACGAGAAGGCAGGAACTGAAACGCTGGAACGTGAGCGCAGAACGATGAGCGCAGGAACGAGAAACGCAGAACGACAGCGCCGGAACGAGAGCGCAGGAATGACAGGCAGGAAACAGGCCGGAACGAGAGCGCAGACAGCGCAGGAACGATAACGCGGAAGTGAGCGCAGAATGCAGCACAGGAACGAGAACGCACGAACAAGAACGCAGGAACGAGAACGCAGGAACGAGAATGCAGGAATGACAGCGCAGAAAGAGAGCGCAGGAACGAGAAGCAGAAACGACAGCGCAGGAACAGAACCAGACAGCAGAAACGAGAGCGCAGGACGAGAGCGCAGGAGCAGAGCGCAGGAACGAGAACAGACGAAACGCAGGAACGAGACGCAGGAACGAGAACGCAGAACGAACGCGGGAAAGACAGCGCAGAACGAGAGCGCAGGATGACACGCAGAACAGAACGCAGAACAGACCAGGGACGAGCGCAGTACGAGAGGCAGTAACGAGAGCGCACCAACAGCCTGGCAGATAATTACCTGTTCACTGCTGACAGAAATATCGATATAGATTGGAGGATTTCCTGCAGACACGTCCCAAACATATAACTAGGGAAGGATAAGAAAGCAAAACAGGAGCACAAAACGAAACTGAGAAAACGGATGCGCGTTACGGAGAGAAGACGGGGACTGCGCAGGGTATACAGGAGAGAAGACAGGGACTGCGCAGCGTATACAGGAGAGAAGATGGGGACTGCGCAGGGTATACAGGAGAGAAGACGGGCACTGCGCAGGGTATACAGGAGAGAAGACGGGGACTGTGCAGGTATACAGGAGAGAAGACGGGGAAGAGAAGGCAGAAATGACAGCGCAGGAACGAGAAGGCAGAAACGAGAACGCAGGAACGAGAATGCAGGAATGACAGCGCAGAAACGAGAGCGCAGGAACGAGAAGGCAGAAACGAGAGCGCAGGAACGAGAAGGCAGAAACGAGAGCGCAGGAACGAGAACGCAGGAACGAGAACGCAGGAACGAGAACGCAGGAAGAGAGCGCAGGAATGACAGCGCAGGAATGACAGCGCAGAAACGAGAGCGCAGGAACGAGAGCGCAGGGACGAGAGCGCAGGGACGAGAGCGCAGAAACGAGAGCGCAGGAATGACAGCGCAGAATCGAGAACGCAGGAATGAGAACGCAGGAACGAGAGCGCAGTGACGAGAGCGCACCAACAGCCTGGCAGATAATTACCTGTTCACTGCTGACAGAAATATCGATATAGATTGGAGGATTTCCTGCAGACACGTCCCAAACATATAACTACGGGAAGGATAAGAAAGCAAAACAGGAGCACAAAAGACGAAAAACCTGGAGAGAAGACGGGGACTGCGCAGCGTATACAGGAGAGAAGACGGGGACTGCGCAGGGTATACAGGAGAGAAGACGGGCTCTGCGCGGGTATACAGGAGAGAAGACGGGGACTGCGCAGGGTATACAGGAGAGAAGACGGGGACTGCGCAGGGTATACAGGAGAGAAGACGGGGACTGCGCAGGGTATACAGGAGAGAAGACGGGGACTGCGCAGGGTATACAGGAGAGAAGACGGGGACTGCGCAGGGTATACAGGAGAGAAGACGGGGACTGCGCAGGGTATACAGGAGAGAAGACGGGGACTGCGCAGGGTATACAGGAGAGAAGAGGGGACTGCGCAGGGTATACAGGAGAGAAGACGGGGACTGCGCAGGGTATACAGGAGAGAAGAAGGGGACTGCGCAGGTATACAGGAGAGAAGACGGGGATATGCGCAGGGTATACAGGAGAGAAGACGGGGACGCGCAGCGTATACAGGAAGAGAAGACGGGGACGAGAATGCAGGAATGACAGCGCAGAAACGAGAGCGCAGGAACGAGAAGGCAGAAACGACAGCGCAGGAACGAGAAGGCAGGGAACGACAGCGCAGGAACGAGAAGGCAGAAAGACAGCGCAGGAACGAGAAGGCAGAAACGAGAATGCAGGAATGACAGCGCAGAAACGAGAGCGAGGAACGAGAAGGCTGAAACGAGAGCGCAGGAACGAGAATGCAGGAACGAGAACGCAGGAACGAGAATGCAGGAATGACAGCGCAGAAACGAGAAGGCAGAAACGAGAATGCAGGAACGAGAATGCAGGAATGACAGCGCAGAAACGAGAGCGCAGGAACGAGAAGGCTGAAACGACAGCGCAGGAACGAGAAGGCAGAAACGAGAGCGCAGGAACGAGAATGCAGGAACGAGAACGCAGGAACGAGAATGCAGGAATGACAGCGCAGAAACGAGAGCGCAGGAACGAGAAGGCAGAAACGACAGCGCAGAAACGACAGCGCAGAACGAGAGCGCAGGAACGAGAACGCAGGAACGAGAACGCAGGAACGACAGCGCAGGAACGACAGCGCAGGAACGACAGCGCAGGAACGACAGCGCAGGAACGACAGCGCAGGAACAAGAGCGCAGGGACAAGAGCGCAGGAACGAAAGCGCAGGAACGAGAGCGCAGGAACGAGAGCCCAGGAACGAGAGCTCAGGAACGAGAGCCCAGGAACGAGAAAGTAGGAACGAGAAAGTAGGAACGAGAGCCCAGGAACGATAACGCAGGAACGATAACGCAGGAACGATAACGCAGGAACGATAACGCAGGAACGATAACGCAGGAACGATAACGCAGGAACGATAACGCAGGAACGATAACGCAGGAACGATAACGCAGGAACGAGAAGGCAGGAACGAGAGCGCAGGAACGAGAAGGCAGAAACGAGAGCGCAGGAATGAGAATGCAGGAACGAGAACGCAGGAACGAGAACGCAGGAATGACAGCGCAGGAACGAGAACGCAGGAACGTGAGCGCAGGAATGACAGCGCAGGAACGAGAAAGCAGAACGTAGCGCAGGAATGAGCAGCACAGAAACGAGAGCGCAGGAATGACAGCGCAGAATCGAGAGCGCAGGAATGAGAACGCAGAAACGAGAGCGCAGTAACGAGAGCGCAGTAACGAGAGCGCACCAACAGCCTGGCAGATAATTACCTGTTCACTGCTGACAGAAATATCGATATAGATTGGAGGATTTCCTGCAGACACGTCCCAAACATATAACTACGGGAAGGATAAGAAAGCAAAACAGGAGCACAAAAGACGAAAAACCTGGAGAGAAGACGGGGACTGCGCAGGGTATACAGGAGAGAAGACAGGGACTGTGTAGCGTAAATAGGAGCGAAGACGGGGACTGCGCATGGTATACAGGAGAGAAGACGGGGACTGCGCAGCGTATACAGGAGAGAAGACGGGGACTGCGCAGGGTATACAGGAGAGAAGACGGGGAATGCGCAGGGTATACAAGAGAGAAGACGGGGACTGTGCAGCGTATACAGGAGAGAAGACGGGGACTGCGCAGGGTATACAGGAGAGAAGACGGGGACTGCGCAGCGTATACAGGAGAGAAGACTGGGACTGCGCAGGGTATACAGGAGAGAAGACGGGGACTGCGCAGCGTATACAGGAGAGAAGACGGGGACTGCGCAGCGTATACAGGAGAGAGACGGGACGAGAGGGTATACAGAGAGAACGGATGCGCAGCGTATACAGGAGAGAAGATGGGTACTGTGCAGTATATAGTATATACAGGAGTGCTGGTACTGTGCAGTATATAGTATATACAGGCGTGGTACTGTGCAGTATATAGTATATACAGGAGTGCTGGTACTGTGCAGTATATACAGGAGTGGTGGTACTGTGCAGTGTATACAGGAGTGGTACTGTGCAGTATATAGTATATACAGGCGTGCTGGTACTGTGCAGTATATAGTATATACAGGCGTGCTGGTACTGTGCAGTATATAGTATATACAGGCGTGCTGGTACTGTGCAGTATATAGTATATACAGGCGTGGTACTGTGCAGTATATAGTATATACAGGCGTGCCGGTACTGTGCAGTGTATACAGGAGTGGTACTGTGCAGTATATAGTATATACAGGCGTGCCGGTACTGTGCAGTATATACAGGAGTGGTGGTACTGTGCAGTATATAGTATATACAGGCGTGCTGGTACTGTGCAGTATATAGTATATACAGGCGTGCTGGTACTGTGCAGTATATAGTATATACAGGCGTGATGGTACTGTGCAGTGTATACAGGAGTGGTACTGTGCAGTATATAGTATATACAGGCGTGCTGGTACTGTGCAGTATATACAGGAGTGGTGGTACTGTGCAGTGTATACAGGCGTGCTGGTACTGTGCAGTATATAGTATATACAGGCGTGCTGGTACTGTGCAGTATATAGTATATACAGGCGTGCTGGTACTGTGCAGTATATAGTATATACAGGCGTGGTACTGTGCAGTATATAGTATATACAGGCGTGCCGGTACTGTGCAGTATATAGTATATACAGGCGTGCCGGTACTGTGCAGTGTATACAGGAGTGGTACTGTGCAGTATATAGTATATACAGGCGTGCCGGTACTGTGCAGTATATACAGGAGTGGTGGTACTGTGCAGTGTATACAGGAGTGGTACTGTGCAGTATATAGTATATACAGGCTTGCTGGTACTGTGCAGTGTATACAGGAGTGGTACTGTGCAGTATATAGTATATACAGGCGTGCCGGTACTGTGCAGGGTATAGTATATACAGGCGTGCTGGTACTGTGCAGTATATAGTATATACAGGAGTGCTGGTACTGTGCAGTATATAGTATATACAGGCGTGGTACTGTGCAGTATATAGTATATACAGGCGTGCTGGTACTGTGCAGGGTATAGTATATACAGGCGTGCTGGTACTGTGCAGTATATAGTATATACAGGCGTGCTGGTACTGTGCAGTGTATAGTATATACAAGCGTGGTACTGTGCAGTATATAGTATATACAGGCGTGCTGGTACTGTGCAGTATATAGTATATACAGGCGTGGTACTGTGCAGTATATAGTATATACAGGCGTGCCGGTACTGTGCAGTGTATACAGGAGTGGTACTGTGCAGTATATAGTATATACAGGCGTGCCGGTACTGTGCAGTATATACGAGTGGTGGTACTGTGCAGTGTATACAGGAGTGGTACTGTGCAGTATATAGTATATATAGGCGTGCTGGTACTGTGCAGTATATAGTATATACAGGCGTGCTGGTACTGTGCAGTATATAGTATATACAGGCGAAACAGGAGCACAAAAGACGAAAAACCTGGAGAGAAGACGGGGACTGCGCAGCGTATACAGGAGAGAAGACAGGGACTGCGCAGCGTATACAGGAGAGAAGATGGGGACTGCGCATGGTATACAGGAGAGAAGACGGGCACTGCGCAGGGTATACAGGAGAGAAGACGGGGACTGTGCAGCGTAAATAGGAGCGAAGACGGGGACTGCGCAGGGTATACAGGAGAGAAGACGGGGACTGCGCATGGTATACAGGAGAGAAGACGGGGACTGCGCAGGGTATACAGGAGAGAAGACGGGGACTGCGCAGGGTATACAGGAGAGAAGACGGGGACTGCGCAGGGTATACAGGAGAGAAGACGGGACTGCGCAGGGTATACAGGAGAGAAGACGGGGACTGCGCAGGGTATACAGGAGAGAAGACGGGGACTGCGCAGGGTATACAGGAGAGAAGACGGGACTGCGCAGGGTATACAGGAGAGAAGACGGGGACTGCGCAGGGTATACAGGAGAGAAGACGGGGACTGCGCAGGGTATACAGGAGAGAAGACGGGACTGTGCAGCGTATACAGGAGAGAAGACGGGGACGAGAAGGCAGAAACGACAGCGCAGGAACGAGAACGCAGGAATGACAGCGCAGAAACGAGAGCGCAGGAACGAGAAGGCAGAAACGACAGCGCAGGAACGAGAAGGCAGAAACGAGAGCGCAGGAACGAGAACGCAGGAACGACAGCGCAGGAACGAGAACGCAGGAACGAGAGCGCAGGGACGAGAGCGCAGGGACGAGAGCGAAGGGACGAGAGCGCAGGGACGAGAGCGCAGGAACGAGAACGCAGGAACGAGAGCGCAGGAACGAGAGCCCAGGAACGAGAGCGCAGGAACGAGAGCCCAGGAACGAGAGCCCAGGAACGAGAGCCCAGGAACGATAACGCAGGAACGATAACGCAGGAACGAGAAGGCAGAAACGAGAGCGCAGGAACGAGAAGGCAGAAACGAGAGCGCAGGAGCGAGAGCGCAGGAACGAGAACGCAGGAACGAGAACGCAGAAACGAGAGCGCAGAAACGAGAACGCAGGAACGAGAACGCAGGAACGAGAACGCAGGAACGAGAACGCAGGAACGTGAGCGCAGGAATGACAGCGCAGAAACGAGAGCGCAGTAATGACAGCGCAGAATCGAGAGCGCAGGAATGACAGCGCAGAATCGAGAACGCAGGAACGAGAGCGCAGTGACGAGAGCGCACCAACAGCCTGGCAGATAATTACCTGTTCACTGCTGACAGAAATATCGATATAGATTGGAGGATTTCCTGCAGACACGTCCCAAACATATAACTATGGGAAGGATAAGAAAGCAAAACAGGAGCACAAAAGACGAAAAACCTGGAGAGAAGACGGGGACTGCGCAGCGTATACAGGAGAGAAGACAGGGACTGCGCAGCGTATACAGGAGAGAAGACGGGGACTGCGCAGGGTATACAGGAGAGAAGACGGGCTCTGCGCAGGGTATACAGGAGAGAAGACGGGGACTGCGCAGGGTATACAGGAGAGAAGACGGGGACTGCGCAGGGTATACAGGAGAGAAGACGGGACTGCGCAGGGTATACAGGAGAGAAGACGGGGACTGCGCAGGGTATACAGGAGAGAAGACGGGGACTGCGCAGGGTATACAGGAGAGAAGACGGGGACTGCGCAGGGTATACAGGAGAGAAGACGGGGACTGCGCAGGGTATACAGGAGAGAAGAAGGGGACTGCGCAGGGTATACAGGAGAGAAGACGGGGACTGCGCAGGGTATACAGGAGAGAAGACGGGGACTGCGCAGCGTATACAGGAGAGAAGACGGGGACGAGAATGCAGGAATGACAGCGCAGAAACGAGAGCGCAGGAACGAGAAGGCAGAAACGACAGCGCAGGAACGAGAAGGCAGAAACGACAGCGCAGGAACGAGAAGGCAGAAACGAGAATGCAGGAATGACAGCGCAGAAACGAGAGCGCAGGAACGAGAAGGCTGAAACGAGAGCGCAGGAACGAGAATGCAGGAACGAGAACGCAGGAACGAGAATGCAGGAATGACAGCGCAGAAACGAGAAGGCAGAAACGAGAATGCAGGAACGAGAATGCAGGAATGACAGCGCAGAAACGAGAGCGCAGGAACGAGAAGGCTGAAACGACAGCGCAGGAACGAGAAGGCAGAAACGAGAGCGCAGGAACGAGAATGCAGGAACGAGAACGCAGGAACGAGAATGCAGGAATGACAGCGCAGAAACGAGAGCGCAGGAACGAGAAGGCAGAAACGACAGCGCAGAAACGAGAGCGCAGGAACGAGAACGCAGGAACGAGAACGCAGGAACGACAGCGCAGGAACGAAAGCGCAGGAACGACAGCGCAGGAACGACAGCGCAGGAACAAGAGCGCAGGGACAAGAGCGCAGGAACGAAAGCGCAGGAACGAGAGCGCAGGAACGAGAGCCCAGGAACGAGAGCTCAGGAACGAGAGCCCAGGAACGAGAAAGTAGGAACGAGAGCCCAGGAACGATAACGCAGGAACGATAACGCAGGAACGATAACGCAGGAACGATAACGCAGGAACGATAACGCAGGAACGATAACGCAGGAACGATAACGCAGGAACGATAACGCAGGAACGATAACGCAGGAACGATAACGCAGGAACGAGAAGGCAGGAACGAGAGCGCAGGAACGAGAAGGCAGAAACGAGAGCGCAGGAATGAGAATGCAGGAACAAGAACGCAGGAACGAAAACGCAGGAATGACAGCGCAGGAACGAGAACGCAGGAACGTGAGCGCAGGAATGACAGCGCAGGAACGAGAAAGCAGGAACGTGAGCGCAGGAATGACAGCGCAGAAACGAGAGCGCAGGAATGACAGCGCAGAATCGAGAGCGCAGGAATGAGAACGCAGAAACGAGAGCGCAGTAACGAGAGCGCAGTAACGAGAGCGCACCAACAGCCTGGCAGATAATTACCTGTTCACTGCTGACAGAAATATCGATATAGATTGGAGGATTTCCTGCAGACACGTCCCAAACATATAACTACGGGAAGGATAAGAAAGCAAAACAGGAGCACAAAAGACGAAAAACCTGGAGAGAAGACGGGGACTGCGCAGGGTATACAGGAGAGAAGACAGGGACTGTGTAGCGTAAATAGGAGCGAAGACGGGGACTGCGCATGGTATACAGGAGAGAAGACGGGGACTGCGCAGCGTATACAGGAGAGAAGACGGGGACTGCGCAGGGTATACAGGAGAGAAGACGGGGAATGCGCAGGGTATACAAGAGAGAAGACGGGGACTGTGCAGCGTATACAGGAGAGAAGACGGGGACTGCGCAGGGTATACAGGAGAGAAGACGGGGACTGCGCAGCGTATACAGGAGAGAAGACTGGGACTGCGCAGGGTATACAGGAGAGAAGACGGGGACTGCGCAGCGTATACAGGAGAGAAGACGGGGACTGAGCAGGGTATACAGGAGAGAAGACGGGGACTGCGCAGCGTATACAGGAGAGAAGATGGGTACTGTGCAGTATATAGTATATACAGGAGTGCTGGTACTGTGCAGTATATAGTATATACAGGCGTGGTACTGTGCAGTATATAGTATATACAGGAGTGCTGGTACTGTGCAGTATATACAGGAGTGGTGGTACTGTGCAGTGTATACAGGAGTGGTACTGTGCAGTATATAGTATATACAGGCGTGCTGGTACTGTGCAGTATATAGTATATACAGGCGTGCTGGTACTGTGCAGTATATAGTATATACAGGCGTGGTACTGTGCAGTATATAGTATATACAGGCGTGCCGGTACTGTGCAGTGTATACAGGAGTGGTACTGTGCAGTATATAGTATATACAGGCGTGCCGGTACTGTGCAGTATATACAGGAGTGGTGGTACTGTGCAGTATATAGTATATACAGGCGTGCTGGTACTGTGCAGTATATAGTATATACAGGCGTGCTGGTACTGTGCAGTATATAGTATATACAGGCGTGATGGTACTGTGCAGTGTATACAGGAGTGGTACTGTGCAGTATATAGTATATACAGGCGTGCTGGTACTGTGCAGTATATACAGGAGTGGTGGTACTGTGCAGTGTATACAGGCGTGCTGGTACTGTGCAGTATATAGTATATACAGGCGTGCTGGTACTGTGCAGTATATAGTATATACAGGCGTGCTGGTACTGTGCAGTATATAGTATATACAGGCGTGGTACTGTGCAGTATATAGTATATACAGGCGTGCCGGTACTGTGCAGTATATAGTATATACAGGCGTGCCGGTACTGTGCAGTGTATACAGGAGTGGTACTGTGCAGTATATAGTATATACAGGCGTGCCGGTACTGTGCAGTATATACAGGAGTGGTGGTACTGTGCAGTGTATACAGGAGTGGTACTGTGCAGTATATAGTATATACAGGCTTGCTGGTACTGTGCAGTGTATACAGGAGTGGTACTGTGCAGTATATAGTATATACAGGCGTGCCGGTACTGTGCAGGGTATAGTATATACAGGCGTGCTGGTACTGTGCAGTATATAGTATATACAGGAGTGCTGGTACTGTGCAGTATATAGTATATACAGGCGTGGTACTGTGCAGTATATAGTATATACAGGCGTGCTGGTACTGTGCAGGGTATAGTATATACAGGCGTGCTGGTACTGTGCAGTATATAGTATATACAGGCGTGCTGGTACTGTGCAGTGTATAGTATATACAAGCGTGGTACTGTGCAGTATATAGTATATACAGGCGTGCTGGTACTGTGCAGTATATAGTATATACAGGCGTGGTACTGTGCAGTATATAGTATATACAGGCGTGCCGGTACTGTGCAGTGTATACAGGAGTGGTACTGTGCAGTATATAGTATATACAGGCGTGCCGGTACTGTGCAGTATATACAGGAGTGGTGGTACTGTGCAGTGTATACAGGAGTGGTACTGTGCAGTATATAGTATATATAGGCGTGCTGGTACTGTGCAGTATATAGTATATACAGGCGTGCTGGTACTGTGCAGTATATAGTATATACAGGCGAAACAGGAGCACAAAAGACGAAAAACCTGGAGAGAAGACGGGGACTGCGCAGCGTATACAGGAGAGAAGACAGGGACTGCGCAGCGTATACAGGAGAGAAGATGGGGACTGCGCATGGTATACAGGAGAGAAGACGGGCACTGCGCAGGGTATACAGGAGAGAAGACGGGGACTGTGCAGCGTAAATAGGAGCGAAGACGGGGACTGCGCAGGGTATACAGGAGAGAAGACGGGGACTGCGCATGGTATACAGGAGAGAAGACGGGGACTGCGCAGGGTATACAGGAGAGAAGACGGGGACTGCGCAGGGTATACAGGAGAGAAGACGGGGACTGCGCAGGGTATACAGGAGAGAAGACGGGACTGCGCAGGGTATACAGGAGAGAAGACGGGGACTGCGCAGGGTATACAGGAGAGAAGACGGGGACTGCGCAGGGTATACAGGAGAGAAGACGGGGACTGCGCAGGGTATACAGGAGAGAAGACGGGGACTGCGCAGGGTATACAGGAGAGAAGACGGGGACTGCGCAGGGTATACAGGAGAGAAGACGGGGACTGTGCAGCGTATACAGGAGAGAAGACGGGGACGAGAAGGCAGAAACGACAGCGCAGGAACGAGAACGCAGGAATGACAGCGCAGAAACGAGAGCGCAGGAACGAGAAGGCAGAAACGACAGCGCAGGAACGAGAAGGCAGAAACGAGAGCGCAGGAACGAGAACGCAGGAACGACAGCGCAGGAACGAGAACGCAGGAACGAGAGCGCAGGGACGAGAGCGCAGGGACGAGAGCGAAGGGACGAGAGCGCAGGGACGAGAGCGCAGGAACGAGAACGCAGGAACGAGAGCGCAGGAACGAGAGCCCAGGAACGAGAGCGCAGGAACGAGAGCCCAGGAACGAGAGCCCAGGAACGAGAGCCCAGGAACGATAACGCAGGAACGATAACGCAGGAACGAGAAGGCAGAAACGAGAGCGCAGGAACGAGAAGGCAGAAACGAGAGCGCAGGAGCGAGAGCGCAGGAACGAGAACGCAGGAACGAGAACGCAGAAACGAGAGCGCAGAAACGAGAACGCAGGAACGAGAACGCAGGAACGAGAACGCAGGAACGAGAACGCAGGAACGTGAGCGCAGGAATGACAGCGCAGAAACGAGAGCGCAGTAATGACAGCGCAGAATCGAGAGCGCAGGAATGACAGCGCAGAATCGAGAACGCAGGAATGAGAACGCAGGAACGAGAGCGCAGTGACGAGAGCGCACCAACAGCCTGGCAGATAATTACCTGTTCACTGCTGACAGAAATATCGATATAGATTGGAGGATTTCCTGCAGACACGTCCCAAACATATAACTATGGGAAGGATAAGAAAGCAAAACAGGAGCACAAAAGACGAAAAACCTGGAGAGAAGACGGGGACTGCGCAGCGTATACAGGAGAGAAGACAGGGACTGCGCAGCGTATACAGGAGAGAAGACGGGGACTGCGCAGGGTATACAGGAGAGAAGACGGGCCTGCGCAGGGTATACAGGAGAGAAGACGGGGACTGCGCAGGGTATACAGGAGAGAAGACGGGGACTGCGCAGGGTATACAGGAGAGAAGACGGGGACTGCGCAGGGTATACAGGAGAGAAGACGGGGACTGCGCAGGGTATACAGGAAGAAGACGGGACTGCGCAGGGTATACAGGAGAGAAGACGGGGACTGCGCAGGGTATACAGGAGAGAAGACGGGACTGCGCAGGGTATACAGGAGAGAAGAGGGGACTGCGCAGGGTATACAGGAGAGAAGACGGGGACTGCGCAGGGTTACAGGAGAGAAGACGGGACTGCGCAGCGTATACAGGAGAGAAGACGGGGACGAGAATGCAGGAATGACAGCGCAGAAACGAGAGCGCAGGAACGAGAAGGCAGAAACGACAGCGCAGGAACGAGAAGGCAGAAACGACAGCGCAGGAACGAGAAGGCAGAAACGAGAATGCAGGAATGACAGCGCAGAAACGAGAGCGCAGGAACGAGAAGGCTGAAACGAGAGCGCAGGAACGAGAATGCAGGAACGAGAACGCAGGAACGAGAATGCAGGAATGACAGCGCAGAAACGAGAAGGCAGAAACGAGAATGCAGGAACGAGAATGCAGGAATGACAGCGCAGAAACGAGAGCGCAGGAACGAGAAGGCTGAAACGACAGCGCAGGAACGAGAAGGCAGAAACGAGAGCGCAGGAACGAGAATGCAGGAACGAGAACGCAGGAACGAGAATGCAGGAATGACAGCGCAGAAACGAGAGCGCAGGAACGAGAAGGCAGAAACGACAGCGCAGAAACGAGAGCGCAGGAACGAGAACGCAGGAACGAGAACGCAGGAACGACAGCGCAGGAACGACAGCGCAGGAACGACAGCGCAGGAACGACAGCGCAGGAACGACAGCGCAGGAACAAGAGCGCAGGGACAAGAGCGCAGGAACGAAAGCGCAGGAACGAGAGCGCAGGAACGAGAGCCCAGGAACGAGAGCTCAGGAACGAGAGCCCAGGAACGAGAAAGTAGGAACGAGAGCCCAGGAACGATAACGCAGGAACGATAACGCAGGAACGATAACGCAGGAACGATAACGCAGGAACGATAACGCAGGAACGATAACGCAGGAACGATAACGCAGGAACGATAACGCAGGAACGATAACGCAGGAACGAGAAGGCAGGAACGAGAGCGCAGGAACGAGAAGGCAGAAACGAGAGCGCAGGAATGAGAATGCAGGAACAAGAACGCAGGAACGAGAACGCAGGAATGACAGCGCAGGAACGAGAACGCAGGAACGTGAGCGCAGGAATGACAGCGCAGGAACGAGAAAGCAGGAACGTGAGCGCAGGAATGACAGCGCAGAAACGAGAGCGCAGGAATGACAGCGCAGAATCGAGAGCGCAGGAATGAGAACGCAGAAACGAGAGCGCAGTAACGAGAGCGCAGTAACGAGAGCGCACCAACAGCCTGGCAGATAATTACCTGTTCACTGCTGACAGAAATATCGATATAGATTGGAGGATTTCCTGCAGACACGTCCCAAACATATAACTATGGGAAGGATAAGAAAGCAAAACAGGAGCACAAAAGACGAAAAACCTGGAGAGAAGACGGGGACTGCGCAGGGTATACAGGAGAGAAGACAGGGACTGTGTAGCGTAAATAGGAGCGAAGACGGGGACTGCGCATGGTATACAGGAGAGAAGACGGGGACTGCGCAGCGTATACAGGAGAGAAGACGGGGACTGCGCAGGGTATACAGGAGAGAAGACGGGGAATGCGCAGGGTATACAAGAGAGAAGACGGGGACTGTGCAGCGTATACAGGAGAGAAGACGGGGACTGCGCAGGGTATACAGGAGAGAAGACGGGGACTGCGCAGCGTATACAGGAGAGAAGACTGGGACTGCGCAGGGTATACAGGAGAGAAGACGGGGACTGCGCAGCGTATACAGGAGAGAAGACGGGACTGAGCAGGGTATACAGGAGAGAAGACGGGGACTGCGCAGCGTATACAGGAGAGAAGATGGGTACTGTGCAGTATATAGTATATACAGGAGTGCTGGTACTGTGCAGTATATAGTATATACAGGCGTGGTACTGTGCAGTATATAGTATATACAGGAGTGCTGGTACTGTGCAGTATATACAGGAGTGGTGGTACTGTGCAGTGTATACAGGAGTGGTACTGTGCAGTATATAGTATATACAGGCGTGCTGGTACTGTGCAGTATATAGTATATACAGGCGTGCTGGTACTGTGCAGTATATAGTATATACAGGCGTGCTGGTACTGTGCAGTATATAGTATATACAGGCGTGGTACTGTGCAGTATATAGTATATACAGGCGTGCCGGTACTGTGCAGTGTATACAGGAGTGGTACTGTGCAGTATATAGTATATACAGGCGTGCCGGTACTGTGCAGTATATACAGGAGTGGTGGTACTGTGCAGTATATAGTATATACAGGCGTGCTGGTACTGTGCAGTATATAGTATATACAGGCGTGCTGGTACTGTGCAGTATATAGTATATACAGGCGTGATGGTACTGTGCAGTGTATACAGGAGTGGTACTGTGCAGTATATAGTATATACAGGCGTGCTGGTACTGTGCAGTATATACAGGAGTGGTGGTACTGTGCAGTGTATACAGGCGTGCTGGTACTGTGCAGTATATAGTATATACAGGCGTGCTGGTACTGTGCAGTATATAGTATATACAGGCGTGCTGGTACTGTGCAGTATATAGTATATACAGGCGTGGTACTGTGCAGTATATAGTATATACAGGCGTGCCGGTACTGTGCAGTATATAGTATATACAGGCGTGCCGGTACTGTGCAGTGTATACAGGAGTGGTACTGTGCTGTATATAGTATATACAGGCGTGCCGGTACTGTGCAGTATATACAGGAGTGGTGGTACTGTGCAGTGTATACAGGAGTGGTACTGTGCAGTATATAGTATATACAGGCTTGCTGGTACTGTGCAGTGTATACAGGAGTGGTACTGTGCAGTATATAGTATATACAGGCGTGCCGGTACTGTGCAGGGTATAGTATATACAGGCGTGCTGGTACTGTGCAGTATATAGTATATACAGGAGTGCTGGTACTGTGCAGTATATAGTATATACAGGCGTGGTACTGTGCAGTATATAGTATATACAGGCGTGCTGGTACTGTGCAGGTATAGTATATACAGGCGTGCTGGTACTGTGCAGTATATAGTATATACAGGCGTGCTGGTACTGTGCAGTGTATAGTATATACAAGCGTGGTACTGTGCAGTATATAGTATATACAGGCGTGCTGGTACTGTGCAGTATATAGTATATACAGGCGTGGTACTGTGCAGTATATAGTATATACAGGCGTGCCGGTACTGTGCAGTGTATACAGGAGTGGTACTGTGCAGTATATAGTATATACAGGCGTGCCGGTACTGTGCAGTATATACAGGAGTGGTGGTACTGTGCAGTGTATACAGGAGTGGTACTGTGCAGTATATAGTATATATAGGCGTGCTGGACTGTGCAGTATATAGTATATACAGGCGTGCTGGTACTGTGCAGTATATAGTATATACAGGCAAACAGGAGCACAAAAGACGAAAAACCTGGAGAGAAGACGGGGACTGCGCAGCGTATACAGGAGAGAAGACAGGGACTGCGCAGCGTATACAGGAGAGAAGATGGGGACTGCGCATGGTATACAGGAGAGAAGACGGGCACTGCGCAGGGTATACAGGAGAGAAGACGGGACTGTGCAGCGTAAATAGGAGCGAAGACGGGGACTGCGCAGGGTATACAGGAGAGAAGACGGGGACTGCGCATGGTATACAGGAGAGAAGACGGGGACTGCGCAGGGTATACAGGAGAGAAGACGGGGACTGCGCAGGGTATACAGGAGAGAAGACGGGGACTGCGCAGGTATACAGGAGAGAAGACGGGACTGCGCAGGGTATACAGGAGAGAAGACGGGGACTGCGCAGGGTATACAGGAGAGAAGACGGGGACTGCGCAGGGTATACAGGAGAGAAGACGGGGACTGCGCAGGGTATACAGGAGAGAAGACGGGGACTGCGCAGGGTATACAGGAGAGAAGACGGGGACTGCGCAGGGTATACAGGAGAGAAGACGGGGACTGTGCAGCGTATACAGGAGAGAAGACGGGGACGAGAAGGCAGAAACGACAGCGCAGGAACGAGAACGCAGGAATGACAGCGCAGAAACGAGAGCGCAGGAACGAGAAGGCAGAAACGACAGCGCAGGAACGAGAAGGCAGAAACGAGAGAGCAGGAACGAGAACGCAGGAACGACAGCGCAGGAACGAGAACGCAGGAACGAGAGCGCAGGGACGAGAGCGAGGGACGAGAGCGCAGGGACGAGAGCGCAGGAACGAGAACGCAGGAACGAGAGCGCAGGAACGAGAGCCCAGGAACGAGAGCGCAGGAACGAGAGCCCAGGAACGAGAGCCCAGGAACGAGAGCCCAGGAACGATAACGCAGGAACGATAACGCAGGAACGAGAAGGCAGAAACGAGAGCGCAGGAACGAGAAGGCAGAAACGAGAGCGCAGGAGCGAGAGCGCAGGAACGAGAACGCAGGAACGAGAACGCAGAAACGAGAGCGCAGAAACGAGAACGCAGGAACGAGAACGCAGGAACGAGAACGCAGGAACGAGAACGCAGGAACGAGAACGCAGGAACGTGAGCGCAGGAATGACAGCGCAGAAACGAGAGCGCAGTAATGACAGCGCAGAATCGAGAGCGCAGTAATGAGAACGCAGGAACGAGAGCGCAGGAATGAGAACGCAGAAACGAGAGCGCAGTAACGAGAGCGCAGTAACGAGAGCGCACCAACAGCCTGGCAGATAATTACCTGTTCACTGCTGACAGAAATATCGATATAGATTGGAGGATTTCCTGCAGACACGTCCCAAACATATAACTACGGGAAGGATAAGAAAGCAAAACAGGAGCACAAAAGACGAAAAACCTGGAGAGAAGACGGGGACTGCGCAGGGTATACAGGAGAGAAGACAGGGACTGTGTAGCGTAAATAGGAGCGAAGACGGGGACTGCGCATGGTATACAGGAGAGAAGACGGGGACTGCGCAGCGTATACAGGAGAGAAGACGGGGACTGCGCAGGGTATACAGGAGAGAAGACGGGGACTGCGCAGCGTATACAGGAGAGAAGACTGGGACTGCGCAGGGTATACAGGAGAGAAGACGGGGACTGCGCAGGGTATACAGGAGAGAAGACGGGGACTGCGCAGGGTATACAGGAGAGAAGACGGGGACTGCGCAGGGTATACAGGAGAGAAGACGGGGACTGCGCAGGGTATACAGGAGAGAAGACGGGGACTGCGCAGGGTATACAGGAGAGAAGACGGGGACTGCGCAGGGTATACAGGAGAGAAGACGGGGACTGCGCAGGGTATACAGGAGAGAAGACGGGGACGAGAAGGCAGAAATTACAGCGCAAAAACGAGAAGGCAGAAACGAGAACGCAGGAACGAGGAATGCAGGAATGACAGCGCAGAAACGAGAGCGCAGGAACGAGAAGGCAGAAACGACAGCGCAGGAACGAGGAAGGCAGAAACGAGAGCGCAGGAACGAGAACGAGGAACGAGAACGCAGGAATGACAGCGCAGAAGAAACGAGAGCGCAGGAACGAGAAGGCAGAAACGAGAGCGCAGGAACGAGAACGCAGGAACGACAAGCGCAGGAACGACAGCGCAGGAACGACAGCGCAGGAACGACAGCGCAGCGGAACGACAGCGCAGGAACGACAGCGCAGGAACGACAGCGCAGGAACGACAGCGCAGGAACGAGAGCGCAGGACGAGAGCGCAGGAACGAAGCGCAGGAACGAGAGCGCAGGGACGAGAGCCCAGGAACGAGAGCCCAGGAACGAGAGCCCAGGAACGAGAACGCAGGAACGAGAGCGCAGGAACGAGAGCCCAGGAACGAGAGCGCAGGAACGAGAGCCCAGGAACGAGAGCCCAGGAACGAGAGCCCAGGAACGATAACGCAGGAACGAGAAGGCAGAAACGAGAGCGCAGGAACGAGAAGGCAGAAACGAGAGCGCAGGAGCGAGAGCGCAGGAACGAGAACGCAGGAACGAGAGCGCAGAAACGAGAGCGCAGAAACGAGAACGCAGGAACGAGAACGCAGGAACGAGAACGCAGGAACGAGAACGCAGGAACGAGAACGCAGGAACGAGGAGCCATGTGGTGAGTTGCATTTCTTGCTACATGTTCACAGATTTACCAGTGGAAAAGCCAAATTTCACATGCCACAAATGCAAGCTTGTGTCCATGTTGGAGGAAAAGTTGCGGAATCTGGAAGAGAGGTTATCTACATTGAAGATCATTAAGGAAGATGAAGAGTTCTTAGACAGAGCAGAATTATCTCTTCATGGTGCAGAAAGAGAAGAAATTCGAAGAGCACCTGAAGAAGCAGAGGAATGGAAGCATGTGACCCAGAGAAGCAGGAGGATCAGGAGGCAGTCAGCACCCATACTGCTCAGGAACCAGTACCAGGCTCTCACACAGGAGAATGAAGAAGAAATACATCAGGATAAGACTTTGCCCACAAAGAGTAACCTTGTAAGCCCTCAGAGTCCTCCTGAATGGAGAAAGAAAAATGTTGTGAAGAAGAAACGGAGAGTTGTGGTCGTGGGGGATTCCCTGTTGAGAGGAACAGAGGCCGCTATCTGCAGACCGGATATAACCTCAAGAGAAATGTGCTGTCTTCCAGGTGCAAAAATTAAAGATGTGTCTGACCGGATATCAGGACTCTTCAGACCTAAAGATGACTACCCATTCCTCCTAATACATGTGGGGACAAATGACACCACAAGAAGTGACCTGGAAACCATCTGCAGTGACTTTGAAAACTTAGGCAAGAAAGTGAAAGAACTGGGTGCGCAGGTGGTCTTCTCTTCCATCCTCCCAGTGGATGTCCATGGAACAAGGAGGTGGAATAAGATTCTGCAGGTGAACAACTGGCTACGTCGATGGTGCCGTCAACAAGGATTTGGATTTCTGGATCACGGAGTGAATTACCTATACGATGGACTACTTGCTAGAGATGGGGTGCACCTTACGAAGACTGGAAAACATGTATTTGGAAGTCGCCTTGCTACACTCATCAGGAGAGCTTTAAACTAGAACAATGTGGGAAGGGAAGCAAAACGCCAGAAAAAGCCATACACCTGACAAATGCTATTGAGAACTCTGCTATTAGAAGTGGAAAGGAAGAAAGAAGACAAAACAATCTAAATAATAAAAATATTGGAGGAAGAGAAACCAATCACAAACTAAAATGTTTTTATACAAATGCACAAAGCATGGGCAACAAACAAGGAGAACTGGAACTACTAACGCATGAGAAGAAGTATGATGTCGTTGGAATCACTGAGACTTGGTGGGACGATACACATGATTGGAATACAAGGCTAGAAGGATACAACTTATTTGCAAGAAACAGACTTGATAAACGAGGAGGAGGTGTTGCATTGTATGTTAGAAAAGCGTATATCTGCACAGAGATTGACGCTTCAGAGACTGGGAGTTCTGTGGAAACTGTTTGGGTAAGAATACAAGGACAGAACAATGGAAAGGACACCATTGTAGGCATTTACTACAGGCCACCTATGCAAGCTGAAGATATGGATGAACTCTTTATGCATCAAATGGCCAAGTTCTCCAAAAAATATGACATAGTGGTCATGGGAGATTTCAACTATCCAGACATTTGTTGGGAATCTCTCTCAGGAAAAACTAACAGGTCCAGGAAATTCTTATCCTCTCTTGCTGACAACTTTATCTTTCAAAAGGTAGGGAGAAAACAAGGGGATCTGCTACCTTGGATCTAATCCTTATAAATAGGGAGGAAATGGTTGAGGAGGTAAAGGTACTGCCACACTAAGCTATCCCGCTAGCGATCTCGTTAGCGTTGCATACTAATGAGATCGCTAGCGGGATTGTTTCTATATCGCTAAATGCTGCCGCATTTAGCGATATAGTTAACGACGCTATCGCCGTTAGCGATCTCCTTAACGACTTTAGCGGTACAAAAGTACCGCTAAATCGCTAAGAAAAGGTGCCACACAGCGATTAGATACTTACCCAGCGGGAGCGCCAGCGATGAAATAGGGTCCGGAGCGATTCCAGCGACGAGCGAGATCACAGCAGGAAGCTCGTCGCTGGAAGCTGCCGCACTGAACAACATCGCTAACGGGATCGCTAAATAGTGACGTTTTTTAGCGATCCCGTTAGCGATATTGTTTAGTGTGGCATACCCTTAAGAGTGGCTGGGACCCTAGGAGGTAGTGACCATGCTATTTTAGAATTTTGGATAACAAGAGGAGGAAGACCTGTGAAGACTCAGACGTCAAGATTAGATTTCAGAAAGGCAGATTTTAAGGGACTCAGAAAGAGAATTGGAGGGATCCAATGGCAGGATATCCTTAAGGACAAAAATGTCCAGGAAGGATGGGACATCTTGAAAAATGAGATTCTCAAAGCACAATTGTCAACAATTCCAAAAAGAGGGAAGAATGGGAAGCATTTAAGGAAACCAGGATGGATGAACACAGAACTTAAACACATGCTAAAAAGGAAGAAAGAAATGTTTATCAAATGGAAAGAGGGAGGCATATCTAAAGAAGAATATAATGCCATCTGCAGAACCTGCAGGGCACAAATCAGATTATCTAAAGCTGACAATGAATTAAGGCTTGCAAGAGATGTCTGTAGCGCCCGCGTCCCTGCCTGCTGCCAGACAGGGACGTCGCTCTCCTCACCTGCGCTCAGCGTCCTCAGTGCTCCCAGCCTCTTCTGCGCCTATGGCGTCCTCCTTCCGCCCTGCTGGTCCCGCGCGCTCCTTCCCTGCTACTGGCCTTAGGGCGCGCGCCCGCACCCTCCCCCGCTCTTACAGGAGCCGCGCGCATTTTCCAAATCAGTCTCCAGCCAATGCTGGAGGACTCCACCCTATATTAAGGGCTTCCTCCTTAATGTAGGTGCCCGAGCAATGTTGTTCCTGTGCAGTCTAACTCTGTTTCAGCCATCAGCTCCTGATTCCAGTTACCTGCCTGTTACCTGTCGGCTTGCCTGTCTGCCATCCGTCTGCAGTTCCATCCAGAGGTTCGGACGTCATCTGCAGAGATCCCCGGCTCTTGCCTGCTCACCTAGGAGCGATCATCTGCCATCCGACTGCAGCTCCATCCGGAAGTTCGGACATCATCTGCGGAGATCCCCGGCTCTTGCCTGCTCACCTGGGAGCGATCATCTGCCATCCGACTGCAGCTCCATCCGGAAGTTCGGACATCATCTGCAGAGATCCCCGGCTCTTGCCTGCTCACCTGGGAGCGATCATCTGCCATCCGACTGCAGCCTACCTGGAGGCTCCACCATATCAGGTCGTATATGCCTGCCCTGTTCTAGAGACTGCCTGGTCACTTGCCGTGACAACCTGCCTGTCCAGAGACTGCCTGGTCACTTGCCGTGACAACCTGCCTGTCCCAGAGACTGCCTTGGTCACTTGCCGTGACAACCTGCCTGTCCAGAGACTGCCTGGTCACTTGCCGTGACAACCTGCCTGTCCCAGAGACTGCCTTGGTCACTTGCTGTGACAACCTGCCTGTCCAGATACTGCCTGGTCACTTGCCGTGACAACCTGCCTGTCCCAGAGACTGCCTTGGTCACTTGCTGTGACAACCTGCCTGTCCCAGAGACTGCCTTGGTCACTTGCTGTGACAACCTGCCTGTCCAGAGACTGCCTGGTCACTTGTCGTGACAGCCTGCCTGTCCAGAGACTGCCTCGGTTACTTACCGTTACAACCTGCCTGCCCAGAGACTTCCTTGGTCACTTGCTGTGACAAACCTGCCTGTCCAGAGACTACCTATATCCCCTGCCGTGATTCCCTGCCCTTTTCCCGGGTGCCACCCGCTCTCTTACAAGTAAACTCTCTTGTATAATAAAGCTTTGTGGTTCCACCAACCTGACCTGTCTCGTCAGTAGTTCCACCCACCAGACCCGTTACAGTTTGCTCGGGCCATGGAACCCGGTGGCACCCAAACCCCTTCACTCCCGGAACTGTGTCATGAGCTGTCTCGCCAGAGGTCTCAACAGGAGGCCATCCTGGGTCACCTGCGGAACGTCAATTCCCGTCTGGACACTCTGAATTCATCACCAGCAACCATCGCTGGAGCCATGACTCATAATCCGTCAGTCCCGCTGATTCCCAATTCCATGGTTTCCATTCCCGGACCCCGACTGTCAGCTCCTCCTAGGTTTGGAGGTGATCCTGCTCTGGCTCGGGGTTTCATTAATCTGTGCACCCTGCATTTTGAACTCCTGGCACACCAGTTTAACTCTGACCGGGCCAAAGTTGCCTTCATCATGTCCCATCTTACCGGAGAGGCCCTGGCCTGGCTTAATCCTCTCTGGGAGAGAGAGGATCCTCTGGTATCTGACTTGCCTGCTTTTCTCTCGGCCTTCCGGAAGGTATTCGACGAACCTGGACGGAAGACTTCCTCTGCATCATCTCTGCTGCGTCTCCGTGAGGAGAGCCTCACCGTTGGTCAATATGCCATACGGTTCCGGACTTTAGCCTCAGAACTAACTTGGGACAATGAAGCTCTAATTTCGGTCTTCTGGGAGGGTCTGTCCGGCCGTATTAAAGACGAACTTGCCGGTCGGGACGTTCCAACCTCTCTAGATGATTTAATAAATCTTGCCAATCGAATTGATCTACGGTTCCAGGAACGAGCCAAAGAGATCACCCGTAAAAGACAATTTTCCCCTCTTGCACCCTCGTGTCAGAGATCTATAACCTCTTCCGTTTCTCCTCAGGTGCACACTGCTGAGCCTATGCAGGTCGACCAGACCAAGATGGTCAAAGCCCGTCAGGACTCACGCCGTGCCGAGAAAAGTTGCTTCTACTGCGGCAGTAAGGAGCACTGGATCCAAACCTGTCCGGAGAAGTCGGGAAACGCCTGTGTCTAGGTTCGCTCGGAGAGGTCAATCTAGACAAAAATAAATCCTCTTCATCCCTGCTGCTGTCGGTTTCAATCCTGCTCGGTAAGAACCGCCACTTCGAAATGGCCCAACTTGATTCTGGAGCAGCTGGGAATCTCGTGTCACAGGCTCTAGTAGAGAAGTATCACATTCCCACCAAACCTCTTGTTGAACCGGTATCTGTTGCTGCTGTGGATGGGGGCCTCCTACCTCGTCCCATACGACTTATCACCGAAGTCATAACCCTGCAGGTGGGAATGTTGCATTCTGAGAGCATCTCGTTTCATGTTTTACCTGGACTCTCTCATGCTTTCTTACTAGGTCTGCCTTGGCTCCAAAAACATGCACCTGTGCTCGACTGGCAGAATGGAGAGGTTCTTCGCTGGGGACAGGACTGTCATAAAACGTGTCTGGTGCCTGTTCATCCTGTCTATTCTTCTCCTACACCTGCTAATCTTCCTGGACTCCCGATTCCATATTGGTCATTTGCTGATGTCTTCAATAAAAAGGAAGCAGAGACATTACCCCCGCATAGACCATATGATTGCCCGATTGACCTGTTGCCCGGTACTACGCCTCCCCGTGGGCGTATTTACCCGTTGTCTGCTGCTGAGACCAGGTCGATGTCCGAATATATCGAGGAGAACTTAGCAAAGGGATTCATCCGGAAATCTACCTCCCCAGCGGGAGCAGGTTTCTTCTTCGTTAAAAAGAAAGACGGATCTCTCCGTCCCTGTATTGACTACAGAGGCCTAAATTCGATCACGGTGAAGATTAAGTACCCTCTTCCGCTCATTCCAGAACTGTTTGATCGTCTTAGAGGGGCTAGAGTCTTCACCAAACTAGATCTTCGTGGAGCATACAACCTGGTTCGTATCCGTCGAGGAGATGAATGGAAGACGGCATTCAACACCCGGGACGGCCACTACGAGTACTTGGTGATGCCCTTTGGTCTCTGTAATGCTCCAGCAGTCTTTCAGGAGTTGGTCAATGACATCTTCCGGGACCTCCTCTACTCCTGCGTTGTGGTGTACCTTGACGACATCTTGGTCTTCTCTCCGGATCTTCAGTCTCACCGGAGGGATGTTCGTCAGGTTCTGCTCAGGCTCAGGCAGAATCACCTCTTCGCCAAATATGAGAAGTGCCTCTTTGAGCAGACATCGCTTCCATTTCTGGGATACATTATCTCTCAAACAGGTCTACGAATGGATCCGGAGAAACTGTCTGCCATCGAGAAGTGGCCCCGACCGGAGGGGTTGAAGGCCATTCAGCGGTTCCTGGGATTTGCCAACTATTACCGTCTCTTCATACCGCACTTCTCTTCCAGGACTGCTCCAATCTCAGCGCTCACTCGCAAGGATGCTAACCCCAAACAGTGGACGACCGAAGCAGAGGAGGCCCTCCTTTCTCTGAAACAGGCCTTCTCTTCCGCTCCAGTGCTGCATCGCCCGGATGGCAACAAGCAGTTCTTCCTGGAGGTGGACGCTTCCTCTGCTGGAGCCGGAGCGGTTCTTACCCAAAAATCGCCATCCGGGAGGATGGTATCCTGCGGTTTCTTCTCCAAACTCTTCTCCTCCTCCGAGCGCAACTACTCCATAGGAGATCGAGAGTTATTGGCCATTAAGTTGGCATTGGAGGAGTGGCGTTACCTACTCGAAGGGGCTCTTCATCCGGTAATCATCTACACGGACCACAAAAATCTGGCATACCTCCAGCAGGCACAGAGACTTAATCCTCGCCAAGCCCGGTGGTCCTTGTTTTTTGCCCGCTTCGATTTTCTTTTGCATTTTCGCCCAGCTGACAAAAACGTCAAGGCGGATGCCTTGTCTCGGTCTTTCCTGGTGTCGGATCTCGAGGATGAGCCTAAACATATCATCGATCCCGCCAGAGTGATGCAGGTGGCTCCCGTGAGTCTAAATCGTCTCCCTCCTGGTAAGACGTTCGTATCAGAAACCGATCGGAAGAGAATCCTACATTGGGGTCACTCGTCTAAACTCGCTGGCCACGCTGGTCAAAAAAAGACCCTCCAACTCATTACCCGGCATTATTGGTGGCCTACCCTGCACAAAGACGTAATAGACTTTGTTTCTGCCTGTGTTTCCTGTGCCCGCAACAAAGTTCCGAGACACCTGCCTACCGGCCGTCTTCTTCCGCTTCCTATACCCGCTGCCCCCTGGCAGCATATAGCCATGGACTTCATTACTGATCTTCCCGTCTCTGCTGGTTGTACAGTCATTTGGGTGGTCACTGACCGCTTTTCCAAGATGGCTCACTTCATTCCTCTGCCAGGTCTTCCGTCTGCACCCGAGTTGGCTAAAGACTTTATCCGCCACATCTTCCGTCTTCATGGTCTGCCTCGTCACATTGTGTCGGATCGTGGGGTTCAGTTCACCTCACGTTTCTGGAGAGCCACTTGTAAGTTGCTAGACGTCACCCTGGATTTTTCCTCCGCTTACCACCCACAGTCCAATGGACAAGTTGAACGAATAAATCAGAATTTGACCAGTTATCTTCGACACTTCGTTAATGCCCACCATTCTGACTGGGTGGAGCTCCTGCCTTGGGCCGAATTCTCCTACAATAATCATGAGAGCGAATCTTCCACCAAGTCTCCGTTTTTTATAGTCTTCGGTCAGCACCCTCGGATCCCTGTCCCTGTTTCCATCTCTGTGGACAATCCAGCTGCGGAATCTCTGGTTAGAGAATTCTCCTCCATCTGGGAGAGTACCCGGTCCGCACTCATTCAGTCATCCGAGCGCATGAAAAGACATGCTGACAAAAAACGTCTGGATCCTCCTCAATTCCGTCCTGGGGACAAAGTCTGGCTTTCGTCCAAATATGTTCGACTCAAAATTCCGTCCTACAAGTTAGGTCCTCGGTTCATCGGTCCTTTTGAGGTCATCAGTCAGATCAATCCGGTGTCCTATAAATTGAAACTCCCGGCCAATTTGAGAATGCCTAATTCTTTTCATGTATCTCTCCTCAAACCTGTGGTTCTTAACTCTTTTTTTAAGTCTACAGGTACACCTCCTGCTCCAGTGTCTGCTGATGATGAATTTGAGGTAGAGAACATTCTGGCCACAAAAAGGGTAGGAAGAAAGACTTATTTTTTGGTGGATTGGAAGGGGTTTGGTCCTGAGGAGAGAACCTGGGAGCCTCGGGAGAACATCCATGCCCCTCTTATCCTAGCTAAATTTCTTTCTGGCCTAAAGAAGGGGGGGCCTAGAGGGGGGGGGGTACTGTAGCGCCCGCGTCCCTGCCTGCTGCCAGACAGGGACGTCGCTCTCCTCACCTGCGCTCAGCGTCCTCAGTGCTCCCAGCCTCTTCTGCGCCTATGGCGTCCTCCTTCCGCCCTGCTGGTCCCGCGCGCTCCTTCCCTGCTACTGGCCTTAGGGCGCGCGCCCGCACCCTCCCCCGCTCTTAAAGGAGCCGCGCGCATTTTCCAAATCAGTCTCCAGCCAATGCTGGAGGACTCCACCCTATATTAAGGCTTCCTCCTTAATGTAGGTGCCCGAGCAATGTTGTTCCTGTGCAGTCTAACTCTGTTTCAGCCATCAGCTCCTGATTCCAGTTACCTGCCTGTTACCTGTCGGCTTGCCTGTCTGCCATCCGTCTGCAGTTCCATCCAGAGGTTCGGACGTCATCTGCAGAGATCCCCGGCTCTTGCCTGCTCACCTAGGAGCGATCATCTGCCATCCGACTGCAGCTCCATCCGGAAGTTCGGACATCATCTGCAGAGATCCCCGGCTCTTGCCTGCTCACCTGGGAGCGATCATCTGCCATCCGACTGCAGCCTACCTGGAGGCTCCACCATATCAGGTCGTATATGCCTGCCCTGTTCTAGAGACTGCCTGGTCACTTGCCGTGACAACCTGCCTGTCCAGAGACTGCCTGGTCACTTGCCGTGACAACCTGCCTGTCCCAGAGACTGCCTTGGTCACTTGCCGTGACAACCTGCCTGTCCAGAGACTGCCTGGTCACTTGCCGTGACAACCTGCCTGTCCAGAGACTGCCTGGTCACTTGCCGTGACAACCTGCCTGTCCCAGAGACTGCCTTGGTCACTTGCTGTGACAACCTGCCTGTCCAGATACTGCCTGGTCACTTGCCGTGACAACCTGCCTGTCCCAGAGACTGCCTTGGTCACTTGCTGTGACAACCTGCCTGTCCCAGAGACTGCCTTGGTCACTTGCTGTGACAACCTGCCTGTCCAGAGACTGCCTGGTCACTTGTCGTGACAGCCTGCCTGTCCAGAGACTGCCTCGGTTACTTACCGTTACAACCTGCCTGCCCAGAGACTTCCTTGGTCACTTGCTGTGACAAACCTGCCTGTCCAGAGACTACCTATATCCCCTGCCGTGATTCCCTGCCCTTTTCCCGGGTGCCACCCGCTCTCTTACAAGTAAACTCTCTTGTATAATAAAGCTTTGTGGTTCCACCAACCTGACCTGTCTCGTCAGTAGTTCCACCCACCAGACCCGTTACAATGTCAAAAGCAACAAAAAAGGATTTTGGGGATACATCAAAAGTAAAAGAAAAGTCAAAGATGCTGTAGGATTTTTACAGGATGAAAATGATGAAATGGTAAGAAAGGATGTTGAGAAGGCTGAACTTTTAAATTCCTATTTTGCATATGTTTTCTCTCAGAAAGGAAATGTAACATCAACTGATCTTCACTGTCCTATTAAAGGAATAGAAGAATCCAGGATATCTATAAACAGAAAGACAGTGAGGAAACACTTAGCTAACCTAAATTAATTCAAGTCTCCAGGCCCAGATGAATTACACCCCAGAATACTGAAGGAGATAGCAGAAGAAATTCTTGAACCACTGTCCATAATCTTTGAAAATTCTTGGAGAACAGGTGAAGTCCCAGAAGACTGGAGAAGAGCAAATGTTATTCCTATCTTCAAAAAGGGGAAGAAGGTGGACCCAGGGAACTACAGGCCGGTGAGTCTGACTTCTATACCAGTAAAGATCTTTGAACAAATTATTAAAGAACATGTATGTAAGTACCTGCATAAGAATGAAGTGATTAAACAGAGTCAGCATGGGTTTGTAACTAATAAGTCATGTCAGACTAACTTAATTTCCTTCTATGACAGAATCACTGACTGGGTGGATCAGGGAAATGCTGTAGATATAGTATATCTTGACTTCAGCAAAGCATTTGACAAAGTATCTCACACAATCCTTATTGAAAAAATGACTAAGTATGGAATGGACAAGGCAACTGTTAGGTGGATTCATAACTGGCTTAGTGATCGGACTCAAAGAGTGGTCGTAAATGGCTGCACATCCAGTTGGAAGAATGTCTCAAGTGGGGTACCACAAGGCTCTGTTTTGGGCCCTGTATTGTTCAACATCTTTATCAATGATTTAGATGAAGGAATTGAGGGTAAACTGATCAAATTTGCTGATGACACAAAGCTAGGAGGGGTAGCTAATACTAGAGAAGAGAGAGAGAGGATTCAAAAAGATATAAATAAACTGGAACAGTGGGCAGCAACTAACAGAATGGATTTTAACAGGGAAAAATGCAAAGTACTACATCTGGGCAATAAAAATGAAAAAAGCATATACAAAATGGGAGGAATAGGGCTAAGTAACAGCACATGTGAAAAAGACTTGGGTATACTAATTGATCACAGACTGAACATGAGTCAACAGTGTGATGCAGCAGCAAAAAAGGCAAATACAATTCTAGGATGTATCAACAGAAGCATACAGTCTAGATCACGTGAGGTCATTATTGCCCTCTACTCCTCTTTGGTCAGACCTCATCTGGAATACTGTGTCCAGTTTTGGGCACCACATTTTAAAAAAGACATCAACAAACTGGAGCAAGTTCAGAGAAGAGCCACCAGAATGGTGTCCGGTCTGCAAACCATGTCCTATGAGGAACGGTTACAGGATTTGGGAATGTTTAGCTTGCAAAAAAGAAGACTGAGAGGAGACTTAATAGCTGTCTACAAATATCTCAAGGGCTGTCACATTGTAGAAGGTTCATCTTTATTCTCATTTGCACAAGGAAAGACTAGAAGCAATGGGATGAAACTGAATGGGAGGAGACACAGATTAGATATTAGAAAAAACTTTTTGACAGTTAGGGTGATCAAGGAGTGGAACAGGCTGCCACAAGAGGTGGTGAGTTCTCCTTCAATGGAAGTCTTCAAACAGAGGCTGGATAGACATCTGTCTGGGATGATTTAGAGAATCCTGCTTTGAGCAGGGGGTTGGACCAGAAGGCCCAGGAGGTCCCTTCCAACTCTACCATTCTATGATTCTATGATTCTATGAGAACGCAGGAACGAGAACGCAGGAATCACAGCGCAGAAACGAGAGCGCAGGAATGACAGCGCAGAATCGAGAACGCAGGAATGAGAACGCAGGAACGAGAACGCAGAAACGAGAACGCAGGAACGAGAGCGCAGGAACGAGAGCGCAGTAACGAGAGCGCACCAACAGCCTGGCAGATAATTACCTGTTCACTGCTGACAGAAATATCGATATAGATTGGAGGATTTCCTGCAGACACGTCCCAAACATATAACTATGGGAAGGATAAGAAAGCAAAACAGGAGCACAAAAGACGAAAAACCTGGAGAGAAGACGGGGACTGCGCAGCGTATACAGGAGAGAAGACGGGGACTGCGCAGCGTATACAGGAGAGAAGACGGGGACTGCGCAGGGTATACAGGAGAGAAGACGGGGACTGCGCAGGGTATACAGGAGAGAAGACGGGGACTGCGCAGGGTATACAGGAGAGAAGACGGGGACTGCGCAGGGTATACAGGAGAGAAGACGGGGACTGCGCAGGGTATACAGGAGAGAAGACGGGGACTGCGCAGGGTATACAGGAGAGAAGACGGGGACTGTGCAGGGTATACAGGAGAGAAGAAGGGGACTGCGCAGGGTATACAGGAGAGAAGAAGGGACTGCGCAGGGTATACAGGAGAGAAGACGGGGACTGCGCAGGGTATACAGGAGAGAAGACGGGTCTGCGCAGGGTATACAGGAGAGAAGACGGGGACTGCGCAGGGTATACAGGAGAGAAGACGGGGACTGCGCAGGGTATACAGGAGAGAAGACGGGGACTGCGCAGGGTATACAGGAGAGAAGAAGGGGACTGCGCAGGGTATACAGGAGAGAAGAAGGGGACTGCGCAGGGTATACAGGAGAGAAGACAGAGACTGCGCAGGGTATACAGGAGAGAAGACGGGGACTGCGCAGGGTATACAGGAGAGAAGACGGGGACTGTGCAGCGTATACAGGAGAGAAGACGGGGACGAGAATGCAGGAATGACAGCGCAGAAACGAGAGCGCAGGAACGAGAAGGCAGAAACGAGAGCGCAGGAACGAGAAGGCAGAAACGACAGCGCAGGAACGAGAAGGCAGAAACGAGAATGCAGGAACGAGAATGCAGGAATGACAGCGCAGAAACGAGAGCGCAGGAACGAGAAGGCTGAAACGACAGCGCAGGAACGAGAAGGCAGAAACGAGAGCGCAGGAACGAGAACGCAGGAACGAGAATGCAGGAATGACAGCGCAGAAACGAGAGCGCAGGAACGAGAAGGCAGAAACGACAGCGCAGGAACGAGAAGGCAGAAACGAGAATGCAGGAACGAGAATGCAGGAATGACAGCGCAGAAACGAGAGCGCAGGAACGAGAAGGCTGAAACGACAGCGCAGGAACGAGAAGGCAGAAACGAGAGCGCAGGAACGAGAATGCAGGAACGAGAAGGCAGAAACGAGAGCGCAGGAACGAGAACGCAGGAACGAGAACGCAGGAACGAGAACGCAGGAACGAGAACGCAGGAATGACAGCGCAGGAACGAGAAAGCAGGAACGTGAGCGCAGGAATGGCAGCGCAGAAACGAGAGCGGCAGGAATGACAGCGCAGAATCGAGAGCGCAGGAACGAGAGCGCAGTAACGAGAGCGCAGTAACGAGAGCGCAGTAACGAGAGCGCACCAACAGCCTGGCAGATAATTACCTGTTCACTGCTGACAGAAATATCGATATAGATTGGAGGATTTCCTGCAGACACGTCCCAAACATATAACTACGGGAAGGATAAGAAAGCAAAACAGGAGCACAAAAGACGAAAAACCTGGAGAGAAGACGGGGACTGCGCAGCGTATACAGGAGAGAAGACAGGGACTGCGCAGCGTATACAGGAGAGAAGACAGGGACTGCGCAGGGTATACAGGAGAGAAGACGGGGACTGTGTAGCGTAAATAGGAGCGAAGACGGGGACTGCGCAGGGTATACAGGAGAGAAGACGGGGACTGCGCAGGTATACAGGAGAGAAGACGGGGACTGCGCAGGGTATACAGGAGAGAAGACGGGGACTGCGCAGGGTATACAGGAGAGAAGACGGGGACTGCGCAGGGTATACAGGAGAGAAGACGGGGACTGCGCAGGGTATACAGGAGAGAAGACGGGGACTGCGCAGGGTATACAGGAGAGAAGACGGGGACTGCGCAGGGTATACAAGAGAGAAGACGGGGACTGCGCAGGGTATACAGGAGAGAAGACGGGGACTGCGCAGGGTATACAGGAGAGAAGACGGGGACTGCGCAGGGTATACAGGAGAGAAGACGGGGACTGCGCAGGGTATACAGGAGAAAGAGGGGACTGCGCAGCGTATACAGGAGAGAAGACAGGGACTGCGCAGGGTATACAGGAGAGAAGACGGGGACTGCGCAGGGTATACAGGAGAGAAGACGGGGACTGCGCAGGGTATACAAGAGAGAAGACGGGGACTGCGCAGCGTATACAGGAGAGAAGACGGGGGATGGCAGGTATACAGGAGAGAAGAGCGGGAATGCGCAGGTATACAGAGAGAAGACGGGGACTGGCAGCGCAACAGGAGAGAAAGAGAGGGAACATGCGCAGGGTATACAGGAGAGAAGACGCGGACGGAGCTGAACAGACAGCAGATACGGAATGAGAAACAGGATGCGGTACTGTGCAGTATATACGAGTGTATGCAGGAATGACAGCTGCGTACTGTGCAGATACGATAGCAGAGTACAGCGTGGTACTGGAGCAATAGTAATACAGGACTGGTACTGTGCATGTATAGTCAGTAATACAGGCGTGCTGGTACTGTGCAGTATATAGTAATACAGGCGGCTGGATACTGTGGCAGTATATAGTATAAGGCGAGGCGTGCATGGTAACGTGAGCAGTATATAGTATATACAGGCAGTGCGGATACGTGAACGCAGTATAAGTATAACGCAGGAAGTAACGCAGGGTACTGTGCAGTAAAGTATATACAGGCGTGAGCGGTACTGTGCAGTATATAGTATACAGCGCGTGACGCGGAACGAGAGCGCTATGTAACGGAGCGCAGTAACGATGAGCGCAGTAACGAAGCAGTATAACGAGAGCGCAAAGCCCGGCAGATAATACCTGTTCACTGTGACAGAAATATCGATTAGATTGGAGGATTTCCTGCAGACACGTCC
>JARQOD010000009.1:73026518-73038796 GCA_033576555.1 Oophaga sylvatica
CGTGCTTAATGCGAAAGGTTTATCGCCCCCCTGATCAAGTTTTTGAAAAACCAAGTAGCTTTTTTTCACCTAAAAAACATCGAAATCAAGGGTAAGGGGTTTGATATTTCACAGTAATATTGTTAAAAGAGCAAATCAAAACAGGGCCTTAATGCCATTTTTTTGGCCACAAAAAAAAAAAACCGGCCCCAAAGGGGTGAAGAGGAGGTCTTTTATGACCCTTCTCCAAGACCCCTTTTGATATAAGACCGAATAGGTCGCGGTACAGAACAAAAAAAAACGATTTGGGGAAATTTTACTCCCCGGGCACAAATTCAATAGCGCAGTCAAGCTCCTATGGGGAGGAAAGGATGCAGATTTCTTTCGCAAAACACTCAAAAATCAAACAAAAAGTCGGAACATTGAGCTTGGGGGGGGCAAAAAACAGGATGTTGGTTTAAACCTTTGGGCCCCCAAACTTTACAGACCGATTTCCAATCCAAACGGTTTATGAGCTGTAACCCAAAGGGAAACCACACGAAATGTCTGCGTTATATAAAACCCCAAAAATTTGCAGCACCCCTGGGATCAGGCCCAACCCTCATTATCCCCTGAGTAAAAACGGGGGTTTTATTTAGCCAAAGGGGAGAACGTTCCCCAGTAAGGAAAAGATTTCTGAGGGTTCAAGGGAAACCCACAACGTTTAGCAAATCATAATCCATCAGGTAAATAGCTGCTCCAGAATCAAAAAAACCCCCTGAGCAGAAAAGGGGAAGAGGCAATAAAGTGACAGTAATAAAAACTTAGCCCGAACACTCCCCAAGACAACGGGCAAACAAAACTTTTCCCCCACTTAGGGCAGACGAAATGCAGAGGGGCTCCCCACATAAAAAACATAACCCATTGCGTTTTCAAAAAACTCATGACGCGGCCCCAGACACCCCTCTTCACACTGCATGGGCTCAGCAGCTGGCTCACGGCAACACCACTCCACCATACTTCTCCGCTCAGCAAACGTCTGTAATTTGAATCGCAATGACATAGATCATTAGACCGTGGGGACAGGGAACCCACCTAACATCCTTTACATTACCGACAGCCCCTTTTCCGAAAAGGGGCCGCCAAGCGCGTCATTCCATTTGGTCAGACGCCCCCCTACGGAATCTCTGCAGTAAAAAAACCGCGTCATCAACCCCTGATTAAATGCCCAACAAGGCTTTTTTCGCTTGATCAGTGACATTAGGCTCATCGTACAATAACCCCAAACCTGAAAAAACGACAACTTTCACTTCAAAAACAGGATCCCCAGGGTCAGGGAAAAAGCCCAATTGAGATCGCCGGCCAGGAGAGAGATGATAATTTGAACCTTGCCCGCTTCCCTGAGGCCCAGATTTAAGGCAAAAAACAATTTACAATTTTTTTGAAATTCTGAAACTTAGCTCGACCCCTAAAAACAAATCTGGCATGGGAAACCTGGTTCCAAACAGGAAACCCTACAAGATATGAGCAAACTCCAACTTCTGGCAAGGTTTCCACACGGCCAGACAACTGTGCAAAACCCATTGGGAGAAAAGACCTCCCCAGCACCCAGAGATACAGAGGAAAAAAAAAAATCAACCAAACAAAAAATATCTCTGACAACTTTTCTTCCTTCAAAATATTTTTTCCCTTCTGTGAGACCTTACAATTTTTTAGGCCGGTGAACTTTTTAAGAGGGTGCTGGGGGCAGGTAAAAAAGGAAAAACACCAGAGCAGTTGGAAAATCTTAATTGCTACCCTAAACCACCGCAACATAAGGCAGCCGTGGAGCGTTCCTAGTTGGCCTGACGCCTCGTCAAAGCCTGAGAAACTAACTACACCTAAAGATAGAAATAGGAACGCTATCGCCCGGAGCAGAACCCCAAAGATAATAAAAAGCCCCCAAACAAGTAATGGCAGTTGGACAAGAGGAAATACTGACACAGAAAGAAAATGTATGAGAAAACCCTTTGGGGCCCAAACATCTAAATAGAAAAGATAGGAAGGGTACTTAATGCAATCCCAGAAAACCCTGAAAAACACCAACTCTACAAATTTTCAAAATCACCGAGATCACACGACCTCTCCACCTAAATTATTCTGTGGTGTAAAAAAAAATCAAAACAGCAGCCACTGAAAAAAAACTGGAAAAAGAAAAAGTACAAAAACACAGTGGCTGGACTAAACTGAGAGGGCAAAAGCCCCCGGAGGGGACCCAGAAGGCCCCACAGAAGTGCAGGACAAAATGCAAAAAATATAGTAAAAACACAAAATAAGAAATTGTCTTATCTGATAGCAGGAGATGCAGACACGACACAGCAGGCTACAAGGGAAACTGAAGAAAGAAGGATTCAGACCAGAACAATTGATCACCGGCAACCCTGATGGGAAAATGACTCCCTTATATAAGACCAATCAGTAACACCTGATTCCCAGTCCTCACAATCCACACTAGTACCGCTTGAACCACCAGAGGGAGCCTCTGCTCAGAACTCATCTCAACCCATTCACAACAGTGCAGTGTATACAGGAGTGGTACGGGGCAGTATTAGTATATACAGGCGTGCTGGTATGTGCAGTGTATAGTATTACAGGCGTGCCGGTACTGTGCAGGGTATAGTATATACAGGCGTGCCGGTACTGTGCAGTATATAGTATAAAGGCGTGCTGGTACTGTGCAGTATAAAAGTATATACAGGCGTGCCGGTACTGTGCAGGGTATGTATATACAGGCGTGCTGGTACTGTGCAGTGTATAGTATATACGGCGTTCGGTACTGTGCAGGGTATAGTATATACAGGCGTGCCGGTACTGTGCAGTATATAGTATATACAGGCGTGCTGGTACTGTGTCAGTGTATAGTATATACAGGCGTGGTACTGTGCAGTATATAGTATATACAGGCGTGCTGGTACTGTGCGGGTATAGTATATTACAGGCGTTGCTGGTACTGTGCAGTATATAGTATATACAGGCGTGCTGGTACTGTGCAGTGTATAGTATATACAGGCGTGGTACTGTGCAGTATATATATATACAGGCGTGCTGGTACTGGCAGGGTATAGTATATACAGGCGTTGGTACTGTGCAGTAATATAGTATATACAGGCGTGGTACTGTGCAGTATATAGTATATACAGGCGTGCTGGTACTGTGCAGGGTATAGTATATACAGGCGTGGTACTGTGCAGTATATAGTAATATACAGGCGTGCTGGTACTGTGCATTATATAGTATATACAGGCGTGGGTACTGTGCAGTATATAGTATATACAGGCGTGCCGGTACTGTGCACTGTATACAGGAGTGGTACTGTGCATATATAGTTTATACAGGCGTGCCGGTACTGTGCAGTATATACAGGAGTGGGTGGTACTGTGCAGTGTATACAGGAGTGGTACTGTGCAGTGTATACAGGAGTGGTACTGTGCAGTATATAAGTATATACAGGCGTGCTGGTACTGTGCAGTATATAGTATAAACAGGCGTGCTGGTACTGTGCAGTATATACAGGAGTGGGGTACTGTGCAGTGTATACAGGAGTGGTACTGTGCAGTATATAGTATATACAGGCGTGCTGGGACTGTGCAGTATATAGTATATACAGGCGTGGTACTGTGCAGTATATAGTATATACAGGCGTGGTACTGTGCAGTATAAGTATATACAGGCGTGCCGGTACTGTGCAGTGATACAGGAGTGGTACTGTGCAGTATATAGTATATACAGGCGTGCCGGTACTGTGCAGTATATACAGGAGTGGTGGTACTGTGCATGTGTATACAGGAGTGGTACTGTGCAGTATATAGTATATACAGGCGTGCTGGTACTGTGCAGTGTATACAGGAGTGGTACTGTGCAGTATATAGTATATACAGGCGTGCCGGTACTGTGCAGGGTATAGTATATACAGGCGTGCCGGGTACTGTGCAGTATATAGTATATACAGGCGTGCTGGTACTGTGCAGTGTATAGTATATACAGGCGTGGTACTGTGCAGTATATAGTATGTGATGAACGGGCACACAGTCCGCCACACGGTAGCCCGGGGTCACGGCTTGTGATCCCACCGCTGCCACCAATATGTGAGGGAAACGGTGCACACACACGACGGCTGCTGCCGTCCGACCCAGTAAACTGCAGGGATTTATAACTATCCCACTTCCACTTAGGAACTTGCAGCTCTCTGGCGCCCCCCCTTACCCTCAGGTCAGTCAGGGAACTGCACCTAGGATAATTAGTCGCCAGACGGGTCACTTGGATGTGTGCTGGCTATTGGGCACGCTGCAGTGAGGGAATTATAATTACTCCTGGCTGCCGCCAGGCAGTACCCTTATAAACCCCGCTGCGTCACTGCCAGCGTCACCCAATAGATTAACACTTTACACCCCTTTCTTTTAGCTGCCACCAGCTACGGCTTTTGATGAACAATTTATCAAGAGGGTCCGTAGCAACCCCAAAACAGTAGCGTAGTGCTTCAGGCACGTGCAAATTCGTTTATAGAGCAGGAGAAACAAACTAATAAATTTATAGGTTTATTCCTTAAAAACAGGCAATGCTTATATAATATAAAAAGATGTAACAAACTGAGACAATATCGTTATGTACAGATGCAGTTATAAAATAAAATGGGATTAAGAATGAAAGATAACTCACATGATAGTTAGATCATATACAGGCAAGCCAGGCTGGGGGAAGGAGCCACACGTCATAGTTCATTGGGAGATCTCTTACTCAGCACATCCCAGCAGAGAGACTACTACTAAGGAACTTCACTGTAAGACTTATGCATGTCAGCTTCTGACCTCACAAAAAGGGCTGGTCCTCTGGCCACCTCCCCTGGCTGCAAGCTATGGTCTGAGCTCTGCAATATCATAAGGTTCATAACTCGTTCTGTGAACCTAGCAGAATAACGGCAGACCTATCAATGGTCTTGCTTTGAAATAATGGTTCAAATGAACCCAAACTTGGGTGACATAGCTCATGGGGCACCCGAGAATTCCATTTCTCGGGCTCTGTTGGAGTTACGGGTTCACCGGTACCACGGAAACGATGCCCGTCGGCGCATGGTTCAACACAGTGACGTTCGTGTTTCTAGCGAATGCTCCCACCGTGTTATTAACCAAAAAAGAATGAATACTCCAAAATGGCTGCTATAGGAAGAAAGCACGTGTTCGGACAATGCAGGACCCCTGCGGTGAAGCGGGAAAACTTCCAGCACTGGCAGCTCACATTACACTGCCTGAGTGCAGGCTGACAGGGGGGAAGGGAGAAGTATGAGAGCTGCAGAGAGAAGGAGGGCTTTCAGCAGTACAAAAAAAAAAAGAGATGAGGACAGCAATTCCAGCACAGCACTCATCACATAGTATATACAGGCGTGCTGGTACTGTGCAGGGTATAGTATATACAGGCGTGCTGGTACTGTGCAGTATATAGTATATACAGGCGTGCTGGTACTGTGCAGTGTATAGTATATACAGGCGTGGTACTGTGCAGTATATAGTATATACAGGCGTGCTGGTACTGTGCAGGGTATAGTATATACAGGCGTGCTGGTACTGTGCAGTATATAGTATATACAGGCGTGGTACTGTGCAGTATATGGTATATACAGGCGTGCTGGTACTGTGCAGTATATAGTATATACAGGCGTGGTACTGTGCAGTATATAGTATATACAGGTGTGCTGGTACTGTGCAGTACATAGTATATACAGGCGTGCTGTACTGTGCAGTATATAGTATATACAGGAGTGGTACTGTGCAGTACATAGTATATACAGGCGTGCTGGTACTGTGCAGTATATAGTATATACAGGCGTGCTGGTACTGTGCAGTATATAGTATATACAGGCGTGCTGGTTACTGTGCAGGGTATAGTATATACAGGCGTGCTGGTACTGTGCAGTATATAGTATATACAGGCGTGGTACTGTGCAGTATATAGTATATACAGGCGTGGTACTGTGCAGTATATAGTATATACAGGCGTGCCGGTACTGTGCAGTGTATACAGGAGTGGTACTGTGCAGTATATAGTATATACAGGCGTGCTGGTACTGTGCAGGGTATAGTATATACAGGCGTGCTGGTACTGTGCAGTATATAGTATATACAGGCGTGGTACTGTGCAGTTATAGTATATACAGGCGTGGTACTGTGCAGTATATAGTATATACAGGCGTGCCGGTACTGTGCAGTGTATACAGGAGTGGTACTGTGCAGTATATAGTATATACAGGCGTGCTGGTACTGTGCAGGGTATAGTATATACAGGCGTGCTGGTACTGTGCAGTATATAGTATATACAGGCGTGGTACTGTGCAGTATATAGTATATAAAGGCGTGCTGGTACTGTGCAGGGTATAGTATATACAGGCGTGCTGGTACTGTGCAGGGTATAGTATATACAGGCGTGCTGGTACTGTGCAGTATATAGTATATACAGGCGTGGTACTGTGCAGTATATAGTATATACAGGCGTGCTGGTACTGTGCAGTATATAGTATATACAGGCGTGCTGGTACTGTGCAGGGTATAGTATATACAGGCGTGCTGGTACTGTGCAGTACATAGTATATACAGGCGTGCTGGTACTGTGCAGTACATAGTATATACAGGCGTGCTGGTACTGTGCAGTACATAGTATATACAGGCGTGCTGGTACTGTGCAGGGTATAGTATATACAGGCGTGCTGGTACTGTGCAGTATATAGTATATACAGGCGTGCTGGTACTGTGCAGTGTATAGTATATACAGGCGTGCTGGTACTGTGCAGTATATAGTATATACAGGCGTGCTGGTACTGTGCAGGGTATAGTATATACAGGCGTGCTGGTACTGTGCAGTACATAGTATATACAGGCGTGGTACTGTGCAGTACATAGTATATACAGGCGTGCTGGTACTGTGCAGTACATAGTATATACAGGCGTGGTACTGTGCAGTACATAGTATATACAGGCGTGGTACTGTGCAGTACATAGTATATACAGGCGTGCTGGTACTGTGCAGGGTATAGTATATACAGGCGTGCTGGTACTGTGCAGTAATAGTATATACAGGCGTGGTACTGTGCAGTACATAGTATATACAGGCTGCTGGTACTGTGCAGGGTATACAGGGAGCAGCAGAGCTCAGGTGTCAGTAAGTGAAGGATACGACAGGCGTAACCAGGTTGTCAGCCGAGCCAGGAACAAGCTGCCGCCCTGGGAGAACTCTCGCTCCAGCTCCGGAGCCGTCTTTCCCCGGTTGTAGGTGATGAAGTTGTTCAGGATCCGGCTCCGCGTCACTTTGTTCCCGTTGTCCCATTCTCTAAAAAACGTCATGAGTCGGCTGATGGCCTCCTGCTCCTTGACAGACGACATGGCGATCAGATCCTGCACGGAGGATGAACTGCGGTTAGCGCTAATGGTCCTGTCACCGGCGGTAAGAACGGCGCAGCGTCACTTCATTTCTGTACGGGGAGATGCAGCGATAGAGGCGCCATGTTTCCCAGCATGCTGCATCTGCTCAGGACGAGCCCTCTCTGCTCACATCCTGGAAAACATGTGGGACCGGATTCATCAAGGAGTTTTCACCAGAAATCTGCAGAAAGATTTCATGAAATGTTCCAAATTTTGAGCAACTGAAAGTTGTACAGAAATTGTGCAACTTTTGGCATTTTTCGCCAGTCGTGGCCAGCTCCGACAATCATTTATAAAGTGTGTGGAGATTGGGTGGAACGGGACGTGGCCAGGGGAGGGAAGGGGACGGAAACATGCGCCAAAGTCACTGACAGCCAAAGTAACAAATCATCCGCTACATTGTCCAAAAAACGACTCAGACTTACTCCAAGGGTCGTGGAGCGGCGCTACAGTCCGAGAATTCGGGAAGGACTAAACGTATATTGCAGAACACGGGTGTAGAGTAAGTCCGCAAGGACCGGGTCCTCTCCCCTCTGCACCAGTCGGTCAGTGTTAGTTTACTGTAAGTGATATCTGTAATTTGTATGTGACCCCCTTATATAAATAATAATAATAATAATAATAATAATAATAGAGTGTTCCTCTACATCCGTCACTGGAGGAAGGTGGAGAACAAAGAGAAGGAGAAACTAAACCCAAGAGTCCATACAAGCGGATTAATGGCCAAAAGAGGCGGCACAACATCGGGGATCGGAACCTGTCCCAAAGTGGAAGGAGAACGTGGTGAGACACGTAAAATCACTACTGAAAGCATGGAAGGGCCGATTACTGCACAGATCATGGGCTCGGACAGGACCGCCTGCTGTTTACTGGAAGACTCGGGTGGGATATTGGGGAAGATAATCCGAATGTGGAGGAAAAGGGGGAGATCACATAACGGAGTGTAACATCCGAGGGGCTGCCGCGTCCAGAGAACGACAGGACACCGGACATAAAATCGTACACCCGGCATCTCCTACAGGACAGGTAGTGGGGGATTGTGGAAGTTTGGTCTTTTACTCTCTTTGTCATACTTTCATTTTGAAAATGGAAGAAAGAAAACTAAGTCTGAAAGTTTGTAAACTAAGTAACTACTAAGTGCATCTACTAATGCATCTACTAAGTGCATCTACTAAGTGCATCTACTAAGTGCATCTACTAAGTTGCATCTACTAAGTGCATCTACTAAGTGCATCTACTAAGTGCATCTACTAAGTGCATCTACTAAGTGCATCTACTAAGTGTATCTACTAAGTGTATCTAATAAGTGTATCTAATGTTATTGTAGAATTAGAAATGTGAAAAATCAATAAAAAGAATTGTTAAAAAAAAAACACAAAAAAGGGGCAAGAGCAACCTAGAAGAGTCCGGAGATCCCAGAACTGCCCCCCAGGACCGTACAGCGGATCCATGACTCCCATATGGTGGGCTGCAGTGCGGGGTCTGCTCCATCTGCAGCATGTACACCGCTGTCCACCATTCTCGAAGGACGGGGGGCTTTCTTCATGTGTCTTTAGGGTCTATCAACACGGACAGAACACCGGCCATAAAGAATCGCGGCCATGATTGTCTGATCCACTGCGATTCTCCACCGTCCTGCTCCGAACACACGGCAAATCCGAAGCCAAGACGCAGAGAAAGCAGCAAATCCCCAGCAGTAAGGGAAGAACCAGGGACAGTGGCGGAAAGCCGTCCCCACGACACAGCCACCCGGCCCCAGTGTGAACGTGCTCCTACACAGGCACTAATCATAAACACAGGCTCCAGATCACAGGACTGCAATAAACAGAGCTACTGTATCTCATCCTGTGTGATACTGGCTACTGTATCTCATCCTGTGTGATACTGGCTACTGTATCTCATCCTGTGTGATACTGGCTACTGTATCTCATCCTGTGTGATAATGGCTACTGTATCTAATCCTGTGTGATACTGGCTACTGTATCTCATCCTGTGTGATACTGGCTACTGTATCTCATCCTGTGTGATACTGGCTACTGTATCTCATCCTGTGTGATACTGGCTACTGTATCTCATCCTGTGTGATACTGGCTACTGTATCTCATCCTGTGTGATACTGGCTACTGTATCTAATCCTGTGTGATACTGGCTACTGTATCTATCCTGTGTGATACTGGCTACTGTATCTCATCCTGTGTGATACTGGCTACTGTATCTCATCCTGTGTGATACTGGCTACTGTATCTCATCCTGTGTGATACTGGCTACTGTATCTCATCCTGTGTGATACTGGCTACTGTATCACATCCTGTGTGATACTGGCTACTGTATCTCATCCTGTGTGATACTGGCTACTGTATCTCATCCTGTGTGATACTGGCTACTGTATCTAATCCTGTGTGATACTGGCTACTGTATCTAATCCTGTGTGATACTGGCTACTGTATCTCATCCTGTGTGATACTGGCTACTGTATCTAATCCTGTGTGATACTGGCTACTGTATCTCATCCTGTGTGATAATGGCTACTGTATCTCATCCTGTGTGATACTGGCTACTGTATCTCATCCTGTGTGATACTGGCTACTGTATCTCATCCTGTGTGATACTGGCTACTGTATCTCATCCTGTGTGATACTGGACTACTGTTATACCTAATCCCTGTGTGATACTGGCTACTGTATCTCATCCTGTGTGATACTGGCTACTGTATCTAATCCTGTGTGATACTGGCTACTGTATCTAATCCTGTGTGAAACTGGCTACTGTATCTAATCCTGTGTGATACTGGCTACTGTATCTCATCCTGTGTGATAATGGCTACTGTATCTCATCCTGTGTGATACTGGCTACTGTATCTCATCCTGTGTGATACTGGCTACTGTATCTCATCCTGTGTGATAATGGCTACTGTATCTCATCCTGTGTGATACTGGCTACTGTTCTAATCCTGTGTGATACTGGCTACAGTATCTAATCCTGTTGATACTGGCTACAGTATCTAATCCTGTGTGATACTGGCTACAGTATCTAATCCTGTGTGATACTGGCTACAGTATCTAATCCTGTGTGATACTGGCTACAGTATCTAATCCTGTGTGATACTGGCTACTGTATCTAATCCTGTGTGATACTGGCTACTGTATCTAATCCTGTGTGATACTGGCTACTGTATCTAATCCTGTGTGATACTGGCTACTGTATCTAATCCTTGTGTTGGTCGATACTCCCTGCTGTATACTTAATCTCGATCCTGTGTGATACTGCTCCATCCTGTGTGATGTATTTCTCCCTGTTGTACTCTAACGTCTCTTCCTGTGTGATTACTTCCTGGCTGTACTCTAATCCATCCTGTGTGATACTGCCTGCTGTATCTAATCCCATCCGTGTGGTACTTCCCGGGGTCCTGTATCTAATCCCGTCCTGTGTGATACTCCTGCTGTATCTAATCCCGTCCTGTGATACTCCCTGCTGTACCTAATCCCGTCCTGTGATACTCCCTGCTGTATCTAATCCCTGTTACCCTGTGAATACTCCCTGCTGTATCTAATCCCGTCCTGTGATACTCCCTGCTGTACCTAATCTCGTCCTGTGTGATACTCCCTGCTGTACCTAATCCCGTCCTGTGATACTCCCTGCTGTACCTAATCCCGTCCTGTGTGATACTCCCTGCTGTACCTAATCCCGTCCTGTGATACTCCCTGCTGTACCTAATCCCGTCCTGTGATACTCCCTGCTGTATCTAATCCCGTCCTGTGTGATACTCCCTGCTGTACCTAATCCCGTCCTGTGTGATACTCCCTGCTGTACCTAATCCCGTCCTGTGTGATACTCCCTGCTGTACCTAATCCCGTCCTGTGTGATACTCCCTGCTGTACCTAATCCCGTCCTGTGATACTCCCTGCTGTATCTAATCCCGTCCTGTGATACTCCCTGCTGTATCTAATCCCGTCCTGTGTGATACTCCCTGCTGTATCTAATCCCGTCCTGTGATACTCCCTGCTGTATCTAATCCCGTTCTGTGATACTCCCTGCTGTATCTAATCCCGTCCTGTGGATACTCCCTGCTGTACCTAATCCCGTCCTGTGATACTCCCTGCTGTACCTAATCCCGTCCTGTGTGATACTCCCTGCTGTACCTAATCCCGTCCTGTGATACTCCCTGCTGTACCTAATCCCGTCCTGTGATACTCCCTGCTGTATCTAATCCCGTCCTGTGATACTCCCTGCTGTACCTAATCCCGTCCTGTGTGATACTCCCTGCTGTATCTAATCCCGTCCTGTGATACTCCCTGCTGTACCTAATCCCGTCCTGTGATACTCCCTGCTGTACCTAATCCCGTCCTGTGATACTCCCTGCTGTACCTAATCCCGTCCTGTGTGATACTCCCTGCTGTACCTAATCCCGTCCTGTGATACTCCCTGCTGTACCTAATCCCGTCCTGTGATACTCCCTGCTGTATCTAATCCCGTGCCCCACTTTTTCCGCCTCCCGCCCCCGTTGCTCTCACCTGCTCGCGCTTTCCGTGTTCCTCAAGAACCAGTATGAAAACCAATCACAACGACTGACAAGAAGACGAGAACCAATTATATCAGGGACAAGTCACGGCAACCAATCAGATGTGAGCTCAGGGGCGGGGTATCCCAGCTGTAAACAATCAATTTCGGGTGAACTCGCGGGCAGGTTGCTTAGCGACAATATCTAAGGACTCTTCGGCTGCAGGGTCATTCTGTGTGGGCGTGGTGAGATCAGGTGATCCCCTACGAAGCTGCTGATTGGCTCAGTGTCTGGGAGAGAGTTCCGGCGGCGGAGGTGTCCGCTCTGTTGGACTCGGGGTCGGGAGGTCGGCGCGGCGCGGCGCAGCATGGCCGATC
>JARQOD010000009.1:73038896-73075444 GCA_033576555.1 Oophaga sylvatica
CAGACATGGACTACACGATCCTGCTGCCGGAGGCGGCGCTGCAGGGTAAGACCTCACATCACCTGGCTCCCGGGAGTGTGCAGAGAGCCCGGGCGGGAAAGGGGCTGTTACTATAGCAACCATGGCCGGCAGCGCAGGACAACGAAAAAGAGTCCCCCAAGCATGGCGGCCCAAAGGGTGACATCATGGGGTCAGTGCCAGGCGTGGTGTGATGTCACCAGTGATGTCCTTGGGGCTGTGTGATGTCACCAGTGATGTCCCTGGGGCTGTGTGATGTCACCAGTGATGTCCCTGGGCTGTGTGGTGTCACCAGTGATGTCCCCGGGGCTGTGTGGTGTCACCAGTGATGTCCCCGGGGCTGTGTGGTGTCACCAGTGATGTCCCCGGGGCTGTGTGATGTCACCAGTGATGTCCCCGGGGCTGTGTGGTGTCACCAGTGATGTCCCTGGGGCTGTGTGATGTCACCAGTGATGTCCCTGGGGCTGTGTGGTGTCACCAGTGATGTCCCTGGGGCTGTGTGGTGTCACCAGTGATGTCCCTGGGGCTGTGTGGTGTCACCAGTGATGTCCCCGGGGCTGTGTGGTGTCACCAGTGATGTCCCCGGGGCTGTGTGATGTCACCAGTGATGCCTCTAGAGCTGTGTGATGTCACCAGTGATGTCCCCGGGGCTGTGTGGTGTCACCAGTGATGTCCCCGGGGCTGTGTGATGTCACCAGTGATGTCCCCGGGGCTGTGTGGTGTCACCAGTGATGTCCCCTGGCTGTGGATGTCACCAGTGATGTCCCGGGCTGTGTGATGTCACCAGTGATGTCTCCGGGGCTGTGTGATGTCACCAGTGATGTCCCTGGGGCTGTGTGGTGTCACCAGTGATGTCCCCGGGGCTGTGTGATGTCACCAGTGATGTCCCCGGGGCTGTGTGATGTCACCAGTGATGTCTCTAGAGCTGTGAGATGTCACCAGTGATGTCTCCGGGCTGTGTGATGTCACCAGTGATGTCTCCGGGGCTGTGTGTGTCACCAGTGATGTCCCTGGGGCTGTGTGGTGTCACCAGTGATGTCCCCGGGGCTGTGTGATGTCACCAGTGATGCCTCTAGAGCTGTGAGATGTCACCAGTGATGTCCCTGGGCTGTGTGATGTACCAGTGATGTCTCCGGGGCTGTGTGATGTCACATGTGTCTCCGGGGCTGTGGATGTCACCAGTGATGTCCCCGGGCTGTGTGATGTACCAGTGATGTCCCGGGCTGTGTGATGTCACCAGTGATGTCCCCGGGCTGTGTGATGTCACCAGTGATGTCCTGGGCTGTGGTGTCACCAGTGATGTCCCCGGGGCTGTGTGATGTCACCATATGTCCCGGCTTGTGGTGTCACCAGTGATGTCTCCGGCTGTGGATGTCACCAGTGATGTCTCCGGGCTGTGTGATGTCACCATGATGTCTCGGGGCTGTGTGATGTCACCAGGATGTCCGGGCTGTGGATGTCACCAGTGATGTCTCCGGGCTGTGTATGTCACCAGTGATGTCCCGGGGCTGTGTGATGTCACCAGTGATGTCCCGGGGCTGTGTGTGTCACCAGTGATGTCCCGGGGCTGTGGATGTCACCAGTGATGTCCCGGCTGTGTGATGTCACCAGTGATGTCCCGGGCTGTGTATGTCACCAGTGATGTCCCGGGGCTGTGTGATGTCACCAGTGATGTCCCGGGCTGTGGTGTCACCAGTGATGTCTCAGGCTGTGGATGTCACCAGTGATGTCCCGGGGCTGTGTGATGTCACCAGTGATGTCCCTGGGGCTGTGTGGTGTCACCAGTGATGTCCCCGGGGCTGTGTGATGTCACCAGTGATGTCCCGGGCTGTGTGGTGTCACCAGTGATGTCCCGGGGCTGTGTGATGTCACCAGATCGAGTGGAATGTCCTCCGGGCTGTGGATGTCACCAGTGATGTCTCCGGGCTGTGTGATGTCACCAGTGATGTCTCCGGGCTGTGTGATGTCACCAGTGATGTCCCCGGGGCTGTGTGGTGTCACCAGTGATTCTTCTGTGATGTCCCTGGTTGGCTGTGTGATGTCACCGATGTTGGATGTGTGTCACCAGTGATGTCTCGGGGCTGTGTGATGTCACAGTGATGTCCCTGGGCTGTGTGGTGTCACCAGTGATGTCCCCGGGGCTGTGTGATGTCACCAGTGATGCTCTGGCTGTGAGATGTCACCAGTGATGTCCCTGGGGCTGTGTGATGTCACCAGTGATGTCCCGGGGCTGTGTGATGTCACCAGTGATGTCTCTAGAGCTGTGGATGTCACCAGTGATGTCACCGGGGCTGTGTGATGTCACCAGTGATGTCTCCGGGGCTGTGTGGTGTCACCAGTGATGTCCCCGGGGCTGTGTGGTGTCACCAGTGATGTCCCCGGGGCTGTGAGATGTCACCAGTGATGTCCCCGGGGCTGTGTGGTGTCACCAGTGATGTCCCCGGGGCTGTGTGGTGTCACCAGTGATGTCCCCGGGGCTGTGTGGTGTCACCAGTGATGTCCCCGGGGCTGTGTGGTGTCACCAGTGATGTCCCCGGGGCTGTGTGATGTCACCAGTGATGTCCCCGGGGCTGTGAGATGTCACCAGTGATGTCTCCGGGGCTGTGAGATGTCACCAGTGATGTCTCCGGGGCTGTGAGATGTCACCAGTGATGTCTCCGGGGCTGTGTGGTGTCACCAGTGATGTCCCCGGGGCTGTGAGGTGTCACCAGTGATGTCTCCGGGGCTGTGTGGTGTCACCAGTGATGTCCCCGGGGCTGTGTGGTGTCACCAGTGATGTCCCCGGGGCTGTGAGATGTCACCAGTGATGTCACCGGGGCTGTGAGATGTCACCAGTGATGTCCCCGGGGCTGTGAGATGTCACCAGTGATGTCTCCGGGGCTGTGTGGTGTCACCAGTGATGTCCCCGGGGCTGTGTGGTGTCACCAGTGATGTCCCCGGGGCTGTGTGGTGTCACCAGTGATGTCCCCGGGGCTGTGTGGTGTCACCAGTGATGTCCCCGGGGCTGTTTGGTGTCACCAGTGATGTCCCCGGGGCTGTGAGATGTCACCAGTGATGTCCCCGGGGCTGTGTGGTGTCACCAGTGATGTCCCCGGGGCTGTGTGGTGTCACCAGTGATGTCTACGGGGCTGTGTGGTGTCACCAGTGATGTCCCCGGGGCTGTGTGGTGTCACCAGTGATGTCACCGGGGCTGTGTGGTGTCACCAGTGATGTCACCGGGACTGTGAGATGTCACCAGTGATGTCACCTGTCATGTGTGCATTGCCACGAAGATCGTCGCGGTTGCACATTTTGACTTCTCACAGCTGAGCTGCTGTTTCTTTGTGTTTGGCAGCTAGGGAGTTAATTCTGTCTGTGCTCGGTGCTGGGACTGGGTGCAGTTTCTCCCGCTGCAATTGATTATTTGTTGATTGGTTTCCTTTAAATTCCTGGTTGTCTGCTTGGGGAGTTGCCAGTGAAACCTTCATGCAGACCACAGATAGGAATGAATCTGTATAGACTTTAGTTGTGAGCTCCTTAGTTGTTCTAAGCTCAACTTGGTTAGAGTTTATTTCCCAGACCATTTATGTTCCTTTGGTGTTTGAGTGTGTATGCAAGCGAGTGTTATCCTGTCTGTCTTATATGTCTAATCTGTGTATTTAGCTAAGATCAGCCCATATCCCTTTGGTGGTAATCAGGATCCTTCTTAGGACTGATTACAGGGTTCAGGGTCTGATAGGAGACAGGGTTAGGTTGGAGACTTGGACCTCTGAACCATTATCAGTACCTCCAAGGTGAGGGATTAGTTAGGACCCCAGTTTAGGGTCAGGTTAGACCCCGGTCCACCTCTTTCCTGTTTCAGCTCATCAAGTCCTCAAGATTAACCCTGAGTTCAGCAGATATCGTGTCAGGTAAATCTATTCTATACTTACATGCTGATGTTGCTATACTAGTTGTGTATAGAGTGTTGTTCCTGTATAATAGTTACTGACATTGTATACATATTATTAGACAGCGTGACATCACCGGGCTGTGTGTGTCACCAGTGATTCACGGGGCTGTGTGGTGTCACCAGTGATGTCTACCCGGGGCTGTGTGGGTGTCACCAGTGATGTCCCCGGGGCTGTGTGGTGTCACCAGTGATGTCCCCTGGGGCATGTGTAGAATGTCACCAGTGATGTCCCGGGGCGTGTGATGTCACCATGATGTCCCCGGGGCTGTGTGGTGTCACCAGTGATGTCCCCGGGGCTGTGTGGTGTCACCAGTGATGTCCCCGGGGCTGTGTGGTGTCACCAGTGATGTCTACGGGGCTGTGTGGTGTCACCAGTGATGTCACCGGGGCTGTGTGGTATCACCAGTGATGTCACCGGGGCTGTGTGGTGTCACCAGTGATGTCACCGGGGCTGTGTGGTGTCACCAGTGATGTCACCGGGGCTGTGTGGTGTCACCAGTGATGTCACCGGGGCTGTGTGGTGTCACCAGTGATGTCCCTGGGGCTGTGTGGTGTCACCAGTGATGTCCCTGGGGCTGTGTGGTGTCTGAGGCCTACGGTGGACACCGTGTCAGCAGCTACAACTAAGGCTGCTTCCACCCTCCTATTACCTAGTAGACCTGACTATAATGTAGCCTCTTGGCATTCACCATATTGCTATCCTGTGACTTGGCCATTGTATATGTACTACAACCCTCAGCATGCAACTGACGAAGGTCTTTTGTATGGACCGAAATGTTTTGTAATGCTGCTGTTTGGGATTGAATAAAATCACCTACAATCTTTACACTAGTTGAGTGCCGGGTTCTATGTGATTGGATATTAGACCTAGCGGGACTGAATCCTACAGTGGCGCCGCTTTGGTCTTGGCCCCTCCCTCCCCGTGTCGTGCAGTGGCCCCTCCCCTGGTCCTAGCGGGACTCAACAATGCCCTTTTGTTCCTGCAGGTTGTCAGTGGGACCAGCAGAGGGAGCCAGTGGTGATTCTTCTCGGATGGGGAGGATGTAAGGACAAGAACCTAGCAAAGTACAGCTCCATCTATCACCAGGAGGTCAGTGTGTCCCCCTGCGGAAGGGGTCAGAGGGGCGCGCGATTCTCCCCTGAAATTAGGACATATCCCACGAGAAGGAAACTACAGGAAAGATGTGTCTGCTCTCATATCTGAATATAAATATACAAAGCTGACGACCAGACACTTAGCATACACCGAATAGTGAGTGCAGCTCTGGAGTATAATACAGGATGTAACTCAGGATCAGTAATGTAATGTATGTACACAGTGACTGCACCAGCAGAATAGTGAGTGCAGCTCTGGGGTATAATACAGGATGTAACTCAAGATCAGTAATGTAATGTATGTACACAGTGACTGCACCAGCAAAATAGTGAGTGCAGCTCTGGAGTATAATACAGGATGTAACTCAGGATCAGTAATGTAATGTATGTACACAGTGACTGCACCAGCAGAATAGTGAGTGCAGCTCTGGGTATAATACAGGATGTAACTCAGGATCTGTAATGTAATGTATGTACACAGTGACTGCACCAGCAGAATAGTGAGTGCAGCTCTGGGGTATAATACAGGATGTAACTCAGGATCAGTAATGTAATGTATGTACACAGTGACTGCACCAGAAGAATAGTGAGTGCAGCTCTGGAGTATAATACAGGAGTAACTCAGGATCAGTGATGTAATGTATGTACACAGTGACTGCACCAGCAGAATAGTGAGTCAGCTCTGGGGTATAATACTGGATATAACTCAGGATCAGTAATGTAATGTATGTACACAGTGACTGCACCAGCAGAATAGTGAGTGCAGCTCTGGAGTATAATACAGGAGGTAACTCAGGATCAGTAATGTAATGATGTACACAGTGACTGCACCAGCAGAATAGTGAGTGCAGCTCTGGGGATAATACAGGATGTAGCTCAGGATCAGTAATGTAATGTATGTACACAGTGACTGCACCAGCAGAATAGTGAGTGCAGCTCTGGAGTATAATACAGGAGGTAACTCAGGATCATGTAATGTATGTACACAGTGACTGCACCAGCAGAATAGTAAGTACAGCTCTGGGGTATAATACAGGATGTAACTCAGGATCAGTAATGTAATGTATGTACACAGTGACTGCACCAGCAGAATAGTGAGTGCAGCTCTGGGGTATAATACAGGAGTGAACTCAGGATCAGTAATGTAATGTATGTACACAGTGACTGCACCAGCAAAATAGTGAGTGCAGCTCTGGAGTATAATACAGGATGTAACTCAGGATCAGTAATGTAATGTATGTACACAGTGACTGCACCAGCAGAATAGTGAGTGCAGCTCTGGAGTATAATACAGGATGTAACTCAGGATCAGTAATGTAATGTATGTACACAGTGACTGCACCAGCAGAATAGTGAGTGCAGCTCTGGGTATAATACAGGATGTAACTCAAGATCAGTAATGTAATGTATGTACACAGTGACTGCACCAGCAGAATAGTGAGTGCAGCTCTGGAGTATAATACAGGATGTAACTCAGGATCAGTAATGTATGTACACAGTGACTGCACCAGCAGAATAGTGAGTGCAGCTCTGGAGTATAATACAGGATGTAACTCAGGATCAGTAATGTAATGTATGTACACAGTGACTGCACCAGCAGAATAGTGAGTGCAGCTCTGGGTATAATACAGGATGTAACTCAGATCAGTAATGTAATGTATGTACACAGTGACTGCACCAGAAGAATAGTGAGTGAGCTCTGGAGTATAATACAGGATGTAACTCAGATAGTATGTATGTACACAGTGACTGCACCAGCAGAATAGTGAGTGCAGCTCTGGAGTATAATACAGGATGAACTCAGATCAGTAATGTAATGTATGTACACAGTGACTGCACCAGCAGAATAGTGAGTGTAGCTCTGGGTATAATACAGGATGTAACTCAGGATCAGTAATGTATTGTATGTACACAGTGACTGCACCAGCAGAATAGTGAGTGCAGCTCTGGAGTATAATACAGGATTAACTCAGGATCAGTAATGTAATGTATGTACACAGTGACTGCACCAGCAGAATAGTGAGTGTAGCTCTGGAGTATAATACAGGATGAACTCAGATCAGTAATGTAATGTATGTACACAGTACTGCACCAGCAGAATAGTGAGTGTAGCTCTGGGTATAATACGGATGTAACTCAGGATCAGTAATTAGTATGTACACAGTGACTGCACCAGCAGAATAGTGAGTGCAGCTCTGAGTATAATACAGGATGAAACTCAGATCAGTAATGTAATGTATGTACACAGTAACTGCACCAGCAGAATAGTGAGTGTAGCTCTGGGTATAATACAGGATGTAACTCAGGATCAGTAATGTAATGTATGTACACAGTGACTGCACCAGCAGAATAGTGAGTGCAGCTCTGGGTATAATACAGGATAAACTCAGGATCAGTAATTAATGTATGTACACAGTGACTGCACCAGCAGAATAGTGAGTGCAGCTCTGGGGTATAATACAGGATGTAACTCAGATCAGTAATGTAATGTATGTACACAGTGACTGCACCAGAGAATAGTGAGTTCAGCTCTGGAGTATAATACAGGATGTAACTCAGGATCAGTAATGTAATGTAACACAGTGACTGCACCAGCAGAATAGTGAGTGCAGCTCTGGAGTATAATACAGGATGTAACTCAGATCAGTAATGTAATGTTACACAGTGACTGCACCAGCAGAATAGTGAGTGAGCTCTGGAGTATAATACAGGATGTAACTCAGGATCAGTAATGTAATGTATGTACACAGTGACTGCACCAGCAGAATAGTGAGTGCAGCTCTGGGTATAATACAGGATGTAACTCAGCATCAGTAATGTATGTACACAGTGACTGCACCAGCAGAATAGTGAGTGCAGCTCTGCAGTATAATACAGGATGTAACTCAGGATCAGTAATGTAATGTATGTACACAGTGCTGCACCAGCAGAATAGTGAGTGCAGCTCTGGAGTATAATACAGGATGTAACTCAGGATCAGTAATGTAATGTATGTACACAGTGACTGCACCAGCAGAATAGTGAGTGCAGATCTGGAGTATAATACAGGATGTAACTCAGGATCAGTAATGTATGTACACAGTGACTGCACCAGCAAATAGTGAGTGCAGCTCTGGAGTATAATACAGGATGTAACTCAAGATCAGTAATGTAATGTATGTACACAGTGACTGCACCAGCAGAATAGTGAGTGCAGCTCTGGAGTATAATACAGGATGTAACTAGGATCAGTAATGTAATGTATGTACACAGTGACTGCACCAGCAGTATAGTGAGTGCAGCTCTGGGGTATAATACAGGATGTAACTCAGGATCAGTAATGTAATGTATGTACACAGTGACTGCACCAGCAGAATAGTGAGTGCAGCTCTGGGGTATAATACAGGATGTAACTCAGGATCAGTAATGTAATGTATGTACACAGTGACTGCACCAGCAGAATAGTGAGTGCAGCTCTGGAGTATAATACAGGATGTAACTCAGCATCAGTAATGTAATGTATGTACACAGTGACTGCACCAGCAGAATAGTGAGTGCAGCTCTGCAGTATAATACAGGATGTAACTCAGGATCAGTAATGTAATGTATGTACACAGTGACTGCACCAGCAGAATAGTGAGTGCAGCTCTGGGGTATAATACAGGATGTAACTCAGCATCAGTAATGTAATGTATGTACACAGTGACTGCACCAGCAGAATAGTGAGTGCAGCTCTGCAGTATAATACAGGATGTAACTCAGGATCAGTAATGTAATGTATGTACACAGTGACTGCACCAGCAGAATAGTGAGTGCATCTCTGGAGTATAATACAGGATGTAACTCAGGATCAGTAATGTAATGTATGTACACAGTGACTGCACCAGCAGAATAGTGAGTGCAGCTCTGCAGTATAATACAGGATGTAACTCAGGATCATAATGTATGTACACAGTGACTGCACCAGCAGAATAGTGAGTGCAGCTCTGCAGTATAATACAGGAGGTAACTCAGGATCAGTAATGTAATGTATGTACACAGTAACTGCACCAGCAGAATAGTGAGTGCAGCTCTGCAGTATAATACAGGATGTAACTCAGGATCAGTAATGTAATGTATGTACACAGTGACTGCACCAGCAGAATAGTGAGTGCAGCTCTGGAGTATAATACAGGATGTAACTCAGGATCAGTAATGTAATGTATGTACACAGTGACTGCACCAGCAGAATAGTGAGTGCAGCTCTGCAGTATAATACAGGATGTAACTCAGGATCAGTAATGTAATGTATGTACACAGTGACTGCACCAGCAGAATAGTGAGTGCAGCTCTGGAGTATAATACAGGATGTAACTCAGGATCAGTAATGTAATGTATGTACACAGTGACTGCACCAGCAGAATAGTGAGTGCAGCTCTGGGGTATAATACAGGATGTAACTCAGGATCAGTAATGTAATGTATGTACTCAGTGACTGCTGTTATGTTTTGGTAGCTGAGGAGAGCAGGAAAAACGGCAATACACCAGAGAGGTTGAAATCTATTGGATTGCAGTACCCTGACTAACCACCACAACTAAAGGCAGCCGTGGAGCGTTCCTACGTTGGTCCTAGACGCCTCGTCACAGCCTGAGAGGATAACTACACCTAAAGATAGAAAGAGGAAAGCTATCTGCCCCGGAACAGATCCCCAAAGAACATAGGAAGCCCCCAAACGTAATGGCGGTTAGACAAGAGGAAATACAGACACAGACAGAAAATAGTATGAGCAAACGTTGGGGCCCAATCTGCCTAAGCAGAAACGGATAGGAAGGATACTTACTGCAATCCAAAAAAACCCTAAAAAAAAAAAACAACGCTACTAATTGCAAAAACACCTGAGATCACACGACCTCTACCACCTAAATTAGTTCTCTGGTGTAACAAAACTCAGCCGCAGCCACTGAAAAAACTGGAAAAGGCAAATGAACAAACAACAGTGGCTCCAGAGGAACCGAGAGGGGAGGGGAACCTGGCCAACCTCACAGAAATGCAGAGAAAAATGCAAATGGCAAGCACAAAAACAAAATACAGAAAATATCTTATCTGAGAGCAGGAGAAGAGGCAAGACTCAGCAAGCTTCCAAGTGAACCAGGAAACAACGTTAAGACAGGAACAATTGATCACCGGCAACCATGATGGGGGGAAACCTCCCTTATATCCAGCCAGTCTGTAATTCCTGATTGCCAATCCTCATTGAATGGTTCAGTACTGTTTGTAACCACCAGAGGGAGCTTCTGCTCAGAATTCATTTCTAACACATTCACAACAGTACCCCCCCCCTTGAGGAGGGGTCACCGAACCCTCATTTGGGCAACCAGGTCGGTCAGGATGAGCTCTGTGATACACACGGATCAGTCTCCTAGCATGGATGTCCGAAGCAAACACCCAAGAATTGTCCTCCTGACCATAACCTCTCCACTTAACCAAATACTGGAGTTTCTATCTAGAAAAACGAGAATCCAATATTTTCTCAACCACATACTCCAGATTGCCCTCAACCAAAACAGGGTCAGGAGGCGCAGCCATAGGAACCACTGGCTCGACAAACCTCTTCAATAAGGACTTGTGGAACACGTTATAGATCTTAAATGTCCCTGGAAGAAGTAAACGAAAGGAAACCGGATTAAGAATCTCCATGATCTTATAAGGTCCAATGAACCTAGGCTTAAACTTAGGAGATGCAACTCTCATAGGGATATTTCTTGAGGACAACCAGACCAAGTCCCCCACTTTAAACCGAGGACCATCAGTCCTATGCCGGTTGGCAAACCGCTGGGCCTTCTCCTGAGAGAGGGACAACCTCTCCACTACCTGGTCCCAAATCTGCTGCATACGCTCCACAACAGTCAACACCCGGACAGACAGAAGCCTCCGTCTGTCCCGAAGAAAATCGAGGGTGAAACCCAAAATTGCAGAAAAATGGAGACATCAAAGTGGCAGAGCTTGCCCTATTATTAAGAGCAAACTCAGCCAAAGGCAAAAAAGAGACCCAGTCATCTTGATCAGCAGACACAAAGCATCTTAGATAAGTCTCCAATGTCTGGTTTGTTCTCTCAGTTTGTCCATTGGTCTGAGGATGAAAAGCCGAGGAGAAAGACAATTGAACACCAAGTTTAGAACAAAAAGTCCTCCAAAATCTGGAAACAAACTGGACTCCTCTGTCAGACACAATATTCTCAGGAATGCCGTGTAACCGAACCACGTGCTGAAGGAACAAAGGCACCAATTCGGAGGAGGAAGGCAACTTAGGTAATGGCACAAGATGTATCATCTTGGAAAACCTATCACAAATCACCCAGATAACGGTCATTCTCTGAGAAACAGGGAGGTCGGAAATAAAATCCATAGAGATATGGGTCCATGGCCTCTTGGGCACAGGCAATGGCATCAACAAACCACTAGAGCGAGAGCAAGGCTTGGAGCGAGAGCAAGTCCCACAGGACTGCACAAACTCCCTGACGTCACGAGACAAAGTAGGCCACCAAAAGGACCGACTCACCAAGTCTCTGGTACCAAAAATTCCGGGATGACCGGCCAACGCGGAACAATGAATCTGACATCACACTCTTCTTCCATTGGTCCGGGACAAACAATTTTCCAACAGGGCAGCGCTCGGGCCTATCCTCCTGACACCCCTCCAGAGCAAGTCTCAAATTGGGCGAGATGGCGGAAAGAACTACACCCTCTTTCAAAATAACAGCAGGATCAGATAACTCAGGAGAGTCCGCAAGGAAACTCCTCGAGAGGGCATCCGCCTTAACATTCTTAGTGCCAGGAAGAAAGGAAACCACAAAATTAAAACGTGTGAAAAACAAGGCCCACCTGGCCTGTCTAGGATTAAGTTGCTTGGCTGATTCCAGATATACCAGATTCTTATGGTCCGTGAGGACCACCACCTGATGTTTGGCTCCCTCCAGCCAATGTCTCCACTCTTCAAAAGCCCACTTCATGGCCAATAACTCCCGATTACCCACGTCATAATTACGTTCAGTTGGAGAAAATTTTCGAGAGAAAAAAGCACAAGGGTTACTTTTAGAGGTCTCTGGATCTCTTTGGGACAAAACGGCACCTGCCCCAATTTCAGAGGCATCAACCTCCACCTGAAATGGCAGAGAAACATCAGGCTGCCGTAGAACAGGAGCAGAAGTGAATCTCTGCTTAAGTTCCTGAAACGCAGAGACTGCCTCAGGAGGCCAATTCACCACATCAGAACCCTTTTTGGTCAAATCAGTCAATGGTTTAACAATAACAGAGAAATTACCAATAAATTTACGATAAAAATTGGCAAAACCCAAGAATCTTTGAAGAGCCTTTAATGAAGTAGGTTGAACCCAATCACAGATGGCCTGAACCTTGACCGGGTCCATTTCAATAACAGATGGAGACAAAATGAATCCCAGAAATGAGATCCTCTGTACGCCAAAAAGACACTTTGATCCCTTAACATACAGAGCATTCTCTCTCAAAATCTGGAACACAGTCCGAACATGTTTCACATGAGAGACCCAGTCATTGGAAAAAATCAAGATATCATCCAAATAAACAATCAGCAATTTATCCACAAAATCCCTGAAAATGTCATTCATGAAGGACTGGAAGACGGAAGGAGCATTAGTGATCCCAAAGGGCATCACTAGGTACTCAAAATGCCCCTCTGGGTATTAAACGCCGTCTTCCATTCATCCCCGTGCTTAATGCGAATAAGGTTATACGCCCCCCTGAGGTCAAGCTTGGTAAACCAAGTAGCACTTTTCACCCTGGAAAACAGGTCAGAAATCAAGGGTAACGGATATTGATATTTCACAGTGATATTGTTCAAGAGACGATAATCAATACACGGCCTTAATGAACCATCCTTTTTGACCACAAAGAAAAAAACGGCACCCAAGGGTGAAGAGGATGGTCTGATATGACCCTTCTCCAATGACTCCTTGATATAAGACCGCATAGCGTCATGTTCAGGTACAGACAAGTTAAAAAGGCGACCTTTAGGGAATTTACTACCAGGCACTAATTCAATAGCGCAGTCATAGCTCCTATGGGGGGGCAAGGATGCAGATTTACTTTAGCTAAACACATCAGAAAAATCAGTCAAAAAGTCAGGAACATCCTGAGCCTGGGGAGAGGCAGAAAAAACAGGAGTGTTGGCATTAACACATTGGCAGCCCCAACTGGTTACAGACACAGATTTCCAATCCAAAACAGGATTATGAGACTGTAACCAAGGGAAACCCAGTACAATAATGTCATGCAGATTATACAGCACCAAAAATTTGCAACTCTCCTGATGATCAGGTTCAACCCTCATTATCACCTGAGTAGAGAACTGGGGTTTATTCTCAGCCAAAGGGGTAGAATCAATCCCCAATAGGGGAATAGACTTCCGTAGGGGTATCAAGGGAAACCCACAACGTTTAGCAAAATCAAAATCCATCAGGTTAATAGCTGCTCCCGAATCAACAAAAGCCTGAGCAGAAAATGTGGACAGGGAGCAAATCAGGGTAACAGTCAACAGAAATTTAGTCTGAACACTACCCAAGACAACTGAGTGTGCAAAACGTCTTCCCCTCTTAGGGCAGACTGAAATAGCATGAGAGGCGTCACCACAGTAGAAACATAACCCATTGCGTTTTCGAAACTCATGACGCTGAGCCCCAGAAGCCACTCTATCACACTGCATGGATTCAGAAGCTGGTTCACAAGGCAACACTATTCCACGCATACCTCTACGCTCACGCAAACGTCTGTCAATTTGAATCGCTAATGACATAGAATCATTGAGACCAGAGGGAGCATGGAAACCCACCATAACATCTTTTATATTCTCTGACAGACCCTTCCGAAAAAGGGCTGCCAAAGCATCATCATTCCATTTGGTCAGGACTGCCCACTTTCGAAATTTCTGACAGTACAATTCAGCGTCCTCAAGCCCCTGATTTAATGCCAACAAGGTTTTTTCAGCTTGATCAGTGACATTAGGCTCATCGTACAATAACCCCAGAGCCAGAAAAAATGCATCAACATTACTCAAAACAGGGTCCCCAGGTGTCAGGGAAAAAGCCCAATCCTGAGGATCGCCGCGCAGGAGAGAGATGACAATTTGAACCTGCTGTGCTGCGTTCCCTGAGGACTTAGGTTTTAAGGCAAAAAACAACTTACAGTTATTTTTGAAATTCAGAAATTTAGCTCGATTCCCCCAAAAACAAATCTGGCATGGGCATCCTAGGTTCCACAACCGGCAACCCTGCAAGATAGGTAGCAATACTCCAAACTTCAGTGGCAAGCTGATCCACACGGCCAGACAACTGTGCAAACTCCATTGAGAGAAAAAAAATCCAACCCAGAGAAAAAGAGGGAAAAAATACAACAAACAGAAAAAAAAAATCTCTGACAACTCTGACAACTTTTTTTGTTTCCACACTATTTTTCCCTTCTGTGAGTACCATATAATTTTCAGTTTGGCCGGTGATACTGTTATGATTTGGTAGCTGAGGAGCGCAGGCAAAAACGGCAATACACCAGAGAGGTTGGAATCTACTGGATTGCAGTACCCTGACTAACCACCACAACTAAAGGCAGCCGTGGAGCGTTCCTACGTTGGTCCTAGACGCCTCGTCACAGCCTGAGAGGATAACTACACCTAAAGATAGAAAGAGGAAAACTATCTGCCTCGGAGCAGATCCCCCAAAGAACATAGGAAGCCCCCAAACATGTAATGGCGGTTAGATAAGAGGAAATACAGACACAGACAGAAAATAGTATGAGCAAACGTTGGGGCCCAATCTACCTGGACAGAAAAGGATAGGAAGGATACTCACTGCAATCCAAAAAACCCTAAAAAAAAAACCAACGCTACTAATTGCAAAAACACCTGAGATCACACGACCTCTACCACCTAAATTAGTTCTCTGGTGTAACAAAACTAAGCCGCAGCCACTGAAAAAACTGGAAAAGGCAAATGAACAAACAACAATGGCTCCAGAGGAACCGAGAGGAGACCAAGCCCCCCGAGGGGCAAGCACAAAAACAAAAAAACAGAAAATATCTTATCTGAGAGCAGGAGAAGAGGCAAGACTCAGCAAGCTTCCAAGTGAACCAGGAAACAACGTTAAGACAGGAACAATTGATCACCGGCAACCATGATGGGGGGAAACCTCCCTTATATCCAGCCAGTCTGTAATTCCTGATTGCCAATCCTCATTGAATGGTTCAGTACTGTTTGTAACCACCAGAGGGAGCTTCTGCTCAGAATTCATTTCTAAAACATTCATAAGACTGCACCAGCAGAAAGTGAGTGCAGCTCTGGGGTATAATACTGGATGTAACTCAGAATCAGTAATGTATGTACACAAAGACTGCACCAGCAGAATAGTGAGTGCAGCTCTGGAGTATAATACTGGATGTAACTCAGGATCAGTAATGTATGTACACAGTGACTGCATCAGCAGAATAGTGAGTGTAGCTCTGGAGTATAATACAGGATGTAACTCAGGATCAGTAATGTAATGTATGTACACAGTGACTGCACCAGCAGATTAGTGAGTGCAGCTCTGGAGTATAATACAGGATGTAACTCAGGATCAGTAATGTAATGTATGTACACAGTGACTGCACCAGTAGAATAGTGAGTGCAGCTCTGGAGTATAATACAGGATGTAACTCAGGATCAGTAATGTATGTACACAGTGACTGCACCAGCAGAATAGTGAGTGCAGCTCTTTAGTATAATACAGGATGTAACTCAGGATCAGTAATGTAATGTATGTACACAGTGACTGCACCAGCAGAATAGTGAGTGCAGCTCTGGAGTATAATACAGGATGTAACTCAGGATCAGTAATGTAATGTATGTACACAGTGACTGCACCAGCAGAATAGTGAGTGCAGCTCTGGAGTATAATACATGATGTAACTCAGGATCAGTAATGTAATGTATGTACACAGTGACTGCACCAGCAGAATAGTTAGTGCAGCTCTGGGGTATAATACAAGATGTAACTCAGGATCAGTAATGTAATGTATGTACATAGTGACTGCACCAGCAGAATAGTGAGTGCAGCTCTGGAGTATAATACAGGATGTAACTCAGGATCAGTAATGTAATGTACGTACACAGTGACTGCACCAGCAGAATAGTGAGTGCAGCTCTGGAGTATAATACAGGATGTAACTCAGGATCAGTAATGTATGTACACAGTGACTGCACCAGCAGAACAGTGAGTGCAGCTCTGGAGTATAATACACGATGTAACTCAGGATCAGTAATGTAATGTATGTACACAGTGACTGCACCAGCAGAATAGTGAGTGCAGCTCTGGGGTATAATACAGGAGGCAATTCGGGATCAGTAATGTAATGTATATACAGTGACTGCACCAGCAGAATAGTGAGTGCAGCTCTGGAGTATAATACAGGATGTAACTCAGGATCAGTAATGTAATGTATGTACACAGTGACTGCACCAGCAGAATAGTGAGTGCAGCTCTGGAGTATAATACAGGATGTAACTCAGGATCAGTAATGTAATGTATGTACACAGTGACTGCACCAGCAGAATAGTGAGTGCAGCTCTGGGTATAATACAGGAGGTAACTCAGGATCAGTAATGTAATGTATGTACACAGTGACTGCACCAGCAGAATAGTGAGTGCAGCTCTGGAGTATAATACAGGATGTAACTCAGGATCAGTAATGTAATGTATGTACACAGTGACTGCACCAGCAGAATAGTGAGTGCAGCTCTAGAGGTATAATACAGGATGTAACTCAGGATCAGTAATGTATGTACACAGTGACTGCACCAGCAGAATAGTGAGTGCAGCTCTGAGAGTTAATACAGGATGTAACTCAGGATCAGTAATGTAGTGTACACAGTGACTGCACCAGCAGAATAGTGAGTGCAGCTCTGGGGTATAATACAGGAGGTAACTCAGGATCAGTAATGTAATGTATGTACACAGTGACTGCACCAGCAGAATAGTGAGTGCAGCTCTGGGGTATAATACAGGATGTAACTCAGGATCAGTAATGTAATGTATGTACACAGTGACTGCACCAGCAGAATAGTGAGTGCAGCTCTAGAGTGTAATACAGGATGTAACTCAGGATCAGTAATGTATGTACACAGTGACTGCACCAGCAGAATAGTGAGTGCAGCTCTAGAGTGTAATACAGGATTAACTCAGGATCAGTAATGTATGTACACAGTGACTGCACCAGCAGAATAGTGAGTGCAGCTCTGGGGTATAATACAGGAGGTAACTCAGGATCAGTAATGTAATGTATGTACACAGTGACTGCACCAGCAGAATAGTGAGTGCAGCTCTGGAGTATAATACAGGATGTAACTCAGGATCAGTAATGTATATGTACACAGTGACTGCACCAGCAGAATAGTGAGTGCAGCTCTGATACTTTAGCTAGACAATGTGTCACAGCAGCTGATGAGAATCGTTCATGAGGGTCTCAGGTCATATCTAAAGTGTAATGACTACAACAGGAGACTCGTCTGAATGTGAGTGATGTTTCTGCTGACTTTAATACAGCTTGTACTTCAGTCTTACAGGGTGTATGTATGTACACGGTGACTGGCACCGTCTTAATGCGAGTCTGCTCAGTCTCTCGGGTATCAGCAGGAAGTGCACTCAGACCCAGTAATAGAATATTGTAAAGTGACTGCACCAGCAGAATAGTGAGTGCAGCTCTGGAGTATAAACAGGATGTAACTCAGGATCAGTAATGTAATGTATGTACACAGTGACTGCACCAGCAGAATATGAGTGCAGCTCTGGATTACCTTTAGCTAACAAATGTTGTCAGCCCAGCACTGTGAGAATCGTTCATGAGGGTCTTCAGCCGTCTTTTTATATCTAGAAGTTGCTTAGACTGACTACAATCAGAGATCTTCTGTCCTGTAACTGGTGAATGTGATGTTTTTAGCTGCTGACTCTTAATCCTGAGCTTGTACTTTCCTCGTTCTTACAGGGCTGTGTCGTGATCAGGTACACGGCCGCCTGGCGCACCGTCTTTTTTGCGGAGTCCTTCGGCCTCAGCTCTCTCCGGATCAGGCGAGGAAGCTCCTGCAGCTCCTGTATGACCACGAGATAGATAAGAATCCCATTGTGTTCCACGTGTTCAGTAATGGCGGCTTCATGCTGTACCGCTACATGGTGGAGCTGCTGCACTCCCACCGCCAGCTCGGCAGACTCCATGTGGTTGGCACCATATTTGACAGCGCTCCTGGAAACCGCAATGTCCTTGGATCGGTGCGAGCGCTGAGCACAGTCCTCAGACCCCGCACCAGCCCCCCGCTGCGCTACCTGGCGCTGCTGTTATTTGCCGTCTTGGTGTTTGTGTTGAGGGTCCTTCTGTACCCCGCCACACGATTCCTGCATGAAAATCATTACGACGCCATGAAGAGCGACCCGTCCCTCTGGCCGCACCTCTACCTCTACTCCCACAGTGACACCATAATCGCACACCGCGACATTGAGAACATGGTCGGCTGTAGGCGCCGCCGCCGGCTGCCCACACAGTCTGTGGACTTTGAGAATTCGGAGCACGTGTGCCATTACCGCAGATATCCGGAGCGGTACGCCGCCATCTGCAGCTCCTTCCTCAGAGACTGTGTCGTCAGAGCGTCCCGCTCCGCGTTCAGCAGCGAGATCCCCTCATTTTAGCTGAAGTAGAGACCGCCCTTGTGACTTTCTATAAGAGTTGCTGTGATTTTATAAGTGCCTTCTAATGCCAGCCAAAATCTGGGTGGTTACGGTTTTATTGACTTTTTTTTCTGTTCGTGTTGTTTGTTTTTTTTCTTTTCTTTTAAGTTGTTATCCAAAAGGTCATTTCATTCTTACATCTGTCCAAAATCTGTGCAGAGCTTCTTTTATGTGCTGCAGAGCCTCCGTTCACCAGATCTGATTGTCTGCCGGCAGCCGCCACTAGGGGGAGCCCCCTGCATACACTGTGCACATGGAACTGAATAATGTATACAGTGAGCTCCCTCTAGTGGTGGCTGCAGATAATCAGATTTTTTTTCCTGTAATTGTGAATGTAAAGGATTTGGATCTGTGTATCAATAAAATAAAGCTCAAACCACTGTAAAAATAAAGTAACGAGTCTTCCTGTCTCTGGAGATTAACCTACAAAAGGGGTTTGTAAAGACTGAAGGTTATCACCCAGACATTGGCACCTTTCACAAATTCTCCAAGGAGCAGAGGAGAAGCATGCCTGCCCTTCACGCCATGCATAGTTTATGACCCGTCCAGTCCCATAGACAGTGTCTGGTGTGACCGTGCACATCTTCCTCATTCAGGCTGGCCTCTCTGGGGATCATTGGAGGGGTTTGGTTTGTTGGACCTCCAGCGGTAAGTCCGGTATCCCCTATTCTATGCTAAAGGTTAACGTTCTGTTGTAGGGAAACTACTTTGGAAAGTATCAAATTAAAAATAAAAAACTAAAATGTGTTTCATTTAATCATTTTAACAGAGCCCAATTCCCAGTGCGCGGCAGCGGCTTCCTGTACGGACATGGCTGATCCCAGAAAATGACATCACATCCTGATGGATCATTCCCCAACACCAGGGTCCAGCACAAGCTTGTGTCTGTGGAGCTCCCACAGCAGTTCCCTTCACTCTGAATCCTTTCTAGTTTCCTGATCCCCTGAAGTGTTTCATTACTGGTTTTATCGGCCGTGCAGCTGCGTCACGTCCTCCCGCAGACCTAATAAAGCTGTACAGCTGCGTCACATCCTCCTGCAGACCTAGTAAAGCTGCACAGCTGTGTCACATCCTGTGTCACATCCTCCCGCAGACCTAGTAAAGCTGCGCAGCTGCGTCTCATCCTCCCGCAGACCTAGTAAAGCTGACAGCTGCGTCTCATCCTCCGCAGACCTAGTAAAGCTGCGCAGCTGCGTCTCATCCTCCCGCAGACCTAGTAAAGCTGTACAGCTGCGTCACATCCTCCTACAGACCTAGTAAAGCTGCGCAGCTGCGTCTCATCCTCCCGCAGACCTAGTAAAGCTGCACAGCTGCGTCACATCCTCCTGCAGACCTAGTAAAGCTGCACAGCTGTGTCACATCCTGGTGTACACATCCTCCCCGCAGACCTAGTAAAGCTGCGTTCATCCTCCCGCAGACCTAGTAAAGCTGCACAGCTGCGTCACATCCTCCGCAGACCTAGTAAAGCTGCACAGCTGGTCACATCCTCCCGCAGACCTAGTAAAGCTGCACAGCTGTGTCACATCCTCCCGCAGACCTAGTAAAGCTGCACAGCTGCGTCACATCCTCCTGCAGACCTAGTAAAGCTGCACAGCTGTGTCACATCCTGTGTCACATCCTCCCGCAGACCTAGTAAAGCTGCCAGCTGTCTCATCCTCCCGCAGACCTAGTAAAGCTGCACAGCTGCGTCACATCCTCCTGCAGACCTAGTAAAGCTGCACAGCTGGTCACATCCTGTGTCACTCCTCCCGCAGACCTAGTAAAGCTGCGTCTCATCCTCCCGCAGACCTAGTAAAGCTGCACAGCTGCGTCACATCCTCCCGCAGACCTAGTAAACGCTGTACACTGGTCACATCCTCCGCAGACCTAGTAAAGCTGCGCAGCTGCGTCTCATCCTCCCGCAGACCTAGTAAAGCTGCACAGCTGCGTCACATCCTCCTGCAGACCTAGTAAAGCTGCACAGCTGTGTCACATCCTGTGTCACACCTCCCGCAGACCTAGTAAAGCTGCGTCCATCCTCCCGCAGACCTAGTAAAGCTGCGCAGCTGTGTCACATCCTCCCGCAGACCTAGTAAAGCTGCGCAGTTGCGTCTCATCTTCCCGCAGACCTAGTAAAGCTGCGCAGCTGCGTCTCATCCTCCCGCAGACCTAGTAAAGCTGCGCAGCTGTGTCACATCCTCCCGCAGACCTAGTAAAGCTGCACAGTTGCGTCTCATCCTCCCGCAGACCTAGTAAAGCTTCACAGCTGCGTCACGTCCTCCCGCAGACCTAGTAAAGCTGTGCAGCTGTGTCACATCCTCCCGCAGACCTAGTAAAGCTGCGCAGCTGTGTCACATCCTCCCGCAGACCTAGTAAAGCTGCCAATTGCGTCTCATCCTCCCGCAGACCTAGTAAAGCTGCGCAGCTGCGTCACGTCCTCCCGCAGACCTAGTAAAGCTGCACAAATGCGTCACATCCTCCCGCAGACCTATTAAAGCTGTGTCACATCCTCCCGCAGACCTATTAAAGCTGCTCAGCTGCGTCACATCCTCCCGCAGACCTATTAAAGCTGCGTCACATCCTCCCACAGACCTAGTAAAGCTGCACAGCTGTGTCACGTCCTCCCGCAGACCTAGTAAAGCTGCGCAGCTGCGTCACATCCTCCCGCAGACCTAGTAAAGCTGCTCAGCTGCGTCACACCCTCCCGCAGACCTAGTAAACCTGCGCAGCTGCGTCACTGTTCGGGTTTACTATACACTTGTTATGTTCGGGTCATTTTTGACCCGAACCTATTAAAATGTTGTTTTGAGCCACTGAAAAGTTCTTTTCAGCTGCAGATGGAAGGAAGAGAGCCACAGTAATTCATTACTGATGGGTAGGCGGAGCCCCAGATCAGGATGACACCTCAGATCAAAAGCGTGTTGACTGGCTGGCTCCTCCAGCTCGGGCTCCTCCTACTCAGCTCCTTCAGTCTAAGATTTGAGGTCTCAGAGGATGGTCGCTGCTGGAAGCAGCTCCTCAGAAGATTTTATTATTTTTATCGGACAAGAGACTTGGACATGAGTCTGAAAGGTCTCAGGGGTCTCAGCGCTGCTGGACCCCACCTCTCCCTTGGCGGATCTGTATTTTACATAAATAGTCCCTGCAGAATCTTGCCGGCCCTGGGGGACGAGGTTAGCTTCCCTGGCGGGGACGCAAACCGCACACTGGGGTCACTGCGTTCCCCGCCCTGGGGGGGAGCATGGGCACAAGCGCCACAAATCCTGAGGGGTCCCTGTGGCGCTCAGCTGGTGAGTACTCCACATATATTATATAAAATGTGTGAGTGCTTTAGCGACTGCTGTGACAGCGCTATTACATGTGTGTTAATGTACTATAAGCGCTGCGGTGGCAGCGCCATGACATGTGAATGTGGTGTTTCTGTACAACCGTTGTCCGCAGGCAGATGCCTGCAGGACAGGGGGGGAGCAGGAGTGAGGAGTTTTGGCGCTCATTTTTTTGAGGGGGGAGCGTGGCTTCACGGTCTTTCATGCAGGAAGCGCGCGATTGCGCTTCTCTTCCGGCTCCCTCAGCGCGGCGGCCATTAAAAAGGCTCCCGGGCTCCTCAGACTCCGCTCCTCCCGTCTCAGACACCGAACCAGCATGGGTGAGTGCGTTTTTTCCTCACCCCACAGCGCAGATACATAGCGCTATTCTGCAGCTGGGTCTCATAAGTCCGGCTACTATAGAGACCTTGTTTTTTTCTTACAGCCTGCGACATTAACCCCTCTTGAGGGTTTACTCTGCATACAGCTGGGGTAGCTCTATTTTAAGACTTAACCCTTCAGCATGCTGGTTTGCATTCACTTGACAAAAAAAAAAAAAAAAAACCGTTTTTTTCAGGTTTTCTGACATTTGACCTGCCATATACAGTGTGAGGCATGTCGGAACAGGGTTCGCGGACCATATTCCAGTTCCGCTTCGGCAGTCTGGTACGCAGTCCTCCACAGCGTCTAGCGCTGCGGTTGGAGGTCTCAGTGATGCAAAATTATATGCTATCGCCAGTTCTATTAATGGCTTGTCTGACCTTTTGGGTCATTATGTGTCAGCTAGATCCTCTCAGGACAGGAAGCGACACAGGCCGTGTCCATCCTTCCCCCGTAGCGAATCAGATGTCTCTGATTTGGATTGTGGAGAGGGTTCTCCTTTAAGTTCAGAAGGGGAAATGTCCGATTCGGATAAGGAGGAACGGCGGGGACTTTCGTCCCTTGTGAGACGTACAGAGGCATTTATTGAAGCCATGAGAGAGGTTTTGCAGTTACCGGAGGTGGTAACTAGTTTACCTGGTAAATCAGCACGAATGTACCAGGAGTATCGTACGTCACGATCAGCTTTGCCAGATCTAGATGATCTTAGCAGTGCAGTAGAAAAGGAACGTCTGTGTCCGGATAAACGTTTTCACGGAACACGTTTCTTTCACGCACTTTATCCGTGTTCCACAGAGTCGAGAGATAATTGGACTCCCTCTCCTGAAGTGGATTTTTCCTTATCCCAGCTTAGTAAATCCTCACTGCTTCCTGTTAAAGGGAAGGCGAGTTTGCAGGATCCGCTGGACAGAAAAACGGAAATGGCGGCGAAATCAAATTATGAGGCCGCGGGTCATGGATTCAGAGCGGTACTAGGATCCATGTGTGCTTCTAAAGCTTCTATAAGCTGGTTGGCACAAGGCGTGGAAAAATGGATCTCCGTCACCTGAGATGGAGATTTTCGAATGGTTGGACACTGCAGTCCGATATATCTATGATGCATAGGTCTGACCTCACAGAGCTGATGGCAAAGGCAAAAGAAGCAACGTGATCTGGATATGGCGTCACTTCTGTCCAGGGCGCAGGCTTCGGCGATCACAATCAGAAGAGCACTGTGGCTCAGACAGTAGGCCGGGGATGCGGTCTCCAAACAAGGTTTGCTGGCCTTAGCTTATAAAGGTGGTCATCTTTTCCACAACGCAGAGCTATGGCTTCTGCGTCTGGCAGGACATATAGTGGTCGGCGGTCCTTTCGGGGCCGAGGTCGATTCGCTCAGTCCTCTTGGGGATCGGGTCGTTCCTCTTTCTCGGCAAAAAAGTCCTCCCAGAAATCTCGCACCCCCTGGAAGCAGAATTTCCGTCAAGACAAGCGGGAAACTGACAAGAAGCCCGCCAAGACGGACTGACGCCAGGAGTCCACTCGATTCTCGAGTGGGGGGTCGCCTGCTTCAATTCAAGGAGACTTGGATTTCTCGCGTTCCAGATTCATGGGTAACGAGGGTCATGTCAGCAGGTTATTTCATAGAGTTCTCTTCTCGACCCCCAGACACCTTTTGCCAGTCTGAATTCCGTCAGAACCCGAGCTTTTGGTCGCTCTGCAGCGAGAGGTCGAATTTCTTCTTCAGAAGGGTGTGGTAATACCGGTTCCACCAGAAGACCGGGGAAAAAGATTTTATTCCAATCTGTTTGTGGTTCCCAAAAAGGAGGACAAATTTCGTCCGATTCTGGATCTCAAAAGATTGAATCGGCATGTCCACACCCGGAAATTCCGCATGGAGTCACTTCGCTCCGTTGTGGCAGCCCTGTCGCAGAACGATTTTTTGGTATCAATCGACATCCGCGACGCTTATTTACATGTTCCCGTCGGAAGGACTCATCAACGTTTTCTTCGTTTTGCCATAAGTCGGGACCATTACCAGTTCGTGGCTCTGCCATTCGGCTTAGCCTCGGCGCCCAGAGTATTTACAAAGATTCTGGCGCCTCTCATGGCAATTCTTCGAAGACAAGGAATTACGATTCTTCCTTACCTGGACGATCTTTTGATCGTGGCATCCTCGGAGGAGGAAGCAGCGACAGCTCGCAATCTGTCTCTTCAGTTACTGAAGGACTTCGGTTGGCTGGTCAATTGGGAGAAGTCGTTTCTGGAACCGTCGCAAGCAATCCTCTTTTTGGGAATGCATTTCGACACGGTACGGGCAGTAGTCTCCCTACCTTCAGACAAACAGTCATGTCTTCTTCGACATGTACAGATCATGAAGTCTTCGACAACAATGTCCCTTCGGAAGTGGATGCGTCTTCTGGGTTTAATGGTGGCCTCCATGGAGGCAATTCCGTTTGCCCAGTTTCATTCCAGAGCTCTCCAAAGGTTCATCCTGGTGTCATTGGAATCAGTCGCAATCGCTGGATTGCAGTGTCACCATCTCTCGCAGGGTGCGAGAGTCTCTAGGATGGTGGTTACGTCCAGGAGCTTTATCCCTGGGGAAATATTTCCTCCCTCCGAAATGGTCGGTCATAACCACCGATGCCAGCCTGACGGGCTGGGGGGGTGTTTGGAACGATTCCTGGATTCAGGGAGTATGGTCATCGGAAGAGGCTGTTCTACCGATCAATATCCTGGAATTGAGGGCGATTTTCCTTTGCCTCCAACACTGGACGGTCCTTTTGAGCGGTCTGCCAGTCCGAGTGCAGACAGACAACGCGACAGCGGTTGTGTATATCAATCACCAAGGCGGGACAAGGAGTCCCAGGCTCATGGTGGAAGTGTCTCGGATCCTGATCTGGGCCGAGGCCAGGGTTCCAGCCATTTCTGCAATCCACATTCCAGGGGTTCAGAATGTTACGGCGGACTTTCTCAGTCGCGAGAAGATGGATCCCGGAGAATGGAGTCTTCATCCGGAGATTTTTGCAATGCTGTGCTCCCATTGGGGAACTCCCCAAGTGGATTTGATGGCATCCAGGTCCAATGCCAAACTACCGATGTTCATGTCCAGGTTCAAGGACCGGAAGGCTGTGGAGGTGGATGCTCTGGTGGCTCCGTGGGACCAATTCGAGCTGATTTATGTGTTTCCACCGATATCTTTGCTTCCTCTGGTACTGCGTCGGATAAGACTGGAGAGAATCCCGGCTATGTTAATAGCATCAGATTGGCCAAGGAGGACGTGGTTTTCAACGCTAATGTCGCTGTTGGCGGCACCTCCATTTCCACTTCCTCTTCGACCAGACCTTTTTAACTCAGGGGCCCGTTTGTCATCCGGACTTGAAGTGTCTGCGTTTGACGGCGTGGCTCTTGAGACCGAAATATTGACCCGTAGAGGTTTTTTCAGCCGAGGTCATTGCTACTTTTCGAGCTGCCAGAAGTCCGGCTACTACTAGGATTTACCACAAAACTTGGGAAACCTTCTTTTCGTGGTGTTCGGGGTCTTTACGGGACCCGAGGAAATTTTCCATTCCCAATTTGCTGGCTTTTCTGCAGCATGGGTTAGACAAGGGTTTGGCAGTTAGCACCCTGAAAGGTCAGGTTTCTGCTCTGTCCTTATTATTCCGGAGAGTTATTGCCTCGCGTAGGGACGTGCTTTCCTTTTTTCCGCGGTATAGCTCGTAAGTTTCCGCCGAGGAAGGCGCCTGTGTCTCCTTGGCGGCTCAACCTTGTCTTGGAGGCTCTTCAGCATAAACCTTTTGAGCCTATGGATTCTGCTAGCCTTTTCTTTACTTTCTTGGAAGGTGGCCTTCCTAGTAGCGGTCACCTCTTTGAGGAGAGTTTCTGAGTTGGCAGCTCTTTCTTGCTCGCCTCCTTTTCTGGAGTTTTTTCCGGATCGTGTGGTGCTTCGCACACGGGGTGATTTCCTACCTAAAGTGGTTTCACAATTTCATGTTAACCAAGATATTGTGTTGCCTTCACTCTGTCCGGATCCGAAGAACGCGAAAGAGCGAGCGTTACACACATTGGATTTAGTGCGGGCCTTGAAGTTTTATCTGTCTATTACTCAAGGTTTTCGTAAAACGGATTCCCTGTTTGTGGTTCCAGCAGGTCGTCGGCGTGGTCAACGAGCTTCCAAGGATTCTATAGCTCGTTGGATCCGGTCAGCTATTTTGGAAGCTTACCGTCTTGGGGGTGAATCTTGTCCGATCAAGATTCGAGCCCATTCCACGAGAGCTGTGGCTTCATCGTGGGCTTTCCATCAAGGTGCCTCGGCAGTGCAGCTCTGCCGGGCGGCAACTTGGCGCTCTGTCCACACGTTTACAAAGTTTTATAAAGTGGACGTCAGTGTTTCCGCTGATGCAGCCCTCGGACGTAGGGTCTTGCAGGCAGCTGTAGTTTAAAGTTCTAGATGAACTTGTGTTTAGCGCTAGTTGCGCTTTTCTTTGTTAAGGTTGTTGGGTTTCTGCCTTTTGTTGGTTTTTTCCCACCCTTATTTTTGAACTGCTTTGGGACGTCCCATCAGTAATGAATTACTGTGGCTCTCTTCCTTCCATCTGCAGCTGAAACACGGATTTTGGTAAGAACTTACCTGTAAAATCCTTTTCAGCGAAGGAAGGAAGAGAGACACAGCACCCTCCCAAGGCAGAAGTGTGTTGATGTTTTCAGATGCAGCGCGACCCTTATCTGATTGCGATATCTGGGCTGTGGTCAGCGCGCTAAGGCTCTGTTCCAGCATCGCCAGCTCATCACAGTAGTCAGGTTCAGTGAGTAGTCCCTGGAACTCTGTGGTTTTTGGCTTACTTTGCATGCATAACCTGTATTCTTGTGTTTTCTCTGAAGTTCCTTCAGAAGGGGTTATGTTTGCTCCGCTGGTGATCTTGGTTCTTCCCTAAAGCTTTGGTACGACTGAAGGAGCTGAGTAGGAGGAGCCCGAGCTGGAGGAGCCAGCCAGTCAACACGCTTTTGATCTGAGGTGTCATCCTGATCTGGGGCTCCGCCTACCCATCAGTAATGAATTACTGTGTCTCTCTTCCTTCCTTCGCTGAAAAGGATTTTACAGGTAAGTTCTTACCAAAATCCGTGTTTTGAATACCTGTTGCATTATTATACTGTGTGTGATCATAGTTGTTCATTATCAAAGAAAAAATTGAATAAAAAAACTAAATTTTTTTAAATTTTGTGTTGATTAATGTAAAACAGCCTAATTGCATTTTACACCAAAGTAACAAACTTGTGCTTAAATAATCAACTATATCTTTTACAACAACATCAACAACAACTTTAGGTAACTATTAGTACAACTAACTTAAAACTAAAATACATTTTAACAGTATAAAAGCATTTAAAAAAAAATAGTAAAAAATAATCAGAAAAAAATAAAAATTTCATTTTTTTTCAAAAAAAGGTTTCTACTAATCTATTTTTTGCAATTAGCACAACAATAATAAACATGTCTGTTGCATATATATTTTTCACAATTAAAACAAATCATATTTGTTTTGCGGTCACTGGCAGGAGGACAAAAGCTGCATCTTTTTCTTTTTTTGCTTGTAGGTGTGCTTGTGAAGGATGTTTCGGTAGCAGAGCTGGTGGAGGGTGTGTTTTGAGCTTGGTTCTGGATTCTTTCAACAATTTTAATTGATCCTTCACTTCTTGGATGTATTTTTCTCTCTGTCACATAAGGCCTAATAAGGGATTGTCCTAATCACAAGGAAAATAAACTATTTTCTTTTGCAATCTTGAAAACTGAATTGATTTATTTGTAGAGGACAGCAGGCCTTTAGATACAGCAATAAAAATTGTACTGAAAGACAATGCGTATGGTTTGTACTGAAATCATTTGTATACATGTATCCATCCATTTATGTCCATCTGTGCACCTAAAGCAACTAGATAACTTGATAAACAATAGTAGATGCAATAAGTAGTCTCAAAATAAACTAAAAATCCTTTGTTTTACTCAAAAAATGGCTGTAGATTAGTATAAAAGGCTAACGGGTCATTTTTGACCCGAACATAACAAGTGTATAAAAAACTGTAGCGCAAAAAGTAAAGCACCGAAAAAAATAAATAAAGTACCCTTAGTATGAACCCCGTAAATTAGGAAAATAGAAGGAACCACAAGTTTCAAAATCAAAAAATGAATGAATAAAATAATATCTAATTTCCAAAACGGGTCATTTTTGACCCGAACAGAACAGCAGGGTTAAAGCTGCGTCACATCCTCCCGTAGACCTAGTAAAGCTGCACAGCTGCGTCTCATCCTGCTGCAGACTAGTAAAGCTGCACAGCTGCGTCACATCTCCCTGAGACCTATTTAAATGCTGCACAGCTGCGTCTGATCCTTCCGCAGACTTGTAAAGCTGCACAGCTGCGTCTCATCCTCGCATAGACCTAGTAAATGCTGCACAGCTTGTTCATCTCTGCCAGACCTAGTAAAAGCTGCACAGCTGTGTCTTATCCTCCAGCAGACCTAATCGTAAAGCTGCACAGACTGCGTGTCTCATCCTACCATAGATCATAGTAAAGCTGCACAGCTGGTCCATCCTCCCGCAGACCTAGTAAAGCTCACAGCGAGTCTATCCTTCCGCATAGACTAGTAAAGCTGCACAGCTGAGTCTCATCTCCAAGACCTATGTAAATCACACTGGCTCATGAGACCTAGTAAAAGTGCAAGCTGGTCTCATCTACCGCAGACTAGTTAAAGCTGCACAGTGGTTCAATACCACGAGACCTAGTAAAGTGCACAGCTGCGTACATCTCACAAGACTAGAAAGCGCACAGCTGTTCCAACCTCCATAGACCTAGTAAAGCTGCACAGCTGCGTCTCATCTACCGCAGACCTAGTAAAGCTGCAAGCTGGTCACATCCTCCCGAGACCTATAAAGCTGCACAGCTGCGTCTCATCCTCCCAGACCTAGTAAAGCTGCACAGCTGCGTCTCATCCTCCCGCAGACCTAGTAAAGCTGCACAGCTGCGTCTCATCCTCCCAAGACCTAGTAAAGCTGCACAGCTGCGTCTCATCCTCCCTAGACCTAGTAAAGCTGCACAGCTGCGTCACATCCTCCCGCAGACCTAGTAGGCACATGCTTCACCAGCTAGAGCTGACTCTCTCATCCTCCCATAGACCTAGTAAAGCTGCACAGCTGCGTCACATCCTCCCGCAGACCTAGTAAAGCTGCACAGCTGCGTCACATCCTCCTGCAGACCTAGTAAAGCTGCACAGCTGCGTCTCATCCTACCGCAGACCTAGTAAAGCTGCACAGCTGCGTCTCATCCTCCCAAGACCTAGTAAAGCTGCACAGCTGCGTCTCATCCTCCCAGACCTAGTAAAGCTGCACAGCTGCGTCTCATCCTACCGCAGACCTAGTAAAGCTGCACAGCTGGTCACATCCTCCCGCAGACCTAGTAAAGCTGCGACAGCTGCGTCACATCCTCCCGCAGACCTAGTAAAGCTGCACAGCTGCGTCTCATCCTCCACTAGACCTAGTAAAGCTGCACAGCTGCGTCTCATCCTCCCATAGACCTATAAAGCTGCACAGCTGCGTCTCATCCTCCCCGCAGACCTAGTAAAAGCTGCACAGCTGCGTCTCATCCTCCCGCAGACCTAGTAAAGCTGCACAGCTGCGTCTCATCCTCCCATAGACCTAGTAAAGCTGCACAGCTGCGTCACATCCTCCCATAGACCTAGTAAAGCTGCACAGCTGCGTCTCATCCTCCCATAGACCTAGTAAAGCTGCACAGCTGCGTCTCATCCTCCCGCAGACCTAGTAAAGCTGCACAGCTGCGTCACATCCTCCGCAGACCTAGTAAAGCTGCACAGCTGCGTCTCATCCTCCCGCAGACCTAGTAAAGCTGCACAGCTGCGTCACATCCTCCCATAGACCTAGTAAAGCTGCACAGCTGCGTCACATCCTCCCGCAGACCTAGTAAAGCTGCACAGCTGCGTCTCATCCTCCCATGACCTAGTAAAGCTGCACAGCTGAGTTCATCCTCCCTAGACCTAGTAAAGCTGCACAGCTGCGTCTCATCCTCCGCAGACCTAGTAAAGCTGCACAGCTGCGTCACATCCTACCGCAGACCTAGTAAAGCTGCACAGCTGGTTCACATCCTCCCGCAGACCTAGTAAAGCTGCACAGCTGCGTCTATCCTCCCAAGACCTAGTAAAGCTGCACAGCTGGCCATCCCCAGAATACCATGCGTAAAGCTGCACAGCTGCGTCCATCCTACCGCAGACCTATAAAGCTGCACAGCTGCGTCCATCCTCCCAGACCTAGTAAAGCTGCACAGCTGCGTCACATCCTCCCGCAGACCTAGTAAAGCTACACAGCTGCTCTCATCCTACCGCAGACCTAGTAAAGCTGCACAGCTGCGTCCTCATCCTACCGCAGACCTAGTAAAGCTGCACAGCTGTGTCACATCCTCCCGCAGACCTAGTAAAGCTGCACAGCTGCGTCTCATCCTCCCGCAGACCTAGTAAAGCTGCACAGCTGCGTCTCATCCTCCCATAGACCTAGTAAAGCTGCACAGCTGCGTCTCATCCTCCGCAGACCTAGTAAAGCTGCACAGCTGGTCACATCCTCCCGCAGACCTAGTAAAGCTGCACAGCTGCGTCTCATCCTCCCATAGACCTAGTAAAGCTGCACAGCTGCGTCTCATCCTTCCATAGACCTAGTAAAGCTGCACAGCTGCGTCACATCCTCCCGCAGACCTAGTAAAGCTGCACAGCTGCGTCTCATCCTACCGCAGACCTAGTAATCACGCTGCACAGACTTGCGCGTCTCATCCTCCCATAGACCTAGTAAAGCTGCACAGCTGCGTCTCATCGTACCGCAGACCTAGTAAAGCTGCACAGCTGCGTCTCATCCTCCCATAGACCTAGTAAAGCTGCACAGCTGCGTCTCATCCTCCCCATAGACCTAGTAAAGCTGCACAGCTGCGTCCATCCTCCGCAGACCTAGTAAAGCTGCTGGTCCATCTCCCAGACCTGTAAAGTGCACAGTGTCTCCCACATAGCTGCACAGCGGTCCATCTCCAGACCTATAAACTGCACGTGGTCCTCCCCAACTAGTAGTGCCAGTGTTCTCCTCCGACTGTACACAGTGGTCTTCTCCATGACCGTAAGCCAGCTGCGTTCTCTCAGACTATAAGCTGCACTGGTATCCCGAGACTGAAAGGCAGCTGGTTATCTCCAGATTAAGCCACATGTCCATCTCCAGACTTAAGCCCGCTCTCACTCCAACTAGTAAGCGCCGTGTCACTCCCAGACTGTAAAGGCCAGTCTCTCCAAGCAGAGTGCAGTGTTCTCCTCCAGACCTAGTAGCTGCACAGCTGGTCATCTCCAGACCTTAAAGCCACGCTGCTTCTCCAGACCTTAGTGTCGTCCACCCCGCCTGTAAGGCACAGCGGTTCATCCTCCAACTAGTAGGCCGCTGCGTATCTCCAGACCTAGTAAGCTACGCTTCCATCTCCCGACTAGTAAAGCTGACAGCTGGTCATCCCAGACTGTAAAGTCACGTGCGCTATCCTCCGCGATAGAAGTACAGTGGTCATCCTCAAACTTAAAGCTGCCAGCTGCGTCATCCCCCGACTAGTAACTGCACACTGCGTTATCCTCCAGACTAGTAAAGCTGCCAGCTGGTCCATCCTCCGCAGACTAGTAAAGCTGCACAGCTGGTCCATCTCGCGACTAGTAAGCTGCACAGCTGGTCCATCCTCCCAGACTAGTAAAGCGCACAGCTGCGTCATCTCCCAGACCTAGTAAAGTGCACAGCTGGTCCATCCTCCAGACCTAGTAAAGCTGCACAGCTGGTCACCTCCAGACTAGTAAAGTGCACAGCTGTTCATCCTCCAGACTAGTAAAGCTGCACACTGGTCTTCCTCCAGACTAGTAAAGCTGCACCTGGTCTCATCTCCAGACCTAGTAAAGCTGCACAGCTGGTCCATCCTCCAGACTAGTAAAGCTGCACAGCTGCGTCTCATCTCCAGACTAGTAAGCGCACAGCTGGTCATCCCAGACTAGTAGCAAGCTGCGTTATCTCCAAGACCTGTAAAGCTGCAAGCTGCGTCCATCCTCCGCAGACCTAGTAAGTGCACAGCTGCGTCCATCCTCGCAGACTAGTAAGCTGCACAGCTGGTCCATCCCGCAGCCTGTAAAGTGCACAGCTGCGTATCTCCAGACCTAGTAAACTGCACGCTGCTCATCCTCCGCAGACTAGTAAAGCTGCACAGCTGGTCCATCCTCCAGACCTAGTAAAGCTGCACAGCTGGTTCTCTCCCGACCTAGTAAAGCTGCCAGCTGCGTTATCCCAGACCTGTAAAGCTGCACAGCTGCTCATCCTCGCAGACTAGTAAAGTGCACAGCTGGTCATCCTCCCAGACCTAGTAAAGCTGACAGTGCGTCTCATCCTCCAGACTAGTAAGCTGCCAGCTGCGTCATCTCCAGACCTAGTAAAGCTCACAGCTGGTCTCATCTACCGCAGACCTAGTAAAGCTGCACAGCTGTCATCCTCGCAGACTAGTAAAGCTGCACACTCGTCATCCCCCAGACCTAGTAAAGCTGCACAGCTGCGTTCATCCTCCAGACCTAGTAAAGCTGCACAGCTGGTCTCATCCTCCATGACTAGTAAGCTGCACAGCTGCGTCTCATCTCCGCAGACTAGTAAAGCTGCCAGCTGGTCACTCTCCAGACTAAGCTGCACAGCTGCGTTCATCTCCAAGCTGTAAAGCTGCAAGTGTCTCTCCCTAGACCAGTAAAGCTGCACAGCTGCGTCCATCCTCCAGACCTAGTAAAGCTGCACAGTGGTCTATCCCCCAGACTAGTAAAGCTGCACAGCTGCGTCACCCTCCTAGACCTAGTAAAGTGCACAGCTGCGTCTCATCTCCCAGACTAGTAAAGCTGCACAGCTGCGTCCATCCTCCCAGACTAGTAAGCTGCACAGCTGGTCATCTCCGACCTAGTAAGCTGCACACTGCGTCATCCTCCAGACCTAAAGGCACAGCTGCGTCTCATCCTCCCAGACTAGTAAGCTGCCACTGGTCACTCTCCGCAGACTAGTAAAGTGCACAGCTGCGTCATCCTCCGAGACTAGTAAAGCTGCACAGCTGGTCCATCTCCGCGACCTAGTAAAGCTCACAGCTGCGTCTATCCTCCCAGACCTAGTAAAGTGCACAGTGCGTTATCCTCCAGACTAGTAAGTGCACAGCTGGTCCATCTCCCAGACTAGTAAGCTGCACAGCTGCTCCATCTCCAGACTAGTAAGCTGCCAGCTGCGTCACATCTCCCAGACCTAGTAAGCTGCACAGCTGGTTCATCTCCCCAACTAGAAAGTGCACAGTGTCATCTCCATGACCTATAAAGTGCACAGCTGCGTCTCATCCTCCAGACCTAGTAAGCTGCACAGCTGCTCATCCTCCAGACTAGTAAGCTGCACAGCTGGTCCATCTCCGCGACTAGTAAGCGCACAGCTGCGTATCTCCCAAGACTAGTAAAGCTGCACGCTGCGTCTCATCCTCCAGACTAGTAAAGCTGCCAGCTGCGTCCATCTCCGCAGACTAGTAAAGCTGCACAGCTGCGTCATCTCCCAGACTAGTAAGCTGCACAGCGCGTCTCATCTCCAGACTAGTAAAGCTGCACAGCTGCGTCCATCCTCAAGACCTAGTAATGACAGCTGGTCACATCTCGCAGACTGTAAGTGCGTGGTATTGACTAGTAAAGCGCAGCTGGTTCATCTCCAAATAAACAGCTTTCATCCTAGATAGGCAGTGCGTCATCTCCAGACTAGTAAAGCTGACAGTGGTACATGAGACTGTAATGAAGCGTCTATCCTAGACTGTAAAGTGCAGCTGGTCTCTCCCAGATAGTAAGTCACAGTGCTACATCTCCGAGACCTAGTAGCTGACAGTGCCATCCTACGCAACTAGTAAGTGCAGCTGCGTCATCTCGAGACTAGTAAGTCACGCTGTCTCATCCAGACTAGTAAGGCACAGCTGCGTTTCTCCAGACTAGAAAGTGCACAGTGGTCTCTCCGCTGTAAGCGCGCTGCCTTCCGCGACTATAAGTGCCGCTGGTATCTCCAGACCTATAAGGCACACTGCGTCTCATCCCAGACTAGAAAGGCACAGCTGGTCCATCCTCCCAGACTGTAAGCTGCACAGCTGCGTCTATCCTCCCAAGACCTAGAAGCTGCACAGCTGCGTTCATCCCTAGACCTAGTAAACTGCACAGCTTCTCATCCTCCCAGACCTAGTAAAGCGCACTGCGTCTCATCACCCCAGACCTAGTAAAGCTGCACAGCTCGTCTCTCCTCCCAGACCTAGTAAAGCTGCACAGCTGCGTCTCATCCTCTGCAGACCAGTAAAGCTGCACAGCTGCGTCTCATCCTCCTGCAGACCTAGTAAAGCTGCACAGCTGCGTCTCATCCTCCTGCAGACCTAGTAAAGCTGCACAGCTGCGTCTCATCTCCTCCAGACCTAGTAAAGCTGCACAGCTGCGTCTCATCCTCTGCAGTGAATGTGCTGCATTCTGCTCCTGGGCTCTGCTACATCCAGATCTTCCTATTTAATGTTGCCATCTGCTGTTACTTCCAGGTATAGCAGCAGTTTGGAAATAATTATTCTGCATCAACTAAGAAGCGTGCTCCTCAGACCATGTGGGGGCGTCACAACCATGGTGTTGTTTGCAGCTAAACTTTCCCAGATCCTTTACCATTCCTCTTAGGATTTACTTTGCAGTCCGCTCAGAGCCTTATCAATCCAATGCTTTGTCCTGCAGCCTATGTTACTGCTGGTCATACATGTACATATTTCACTACAGTATGTAAAAGACGAAGAACAGTAAACTGGATAAAGATGAACACTCCATAGACGAGGTCCAGCTAAGTATATATGCTCATACACACATACAGTAGTGTGTACAATGCCAGTGATATTCATAAATGTAATATCGTTCATATGATTATGCCAGGTAATACAGGATCACTCCTGTGGTGACGAGTCCCTATGTAATATTACGTATAGCACATACACCTGTAGCATAGGGACTCGTCACCACAGGAGTGAGCCTGTATTATCTTATATAAATCTAAGACTGCACTGAATGATGGATTACATTTAATTCTCTTCATAGATTCCTCCCAGGTGTGTCCTCTTTTTTTCCAACATGTGCTAATTGGCATGAAGTTTTTCCTACAGTGCTCCCCTGTATCTTAATTATTCAATAAAGTTTTTTTTTACTTTATAACTGGTGTTTGGGATCTATTTCATCGTCTTGTTTCTCTGTGTGTATAAACAAACAAGCTGTATGTTTGAATGTTTGTGTGCAGGGATGAGCGGACCCCTGGAAGTTTGGATTCTGGTACCCGACCCAAACTTTATTTCAAAGTTCGGTTTGGGTACGAGAACTTTAACCAAATTTGGACCAGAACCCGAACCCCATTGAAAAGCATGGGGATTAGCATCCAGTAAAGGAATGACTATTAGACAGCCAAGCTTTTAGTCCTTCACTGTTAAAGCGAAATGGAGTAATTTTTCCAGCCTACAAAAACGAGTCAACATTGATGTATTTCCAAGATAAATTGTTTTCACTATTTAAAATTGCTTTCGCCAAGGAGAGGCCTACAAGCCTTCCTGTCCATTATGTTCTAAATTGATGTGCTGCTAGTACTGATGCCCTATACAGTATACTTGTCCATCATGTTCCATCTGTACCATGCTGCCGCCAGTGCTGGCCCTATACAACTGGACATCTCCTGCCTGTCCTTCATGTTCCATCTGTACCATGATGCTGCCAGTGCTGGCCCTATACAGCTGGACATCGCCTGCCTGTCCTTCATGTTCCATCTGTACCATGCTGCTGCCAGTGCTGGCCCTATACAGCTGGACATCTCCTGCCTGTCCATCATGTTCCATCTGTACCATGCTGTGCCAGTGCTGGCTTATACAGCTGGACATCGCCTGCCTGTCCTTCATGTTCTATCTGTACCATACTGCTGCCAGTGCTGGCCCTATACAGCTGGACAACTCCTGCTGTCCTTCAGTTCCATCTGTACCATACTGCTGCCATTGCTGGCCCTATACAGCTGGAC
>JARQOD010000009.1:73075544-73117695 GCA_033576555.1 Oophaga sylvatica
ATCTCTGCCTGTCCTCATGTTCCATCTGTACCATGCTGCTGCCAGTGCTGGCTTTATACAGCTGGACATCGCCTGCCTGTCCTTCATGTTCCATCTGTACCATGTGCTACCAGTGCTGGCTCTATACAGCTGGACATGCCTGCCTGTCCTTCATGTTCCATCTTACCATGTGCTACCAGTGCTGGCTCTATACAGCTGGACATCGCCTGCCTGTCCTTCATGTTCCATCTGTACCATACTGCTGCCAAGTGGCACTATACAGCTGGACATCGCCTGCCTGTCCTTCATGTTCCATCTGTACCATGCTGCTGCAGTGCTGGCTCTATACAGCTGGACAGTTCCTGCCTGTCCTTCATGTTCATCTGTACAATACTCTGCCAGTGCTGGCCCTATACAGCTGGACATTCCTGCCTGTCCTTCATGTTCCATCTGTACCATGTGCCAGTCTGCCCTATACAGCTGGACATCCTGCCTGTCCTTCATGTTCCATCTGTACATACTGCTGCCCTGCTGGCCCTATACTGCTGGACATCGCCTTCTTGTCCTTCATGTTCCATCTGTACATGCTGCTGCCAGTGCTGGCCCTATACAGCTGGACATGCCTGCTTGTTCTTCATGTTCCATCTGTACCATGCTGCGCCAGTGCTGGCCCTATACAGTGACATCGCCTGCCTGTCCTTCATGTTCATTCTGTACTATGCTGCTGCCAGTGCTGGCTCTATACAGCTGGACTTCTCCTGCCTGTCCTTCATGTTCCATCTGTACATGCTGCTGCCAGTGCTGGCTCTATACAGCTGTACTTCTCCTGCCTGTCCTTCATGTTCCATCTCTACATGCTGCTGCCAGTGCTGGCTCTATACAGCTGGAATCCCTGCCTGTCCTCATGTTCCATCTGTACCATGGTGCTGCCAGTGCTGGCTCTATACAGCTGGACATCGCCTGCCTGTCCTTCATGTTCCATCTGTACAATACTCTGCCAGTGCGGCCCTTACAGCTGGACATTGCCTGCCTTCCTTCATGTTCATCTGTACCATGCTGCTGCCAGTGCTGGCCCTACACAGCTGGACATCCCTGCCTGTCCTTCATGTTCCACTGTACCATGCTGCTGCCAGTGCTGGCCTATACAGCTGGACTCTCTGCCTGTCCTTCATGTTCCATCTGTACAATACTTCTGCCAGTGCTGGCTCTATACAGCAGGACATCCCTGCCTGTCTTCATGTTCCATCTGTACCATGCTGCTCCAGTGCTGCTCTATACAGCTGGACATCCCTGCCTGTCCTTCATGTTCCATCTGTACCATCTGCTGCTAGTGTTGGCCTATACAGCTGGACATCTCCTGCCTGTCCTATCTGCTACATACTGCTGGCATGTCCTGCTGCCACGTTCCTGTGTACCTTATGTGCCATTGTGCTTTCAGCTGGATCATCCCTGCGCTCATGTTCCACTGTACCTATTCTCTACCATGCTGGCCTATAGCTGGACTCTCTAGCCTGATCCTCTGTCCTTCATGTTCCTCTAGTCTGCTCTACAGCTGGACATCCTGCCTGTCCTAGTTCCATCTGTACCTCTCTTCCGTTGCTGGCTACTAATGACTCGCCTGCTGTTGGCTTATCTGTACTCTGCTGCCGTCGCTCTATTCACACTGTACATCTGCTGCCTGTCTGCTTTATCGTGACATGCTGCTGCCAGTCTGGCTCTATACAGCTGGACATTCTGCCTGCTCATGTTACATCTGTGATCATCTCCTGCTTCTGTTCCTATACAGTGACATCTCTGTGCCTGTCCTTCATGTTCACTGTACCATCTGCTGCCATTGCATGTCCTTATACACGGATCTCTGCCTGTCTCATGTTCCATCTACTGGACTGCTGCAGTGCTGCCTCTATTCATTGTACTGACTCTCCGCTGTCCTTATGTCCATCTGTACTTCTCTGCCATGCTGTCCTTACAGCTGGACAGTCTGCCGTCCATCAGTCCATCTGTACTCTGTGCTCAGTTGCTGCTCATACAGTCTGCGTCTGTCTTGCCTGGACTCTCTCTGTCCTTCTGTTACTCTGTCATACTGCTGTGGCTGCTGCTGGATCTTCATGCTGTCCTTCATGTCCTCTGCCTATCTGTGCATCTGCTGGCCATTTCAGCTGCTACCTGCTGCCAGTCGGCTTCATACAGCTGGACATCTCTGCCGTTGGCCTTCATGTACCGCTGTACATGCTGCTGCCTTCATGTTCTCTTACAGCTGACTCCTGCCTGTCCTTCATGTTCCTTGTACATCTCTGCCAGTGCTGGCTCTATACAGCTGGACATCTCTGCGTCCTATCAGTGTTCATCTGACCATGTCCTTCAGTATCTGTCTATACGCTGGACCATGCCTGCCTGCCTTCATGTTCTCTGTACCATGCTGCTTCAGTCTGGCCTTACCATCTGGCATTCCGCTGTCCTTCATGTTCCATCTGTACATTCTGTCCAGTGCTGCATACAGCTGACAGCTGCTGCCTGTCCTCATGTTCCATCTGTACACTGCTGTCCTATGTTCCATACTGGACATCTGCTGCCTGTCCTTCATTACCACTGTACCATCTGCTACTAGTCTGCTGTCCATACAGCTGGACATCGCTGCCTGTCTTCTGTTCCATCTGTACCATCTGCTCCATGCTGCTGCTTACAGCTGGACTTCCCTGCCTGTCCTTCATGTTCCTGTACTATCTCCTGCTGGCCTATACAGCTGGACTGCCTGCTGTCCTTCATGTTCCACTGTACATCTCGCTGCCATGCTGGTCCTTACCTGGACATCTGCGCCTGCCTGTCCTTCATGGTCATCTGCCATCTTCTCCTGTCGCTCTATACAGCTGGACATCGCCTGCCTGTCCTTCATGTTCCATCGTACCATGCTGCTGCATGCTGGCCTATACAGCTGGACACTGCCTGCGTCCTTCTATCCATGCTGTACATGCTGCTGCCTGCTGTTCTATACAGTGATTCTGCCTTGTCTCATGTCATCTGTCCTATACAGTGGATCCCTATACTGTGACATCTCCTGCCTGTCCTATCATGTTCCATCTGTACATGCTGCTAGCCAGTGCTGCTCTATAATGTGCATCGTCCTGCTGTGCTTCATGTTCCATCTGTACACATGGACTCATGCTGGCCTATACAGCTGGATTCTCCTGCCTGTCCTTCATGTTCCATCTGTACCTTACTGCTGCCATGCTGGCTCTATACAGCTGGACATCGCCTCCTCGTCCTTCATGTTCCATCTGTACCATGCTGCTGCCAGTGCTGGCTCTATACAGCTGGACATCTCCTGCCTGTCCTTCATGTTCCATCTGTACCATACTGCTGCAGTGCTGGCCTTACAGCTGGACATCCCTGCCTGTCCTTCATTTCCATCTGTAGCATCTCTGCCAGTACTGGCTCCATACAGCTGGACATCTCGCCTGTCCTTCATGTTCCATCTGTACCATGCTGCTGCCAGTGCTGGTCCTCTATACAGCTGGACATCAGTGCTGGCTCTATACAGCTGGACATCGCCTGCCTGTCCATCATGTTCCATCTGTACCATACTGCTGAGTGCTGGCCCTATACAGCTGGACATCTCCTGCCTGTCCTTCATGTTCCATCTGTACCATGCTGCTGCCAGTGCTGCCTCTATACAGCTGGACATTCCTGCCTGTCTTCATGTTCCATCTGTACCATGTTGCTGCCAGTGCTAGCTCCATACAGCTGGACATTTTCTGCCTGTCCTTCATGTTCCATCTGTACCATGACTGCTGCTAGTGCTGGCCCTATACAGCTGGACATCGCCTGCCTGTTCCTTCATGTTCCATCAAAAAAAAAAAAAAAAAAAAAAAAAAAAAAAAAAAAAAAAAAAAAAAAAAAAAAAAAAAAAAAAAAAAAAAATGTTCCATCAGTAGATGCTGCTTCCTTGCTACGCTATACAGCTGGACATCGCCTGCCTGTCCTTCATGTTCCATCTGTACCATGCTGCTGCCAGTGCTGGCCCTATACAGCTGGACATCCTGCCTGTCCTTCATGTTCCATCTGTACCATGCTGCTGCCAGTGCTGGCCTATACAGCTGGACATCGCCTGCCTGTCCTTCATGTTCTATCTGTACCATGCTGCTGCAGTGCTGGCCCTATACAGCTGGAAATCCTGCCTGTCCTTCATGTTCCATCTGTACATACTGCTGCCAGTGCTGGCCCTATACAGCTGGACATCTCCTGCCTGTCCTTCATGTTCCATCTGTACCATGCTGCGCAGTGCTGGCTTTATACAGCTGGACATCGCCTGCCTGTCCTTCATGTTCCATCTGTACATGCTGGCTACCACGTGCTGCTCTATACAGCTGTACATCGCCTGCTGTCCTTCATGATTCCATCTCTACATGCTGCACAGTGCTGGCCTATACAGCTGACATCGCCTGCCTGTCCTTCATGTTCCATCTGTACCATGCTGCTGCCATGCTGCTCTATACAGCTGGACATCCCTGCCTGTCCTTCATGTTCCATCTGTACCATGCTGCTGCCATGCTGGCTCTATACAGCTGGACATCTCCTGCCTGTCCTTCATGTTCCATCTGTACCATGCTGCTGCCAGTGCTGGCCTATACAGCTGGACATCCCTGCCTGTCCTTCATGTTCCATCTGTACCATGCTGCTGCCAGTGCTGGCCCTATACAGCTGACATCGCCTGCCTGTCCTTCATGTTCCATCTGTACCATGCTGCTGCCAGTGCTGGCTCTATACAGCTGGACTTTCCTGCCTGTCCTTCATGTTCCATCTGTACCATGCTGCTGCCAGTGCTGGCTCTATACAGCTGGACATCTCCTGCCTGTCCTTCATGTTCCATCTGTACATGCTGCTGCCAGTGCTGGCCTATACAGCTGGACATCTCCTGCCTGTCCATTCATGTTCCATCTGTACCATTGCTGCCAGTGCTGGCCCTATACAGCTGGACATCCCTGCCTGTCCTTCATGTTCCATCTGTACATACTGCTGCCAGTGCTGGCCTTACAGCTGGACATCTCCTGCCTTCCTTCATGTTCCATCTGTACCATGCTGCTGCCAGTGCTGGCCCTAACAGCTGACATCGCCTGCCTGTCCTTCATGTTCCATCTGTACCATGCTGCTGCCAGTGCTGGCTCTATACAGCTGGACATCGCCTGCCTGTCCTTCATGTTCCATCTGTACCATGCTGCTGCCAGTGCTGGCTCTATACAGCTGGACATCTCCTGCCTGTCCTTCATGTTCCATCTGTACTATGCTGCTGCCAGTGCTGAGCTCTATACAGCTGGACATCTCCTGCCTGTCCTCATGTTCCATCTGTACCATGCTGCTGCAGTGCTGGCTCTATACAGCTGGACATCGCCTGCCTGTCCTTCATGTTCCATCTGTACATGCTGCTGCCAGTGCTGGCTCTATACAGCTGGACTTTCCCTGCCTGTCCTTCATGTTCCATCTGTACCATGCTGCTGCCAGTGCTGGCCTATACAGCTGGACATATCTGCCTGTCCTTCAGTTCCATTGTACCATCTGCTGCCAGTGCTGCCTATACAGCTGACATCCTGCCTGTCCATCATGTTCCATCTGTACCATGCTGCTGCCAGTGCTGGCTTATACAGCTGGACATCGCCTCCCTGTTCTTCATGTTCCATCTGTACTATGCTGCTGCCAGTGCTGGCTCTATACAGCTGGACTTCTCCTGCCTGTCCTTCATGTTCCACCTGTACTACTGCTGCAGTGCTGGCTCTATACAGCTGGACTTCTCCTGCCTGTCCTTCATGTTCCATCTGTACCATGCTGCTGCCAGTGCTGGCTCTATACAGCTGGACATCGCCTGCCTGTCCTTCATGTTCCATCTGTACCATGCTGCTGCCAGTGCTGGCCTATACAGCTGGACTCCTGCCTGTCCTTCATGTTCCATCTGTACATGCTGCTGCCAGTGCTGGCCTATACAGCTGGACATCGCCTGCCTGTCCTTCATGTTCCATCTGTACCATGCTGCTGCCAGTGCTGGCTCTATACAGCTGGACATCTCCTGCCTGTCCTTCATGTTCCATCTGTACCTATTCTGCTGCCATTGCTGGGCCCTATACAGCTGGACATCGCCTGCCTGTCCTTCATGTTCCATCTGTACCATGCTGCTGCCAGTGCTGGCCCTATACAGCTGGACATCGCCTGCCTGTCCTTCATGTTCCATCTGTACCATGCTGCTGCCAGTGCTGGCTCTATACAGCTGGATTTCTCCTGCCTGTCCTTCATGTTCCATCTGTACCTTACTGCTGCCAGTGCTGGCTCTATACAGCTGGACATCGCCTACCTGTCCTTCATGTTCCATCTGTACCATGCTGCTGCCAGTGCTGGCTCTATACAGCTGGACATCTCCTGCCTGTCCTTCATGTTCCATCTGTACCATACTGCTGCAGTGCTGGCCTTGTACAGCTGGACATCTCCTGCCTGTCCTTCAATGTTCCATCTGTACCATGCTGCTGCCAGTCTGGCTCATACAGCTGGACATCTCCTGCCTGTCCTTCATGTTCCATCTGTACATGCTGCTGCCAGTGCTGCTCTATACAGCTGGACATCCCTGCCTGTCCTTCATGTTCCATCTGTACATATTCTGCCAGTGCTGGCCCTATACAGCTGGAATCTCCTGCCTGTCCTCATGTTCCATTGTACCATATGCTGCCAGTGCTGGCCCTATACAGCTGGATATCTCCTGCCTGTCTTCATGTTCCATCTGTACCATATTGCTGCCAGTGCTGGCCTATACAGCTGGAACTCCTGCCTGTCCTTCATGTTCCATCTGTACCATAATGCTGCTAGTGCTGGCCCTATACAGCTGGATTCTCCTGCCTGTCCATCATGTTCCATCTGTACCTATTGCTGCCAGTGCTGGCCCTATACAGCTGGACATCGCCTGCCTGTCCTTCATGTTCCATCTGTACATGGTGCTACCAGTGCTGGCCTCTATACAGCTGGACATCCCTGCCTGTCTTCATGTTCCATCTGTACCATTTGCTGCCAGTGCTGGCCCTATACAGCTGTACATCGCCTGCCTGTCCTTCATGTTCCATCTTACCATGGTGCTACCAGTGCTGGCTCTATACAGCTGGACATCGCTGCCTGTTCTTCATGTTCCATCTGTACCATACTGCTGCCAGTGCTGGCCCTATAAAGCTGGACATCTACCTGCCTGTCTTCATGTTCCATCTGTACCATCTGCTGCCAGTGCTGGCCCTATACAGCTGGACATCTCTGCCTGTCCTTCATGTTCCATCGTACGATGCTGCTGCCAGTCTGACGCTATACAGCTGGCATCGCCTGCCTGTCCTTCATGTTCCATCTGTACCATACTGCTGCCAGTGCTGGCTCTATACAGCTGGACATTCCTGCCTGTCCTTCATGTTCCATCTGTACCATACTGCTGCCAATGCTGGCACTATACAGCTGGACATCGCCTGCCTGTCCTTCATATTCCATCTGTACCATGCTGCTGCCAGTGCTGGCTCTTTACAGCTGGACAGTTCCTGCCTGTCCTTCATGTTCCATCTGTACAATCTCTGCCAGTGCTGGCCTATACAGCTGGACATCTCCTGCCTGTCCTTCATGTTCCATCTGTACATCTGCTGCCATGCTGGCCTATACTGCTGGACATCGCCTTCTGTCCTTCATGTTCCATCTGTACATGCTGCTGCCAGTGCTGGCCCTATACAGCTGGACATCGCCTGCTTGTCTCATGTTCCATCTGTACCATGCTGCTGCCAGTGCTGGCCTATACAGCTGAATCGCCTGCCTGTCCTTCATGTTCATTCTGTACATGTGCTGCCAGTGCTGGCTCTATACAGCTGGACTATCTCCTGCCTGTCCTTCATGTTCCATCTGTACCATGCTGCTGCCAGTGCTGGCCTATACAGCTGGACTTCTCCTGCCTGTCCTTCATGTTCCATCTGTACCATACTGCTGCTAGTGCTGGCCTTGTACAGCTGGACATCTCCTGCCTGTCCTTCATATTCCATCTGTACCATGCTGCTGCCAGTACTGGCTCATACAGCTGGACATCTCCTGCCTGTCCTTCATGTTCCATCTGTGCCATGTGCTGCCAGTGCTGGCTCTATACAGCTGGACATCTCCTGCCTGTCCATCATGTTCCATCTGTACCATGCTGCTGCCAGTGCTGGCTCTATACAGCTGGACATCGCCTGCCTGTCTTCGTGTTCCATCTCACAATACTCTGCCAGTGCTGGCCCTATACAGCTGGACATCGCCTGCCTGTCCTTCATGTTCTAGCTGTACCATCTGCTGCCAGTGCTGGCCCTATACAGCTGGACATCTCCTGCCTGTCCTTCATGTTCCATCTGTACCATACTGCTGCCAGTGCTGGCCCTTCCATCTGTACCATGCTGCTGCCAGTGCTGGCTCTATACAGCTGGACATCGCCTGCCTGTCCTTCATGTTCCATCTGTACCATGCTGCTGCCAGTGCTGGCCCTATACAGCTGGACATCGCCTGCTGTCCTTCATGTTCCATCTGTACCATGCTGTTGCCAGTGCTGGCTCTATACAGCTGGACATCGCCTGCCTGTCCATCATGTTCCATCTGTACCATGCTGCTGCCAGAGCTGGCTCTATACAGCTGGAACATCGCCTGCCTGTCCTTCATGTTCCATCAGTACCATGCTGCTGCCACTTCTGGCCTATACAGCTGGACTCTCCTGCCTGTCCTTCATGTTCCATCTGTACCATATGCTGCCAGTGCTGGCCCTATACAGCTGGATGTCTCCTGCCTGTCCAACATGTTCCATCTGTACCATATGCTTGCCAGTGCTGGCCTATACAGCTGAATATCTCCTGCCTGTCCTTCATGTTCCATCTGTACCATATTGCTGCCAGTGCTGGCCTATACAGCTGGTACTTCTGCCTGTCCATCATGTTCCATTTTGTACCATATTGTTCTGCCAGTGCTGGCCCTATACAGCTGGATATCTCCTGCCTGTCCTTCATGTTCCATCTGTACCATATTGCTGCCAGTGCTGGCCTATACAGTGGATATCTCCTGCCTGTCCTTCATGTTCCATCTGTACATATTGCTGCTAGTGCTGGCCCTATACAGCTGGATATCTCCTGCCTGTCCATCATGTTCCATCTGTACCATATGCTGCCAGTGCTGGCCCTATACAGCTGGACATCGCCTGCCTGTCCTTCATGTTCCATCTGTACCATGTGCTACCAGTGCTGGCTCTATACAGCTGGACATCTCCTGCCTGTCTTCATGTTCCATCTGTACCATGCTGCTACCAGTGCTGGCCTATACAGCTAGACATCTCCTGCCTGTCCATCATGTTCCATCTGTACCATGCTGCTGCCAGTGCTGGCTCTATACAGCTGGACATCGCCTGCCTGTCCTTCATGTTCCATCTGCACCATGCTGCTGCCAGTGCTGGCTCTATACAGCTGGACTTCTCCTGCCTGTCCTTCATGTTCCATCTGTACAATATCTCTGCCAGTGCTGGCTCTATACAGCTGGACATCTCCTGCCTGTCCTTCATGTTCATCTGTACCATGCTGCTGCCACTGCTAGCTCTATACAGCTGGACATCTCTGCCTGTCCTTCATGTTCCATCTGTACCATGCTGCTGCCAGTGCTGGCCCTATACAGCTGGACATCGCCTGCCTGTCCTTCATGTTCCATCTGTACCATACTACTAGTGCTGGCTGCCAGTGCTAGCTCTATACAGCTGGACATCTCCTGCCTGTCCTTCATGTTCCATCAGTACGATGCTGCTGCCAGTGCTGGCCCTATACAGCTGGACATCTCCTGCCTGTCCTTCATGTTCCATCAGTACGACGCTGCTGCCAGTGCTGGCTTTATACAGCTGGACATCGCCTGCCTGTCCTTCATGTTCCATCTGTACCATGCTGCTACCAGTGCTGGCTCTATACAGCTGGACATCGCCTGCCTGTCCTTCATGTTTCATCTGTGCCATGGTGCTACCAGTGCTGGCTCTATACAGCTGGACATCGCCTGCCTGTTCTTCATGTTCCATCTGTACCATACTGCTGCCAGTGCTGGCCCTATACAGCTGGACATCGCCTGCCTGTCCTTCATGTTCCATCTGTACCATGCTGCTGCCAGTGCTGGCCCTATACAGCTGGACATCTCCTGCCTGTCCTTCATGTTCCATCTGTACCATGCTGCTGCCAGTGCTGGCCTATACAGCTGGACAGTTCCTGCCTGTCCTTCATGTTCCATCTGTACCATACTGCTGCCAGTGCTGGCCCTATACAGTTGGACATCTCCTGCTGTCCTTCATTTTCCATCTGTACCATGCTGCTGCCAGTGCTGGCTCTATACAGCTGGACAGTTCCTGCCTGTCCTTCATGTTCCATCTGTACAATACTTCTTCCAGTGCTGGCTCTATACAGCTGGACATCGCCTGCCTGTCCTTCATGTTCCATCTGTACCATGCTGCTGCCAGTGCTAGCCCTATACAGCTGGACATCGCCTGCCTGTCCTTCATGTTCCATCTGTACCATACTACTATTGCTGGCTCTATACAGCTGGACATCGCCTGCCTGTCCTTCATGTTCCATCTGTACCATGCTGCTGCCAGTGCTGGCCCTATACAGCTGGACATCGCCTGCCTGTCCTTCATGTTCCATCTGTACCATGCTGCCAGTTCTGGCCCTATACAGCTGACATCGCCTGCCTGTCCTTCATGTTCCATCTGTACCATGCTGCTGCCAGTGCTGGCCCTATACAGCTGGACATCGCCTGCCTGTCCTTCATGTTCCATCTGTACCTGCTGCTGCCAGTGCTGGCCCTATACAGCTGGACATCTGTTGTCTGTCCTTCATGTTCCATCTGTACTATGCTGCTGCCAGTGCTGGCTCTATACAGCTGGACTTCTTCTCCCTGTCCTTCATGTTCCATCTGTACCATGCTGCTGCCAGTGCTGGCTCTATACAGCTGGACTTCTCCTGCCTGTCCTTCATTTCCATCTGCACCATGCTGCTGCCAGTGCTGGCTCTATACAGCTGGACTTCTCCTGCCTGTCCTTCATGTTCCATCTGTACAATACTTCTGCCAGTGCTGGCTCTATACAGCTGGACATCTCCTGCCTGTCCTTCATGTTTCATCTGTACCATGCTGCTGCCAGTGCTAGCTCTATACAGCTGGACATCTCCTGCCTGTCCTTCATGTTCCATCTGTACCATACTGCTGATAGTGCTGGCCCTATACAGCTGGACATCTCCTGCCTGTCCTTCATGTTCCATCTGTAGCATGCTGCTGCCAGTGCTAGCTCCATACAGCTGGACATCTCCTGCCTGTCCTTCAGGTTCCATCTGTACCATGTTGCTGCCAGTGCTAGCTCCATACAGCTGGACATTTTCTGCCTGTCCTTCATGTTCCATCTGTACCATACTGCTGATAGTGCTGGCCCTATACAGCTGGACATCGCCTGCCTGTCCTTCATGTTCCATCTGTACTATGCTGCTGCCAGTGCTGGCTCTATACAGCTGGACTTATCCTGCCTGTCCTTCATGTTCCACCTGTACTATGCTGCTGACAGTGCTGGCTCTATACAGCTGGACTTCTCCTGCCTGTCCTTCATGTTCCATCTGTACCATGCTGCTGCCAGTGCTGGCTCTATACAGCTGGACATCGCCTGCCTGTCCTTCATGTTCCATCTGTACAATACTTCTGCCAGTGCTGGCCCTATACAGCTGGACATCGCCTGCCTGTCCTTCATGTTCCATCTGTACCATGCTGCTGCCAGTGCTGGCCCTATACAGCTGGACATCGCCTGCCTGTCCTTCATGTTCCATCTGTACCATGCTGCTGCCAGTGCTGGCTTTATACAGCTGGATTTCTCCTGCCTGTCCTTCATGTTCCATCTGTACCTTACTGCTGCCAGTGCTGGCCCTATACAGCTGGACATCGCCTGCCTGTCCTTCATGTTCCATCTGTACCATGCTGCTGCCAGTGCTGGCCCTATACAGCTGGACATCGCCTGCCTGTCCTTCATGTTCCATCTGTACCATGCTGCTGCCAGTGCTGGCTCTATACAGCTGGATTTCTCCTGCCTGTCCTTCATGTTCCATCTGTACCTTACTGCTGCCAGTGCTGGCTCTATACAGCTGGACATCGCCTACCTGTCCTTCATGTTCCATCTGTACCATGCTGCTGCCAGTGCTGGCTCTATACAGCTGGACATCTCCTGCCTGTCCTTCATGTTCCATCTGTACCATACTGCTGCTAGTGCTGGCCTTGTACAGCTGGGCATCTCCTGCCTGTCCTTCATATTCCATCTGTACCATGCTGCTGCCAGTACTGGCTCCTTACAGCTGGACATCTCCTGCCTGTCCTTCATGTTCCATCTGTACCATGCTGCTGCCAGTGCTGGCTCTATACAGCTGGACATCTCCTGCCTGTCCATCATGTTCCATCTGAACCATGCTGCTGCCAGTGCTGGCTCTATACAGCTGGACATCGCCTGCCTGTCCTTCATGTTCCATCTGTACAATACTTCTGCCAGTGCTGGCCCTATACAGCTGGACATCGCCTGCCTGTCCTTCATGTTTTATCTGTACCATTCTGCTGCCAGTGCTGGCCCTATACAGCTGGATATCTCCTGCCTGTCCTTCATGTTCCATCTGTACCATACTGCTGCCAGTGCTGGCCCTATACAGCTGGACATCTCCTGCCTGTCCATCATGTTCCATCTGTACCATGCTGCTGCCAGTGCTGGCTTTATACAGCTGAACATCGCCTGCCTGTCCTTCATGTTCCATCTGTACCATGCTGCTACCAGTGCTGGCTCTATACAGCTGGACATCGCCTGCCTGTCCTTTAAGTTCCATCTGTACCATGCTGCTACCAGTGCTGGCTCTATACAGCTGGACATCTGTTGCCTGTCCTTCATGTTCCATCAGTATGATGCTGCTTCCTTTGCTGACGCTATACAGCTGGACATCGCCTGCCTGTCCTTCATGTTCCATCTGTACCATGCTGCTGCCAGTGCTGGCCCTATACAGCTGGACATCTCCTGCCTGTCCATCATGTTCCATCTGTACCATGCTGCTGCCAGTGCTGGCTCTATACAGCTGGACATCGCCTGCCTGTCCTTCATGTTCCATCTGTACAATACCTCTGCCAGTGCCGGCCCTGTACACCTGGACATTGCCTGCCTATCCTTCATGTTCCATCTGTACCATGCTGCTGCCAGTGCTGGCCCTACACAGCTGGACATCGCCTGCCTGTCCTTCATGTTCCACCTGTACCATGCTGCTGCCAGTGCTGGCTCTATACAGCTGGACTTCTCCTGCCTGTCCTTCATGTTCCATCTGTACAATACCTCTGCCAGTGCTGGCTCTATACAGCAGGACATCTCCTGCCTGTCCTTCATGTTCCATCTGTACCATGCTGCTGCCAGTGCTAGCTCTATACAGCTGGACATCTCCTGCCTGTCCTTCATGTTCCATCTGTACCATACTGCTGTAGTGTTGGCCCTATACAGCTGGACATCTCCTGCCTGTCCTTCATGTTCCATCTGTACCATGCTCCTGCCAGTGCTGGCCCTATACAGCTGGACATCGCCTGCCTGTCCTTCATGTTCCATCTGTACTATGCTGCTGCCAGTGCTGGCTCTATACAGCTGGACTTTTCCTGCCTATCCTTCATGTTCCATCTGTACCATGGTGCTGCCAGTGCTGGCTCTATACAGCTGGACATCTCTTGCCTGTCCTTCATGTTCCATCAGTACGATGCTGCTGCCAGTGCTGACGCTATACAGCTGAACATCGCCTGCCTGTCCATCATGTTCCATCTGTACCATGCTGCTGCCAGTGCTGGCTCTATACAGCTGGACATCGCCTGCCTGTCCATCATGTTCCATCTGTACCATGCTGCTGCCAGTGCTGGCTCTATACAGCTGGACATCGCCTGCCTGTCCTTCATGTTCCATCAGTACCATGCTGCTGCCACTTCTGGCCCTATACAGCTGGACATCTCCTGCCTGTCCTTCATGTTCCATCTGTACCATGCTGCTGCCAGTGCTGGCTCTATACAGCTGGACATCGCCTGCCTGTCCTTCATGTTCCATCTGTACCATATTGCTGCCAGTGCTGGCCCTATACAGCTGGATATCTCCTGCCTGTCCAACATGTTCCATCTGTACCATATTGCTGCCAGTGCTGGCCCTATACAGCTGGATATCTCCTGCCTGTCCTTCATGTTCCATCTGTACCATATTGCTGCCAGTGCTGGCCCTATACAGCTGGATATCTCCTGCCTGTCCATCATGTTCCATTTGTACCATATTGCTGCCAGTGCTGGCCCTATACAGCTGGATATCTCCTGCCTGTCCTTCATGTTCCATCTGTACCATATTGCTGCCAGTGCTGGCCCTATACAGCTGGATATCTCCTGCCTGTCCTTCATGTTCCATCTGTACCATATTGCTGCTAGTGCTGGCCCTATACAGCTGGATATCTCCTGCCTGTCCATCATGTTCCATCTGTACCATATTGCTGCCAGTGCTGGCCCTATACAGCTTGACATCGCCTGCCTGTCCTTCATGTTCCATCTGTACCATATTGCTGCCAGTGCTGGCCCTATACAGCTGGATATCTCCTGCCTGTCCATCATGTTCCATCTGTACCATATTGCTGCCAGTGCTGGCCCTATACAGCTGGATATCTCCTGCCTGTCCTTCATGTTCCATCTGTATCATATTGCTGCCAGTGCTGGCCCTATACAGCTGGACATCGCCTGCCTGTCCATCATGTTCCATCTGTACCATGCTGCTGCCAGTGCTGGCCCTATACAGCTGGATATCTCCTGCCTGTCCTTCATGTTCCATCAGTACGATGCTGCTGCCAGTGCTGGCTCTATTCAGCTGGACATCTCCTGCCTGTTCTTCATGTTCCATCTGTACCATATTGCTGCCAGTGCTGGCTCTATACAGCTGGACATCGCCTGCCTGTCCATCATGTTCCATCTGTACCATATTGCTGCCACTTCTGGCCCTATACAGCTGCACATCTCCTGCCTGTCCATCATGTTCATCTGTACCATGCTGCTGCCAGTGCTGGCCCTATACAGCTGGATATCTCCTGCCTGTTCTTCATGTTCCATCTGTACCATGCTGCTGCCACTTCTGGCCCTATACAGCTGGACATCGCCTGCCTGTCCATATTCTATCTCGCACTCAACAAATATGAGAAATCTGTATCTGCTCCCCTCCAAAAAAAATGATATTTTTGAGATGGCTTTTTAAAAATCCATTGCTTATTCACTTTCAAGCAGCAAAGCTATTTCTGAACCTAAAAAGGATGATTTTTGGTTGGTTTCCTTCACCAAGGGCCAAACTGTTTATGTACAAGAAATGTTGCAATTTATACAACAGAAATGTTATTGATTCCCTGAAACGTTTGTTGTCACTGCTGAAATAAGCCATTGCTTCTTCATGCTCTTATTTCTACCCTTGTAACACAAGTTTTCTTTCAGTATTTGTTCTGAATTTTGCTGCTAATAAAAAGATAAATAACGTTTATTAGAGTGTCAGGCGTCTGCTGTAATCAGCTATTTCTTCACGGTTCACATTGTCCCCAACAAATTGAATTTTTTTCCAAACAAAAGTTTACTGTTCTGCCACCCAAAAATGGAAATAAACCATTGCTTCATCAGCATTTTTTATCATAATCAATTTTATTGTGGGGAAGGAAAAAAATATAAAAAACTTTTACTGCTCTCCAAAAATAAAAAAAATATCAAAAAGGTCATAGCTGCAATAATAATAAGCTATTGTTTTTTTTATGCACCATAATGTCTTTCCATTTTGTCCAGGTCCCAGAGCTTCTCCAAAGTGACGAATAAATACCAAACCTGTCACTGCTCCCCAAAAAGAGATAATATTTTTTGACGGCTCAAAGAAACTAAGCCATTCCGTCTTCATTTTCCAAAATACTAACCTGTTGCCTGTACCAACATGTCTCCTCCATGCACCCCACATGAACATCGGCATCTGATTTCAAAAGGGATAATTTTAGGATTTTTTTTATTTTTAAAAAGCAAAAATTGTTGACAGTGCAGCTGCTGGTTACGACCTGTTACCATTCGATTACCCATGGCCAAATATGCTGAGGTCACTTTGACGTCATTATGTCTGGTGTCACAGAAAACATTAAAATCCATAAAGCCACATTATCGAGGGGTCATTCATTGCACACCCTGCTCCTCTCTCACATGGAATTGCACAAAGGACGCAGGGAAGAGGGTAAATTACATAAATCCAGGGGTGAGGAAACCAATTCAGATATGAATAGTTAACCCTTCCAGTTCCCATTGAAGCCAAGGCTCCCGGTGTGAACAAACAAGTCAGAATACCCATTGTGCTCTCTCCAGGATGAGCTGCTGTGATGAAAGAACTTCCCCCAGACTTGTGTCTCTGACGTAAAGCTATGAATATCGGGGTTTCTATACATCCGATATTGATGGGACGTACATTTTCAAGGTCAGGACTGCTGAGAACATCCCACAACCTGGCGCACGCGAGGTCAGCAAAGGGGGTGTGCGAATGTAACTTAGGTATTGATAAAAGGTCACGGCAAATTATCATCTGTGTTGATGTAGAGAGATACATATCAGCGTATGCAGGTTCCTGTCACTGGACGTTTTCAATCGAAGCGCTCTCCATCTCTGTGATCAGCGTAGTAAGTTCTTTGTTAAGACTGTGTATTTTACGTACTGTATATGCTGTATTGTTTTGTCGCACTTGTAAACTCTTCTGTATATTTTTGGTAAACACTGTCTATCATTCTGGATTAAAAAATCTAATTTAATAGTTCTGTTCCTTTTGTTCTGTAAACCGCCCCCCGAAGCCATATGTTACCTTCAGGCGTCCAGTCAGCCCGTACAAGCGACTGGTGCTGGCAGTGAGTAGTTCTTGGACTATCGTGGAGTTAGTGACCGCACCTGGAGTATATATACATTCCATGCGTTGGAATTGGAGGTGTATATACCATACGCTCACTGTTAGTTCCCCAATAATCGGCCTGTTAGTGGAAAGAGCCTGCGGCCTCCTGCGTTAATCGTTGTCTAATTGCGTATATGTTCAGGCGATAGGGGGCAGCAGAGAGCAGTGGGTGGATTTGAGAGACCTTCCAGTCTGTGATCTTTGACAGCTGTATACAGGGGTGGGATGCAGTCCTAGGGGACCTCAGAGTATTACACATCTTTTTTTGTAATTGGAAGATATGCAATAATGTTGATTTGATGTGAATTTAGTTTTCTAGCAAAATTTGTCGATGTTGGTGAATTTGAAAAGATTCACTAATAATTAGAGAATAAGAAGTTGTCCTGCGCAGCTGACATAGAATACGCAGAGAATTATCATTAGCGCTTATTATTCAGCGCGGATCTTGGGAGCGCGGCTCCGACTGGTAATGAGTCTCACATTTCGCTCTGACTTTTATCCACTTTATAAGACATGGAACGAGGAGTAAAAAAAAAAAAAAATCTTAATGAAAACTCGTAGAACAATCGGGGGTTGTTGCGTCTCGCCGTTTGCAGTGCGATGTGCGTCGCTTTAATTAAGTGTTGTGCCTGCTGGGAGCGGCTGATTTCCATAACAAACTCTGGAGTGTTAATGCGCCGCACCTCATTCATTACCGGTAATTAGATATAGATTCCCCAACAACATCGTCCTTTTTGATAAATTACCCCCCAGGCACTCGCTGTCACGCGATTAGCATGTTTCCAATGTATCCGATAAATCATTCGCCGGCGTCTCGCGGCGGCGGGGAGGGTGTATTTTACATCAAATATTAAGAGTCCATTTCTGTGATTTACACTTTTTCTGTGGTCTCATCTCCGGACGATCAGACGATTATTTACAATCATTTCTGAAGATGAAATCACATTTGATTTTAATGTTTGTTTTGCTGAGTAGAGACGATGAGACGCGGAGTCGCTTCACCGCTGCTATGCTGATCCTCGGGGAAGGCACACACTGACGCCGCTGCCTTGTCCGGCCCTGATGTGGGGCAGCTGCGCTCGTTTAACCAGACGTCCAGCGCAGCCAATGACAGCGAGAGTGATCAGGTACACTCCGTCAGATCTAGGCAGCTGCATCACCTGAGCCCCCAAATAATGTGATCCAAACCTGACCCACAGCCATACGTGATGTTTCCCAGTATAGGACCTAGATCCATGACAATCTGTAGTTTGGAATTGCTGCAATACTGACAGGATAATGACACTGACACTCGGGGTACGAGATAGAATCCTAGAATATCAAAGTTGGAAGATACCCCCAGGGTCATCGGGACCTCCAGAGTCATCGTGTCCTTAACTCAATGCATGATTCACTAAATCATCTCAGATAGATGTGTGTCCAGCCTCTGTGTGAAGACTTCCATTGAAGGAGAACTCACCACCTCTTGTGGAAGCCTGTTCCACTCATAGATCACCCTCAGTGATCTTTTTTCTTTGTTTCATCCCATTGCTTCTCGTGTTTCCTTGTGCAAATGAGAATAAAGATGATCCCTCTACAATGTGACAGCCCTTGAGATATTTGTAGACAGCTATTAAGTCTCCTCTCAGTCTTCTTTTTTTGCAGCTAAACAATCCCAAATCCTGCAACCGTTCCTCATAGGACATGGTTTGCAGACCGGTCACTATTCTGGTCGCTCTTCTCTGAACTTGCTCCAGTTTGTTGATGTCTTTTTTAAAATGTGGTGCCCAAAACTGGACACAGTATTCCAGATGAGGTCTGACCAAAGAGGAGTAGAGGGCAATAATGACCTCACGTGATCTAGACTGTATGCTTCTGTTGATACATCCTAGAATTGTATTTGCCTTTTTTTGCTGCTGCATCACACTGTTGACTCATGTTCAGTCTGTGATCCATTAGTATACCCAAGTCTTTTTCACATGTGCTGTTGCTTAGTTCTATTCCTGAAAAAGAGAAATTAGCGGGCACCGCTCATAATAGTTACAAAATATAATAAGGGGTGCAACTATTGCGCATGAAAACGAGTTATGGACATAGAAGAAGAAAAAGACAGCGCAAATAAAAGTACACATACCCCACATAGCAAGTGAAAAAAGGCTTTATTGAGAACACAAAATGCAAAAACATACAAACATTTAAAGACATCCATATAAAGCGTATATAGACATGCACAAACTCCCAATAGAGTATAAATAAACGGGCTAACAAAAATAATAAATCCTAAATTCAATCGATACAACTCCTATGCGAATAAGCCAGCAGTGGCAAGAAAAAAAAAAATGATGCATGAATACAAAAGCAACCGGCCAATGTGTGAACTGTTATGTTTCGGTAGCTGAGGAGTGCAGGTAAAAAGGCAATACACCAGAGCAGTTGGAATCTATGAGATTGCAGTACCCTGACTAACCACAACAACTAGAGGCAGCCGTGGAGCGTTCCTACGTTGGTCCTAGACGCCTCGTCACAGCCTGAGAAACTAACTACACCTAAAGATAGATATAGGAAAGCTATCTGCCCCGGAGCAGAACCCCAAAGATAATAGAAAGCCCCAAACATGTAATGGCGGTTAGACAAGATGAAATACTGACATAGAAAGAAAATAGTATGAGCAAACGCTGGGGCCCAAACTAACTAAATAGAAAAGGATAGGAAGGGTACTTACTGCAATCCCAGAAAACCCTGAAAAGCACCAACTCTACTAATTTCAAAAACACCTGAGATCACACGACCTCTACCACCTAAATTAGCTCTCTGGTGTAACAAAATCAAAACAGCAGCCACTGAAAAAACTGGAAAAAGCAAAAGTACAAACATCAGTGGCTGAACTAAACTGAGAGGGCAAAAGCCCCGGAGGGGACCCTGAAGGCCCCCACAGAAGTGCAGGACAAAAAGCAAAAATCAAGCACAAAAACAAAAAGAGGAAAATGTCTTATCTGTTAGCAGGAGATGCAGACACGACACAGCAGGCTACAAGGGAAACAGGAATCAAAGTAGAGACCAGAACAATTGATCACCGGCAACCCTGATGGGAAAGTGACTCCCTTATATAAGACCAGTCAGTAACACCTGATTCCCAATCCTCACAATCTTCAAAATCTTCACTGGACAGACCAGCACCGCTTGTAACCACCAGAGGGAGCCTCTGCTCAGAACTCATCCCAAGCCCACTCACAACAGTGAACTTCAGCAATATGTATGCCTCCTACACAAGCCCCTTTTTTAAATCAGTTTATAGCAGCACAAATATTGCACAATCATGGAAAAAAAGGAAGGGATAAAAGTATAATACAACTAAGGTCTAAAATAGAGACACCAAAGTTGTTAAACAATTGCTGTAAGTTGCAGAAAATATACACAATAAGGCCGGGATCACACATGCGAGAAACACGGACGAGTCTCGCATGTGAATTCCCGGCACTGACGCCGGCACTCGGGAGCGGAGCGAGCGGCTGCATAGAAATACAAGCAGCTGAACGCTCCGCTCCCGAGTGCCGGCGGCAGTGCCGGGAATTCACATGCGAGACTCGTCCGTGTTTCTCGCATGTGTGATCCCGGCCTAAGACATATACTTGCCACAACCCGGAGTGTAATGAGACTTCCATGCAAATAAGCCAGCAGTGGCAGGAAAAAAATAAAAAATGATGCATAAATACAAAAGCATCCAGCCAATGTGTGAACAGCAGCAATATGTATGCCTCCTATGACTAAGTGCACACGATCAGGATTATTTGCGTTTTTTCGCGTTTTTTTGCGGGAAAAAACGCGTCAAAAACGCATGAATTAAGCATCCTATCATTTAGAATGAATTCCGCAATTTTTGTGCACATGGAAAAAGAACCAACATGTTCATTAATTTCGCGGAATTCTAGCATTTTTCCCGCTATATTATTGACCTAGAAAGTTCAGGAAAAAATCGCGGTAAAAATACGCAAAATCCACGAAAAAAACGCACGTTTTTACCGCGGAAAAAGTCAGGTTTTGCTCAGGAAAATTCTGCACAAATTCCTGACGTGTGCACTTAGCCTAAACAACCCCTTTAAAGCAACCTGACGGAACTGGAGAGGATCTGCCAGGAAGAATGGCAGAGGATCCCCAAATCCAGGTGTGAAAAACTTGTTGCATCATTCCAAGAAGACTCATGGCTGTACTAGCTCAAAAGGTGCTTCTATTCAATACTGAGCAAAGGGGCTGAATACTTATGACCATGGGAGATTTCAGGTTTTATTATTTAATAAATTTGCAAAAATTTCTACATTTCTGTTTTTTTCAGTAAAGATGGGGTGCAGAGTGTACATTAATGAGAAAAAATTGACTTTTTTGCATGTACCACATGGCTGCAATGAAACAAAGAGTGAAAAATTTAAAGGGGTCTGAATACTTTCCGTACACACTGTAGATTAGTCTGACATGACTTGTTTGCTATAAACCCATGCTGGCTCTGGTTAATCACTGTATTCTTATCCTAGTGCTTATGTTCATGCTTTGTAATAATTTGTTCACAGATCTTTCCTGGTACAGAAGTAAGGCTCACTGGCCTGTAATTTCCTGGTATAGAAGTAAGGCTCGCTGGCCTGTAATTTCCTGGTATAGAAGTAAGGCTCGCTGGCCTGTAATTTCCTGGTATAGAAGTAAGGCTCGCTGGCCTGTAATTTCCTGGTATAGAAGTAAGGCTCGCTGGCCTGTAATTTCCTGGTATAGAAGTAAGTGTCACGACGTATAACAGATATATTCAAAGATAGCAACCTATATCTAATGTGACATCATTCTAAGTTTCATATAATAGAGAAAATCAACATGTATACATAGTATCTGCCAGCAATGTCTTACCTGACATAATATCCTATGTATTGTGGGTCAATACTGTGTACGTGTCACGCTGTCTCTGGATAGAGGTGGACCGGGGTCTATGCTGACCCTGAACTGGGGTCCTGACTAGTCCCTCTACCTGGAGGTACTGTTAATGGTACAGAGGTCCAGGCCGCCAGCGTAACCCTGTCTCCTGTAGATCCCTGACCACTGTAATCTAGTCCTGAGAAGGACCCTGATTACCACCACAGGGAATGGGCAGGTCACAGCTTACACACAGTCTAAGACAAACGAAACAGACAAGGGGTAAAGAAAACACAGCCTTGCATACAACACTTCCACTACAGAGGAACACAAAAGGTTAAGGAGATAAACAATAAGCGAGGAGAGGAAAAACCACAACAGGCACTCTTAGCTTAAGTCTTCTCAGAAACGATCCGCTCTGCTGGACTGAATGAATGCTTTCACCGGCAACTTCCCCAGCAGACCAGCAGGTATATGAAGGAAGCTAATTAACAAAACATCAATCGCAGCTGGGCGAGGCTGGTCAGTCCAGCACCGAGAGAGAAAGAATTAACTCCCTCAGTGCCGAAAAACACCAGCACCAGAAACTCAGCTGTGCGAAGTCAGGGTGTGCAATCGCGACGATCTCCGCTGCGACACACCCGTGACAGTACCCCCCCTTCTACGAGGGGCCTCTGGACCCTCAGGGCCTGGTCTATCTGGGTGAGTAGTGTGGAAGGCCCGAACCAAACGGTCTGCGTTAATATCCGACGCAGAAACCCACATCCTCTCCTCAGGACCATACCCCCTCCAATGAACAAGGTACTGAAGGGACCGGCGATTCAGACGTGAGTCAATGATCTTCGATACCTGAAACTCCAAATTACCATTGACCACCACAGGAGGAGGAGGTAGAGGTGACGGTATAACTGGTGCCACGTACCTCTTAAGCAACGATTTGTGGAACACATTGTGGATTTTAAATATAGGAGGGAGGTCAAGACGGAAAGCCACAGGATTAATTATCGAACTGATCCTGTATGGCCCGATGAACCTGGGACCGAGTTTCCAGGAGGGAACCTTAAGTTTTATATTCTTGGTAGACAACCATACCAGATCGTTCACACTTAGGTCCGGACCAGACACTCTCCTCCTATCAGCCATACGTTTGTATTGGTTCCCCATAGTGCTCAGATTATTAAGCACTTCTCTCCACACTGAAGCAAGTGACGACGAAAATCGTTCCTCCTCAGGAACCCCAGAAGAGCCCCCCCCCATTGAAAGTACAAAACTGGGGGTGAAAACCATATGCCCCAAAAAACGGGGACTTACCAGTGGACTCGCTCCACCTATTGTTAAGAGCGAACTCTGCCAGAGGCAAGAAAGAAGACCAGTCCTCTTGGTTCTCTGAGACAAAACACCGGAGATATGTCTCTAAGCTCTGATTCAGACGCTCCGTCTGACCATTGGTCTGCGGGTGAAAAGCCGAAGAAAATGACAACTGCATCCCCCGACGAGAACAAAATGCCTTCCAGAATTTGGACACAAACTGAGACCCCCGATCCGACACCACATCGGAAGGCAACCCGTGAAGTCTCACAATCTCCCCAATGAACACCTGCGCCAGAGTTTTAGCATTAGGAAGAGCAGGAAGAGCAATAAAATGTGCCATTTTGCTGAACCTGTCAACTACAACTAGTATGACAGTTTTACCTGAAGACGGAGGAAGGTCCGTAATGAAGTCCATAGACAGATGGGTCCATGGACGCTCCGGGATTTTCAACGGTAAAAGGGCCCCAGACGGACGGGTATGTGGGGTCTTAGAGCGCGCACATACCCCACAGGACGCGACAAAAGTTACCACCTCTTTATTTAAGTTAGGCCACCAAAACCGGCGAGAAACGAGATCTACAGTTGCTTTACTCCCTGGGTGTCCTGCCAAAGCGAATTATGATGTGCCTCGATTACCTTTTGTCTTAACTGATCTGGAACAAACAGTTTCCCTGGAGGTCCTACAGGGGCGTCCCCCTGAGCCTCCAATACCTCCTCCTCAAGCTCAGAGCATACAGCCGACACCACAACTCCCTCCTGAAGAATAGGAACCGGGTCATCCGTCTTCCCGGCCCCCGGGAAACTGCGAGACAAGGCATCCGCCTTTACATTTTTTGACCCAGGACGATATGTGACGACAAAATTAAACCTGGTAAAAAACAACGACCATCGAGCTTGTCTGGAATTCAGACGTTTTGCAGACTCTAAATACAGCAGGTTCTTGTGATCAGTAATGACGGTGACCGGGTGGACTGCCCCCTCCAAAAAGTGACGCCACTCTTCAAAAGCTAACTTAATGGCCAAGAGTTCCCTATTGCCGACATCATAATTCCTCTCGGCGGACGACAATTTTTTAGAGAAGAAAGCGCACGGATGCCATTTACCAGGGGACAGCCTTGAGATAATACCGCACCCACTCCTACGTCAGATGCGTCTACCTCCACAATGAACGGTTGTGATGCATCAGGTTGGATGAGAACGGGTGCTGAAGCAAAACATTTTTTCAAGGAGGAAAATGCTTGACAAGCTTTGTCAGACCACCTAGAAAAATCCGTCCCTTTTTTTGTCATGTCAGTGAGAGGTTTGACAACAGATGAGAAATTACGAATAAATTTCCGGTAGTAGTTAGCAAACCCCAGGAAACGCTGCAGTGCTTTAAGATCCTCTGGCCGATCCCATTCAAGCACAGCCTTCACTTTCCCAGGGTCCATACGGAAACCGGAAGCTGACACCAGGAATCCTAAAAACTGAAGTTCCTGTATGGCGAATACACACTTCTCCCATTTGGCGTACAGTTTATTATCTCGCAAGATCTGTAACACCTGTCTCACATGCTCCTGATGAGACACAAGATCCGGCGAGTAAATTAAGATGTCATCTAGATAAATGACAACAAACTGTCCCACTAGGTGGCGAAAGATGTCATTAACAAAATGTTGAAACACCGCCGGGGCAGTAGTCAGACCGAAAGGCATGACAAGGTTCTCATAATGTCCCTCCGGAGTGTTAAACGCCGTCTTCCACTCATCCCCCTCCTTTATCCTAATCAGATTATACGCCCCCCTGAGATCCAACTTAGAGAACCATTTGGCGCCCACAATCTGATTGAAGAGATCAGGAATAAGTGGGAGCGGATACGGATCTCGGACCGTAATCCGATTAAGCTCACGGAAATCCAGGTAAGGGCGTAGGCCTCCATCTTTTTTCTTCACAAAGAAGAACCCCGCGGCCACTGGGGAAGATGAAGGTCTAATATGCCCCTTGGCCAGACTTTCCGAAATATAATCCTTCATAGCTTGCCTCTCAGGACCAGAAAGGTTATATAACCTAGATTTTGGTAACTTAGCATCAGGAAGCAATTTTATAGCACAGTCATATGCGCGATGAGGAGGTAATTCTTGACACCCTTCTTCTGAAAACACATCCTCAAAGTCCTCCAGAAAAGGAGGTAAGGTTCTAGGCACGACCGTACCGATGACCGTGTTCATGCAGTTACTATTGCGAAATTCACCCCATTGGCTTATCTCTCTGGATTGCCAATTAATAACTGGGTTATGTTTAGTTAACCAAGGAAGTCCCAACACAATAGGAGTGGGAAGGCCCTCCAACACATAACAAGACAATAGTTCTTTATGTATTGCCCCTACTCGAAGGTCTATGTTATGCACGGCTTGCACAAAGCTACCTTGACCGAGAGGCCTGGCGTCAATAGAGAATATAGGGATCGGTTTGGCCAATACACTCAGTTGCATACCTTGCACCTGGGCAAACCGAGCATCCACCAGATTAGCCGCGGCCCCACTATCCAGAAGAACAGAAATCCTCTCAGTTCTCGTACCTACCACCACCTCCGCTGGTACGAGAAACTGAGACGGACTTGGGGACGAAATACATACTCCCAGATTGTCGTCCACCACACAACCTGGGATTAATAGTTTTCCGGCGACTTCTTGCTCAGTACAGTACGGGATCGACACCCCTCAATAAAATGTCCCTCTCTCCCGCAGAAGAAACACCTTCTTGTTTTGAGGCGCACCGCCGATCCCCTCCCTCGGAATGATGTCCCTCCCAACTGCATAGGTTCCTCGGAACAAACCAGGGGAACCTCAATATTAGGGACTTTAGAAGGAGGTGGAGTCATCACAGGGGGCGGAGTTACCCCACATCTCTCCCGAAGCCGTCTATCAATACGAATAGCAAGGGCCATAGCAGCCTCCAGTGACGGGGGAGAATCATACTGAGCCAACACATCTTTTAATTTATCAGATAAACCTTGACAAAACTGGCTCTTAAGAGCCGGGTCATTCCACTGAGTATCCGTGGCCCACCTACGGAACTCTGAAGAAAATTCCTCCGCCGGACGATCTCCCTGCTGTATCCTACGTAACTTCATTTCAGCAAGGGAGACCCGATCTGGGTCATCATATACCAGACCCAGGGCTGTAAAAAATAGGTCCACTGACTGGAGAGCCGGGGAGCCCGGGGGGAGAGAGAACGCCCAGGATTGAGGGTCCCCTTGTAAGAGCGAGATGACAATTCCCACCCTCTGATCCTCACTCCCCGACGACTGCGGCCGCAGCCGAAAATACAATTTACATGCTTCCCGGAAAGTAAAAAACTTGTCCCGCCCACCAGTGAACCTGTCCGGGAGAGCAACTTTAGGTTCAAATCTGGTTTGCTCCCGGGGGTACAAAACCTTGGACTTAACGTCCGTCAGCTCCATGGACAAACTCTGCAACTGCTGAGCTAAATGGGCTACTGGATCCATGGTGGCTGGGGAGAATCTTTAGAGTGGCCGGTGAAAATGTCACGACGTATTACAGATATATTCAAAGATAGCAACCTATATCTAATGTGACATCATTCTAAATTTCATATAATAGAGAAAATCAACATGTATACATAGTATCTGCCAGCAATGTCTTACCTGACATAATATCCTATGTATTGTGGGTCAATACTGTGTACGTGTCACGCTGTCTCTGGATAGAGGTGGACCGGGGTCTATGCTGACCCTGAACTGGGGTCCTGACTAGTCCCTCTACCTGGAGGTACTGTTAATGGTACAGAGGTCCAGGCCGCCAGCGTAACCCTGTCTCCTGTAGATCCCTGACCACTGTAATCTAGTCCTGAGAAGGACCCTGATTACCACCACAGGGAATGGGCAGGTCACAGCTTACACACAGTCTAAGACAAACGAAACAGACAAGGGGTAAAGAAAACACAGCCTTGCATACAACACTTCCACTACAGAGGAACACAAAAGGTTAAGGAGATAAACAATAAGCGAGGAGAGGAAAAACCACAACAGGCACTCTTAGCTTAAGTCTTCTCAGAAACGATCCGCTCTGCTGGTCTGAATGAATGCTTTCACCGGCAACTTCACCAGCAGACCAGCAGGTATATGAAGGAAGCTAATTAACAAAACATCAATCGCAGCTGGGCGAGGCTGGTCAGCCCAGCACCGAAAGAGAAAGAATTAACTCCCTCAGTGCCGAAAAAACACCCAGCACCAGAAACTCAGCTGTGCGAAGTCAGGGTGTGCAATCGCGACGATCTCCGCTGCGACACACCCGTGACAGTAAGGCTCGCTGGCCTGTAATTTCCTAGTATAGAAGTAAGGCTCACTGGCCTGTAATTTCCTGGCTCCGTCTTCTTTACTTTTTTGAAGATAGGGACAACATTTCCCCTTCTCCAATCTTCTGGGACTTTTCCTGTTTTCCAGGATTTTTCAAAGATTTTGGCTAGTGGTTCTGTAATTTCCTCTAACTCTTTTAGTTCCCTAGGATGTAATTGGATCAGGATATTTAAATTCATGTAAATTAGCTCAGTGTTCCCTCAACGTCTCTCTGTTTTTGGATAGTGTGGATTATTTTTTTCCTTCAATGACCCCATGAGGATCAGTTGATGTTACATTTCCTTTCTTAGAGAAAACAGATGCAAAATAGGAATGTAAAAGTTCAGGTTCTCAACATCATTTTTGACCACTTCACCATTTTCATCCTGTAAAAATCCTATAGTATCTTTGACTATGACGCTGACACTCAGGGTACGGAATAATGACGCTGACACTCAGGGTACATGATGATGATGCTGACACTCGGAGTACGGGATGACGCTGACACTCAGTGTACGGAATAATGATGCTGACACTCGGGGTACGGAATAATGACGCTGACACTCGGGGTACAGGATAATGATGCTGACACTCGGGGTACAGGATGATGATGCTGACACTCGGGGTACGGAATAATGACGCTGACACTCGGGGTACGGGATGACGCTGACACTCGGGGTACGGAATAATGACGCTGACACTCGGGGTACGGGATGACGCTGACACTCGGGGTACGGAATAATGACGCTGACACTCGGAGTATGGGAAAATTATACTGACACTCGGGGTATGGGATGAAGCAGCCATATTCCAGATAGCGGTTTGGGGTGTCAGTCATGTTTGGGGGGGTCCTACTCCATTTTCTGGCGGAGTGGTTGGACGTGTCGCGGTTGGGGTCGCAGCTCTTCACGCCATTTCCTGGTGTCTCCGCAGTGCAGCATCTTGTCCCTGGTGTTTGGGGAGAAGCCGTCTGGGCCTGGAGGTAACTGGAGCCGGTGGCTCGGTGTCAGTGACCTCAGGACAGACAGCAGAGGTGATGAGGGCGGTGGACGCCATTGATCGGCTCCAGGAATGTTTGTACATTGCTGATAATGGCGCCACACCCGCTCCTGACCTCCAGATGTAATTTGTATAGATCTACACGTGAGTGGCGGGCACAGGGAGATCACCCCGGGGAGGTAACCTGACCGTGGCCCTCCGCCCGCCTAATGCTCGGCTCATGGATCTGTGTGGGCTGCAGGTAATGGCGCAGCGCTGCCTTCACTACACATCCTGCTGCAAGGCCCCAAATCGATCAATACAAATTGGCTTATACTATCTGGTCTGTGATGGGGGGCTGGTAATCTCCAGTGTTTACTGTAAATAATGTGTGCCCCCCACAGAGATCACCAGGGGAGTCCAGCAGAGAGATGGCGGCAACAAGAAGTCTCATCATCCAGAGCCTTGTAGTGGTGAGGTGTGTGCAGTGCTGTGCAAAAGTCCTAGGCGGGGGCGAAAAACGCTGCAGAGCATGAAATGTTCACAGTAGAGGTGAGCGGAGCCGGCGGCTACATGGGAGGACCACGGATCTCCCCCTCAGGCGTCACCGGCCCGGCTTTTCATCAGCAATGATGATACCAGTGCTGACAAGTCAAACGTCTCTTCGGGAATGCCGGAAGGGAAGAGGTCGGGGACCTCCCATCTATTATTCAAACACCACAACCCCTCTGTATACCTGACCAATGCCCAAACCCCATAACCTCCTTATCCAACATCACGGAAGGGGAGCTTGCTCATCTTCTCTCCAAATCACACCTCACCACTTGTGCACTCGACCCCATCCCACCTCCTCCCCAACCTCACCACCACTATAATTCCATCACTAACCCACCTCTTCAACCTATCACTATCTTCTGGTACCTTCCCTTCTGCTTTCAAACATGCCACAATCACGCCTATCCTTAAAAAGCCAACCCTCGACCCAACCGCTATGTCCAGCTATCGCCCAATATCGCTGCTCCCATTCGCTTCCAAACTCCTGGAGCTGCACGTCCACGCTGAGCTTTCCTACCACCTCTCATCTAACTTGCTCTTTGACAATCTACAATCTGGTTTCCGCCCCCATCATTCCACTGAGACAGCCCTGACCAAAATTACTAATGACCTACTTACAGCCAAAGCGAACGGACAATACTCTATACTCCTCCTTCTAGACCTGTCCTCTGCTTTTGACACAGTTGACCACTGCCTCCTACTACAGATCCTCTTTTCCTTTGGCATCAAGGACCTCGCCCTATCCTGGATCTCCTCATACCTCTCCAACCGCACATTCAGCGTCTCCCACTCCCACACTACCTCCTCATCCCACCCTCTCTCTGTTGGAGTCCCCCAAGGCTCTGTTCTAGGACCCCTACTCTTCTCAATCTATACACTTGGCCTGGGGCAACTCATAAAGTCCCACGGATTCCAGTACCACCTTTATGCCGATGACACTCAGATCTACCTCTCTGGCCCTGACGTCACCTCTCTGCTCTCCAGAATCCCGGAGTGTCTATCAGCCATATCCTCCTTCTTCTCCTCCCGTTTCCTCAAACTGAAAGTGGACAAATCTGAACTGATCATCTTTCCCCCATCTCACAGATCTTCCTGACCTGACCTATCCATCACAATTAACGACATCATGCTTTCCCCGTTCTGGAGGTCTGCTGCCTCGGAGTAACCCTTGACTTTGCCCTGTCCTTCAAACCGCACATCCAAGCTCTTTCTACCTCCTGTCACCTCCAGCTCAAAAATATTTCCAGAATCCGTCCTTTCCTCAACCCTCAATCTACTAAAATGATTGTGCATGCCCTCATCATCTCCCGCCTCGACTTCTGCAACATCCTTTTCTGTGGCCTCCCTGCTAACACCCTCGCACCTCTCCAGTCCATCCTTAACTCTGCTGCACGACTAATTCACCTCTCTCCACGCTACTCCTCCACGTCTCCCCTCTGCAACTCTCTTCACTGGCTCCCACTTCCTCAGCGAATCCAATTCAAATTACTAATACTGACCTACAAGGCCATCTATAACCTGTCTCCTCCATATATCTCTGAACTAATCTCCCGATACCTTCCCTCACGTAATCTCCGGTCCTCCCAAGACATCCTTCTCTCCTCCACACTTATTCGCTCCTCACCCATCCGCCTCCAAGACTTCTCCCGAATATCCCCCATCCTCTGGAATTCTTTGCCCCAACACGTCCGACTATCAACCACATTCGGATCCTTCAGACAGAACCTGAAAACCCATCTCTTCAGGAAAGCCTACAGCCTGCAATGACCCTGCTGCCTCCTCACCACTACCGGAGATATCGCCTCACCAACACCGGAGCTGCCGCCTCACCAACACCGGAGCTACCACCTCACCAACACCGGAGCTACCACCTCACCAACACCGGAGATATTGCCTCACCAACACCAGAGCTACCGCCTCACCAACACCGGAGCTAACGTCTCACCAACACCGGAGCTACCGCCTCAACCAACACCGGAGCTACCGCCTCACCAACACCGGAGCTAACGTCTCACCAACACCGGAGCTACCGCCTCAACCAACACCGGAGCTACCGCCTCACCAACACCGGAGCTACCGCCTCACCAACACCGGAGCTACCGCCTCACCAACACCGGAGCTACCACCTCACCAACACCGGAGATATTGCCTCACCAACACCAGAGCTACCGCCTCAACCAACACCGGAGCTACCGCCTCACCAACACCGGAGTTACCGCCTCAACCAACACCGGAGTTACCGCCTCAACCAACACCGGAGCTACCGTCTCACCAACACCGGAGCTACCGACTCACCAACACCGGAGCTACCACCTCACCAACACCGGAGATATTGCCTCACCAACACCAGAGCTACCGCCTCACCAACACCGGAGCTAACGTCTCACCAACACCGGAGCTACCGCCTCAACCAACACCGGAGCTACCGCCTCACCAACACCGGAGCTAACGTCTCACCAACACCGGAGCTACCGCCTCAACCAACACCGGAGCTACCGCCTCATCAACACCGGAGCTACCGCCTCACCAACACCGGAGCTACCGCCTCACCAACACCGGAGATATTGCCTCACCAACACCAGAGCTACCGCCTCAACCAACACCGGAGCTACCGCCTCACCAACACCGGAGTTACCGCCTCAACCAACACCGGAGCTACCGCCTCACCAACACCGGAGCTACCGCCTCACCAACACCGGAGCTGCTGCAACCCCCAACTTGCTGTCTCCTTCCCCACCATCCTGTAGAATGTAAGCCCGAAAGGGCAGGGTCCTCTCCCCTCTGTATCAGTCTGTCATTGTTAGTTTACTGTAAGTGATATCTGTAATCTGTATGTAACCCCTTCTCATGTACAGCACCATGGAATCAATGGCGCTATAGAAATAAATAATAATAATAATCTAGCAGCTAGGTCCCGCTGACCCGGACTGGAGACCCCCGAATCCATTCGCTCATCTCTAGTCAACAGGTTATATCAACTAACAAAACAGAAAATCACTGAAGAGAAATATAAATACCATAAATACCTGGTGACCGCCCATCACCTCCATCATCAGTATCTGGTGACCGCCCATCACCTCCATCATCAGTATCTGGGGATCGCCCGTCTCCTCCACCATCAGTATCTGGTGACCGCCCATCACCTCCATCATCAGTATCTGGTGACCGCCCATCACCTCCATCATCAGTATCTGGGGATCGCCCATCACCTCCATCATCAGTATCTGGGGATCGCCCGTCTCCTCCACCATCAGTATCTGGTGACCACCCATCACCTCCATCATCAGTATCTGGTGACCGCCCATTGCCTCCATCATCAGTATCTGGTGACCGCCCATCACCTCCATCATCAGTATCTGGGGATCGCCCGTCTCCTCCACCATCAGTATCTGGTGACCGACCGTCGCCTCCACCATCAGTATCTGGTTACCAGATACTGATGATGGAGGCGATGGGTGGTCACCAGATACTGATGGTGGAGGAGACGGGCGATCCCCAGATACTGATGGTGGAGGAGACGGTCGGTCACCAGATACTGATGATGGAGGTGATGGGCGGTCACCAGATACTGATGATGGAGGCAATGGGCGGTCACCAGATACTGATGATGGAGGTGATGGGCGGTCACCAGATACTGATGATGGAGGTGATGGGAGGTCACCAGATACTGATGGGATTTACATTTAACTTTTGTTCTTTCACTTTTTATTTTCATTAATAAAAGGAAAATATTAACACTTCTATTTTTGGAGACTTCTTACTCTGCAGCATTCTTTCAACACCCACCTAAAACTTTTATACTGTACCATATATCACCCACATGATATCAGCCCCTCTTATAACGCTCCAGTACTGATATAACCCCAGACATTACACCATATGTGACTGATATCAGCCCCTCTTATAACGCTCCAGTACTGATATAACCTCCAGACATTACATCATATGTGACTGATATCAGCCTCTTATAACGCTCCAGTACTGATATAACCCCTAGACATTACACCATATGTGACTGATATCAGCCCCTCTTATAACGCTCCAGTACTGATATAACCTCCAGACATTACACCATATGTGACGTGGTGGGATAGTGTCTTCTGCTCGGGTGTTATCCGAGAATCTGGGCGTGCTCGTATATTATGTTCCAGTCTCTGCTGCTGCTTTGTTTGCGGTTGTTGGACAGTCTTAATTGATTGCTTCCCACGCTAATCAGTTCAGCTCAGGTCAGCCGGGGACTCCCTGTGACGTCACTGATGCTGTGTGGAGCTAATCACTTCCTCTCCTGTCTCCGGTCCTCGCTGTAAACCGGTTAACCCTTTGTGAAGGATTACAGCGTTGGACCTGACTGAGTGCCGGATAGGTAAGAAAACCTGACTGGGCGGCACGGTGGCTCAGTGGATAGCACTGCAGCCTTGCAGCGCTGGAGTCCTGGGCTCAAATCCCACCTAGGACAACATCTGCAAGGAGTTTGTATGTTCTCCCCGTGTTTGTGTGGGTTTCCTCCGGGTTCTCCGGTTTCCTCCCACACTCCAAAAACATACTGATAGGGAATCTAGATTGTGAGCTCCATCGGGGACAGCGACGATAATGTGTGCAAACTGTAAAGCGCTGCGGAATATGTTAGTGTTATTATTAAGAATATGGTTGTTTTACTATTTTTTTTTATTACAGGAGAACAAGGGCTTCACAAGGAATACCAGTACAATAAAATATGGTCAAAAACTGTGTGATTATTTCATTAAAATTATTTTTAATTAAAGTGTGTGTGTTTTATTTTTCTTTCATACAATAGGATTAATAATTGAGAGTTGTCTAATTGACAACTCTCAATTATTAACCTGGCTTAAAGTCACCGTTCAATAGCAAGGTGGCTTTAACCCATTATTAACCCATTAGCCACCGCTACAGGGCAATGGGAATAGACCGGCAAAGTGCCAGAAAGGGCGCATCTAATTATAGATTTGCCTTTTCTGGGGTGGCTGGGGACAGATGTTAGTAGTCAGGGGGGCACAAAATAAATGTACCCTCCCTAGGCTATTATTATTTGCCCCCACTCGCTGGCTTTGCTTGTCTGGTGGAGAAAATACAACGGGAGCCCACGCATTTTTTTACAACAAATTTACACATTTAATTAACCCTACATGTCTGCAATTTTGCACACATACACTCATGTAATTGTTAGTGAAAACCATATATCAAACTACATGAAATTACATGGTTAACTGTATGTAAACCAAGTGTCATTTCATGTCGGGTCTGTAATTTCACAAAAGCCGGCAATTGAATTAGCGGCTATTACAGTATGTAGAAGTGTATGAACTATAAATATATATATAGATATATGAATATATCTATTCTTTATTTTGTTATTTAAATACTATTCATTTGGATCCATTATATGTCGGTTTTGCTAGCCACTGACAAAATCTCGCAAGTCGGATGTGAAACGTACGCTCAGATGTGACTGAATCGCATCCTCGCAGTACAATCGGATGACAAACGGATCAGTGTTCATGAAACTTTTGTGCGATAATCGTCCGACTAAAACGGTCCGATTTTTTAGACGTTGTGTGTGACCCCGGCCTTAAAGTTAGGATAGTCCCAACTACGGTCACCGTTAAGTGGTGGGATGATTTTCGCATTTTTTTGATAAAAAGCTTGTTAACTAAGTCCCGAAGTACGGTATATTATTTTCACGCACTGTGCTGTTTATTTACTGCTGAGTATTCAGCCATTAGGTTTCTGTCTTTGCGCTTTTCTATGATTCTCCGTCTGCCATCTAGGACCTTATCTCTCGCTTTCTTACAAAATATACATGAGTTAATTTTCATTAGTATATAGATATAGACACATACAGAGTTGTATATATAAGATGCCAATAAATAATCAACTGGCAGCAAATATCACCGGTGATAACTGATCAATAGTAGAGGGGCTCACCCACCAACACCCAACGCGCGGGTCACTATTTCTTCATCAGGGGTGGTTGGTGAGAAGGTAACCCAGGTATTTAAAGAAGTGCTCGTCCCATTACAGTGTTCATCCTCTTAATATACTGCAGTCATCATATCATACAGCACTGTGCACTTACAATTGCTCATTTTCTACCCAGTTAATTCTTCTCTTTTCTGCTCTATGTAGAAGCAGGAAGTCTCTTGTCCCTGCATTTATCATTCCCCTCTTCAACTTCTAACCCAGCTGCTATACTCATCTTCCTTCCAGGGACTTCACAGCAGCCTAGGATTGTAGTTCTAATGATGACTCATGCAGGTAAAAGTGACTTCCTATTTGCACATAGAGCTTATAAGGGTTCGCCTGGTCAGTTTTTAATCAGGTAGTGTCATAGACCTAATGGGAAACAGAAGAATTACCTGGGGTGAAAGGTATAATGAGCAATTCTAAGTACACAATGCTATATAATATGATGACTGCAATATATTAAGAGGATAAAAACTTTGATTTGAGGAGGAGGATGATGATGAGGAGGAGGAAGAGGAGAAGTGCTTCTTTAAGGAAAATGTATCCAATGAGATGAGTGCAAAATAATCCCAAAGGTGAAATTAATACAAGTATATAAAATCGACACAGAGTGGAGATGCAGAGAAGCGACACATGGACACTGGCGCATGTGCAAGTAAGGATACAGAAGACTAATAAGGTCCAATCACGGCGCAGATGTGGACTGGAACAAGCGAGGCAGTTTAGCCACCGGTGTGGAGGTCACATCATGATCGGGTCAGAGGATGCAGCGGTGACGTGATATTCTGGACAGGTGACCGCCGTCTCAGAAAGCAATGTGACCAGTTTTGTCACTCAATAAATTTTATTAATTCTTTGGTACTTGCATTATTATATTTTGCCCTGGCACACATTTTTCTTGTTTCGGTTATTTCTACTGCATTAGCGCCTTGTGGGGACATCAATATTTATTACTTTCTAGGATTGCAATTTTCAGTTTCTCAAGTTTCCTTTTTTTGCAGAATAAACTTATCAGATGTCAGGTTCGTGCAATACATGGGATCAGCAGCAGGGGGCAGCATTGGCTCAAACCTCAGGCGATGAGGCGCAGGCGATAAAAGCAGAGAAAGAATCTACAATCCATAACCGTAGATACATCCGAAATGTTATCAATTACAAATAATTCTATGCACAAATACAAGAAATAGAAAATATATTAAAAATGCCCAGAAAAATAGAGAAGGAAGTGCGGTCTCTGGGAAGTGACACAATGGCACATTATAATCAATGACACAGACAATGGGTGTAACGAATGGAAGCGGAGGCAGAGGTGTTGAAGCCACATTCGTATTTATTTTTTAATGTGGAACCTCGAGACCGCGGTCCGGGGGGCTCCGAAGGGGTCGTAACTAGTGAGCCCCGGGTACCCGTAGTAAGGCCCCTCGAACAGGACCAGAATGGAATACCCGGAGGACACAGGTGCTACCTCCAGTTAGACCCCGGACACGTGGCAGCTGTCCCAGAGGGACCAAAAGGGTAACAAGTATTTACAGAGTCCGTGGAAGGTTCTTGACGGAGAAGGGTAAGGTCCTGGTCCAGAACGGATGGTAGAAAGCTGGCTTCAGTGACCTTGTCACGGTCCACGGGTACGGATGGCTGATGGCGGAACGGGATGACACTTGCGCCAGTAATAGCCGAGATTGTCCAGATTAGCCAGATACAGGTTAGCAATGATCTGTGGAGACAAATAGTATCAGCGAAGCACAGAGACTGCAGACGCAGCGCAGACAGATCAGGAACAGAACCGGATGTAGCAATGATAGAACACGTTGCTCCGGCACTCCCCTAATGGTGGAGTGACCAGATATAGTACTGAGTGCGCAGCCATTGGATAATTAGCTATTTCAAAAGATGCACGCTGCCCCTTTAAGAGAGGCGGTGGGCGCGGCCTCGCGTCCTAAGCAGACTATCAGGAGGCCTGCCAGCAGCGTGCCAGGAAGTGGAGGAGGACTCAGGACGCTGGAGAGCAGACGGGACAGGAGACCCCAGCCCACGCACAGACCGCCGCAGAGGGACAGCCCGAGGAACAGGTGAGTGAGCAGAACGGAGTGCAGAGGCAGCGCTGGGACCGGGTGTAACAGTATCCCCCTCTTTACTCCCCTCTTTTTCAAGCCTGCGTGAAATCTTTTAAGAAGAAGAGGGGCCTGGATGTTCTCTTTAGGCTCCCAAGACCTCTCCTCAGGACCAAAACCCCTCCAGTCCACCAGGTAATAGATCCTACCTCTTACTCGCTTAGAGGCCAAGATATGTTTTACCTCAAAAACATCATCCTCAGAGACCGGATCAGGAGTGGTACCCGGGTCCTTAAAGAAGGAGCTCAACACTACTGGTTTGAGGAGGGAGACATGAAAGGAGTTAGGTACTCTTAGAGAATTAGGCAATTTCAGTTTATAAGAGACCGGGTTGATCCGTCTCAAAACTTCAAAGGAACCAATGAAACGAGGACCCAATTTGTACGATGGTAACTTCAGACGGATGTACTTGGAGGAGAGCCATACCTTGTCTCCTGGACGAAAGATGGGAGCCTCCAAACGTCTTTTGTCTGCATGCGTTTTCATACGTTGAGAAGCTTTCTCCAAAGCCAACCTGGTCTCTCTCCAAATGTCCGAGAAATTCTTTGACAAGATATCGACTGCCGGAACATCCGACAATCCCGAGACAGGAAGAGGAATTCCAGGTTGCAGTCCAAACACGATCTGAAAGGGAGACTTTCCAGAAGATTCACTTACTTGGTTGTTGTAGGAGAATTCCGCCCAGGGCAGTAATTCTACCCAGTCATTATGATGAGCGTTGACGAAGTGACGCAGGTATCCAGCCAGGATTTGATTGATCCTCTCCACTTGCCCATTAGACTGGGGATGATATGCAGAAGAAAAATCTAGTTCAATTTTTACCATTTTACATAGTCCTCTCCAGAACTTAGAGGTGAACTGGACGCCCCTGTCGGACACGATGTGGAGAGGAAATCCATGTAGACGAAAGATGTGCTGGATGAAGTGAGTGGCCAGTTCTGGAGCAGACAGGAGGCCAGATAGCGGAACAAAGTGAGCCATTTTAGAGAAGCGATCCACCACAACCCAGACCACTGAGCAGCCAGAAGAGATGGGAAGATCCGTGATGAAATCCATCGCGATGTGCTGCCAGGGAGCGGACGGAATCGGAAGAGGCAGAAGCCTGCCGGCTGGTAGATGTTTAACAGTTTTGTTACGAGCACATGAAGGACATGCTGCGACGAACTCCTGGATATCCTTGACCATGGTAGACCACCAGTAATACCGGGAGATGAGTTGCTGCGTCTTTTTCTGACCAGCATAGCCAGCCAACTTAGAAGAATGACCCCAGCGCAGAACACGAGTACGGTCAGAAGCAGACACGAAAGTCTTCCAAGGAGGAAGCCGGGCCAGATCAGTGGAGGCAACAGAGACTAACCTAGAAGGTTCAATAATGTGCTGAGGTTCCTCCTCCAGTTCAGGAGGCAAGAAGGCCCTAGAGAGTGCGTCTGCCTTGATGTTCTTGTCAGCTGGACGGAAATGAAGTACAAAATTAAACGGGCAAAAAATAACGCCCAACGGGCCTGACGGGGATTCAGTCTTAAAGCAGATTGGAGATAGGCAAGGTTTTTATGGTCGGTGAATATGATTACCTGGTCATGAGCTCCTTCAAGAAGATGTCTCCATTCCTCCAGAGCCAATTTGATGGCCAACAGTTCGCGATCACCGACAGAGTAGTTCCTCTCTGCAGGAGAAAAAAACTTGGAAAAAAAAACCACACGAGATCATCCGCCCGGTAGACGACTTCTGGGTCAGAACTGCTCCTGCACCTATGGAAGAAGCGTCAACTTCAAGAAAAAATTGCTCACTTGAATTAGGACGATGGAGAACGGGTGCGGAAGCGAAGGCTTTTTTGAGAGAAACAAAGGCCTCTTCTGCCTCGGAGGACCATTCCTTAGAGTTTACACCTTTCCGGGTTAAGGCTGTGATTGGAGCCACTCGGGTGGAAAAGTGTGGAATGAATTGCCGGTAGTAATTGGCGAATCCGAGGAACCTTTGTATGGCTTTTAGCCCAGACGGACGAGGCCAGTTGAGAACTGCAGACAACTTCTCCGGATCCATCTTTAATCCTGTGGAAGATACAATGTACCCAAGGAAAGGCAAAGAGGACTGCTCAAAGAGGCATTTCTCATATTTGGCATAGAGCCTGTTCTCTCTCAGTCTTTGTAAGACCAGGCGTACTTGCCTCCGGTGTGACGTCAAGTCAGCAGAAAAAAATCAAAATATCGTCCAGGTAAACCACGACACAAGTATAGAGCAAGTCCCTGAAAATGTCATTAACAAATTCCTGAAAAACCGCAGGTGCATTGCTTAGGCCGAATGGCATTACCAGGTATTCATAGTGGCCGTCACGGGTGTTGAAGGCTGTTTTCCATTCGTCTCCCTCTCTGACTCGGATCAGGTTGTAGGCCCCTCTGAGGTCCAATTTGGTGAAGATCTTGGCTGTTATGTTTCGGTAGCTGAGGAGTGCAGGTAAAAAAGGCAATACACCAGAGAAGTTGGAATCTATGGGATTGCAGTACCCTGACTAACCACCACAACTAGAGGCAGCCGTGGAGCGTTCCTACGTTGGTCCTAGACGCCTCGTCACAGCCTGAGAAACTAACTACACCTAAAGATAGAAATAGGAAAGCTATCTGCCCCGGAGCAGAACCCCAAAGATAATAGAAAGCCCCCAAACATGTAATGGCGGTTAGACAAGAGGAAATACTGACACAGAAAGAAAATAGAATGAGCAAACGCTGGGGCCCAAACTATCTAAACAGAAAAGGACAGGAAGGGTACTTACTGCAATCCCAGAAAACCCTGAAAAACACCAACTCTACTAATTTCAAAATCACCTGAGATCACACGACCTCTACCACCTAAATTAGTTCTCTGGTGTAACAAAATCAAAACAGCAGCCACTGAAAAAACTGGAGAAAGCAAAAGAATAAAACTCAGTGGCTGAACTAAACAGAGAAGGCAGAAGCCCCCGGAGGGGACCCAGAAGGCCCCCAAAGAAGTGCAGGACAAAATGCAAAAATATAGCAACAACACAAAAGAAGAAAAATTCTTATCTGGTAGCAGGAGATGCAGACACGACACAGCAGGCTACAAGGGAAACTGGAATGAAGGATTCAGACCAGAACAATTGATCACCGGCAACCCTGATGGGAAAATGACTCCCTTATATAAGACCAGTCAGTAACACCTGATTCCCAGTCCTCACAATCTTCACTAGTACCGCTTGTAACCACCAGAGGGAGCCTCTGCTCAGAACTCATCTCAAACCCATTCACAACAGTACCCCCCCCTTGAGGAGGGGTCACCGAACCCTCATTTGAGCAACCAGGTCGGTCAGGATGAGTTCTATGATACGCACGGATAAGTCTCCTAGCATGGATGTCCGAAGCAAACACCCAAGAATTGTCTTCCTGACCATAACCTCTCCATTTAACCAAATACTGGAGTCTTCGTCTAGAAAAACGAGAATCCAATATTTTCTCAACCACATACTCCAGATTGCCCTCAACCAAAACAGGGTCAGGAGGCACAGTAGCAGGAACCACTGGCTCAACAAACCTCTTCAACAAGGACTTGTGGAACACGTTATGGATCTTAAATGTCCCTGGAAGAAGCAAACGAAAAGAAACAGGATTAATAATCTCCATGATCTTATAAGGTCCAATGAACCTAGGCTTAAATTTAGGAGATGCTACTCTCATAGGAATATTCTTTGAGGACAACCAGACCAAGTCCCCCACTTTAAACCGAGGACCATCAGTCCTATGCCGGTTAGCAAACCGCTGGGCCTTCTCCTGAGAGAGGGACAACCTCTCCACTACCTGGTCCCAAATCTGTTGCATACGCTCAACAACAGAGTCAACACCTGGACAAACAGAAGCTTCCGTCTGTCCTGAAGAAAATCGAGGGTGAAAACCAGAATTACAGAAAAACGGAGACATCAAAGTTGCAGAGCTAGCCCTATTATTAAGAGCAAACTCAGCCAAAGGCAAAAAAGAGACCCAGTCATCCTGATCAGCAGACACAAAGCATCTTAGATAAGTCTCTAATGTCTGGTTTGTTCTCTCAGTTTGACCATTGGTCTGAGGATGAAATGCCGAGGAGAAAGACAATTGAACACCCAGTTTAGAACAAAAAGTCCTCCAAAATCTGGAAACAAACTGGACTCCTCTGTCAGACACAATGTTCTCAGGAATGCTGTGTAAACGAACCACGTGCTGAAGAAACAACGGCACCAATTCAGAGGAGGAAGGCAACTTAGGTAATGGCACAAGATGTATCATTTTGGAAAACCTATCACAAATTATCCCAGATGGTGGTCATTCTCTGAGAAACAGGAAGATCGGAAATGAAATCCATAGAGATATGGGTCCATGGTCTCTTGGGCACAGGCAATGGCATCAACAAACCACTAGAGCGAGAGCAAGGCTTGGAGCGAGAGCAAGTCCCGCAGGACTGCACAAATTCCCTGACATCGCGAGACAAGGTAGGCCACCAAAAGGACCGACTAACCAAGTCTCTGGTACCAAAAATTCCGGGATGCCCAGCCAATGCGGAACAATGAATCTCAGACATCACACTCTTTTTCCATTGGTCCGGGACAAACAATTTTCCAACAGGGCAGCGCTCGGGCCTATCCTCCTGACACCCCTCCAGAGCAAGTCTCAAATTGGGCGAGATGGCGGAAAGAACTACACCCTCTTTCAAAATAACAGAAGGATCAGATAACTCAGGAGAGTCCGCAAGGAAACTCCTCGAGAGGGCATCCGCCTTAACATTCTTAGTGCCAGGAAGAAAGGAAACCACAAAATTAAAACGTGTGAAAAACAAGGCCCACCTGGCCTGTCTAGGATTGAGTCGCTTGGCAGATTCCAGATAAACCAGATTCTTATGGTCAGTAAGGACCACCACCTGATGTTTGGCTCCCTCCAGCCAATGTCTCCACTCTTCAAAAGCCCACTTCATGGCCAATAACTCCCGATTACCCACGTCATAATTACGTTCAGTAGGAGAAAATTTTCGAGAGAAAAAGGCACAAGGGTTACTTTT